>CM060943.1:897740880-898365880 GCA_030765085.1 Allium cepa
TTTGTACTACATCAATGTCTTTGCTTTTGGATTCATTGGATGTACCGTTTGTACTACATCAATGACTTTGCTATTCGATTCATTGGATGAACCGTTTGTACTACATCAATGTCTTTGCTATTTGATTCATTGGATGTACCGTATGTACTACATCAATGTCTTTGCTTTGGTTCATTGGGCGTACCGTTTTTGTACTACGCTGATGTCTCAAATTATTTGAGTTTCTAGTTTCTCGAGTGTACTGTTATTATACTACGTCGTTGCACCAGCTCAATTTTCTGCTATTCTTGACGTTCTCCACGTCTTTTATCTACGGAAATGCCTTAGGGATTCCGGTTTTCATTCTTGAGCCCGGTGATATTGTGGAAATTGAAGTTTCACCAGATTTGATTTTTTGAGCAACATCCTATTCGAATTATTGCTTCGG
Source organism: Allium cepa (assembly GCA_030765085.1). Taxonomy (NCBI): domain Eukaryota; kingdom Viridiplantae; phylum Streptophyta; class Magnoliopsida; order Asparagales; family Amaryllidaceae; genus Allium; species Allium cepa. The sequence continues at coordinate 897,741,308 of CM060943.1, forward strand.
AGCTCAAACGACTTCGAAATAAAGATGTTCTTCTTATGAGAGTTCAATGGTTCTCAGATCCTATGGATTGCTCTAGAGAATCCAGAGAATTCATTGAGCGATCCCGTTCTTGCTAACTCTTTCGTGCTCTTTATGGTGAACTTCTTATTTCAATTTTCTTTTGTGTTGATATGCTTCCATGGTTGTTACTTCTTATTTTCCTCTTAAGTATTGCGAGGACGCAATTTCTTTAAGGAGGGGAGTCTGTAACAACCCGCATATTTATCGATTGTATATTTAAATATTTTATTTAAATATTTCACCGTTCGTCGGATTTTGGTCCGAAAAGCTACCTTTTGCAAACGGTCGAATTAGGACTCGGGACCACTCCCATTGAGTTTAAAATGCCGTTTGCGACCTTTTTGAGTATAAGCTTCGATATGTTTGGAGAAAGTAGAATTTGCTACTTTTCACTTGGGCTTTGGGTTTAGGTTGGGTTCAGCCCTATGTTCTAACTTAATACCCCAAACTGAAACCCCCCTCTCCATTCACTCCCTCTTCCTCCAATTTCAGTTTTAAAGAGATTAATGGTGGAAGAGATTGGAAAATAGAACTCCAAAACCCTAGTTCCTCTTGCAACCTCAAATTCTTAGCTCCAAATTCAAGAGAACCCATTGGTAAGCATTCTCTTCTTCTTCTCCAACTTATTCTCTTACCAATTTCAGAAATTCCTAAACCTAATTTTGGGAATGTTCTTGTTTTGAGCATAGATTCAAGCTCATTTGGGTTGTGTTGAAGAAAGGTTGATTCTCCATTTGCTTTCAAGCTTCTTCTTGTTTGATTTTGTAACAAGGTGAGATTTTTATCTCACATCTATACTTATATTTATCTTCGATTGTTAGGTATGAATTCCTAACACTTATTCGTGTGCAATTGCTTTTGGTTTGGATTGAATTGGTGGATATTCCAAGTTTTAGTGTTTTGGGTTCAATTCTTTAAAAATCATAGCTTTGATGTTTGAACATGTTTTTGGTGATGCATCGAGGAGCATATAGGGCCGGGTAGTCGATTGGCATAAACCCTTAGCGTCCGTGCTCGTTCGGTTGCGAATTGGTGGAGGTTGCATATCAATTTATGGGCATCAATTTGCAGAGCATCAGGTTCGGCCGACCGACCCCCTGGTTCGGTCGACCGACCTGCTAGTAAAAGTGCAGTTGCACTTCTCTGTTTCTGATTCGGCCGACCGACCGCCCTGGTTCGGTCGACCGACCTGATGCCCGAGAAGTTTTCAAAACAGGGTTCGGTCGACCGAGCTCTGTAGCCGGCCGACCGACCTGATGCATTTTGCCTATTTTCGCCTAGTCGCGTGAATTTCCAACTTTGATCGATTCGAGTTGTTTCCTAGTTGTTGTTATCATCTATTATGACTTTGATGACTCTTTTTAGGGATTTTTGAATATCCATTTCGATGGATCCTTTATCGATTTCTTTGGATTTTATTCACGTCTTCGTATGTGAATTTTAGTGATTGATTGTTCTTACAATCTTCTTCGTGATTTGTCACTTTAAAAATATAAAGGTTTTCTATACTAGTAGTAAATATCAAAACTCTTTCCTCAAACGATTTCAATACTATTTTAATACCAAATTCGTTTATAAAACCGTTTTCCAATCTATTAGTATATACAAACCTTTACCTCACTCGTATGAGAAATCTAATTAAACGACTTAGTAAAACAAGTGGTATGAAATGCTTGCGTTCACTTTATTGGTTAATTCTTGGACTTGTTCGATTGAAACTCTTGTGACAATTTTCTAGTGGAGATCTACAATTTATTCGTAAATATTTAAGTTAAGCTAGTGGTTATGGGACATGATTCTAAGCTCATATATTTACTAGCTTACTGTAATCGACACTTCTCGTTGATCATGACGATCATCTTTGTGATTTAGACTAGCAATGTGCGATGTCTCTTTGTCTGCGAGGGAGACTAAACCCCGTTTTGTGGAGTTTCGACTCAATTTAGTGGGGTAGCAACCCATGGACTTCGGGCCGTTTGTGGAGCTTCGGCTCAATTTGTGATGGTTAGCAACCATGGAATTAGCGTTCCGTTTGTGATACACGTGTTGGTGGGCTTTATGCTCCCATTTGTGATAGGCCTCCCCCCCTTTGTGATTTCTGGATTTCTTGAGATGATTTCTAGAATTTGTGTTTCACCAATTTTCGTGATTTCCATTGATAAGTTTTATCAATATTTGTGCATTGGTGAATTTGTGCGTCATTGACTTTTGTGATTTCTGGATTTCGCATATTGAATTCTGGAATTTGTGTGTCATTGACTTTTGTGATTGACATTGATATTATTGTCAATATTTGTGCATTGGTGAATTTGTGCGTCATTGACTTTTGTGATTTCTGGATTTCGCATATTGAATTCTGGAATTTGTGTGTCATTGACTTTTGTGATTGACATTGATATTATTGTCAATATTTGTGCATTGGTGAATTTGTGTGTCATTGACTTGTGTGATTGACATTGATATTATTGTCAATATTTATGTATTGGTGAATTTGTGTGTCATTGACTTTTGTGATTGACATTGATATAATCGTCAATATTTGTGGTTTGATGAACGAAATAAGGAGTATGGCATTTCTTTGATTCTTGTGTAGATTTGGTGATATTGATTAATCTCTCGTTGATTTTCAATTACTTATATATATCACAGCTTGGAATTGTGATTATTATGTGTTTAGTCATATCTCTTATTCTATATCTTTCATCTGATATCTATAGTTAGACTGATCCGTTTATTATTTTCTTATCAAATAATACTCGGGTCAGACCGAGATGTTACAGGTGCTTCTGCTTGACTTCTCTCCAGGGATCCATTACTCTGACCTTTTGCTTACTACTTAGATTAGTAGTTTTTGTTGTATACTCTTGAGATATTGACTCATAGATGTATTCTTTTGTATAGCACGTGTTGCTATTCTTTTGTATTATTGTGGATCTTTTTGACCACTACTCTGATATACACTTTCATGTGTTAGTTATATATTCATATCTTCTTCCGCCTTGTGATATGAATTATCTGTGACTGATTTGTGTTATGCTTATTTCTATATTTGTTTCCGAAGATTATTATAGCCACTGTATAGTAGCTTTGTGTTTGTATCGGTATGTCGGATTTCCTCTTGAAATAGAATGCATGTTATACTATCTGACATATCGGTGCTCGCGCAAAGCAATTACATGGATGGTCGCTCCTCAACAGCCTTATTCTCCGTGCTAGTTGACAGCATTACACCGTAGTGTTCTTGGCTAGCGTGGGTATAGAGGTGGGGCGTCACAGTTGTTGTCATCAAAACCAACTTCTCAGGGACTAACATCATATGCACGCCAAACCTTTCGAGTCTAAAGGTTTCGCTTTCACTCAAGTCACTCAGTAGCACATCTTGGTCGAAACAACCCTTTCCAAAGCAAATTCAAGCCTTTCGAACCGGTTGAAGTATGACGATCCTGACTCGACCTTCGAAAATCGACACCCGTACTTCACTTGTACTCGAATGCCAGAGATTCAAACGCCGAATTTGGTTCACCGGAGCTTATAACACATTAAGTACAACAACAAACACGACGGAAGAAAAATGAATAATATCATTGATACACAACATTTGAATACAATATCTGATACAATATGATACGACAATATCTCAAGAGATAACTCCAATCCAAAATCTGCAACTCCAAACCAAATCTCCAAACCAAGGCTCCAAAATTCAAGCTCGAACCACCATCAAGCTAAACTTGTGTCAAATGAGATTGCCAATATCCAGAGAATGAATGCTATCGAATTTACACCTATTATCTGATTATCTGAAAAACCAAACTCTAGGCTGCCCGTGTGGAAAATTTTGGGCACCCAGAGTTTAGGAAGGGAACAATAAACTCCGGATCAGTCATGGGACTGTTATGAGCAAAAAAAAAATGTTTATCTTTATCAAAAGCAAAACAAAAGATTTTAAAAGAAATCCGCAATTCTTTTTGAAAAATGGAAATGCCATAAGGCCTCCCGCCACACACAATGCAAGCGCACACTTGGAGGAGATTTCTCTTTATGACAGTCAAAAATGCTTACTACACAAAAACCATTTGATATTATTATTAGTGCATACTGCAGAAAACATTTCGAAAGTATAATATTAATCTTAGCGAGCATACAACCATTATTGCATGCCTACTATAGCTACCATGTTCAATAGCAGGTTACCACCATATTCCATGGCAGGTTATACAACTAAAACCGTAGGGCGCGTATTGTTTCCATGGATTTTCAACAAATGGTCAGGCAAAGGAACTTCCCACACAAAATGGAACTCCTCTGGAGGGACGTCCCCGAGAACCTAACTGGATCTCTGCTACAAAAGGCCGGGTTATCCCTGCCCGGAAGTAACTATTGACACGAGTATGCCATCCCCCGGTCGTTACCTACCTTTATCTGAGGATCCTAAACCAACAACCACAAAGCAAAGTATCTGGGCTCCATACAATGATACCACTTTCAAAATCAACATAAGTAAATATCTGGGCTCCATACCATGGTATCACTTTTTATCCAGAAGGAAATGGACATACCCACAAGGGGCGATACCCCCAAATAACCTTGCTGCCACGATTCCTGTTTCGACCATTAACGGGTTGTGAGGCTCGACGAAGTCACGTCCACAAAGTTACGCTTTTCACAAAAGCCATGCTTCGATCAACAAATGATCAGCAACACTTCGTATGCCACATTACCAAATTGGGGATGTATCACTAGTAACCATCAACTACATAATCTCTGAGCTCGTACGTGTCAGAGAAGGGTGTTAAGCTAAGAGAATAAATTCTCCGCCACTAAACAGAAATGTATTTGATAGAAACCAGCTTTACATCTCAATGTGTAATGTCAGACACACATCCATACAAGTCTGGTCCGGGTTCGAATAAAACCGAAGGCACTTCCAAAGTAGCCCTTGCAAATCCGAAAATTCCTGATCCCGATCGGACTCCCCATCACATATGGAGATCTCTATACCGACGCGACTCAGTGCAGAGACATTCGACGGGTTATCCTTTCATTCTTGAAAATACCCGGTCTTCACCACCGGTCTTCAAATGCTATCCATATCGTCGTATCATTATTTGAAATGGGTTTTATGACACAAGGTCCTCTCCCGGCTAAACCGAATAATGAGCGCAATATTTAAAACATATGGATATTGGGATTTCGGTTAAATCACAACTTATTACCCAAAACTTTTCTTTCAAATGGTTTAAACAAATTACCATTTCCAATCTTTCAAACAAAAAGATTCATTCTCAAAGTTCACCAATCTTTCACAAAGATTCATTCATAGCCTTCAAAACCATTTCCTTTTCGAATTGGATTAACTCATCCAATTATTAAATCAAAAACTCAATTCATAGCTTTCAAACCCATTTCCAAAGATTCATTCACAATTCCATTTTAAATCTTTCATATAAAAGATACTCCTTTTAAAATCCTCTTCAATTTCAAAACAAAGTTCAACAGTCTTTCAATATAAATTGGAAATCCTTTCTTTATATGAAAGCGATTACTCTTTGAAAACAAATAGTTTTCGTTTTGGAAAAATCCGATTACATTTACATAAGCTAAAGGCTTTCAAGTATAAACTTGGGTTAAATTCAAATTCCCAAAAAAATTCTTTTAAAATGGTTTAAAACCATATAAACACATTTATAACTTGTTTAACCTTTTTAAACCATAATTTCCAAATATAGAGTTCAATTTCAAATCTTGAATTCAAATTCAAATCAAATTATTTAAATTTCAAAACTTTATCTAGTTATTCAAAAAAACTTTTATCTTTAAAACTCCTTTTCAAAGGATTTTCATATTTATCCCAATCCCATTTCCAAAACCATTTGATTTCAAAATTCAACTTTTAAAACCATTTCAAAAATCTTTGGCTTAACCAATATCCTCGTGCAATCCATATTTGTGTGTGTATGGTATAGTCCAGGGGTTTTACACAATAGTGCAACTACATCAATCACCACATATTCAAGCATATCAATATCGATAAGCGGTATAATCCTATAACGCTTATCTTCCATACACAGATCCACAGATAATATAATTTACATTCATCACAGATAAATAAATAAATTACATTCATCGTAGCTTGAAATAAAACAATTCATATCACAAAGCATCACACAGTAGAGATATCAAACATTCAAAACAGTTCATACAATTCAAACATCCATAAGTAAGATTAATTATTCATCTGATTAATTTTAAATCAGATAAATTACTTATGAATAAGCTACTACTTATGGTTAATTAATACTAATTACAAACCTTAATCATCAAATTAATCTTTAATCATTTATTAATTAACCTTTAATTATTAATTAAATCAAGTTTAATTAATAAATTAATCAACCTTTAATCATTAAATAATTAACCCCTAATAATTTAATTATCCTTAATTAATTTCATTAATTAATTAACCCTCAATTATCATTTAATTAATCATTCTTAATTTATTACAAAAATTAATTCAGCCTTAATTAACTCTCATTTAATTGATTATCCTTAATTAAATACATTAAGTAATCATCCCTAATCACTTTCATAAATTAATTAATCTTTAAATTAATTAATCTTAAATTAATTACCTTAATTAATTAATCATATTAATTAATTATTCTTAACTTCTTTCATTTATTAAATAAACCTTTAATTAATTACATTCATTAATTAATAATTTAAAGGCAAACCATTTATCTTAATTTATTATTTTAATTATCCTTTAAAACTTTATTAATAAAACTTATAATTAATTATCATTAACCAATCAACTTAGTCCTTTAAGTTAATTATCTTTTAAAGACATCTCTTCTTAATAAATTTCTTAATTACATTATTAAGTTTATTTAAAATAAACTTTAAAAATAAAGGTATATGTATATTTATCAAAACACTTTTAAACTCAAAGTAATTTTTATTTTAAAACCTTTTATAAATCCCAAGCTTAAATAAACCTTTATTATTTGAAAAGAAGTAATTCTTTTAAGAAAATTGTTAAGTAGGATTAATTTGTTTCAAAAGTTAAAACTATTTTTATACTAAATTTCCCAGACCCGAGCCATCGCACAAAATTCTCGAGTAGATTTCAAACTTCCCCGAGCAAACTCACGATCTAACATAACTTCGAGTCAAACACTCCACTACACGCAATCAAACCCAAGGCAACCCACCTTCTTCTTCTTCGTCCTCTTCGTACTAATACGATGGACATCAAGTGCACGTGCACCATCACCGCAACGCTCTCCACTCTATGCCATAGCCACCATCATGTCGGCGATGACATCGTCAATCCATTCGACAACCCAGGAAACTCAATATTCGATCAACAGAAAATCGAACCATTCGAACGAACCTAGAAAGAAATCGATCATCAAAAACTCACTGGCATCGCCACCTCAGACCACCAGAGCTCACGCTACTCCACCAGGACCTCCGCCCGAGTCTCTAGTTCCTATTCCCCCGGTCACGATTTAAGCCGATGTGATGATGTCGATGAACCGGTCTTAAATTTCGCGTCGACCAAAAGTTTGCTCCAGAACCTTAAATCAACACCGACTAGCTAACCTAACCACTAATTAAATCTACCCCCATTTTTTTGATGATCCCCTGCTTGCTACCCTGCTCTGGCCTTAATCCCGAGGTTCCTAAACCATTTGATCGCCAAAATTCGATGCAAATTAGACTTCCATTCAACTCTCTATGTCACTCGAATTATCAAGTTAAAAATCTTGATTTTACTTTTAAAAATCACGGTCTTTGAAAAAAATAACATTATGTATTTGAATCGAGATTTTAAAACATTTGAATTTTTACAAAATTTTGAGTTCCACTGTACAATTTTGTTCCAGTAAGATTTTCTTTCATATTCCACTTAAAAATATATTTAAAGCTTGGATCTAGATTTTACAACATGTCTTATTCATGCCTAAAAGCCTACTAAAGATTAGAGGAAGAGATTAAGGTTTTAAACAAATTTTGAAAACCTGTAAATTTTAACTAGAGGCAAAATCATGTCTGTTTTCCAGACATGCACAGTCACACCCACATACATACATACATACATACATACATACATACATAGATATATATATATATATATATATATGTATGTATGTATGTATAGACGCACACATAGAGACAGGCAACAGATAACAGTTTCAAGATTAATCATAGCATCAATGACAACCACAGGTTCAAATCATAAAATGGTAGTTTGCTCACCTTAAAAAGCAGAGAACAGAGTGGAAGCAAAAGCCTGGAACTTGATGAATTTAAGTTGAATATGGTCTTGATTTTTTGATCTGAACTTTTTGAGGTTGAATTGTTTAGCTTGATCAGGTTTATAGTTTGATTTAGATTGAAGATGCTTCAGGCATGCAGGCTAAAGTTGTTTGTATTGAATCTGATCTCAGGTTTGAGATTTAACAGTGATTGCTGCTTTGCTCTGGAACTTGTTTAAGTGATCTGATGCTTGAATTTTGATTTGCTTTAATTCCAGGTTGAAGATTTCTGGTTTCCAGGCTTAAAACTTTTAACACTTGAAGTTGTTTTGATCTTTGATCTAGAATTGCTTTTTCATGTTTGATTATTAACTTGCCTTTTTTTTCTCTGCTTTGTACCATTCTTCTTTGCCTGGTTTTGATTTTTATTTACATTATTTTTTCCAAAAGAAGACATCCTTGCCACTTGTAATTAAAAAAAAATTGAGCTTACACTTGTCTTATCTCTTTATTTAAATTGCTTACAAATGTTAATTTGTATAATAAAATGTTTACACATGAACCTTGCATGTGTTTAAATGTTTTTAAATTTATTTTCTTTTCATTTGTAAACATTTTCTCTTATAAATATTTATATAACTTTTAAAGAAAATAATTTAAAAATCAAATAATACCTAGATAAACAACACATTTATATTATATTAATTCAAAATTTTAACTTTAGATATCTTTTGGAAATTATTACATTAAATTCAAATCATAATTTCAAAGTACATATTACAAATATTAAAATTAGAAAACAATTTTTATCAATTTTGAACATAGTATTTTCAAATCCAATTTATTTGTAAAATATTTACAATTGAATTTCAAAATTAAACTCAATTTATTTTCAAAAATATTTATCTTAGAGTTTCAAATTCAAAATTTTAAATCACAATCTATTTATATACGTTTATATCAATAAACAAATAAATGTCTATTAAATTTGAAAAATATCAAATAAATTCACTATTTAATTCCAAAAATTAAATAAATTTCCAATTTGAACGAGATTTAAAAACATGAATGTTACAGATTCCCCCCTTAAGAAAATTTCGTCCTTGAAATTTGCAAGGGAGAAAACAAAGGGCAGATGAACACATCCGAGATAGAAAATTGATTTACCAGGTCAAAATGAATATCTATTCTGCCTGTGGCTTACCGAATCAAAATATCACCAATAGATACGAGAACAAACTTATTCAACACTTCACAAGATACTCGGGTCATCACTCTACAAATATGCAGAGGCATTGGTTAGTTCGAAGGGCAACTAACCGTTCGTAGAACATATCGAGACCCCAAACAATAGATATATGGATTTAATCTTCCATTATTTTCAAACACTAGGTATGGATTCCAAACTCAGGTCGGAATACCCCATAGTATATATTAACTTGTCCCACTTCGGACTTTGATACTCACAAGAAATCACAACAAAAATTTCAAATTTTGGTTTTAACTGAAATCGTTTTATCGATAAAAATCTTCATATTTTATTCATCTATTTATTTTAAAATAGAATTTTAAATTCATTAAAGTTAAAATGGATAGATTGATAAGAAACAGATGAAGATAATACGAAATAGGAACTTATCTACAACGATTCGCAGGGCCATCATCAAAGCTTCTTTCTCGAGATGCCACAAGCCGTCAAAGAATCGAAATTAGATGAAGATCAAAGGAGATTGATAGAGAAAGATTGTTCCTTTGTTGTTGCAGGGTATCGAGTGTAACGACCCGCAAATCCGTACCCCTTGAGTCGACCCTATTCTACATCAATCAACTCAAGTTAAACAGAAATACGAACCATTAGGGTTAAAGAAGAAGAGGTAGAAGAAGAAAATAGAAAACAACATCAGAATCTAACCATCGCAGCGGAATAAAATATAATAGATAATAGCAGATCTTACACAAAAACAAATACTATATCTGTTTATACATACATCAGAGTACATCATCATCAGAGTTCTACATCAATAACATACAACAGGATACACATCGGAATAATAATCAAATACGGAAGTACGTATCGTCATCCAGCTCATCTCCTGAGCTCCATAGCATCCTTCCTGTATTCTACAATACGCGGTCTGACCCGAGCATTACAGTTAAATAACACCCGAGTCGGTCTGGAATACCAGCGTGAGAAATCACACTCAAATTGATTATTAAAGTTTCAAAAAACCTTTGAAAACAAAAGCATCTCGTAAGACCACGCCACAAATAAACATGTCGGGTTTTTACCTTACGATAGCTAAAACATTTCTTATTAAAATCCTCTGATATTATAACAGGGTCTATATACAAATACTTACTAAAATAGCCGAAATTGTTACATCTATTAAATTCCAGGTACAAGCGACAGAGTGGGTAATACAAACAAAACCCGTAAAAGGCATGTAGGGAGAATGGATTTCCAACTAATGACTAGGCACCGGGGTACCACATGTCACAGTACCTGGTCTAGATCAGCGTACCGAGGATCACTCCCGACCCCCTGCAACACAAGACCGGGACTACCCCTTACTGGATAGTCTCGAGTAAGATCACCCTGCGGTTGGGATTAGCAACCGCACCACTAAGCCGAAATAAAAAGGGACGTCTAGACAGGGATGACCTCACCCTGAATGGGTGCTACCCAACTAGCCTTGCAGTATAACCCCTGATTTTCAGTCATTCTCGGTTGATGAGGCTTGAGGCTAAGCGTTACCTTTTAGAACATATCCCTTAGAATGCCCATCGTCCACCTGACGATGTTTCAGAAGCATTCATCCATACAAGTCCGTCCTGGGTTCGAACAGAACCGAAGGCACTATTCCTACTACATCCATTTTGGAAATATCCTCAGGATTAGTAGCGACTAGCCCTTGCACTTCACTGCTCCATCTTCGAATCCAAACTCGTTTTTCCATGAAAACGTACAAACCAGATCGAAGTGGTTTTCGAGAAATAAATCTTGATACCGGTCTCTTCGAAACGATCAACGCATTTGGCTAATATTGATAGTCGCTTATTTAACTATCAATTAACATTCATAACATCCGTCACACAATAAAAAATTTCCTAAATTATTCATTTATCTCAAAATATCTTCACAAGATATACTTCTATTTTCAACCCTTTGAAAACATTTTCAAACTACCTTCCTTTTTCAGGATGAATTTCCCAAATAGTTTCTATTTCCACTGAAATCGCCAAGCACAAAACTTAGATTTTTAAAATAATTTAAAACGCTTTACTTAGAAATATACTTTAAAACATTTAAGTTAAAACTACTTCAATAATTGGTTAAAAATACATACTATATGAATATTTGAAAATAAGGTTACTTTAGAAAATATAAAACTAGGTTTTCACTTTTTTTAAAACAAAATACTAAGTCACCTTTTTAAATAATTACTACGATAATAGATTTGAAAAATATTTACTTTAGAATTTAGATACTTAGGAATAATAAATTCCTAAAACATGCTTTTTTAAACAACATTAAAACTTTTATCTTATATTTAAAAAAAAATTACTTTGAAAACGCACTTGGCTATCCAAAGAAATATACTTCTCTTCACATTCTTCTTTAAATTTCCAATTTCAAACGCTTGAATCAACTTCCAAATTGATTTCCAATCCACTCCCCTTTATTCCAAAATCCATTAATTTCAGATTCATTCCTTAATTATGATTTAAAATACTTTTAACTGAAAATACCAATTTTAGATTTCTCAAATTACTTCTTAATCCTTTTTAAATAAATTTAAACTTTAAATTTTAAAATAATTCTTTATTCTTTTAAAATAATATTACTCAATTTTACAATTCATTAATTTCTGTTTATTCAAAATCTTTTTTTATCTTTTCATACTCGAAGTTATTTATTAGTATTTTAATATCACTTCCATTTCTTTTCAATTCATTCTTAATTTATTCAAATTTTCTATAATTATTTCGCTTACAAATTCACTTCTTTATTTTCTTTCCAAAATCCAATTTATATATTTTTGGTAGCTCATTATACCCAAATATATTCAATCAAACCATAGCATTCAATATTCCAATATGATTCATCATAGAATATCAAATAATCACAACATAGAATATTAAATAATTTAAATAAATGTTGAGGAATCCAGTTGGATCCTTCCAACCTGTTTTCCCTGCATCCACAGATGTTAGCACAACATAAATACCAATTCCACTTCGAGGTGGAATATCGCGGTATATGAGATTAATATAAATCATCCGTTATTATGCGGCGCATAAGGTCTCATCCGCTATATAATGTGGGAAATCAATCATTCCAAGATGTAATATATACTATAATATAGCACATCAATCAATTCAACCATTCGACCAATTACTTAAATTTAACCATTTAAATTAAAATTAAAATTCTGCTGAGTGAGATTAACTCACCTTTATTTGCTGTTTGCAACCCATTTCCGTCTCGACTATATTTTTCCCGACTTTGGACCTTGTATAAACAATTACATAGTTTTGTTAATATTTGAATTAATCGATCAATTTATTCCCAATATTCTGGTTTTAACTACTAATTTGGTTATAAATAAATTTTCTTCTTTTTTTTTAAATAAAATATTTGGACTAATTGAAAAATCACTTACCATTAAAGAACTAAATTAACTAATGCTTTAGTTTTAAACTAATTTCTCTTTAACCATCTCTAAAATAATTAAACAAATTTATCTCCCTTTTTAAAAGTGTATATATATATATAATTGGTAAAAATAATCTATATAGGTTTTTAAATCGAATATTTAATTTAAATCCTTATATATTTCAAATTTATAATAATTTCTGTTTAACCCATAAAATTTTAAAATCTAAAATAAGTGTACTAATATAAATATATTTAAAACCTGTTTCCTGTAAACGAAAAGAATAAAAATTGTATTTATACATTTCTGTATGCACATAAATAGATTTATAAATTGAAGAATTAAATTGTTTTATCAACTAACTTTTAATTTATCTCCTACTAATAATCATGCAATATTTTACTTTAATTAAAATATGATCACTGCACGAAAAATTTATAACAGGCAGAAGACGATACCTCACACAACAATTCGCTCGAGCCCTAGCCGCCATCGCCTCGAATGAGAAGCCTCGATTAACCTAAGCATTGCTACACGCCGCCGTTATGACCATGAAACCCAACCACGAACCCTAGCGACTAATGATCGATGAACTGCAGACCTCGAGCCGCCTTCGATCGCGATCCAAAACCCTCAGCGTCGTGCCCTAACGAGAATCCACTCGCGCGACCTCCACCTGAACGACCCCCTCCCCCCCCCCCCCACGTTGACCCTCCCGCCTCGCCTCAAGATTCCAGATCGAAACCCCCTTTCGAATTCATGAAGCCCCGCCTTGCCGACCTCCATTTTAATTTTAATTTTATTTTATTTTTTTTAACTTGAATCGATTTCGAATTGGGGAACAATTTGGACAATGCTGTTAGATTTGAGAAGGAGGGAGACACGATTTTGAACATGAAGGCTTCGGCCATTTTTCTGAACTTTGATCTCTTTTTTCTTCTTCTCTCGTTTAGAGGAAGATAAGGATGGAACGAAATTAAATGGAGGGGAGTGGCGTATAAGAGAAGATTCGACCCTTTTAAATTTAATTTAATTAGATTCTTCTATGCATTTACGGATTGTACGACCAAACGGTAAACCCAAACACTGCAAAAATTAAAATTCGATAATAATACAATATTACAGATCCAATGAAACTGGTTTCGTAAAAATCCAAGAACTGTGCCTCGGAAGGCTATTTTTTAAATTCAATTTAAAACGATAAAATTTCAAAACATAACAATCCATTTTTAAATTTGACTTCAACACTTCTATTCTCTTCATTATTATCAATATAAATTTTAAAAGCCTTCAAATTATTTTTAACAGGCTTAAAATTCCAGATTCAACATTTTACCCAACTTCAACTTATTTAATTCTATCAAATAAATAGTGATATTTGAATTCAAGTTAAAAATTAACTATTAAATATTTAAAATCAATTAAATATTACGATTTTGTAACATCTCGCCTTTTCGCACGCTTTAAATCGATACACATGCCAATCCAAAGAATTAGGAAGGGCGGATTGTTATGGGGTAAATAAGAAAAAAAAAGAGAAGAGAAAACTAACCAGAATCTCACAGCGGAAGGATAAAATATAATAATAAATATACAGTTCATAAGACTGTTTACAAACATTTGATTCTTCTTTATACAATAAATATCAGAGTTCACATACCAATAAATATCAATGCAGCGGAATTAAATAGTGTAGTGGAATAATATAGTAGATAGTAATACAAATCTTCGTCTTCGTCCGCCAGAGCTAAAACTTCAAATCCTGAAATGCTCGGACTGACCCGAGCGAATTTGAAAAGACAAAAACACTCGAGTCAGAACTAAAGGATCTTATGTGAGTTAAATTAACAGAAATAAATATGAGTACAGTAACTCAAGAGATGCTCGGGATTTACATCTCCTAAGGATCCGTTAAACTATTTATTATGTAGTATATTGCGCTATTATAATAGTGTCTAATTGTAAAATAAATTTACCTTAAAATAGCGTTAAGGCTTTACATTTTCCACCTTAACACATAATAGTGCCAATAGTCTATACAGTGCTTGCATATCTCCTGATCGGGAGACTACGAGAAGACACTCCATATGTACGACACAAATAGAAACTCGTAGTAAAGGCTCGGTATGGTAGGTGACACGGCACAACTAGGCAATGCCAGGGTAGATATACCAATTGCTATCCGGGCTGATGGAAACGCGTAGCCGCAGCTACCGCCCACCTCGAACAATCTCCCCCAAAAATCAAAGTAAAAGTGGCCACTGAAACAATCCAAAGTCAAAGTATAATATCGAAGAGGAGTGTCCGATCAGAGGAATGACCTCATTGGCCCGAGAATCGCTCCCGTTTTAGCCACCTTATGCCAACTCACGGGAGTCGGGTCCGCGTATTTACCTTGCAGGAACCGCCTCCACCAACCTACTTCATTCTGGAATCTCCACCGTGTACACGGTTGTTAAAGTGGTTTTTGGAGTTGGCAGAGAGTATGACAACTTCCGGTCCCGGTCTCTTCAACAACCAAACGTTATTATAACACCACGGTCATTTAAAATAATTATACTTTAAAACCAGAATAAAATATCCATTTTAAACCCATATAAATACGATATCGTTTATATTTTTAAAACCCCAAATCAATACGATATCATTTACGCCCAAACCCATATAATGTCATTTTATTTTCCAATATATATTCTTTCCAAACTCATAGGGTTTTCAAAGTAAAATATTAACTCTGGAATATAATATTTCCAAATTATACTACCTTGAAAATCATAACTTTGAAACAAATTACCATCTCTCAAATGGTTAAATATTAAATTTCCTTTATAAAACAGAATAGCTTCTTTACATTTCACAAATCAATTCCAAATATCGATTTAAACTTCCAAATACCATTTTTAATTCTTATGTTTCAAAGCTTTAAATATTTCACCATTTCAAACTCATTTGACAAACCCATATATATCAAATTCACTTACTTATTATTTAGACTTGAAATGTTTACTTAATGAATTCACTATAATTTAAGTAAAACCTTTAACTTCACATAATTGGAAAATCTTTCAATTTATTAAACTTGATTATTCATTTACATCAACCTGATATTCATTTAAATCACTTTAAAAAAAACCAAGTTATAAAAAACATATCCTTTAAAAAAATTAATTTTTATTAAATTTCAATTTAACTTAATATTCATATTCCAAATCTTATTCTCATTTAAGTCATAAAAGCTCCATAAATTAGATTTTAAATAAAGGCTTAATCGTGTTTGATCTTAAAAATCAAACTTTATTTTATACTTCAAATCAAATTTATACAAAGCTTAAAAACCGAAAATTTACTATATATGTATATATATAAATAACCAAATCAATATCCCATAAATCATATATATATAGCTTTACAAAACCATAGTAAAACATTTCAAAAATAATTTTATATATTTACCGCGGTGCCTGTATAAAATTTTCTACCCTATGGTCAAGTGATACAGATGTTTATCATTTCAATCCGCAATTTAAAATAAAAATGCGGTTGTATATCATTTCAAACTGCAATCCCGAATGAAATGAAAATGCATGATGACTTGAAGTTTATACAATATAAATGTAGCATCCATTCATCCAAATATCAATCATCAACCATTATTTGCAATCATCATCCAATTTAAACAATCATCGATATAGAGTATATAAATTATACAGGTAATAAATAACATGTATTAAACAACAGTTTATATTCAATAATAAATTTATTAACAGTTAACTATCAGTTTATATGCAAATAAATAAATTCTTAACTGTCAGTTCATATGCAATAATAAAATTAATTAACAGTTAAACTAAATAAATACGATTTAACAGAGGTTATAAATAAAACATGCCAAACAGTCATAAATAACTTCCTACTCATATCTTAAGTCAAATTAACAAACATAAGAAATTTTAGAAGTTGTGAGTGAGTTATAACACTCACCTTTTGAATTTGAATCGAATTTAAATCCGATTTAAACCTAAAATTTTGACGGTCTCCAAATCTGTCCAAACCAGCGTCAACGCGTCTGGAATTTTATTATGATCCTAACAAAAAAAAATTCGCGTGAAACGGATAACGTATGAGAAAGTTATGGCGAAAATTGGGGTTGAAAATAAAATTTAAAAAAATAAAACAAAGCAAAGCTAAATAAAATAATATGCCACGTCACATGAAACTGCAGAAGCGTCCTCTCCTCAGCAACTCACGCGAACGAACCAAAAGCATCAGGAAGAAACCCTAGCTGCCGAAACAAACCCTATTTATCACGCCTCCACTCTCGACTTCGACAAGATCCACTCCATCACCAGCACACCGCCGTCATCCTCCATCTATGTCGCGAGCGCGACGTCCTCCGCCACCGTGTGGTGCTGCCAGGCCGAGCACGAAAATCATCGAATCCTCTTCAATTTCTGGCGACTCAGCTAACCAATTCGCCGAAGCCAGCGTACCGATCAACTACCCCTCGCCCCCTCTACACGCAGGAACTTCCCGATCAATGAATCGTGGAAGATCCACCGTTGATTGACCATCCATACCATGAACGGCCGAAACTAATTTGCAATTTTCTGGACGAACAATGGCTCCAATCGAAAAATGAATACTACCAGCAGATTACGCTCTTCGAGAACTATGACATATAATTTTTGTGAATTTTTCTGGAGCGTTTGAATTTTAGGCTTTGGATTTGATTGTTTGAATTTTGAATTTGGATCTAGGGTTTCTAGCCATTGGAAGAAGAGAAGGAACCGATGAAATGAACGCACAAACAAATGAGAATAGATGGGCTAGTGTAACGACCCAAAATTTTTAATAATAAAAAAATTGAATATTTAATTAATTTTAAATATTTATAAGTGAATTTATAAGTCAAATAAATTTTAATTTGAATTATTGGATTTAATTGAATAATTTAATCGATAATTTAATATGTTAAATTATGGAAATAATTGAAAATGAGGTTAAATATGATTGAAAATAATTTGGAAAATTTTATTTAATCATACTGGAGTTATAGAAATATTTTAGAACTTTTAAAATCGAATTAAAAGTTAATCTGTGAAAATTGAATATTTTAATATTTAATAATCGACTGTAAAATAGTCAATTTTTGGACAGTCTCAGAATTGAACGAAACCAGTTTCATTGGATCCGTAATAGTTAGTTATTACCGGATTTCAAATTTCGTGTCAATCGGAGTTATCGTTTGATCGTGGCAGCTCGAAACGCATCGAATCGTTTTTAATTTAAATTTGGCGAGTCAAAATAGCCATTTTTCAAAAAGTCTCGGATTTCGACGGAACCAGTTTCATCGGATCCGTAATGTGATATTATTGTAAGGTTTCAAATTTCAAGTCAATTGGATTTACCGTTTGTCCGGTACAAATTAAAACGCCTAGAAATCGACTTAAATCGGTTTAATTTAAATTGAATGTTTTCAGCCATAACTCGCACATACTTCCGAATTAGCTTCCGAAACCTGTTCCATTGTGTCCGGAACGCAGGATAAACCCTAGGTACGCTGGTTACGGCGTCTAAATCGGAGTTCGGAATTCCCGGGATGAATAGTGTTTACGCTTGATTTTCTATAAATACACCACACACAAATTAAAAAAAAAAAAAGAGAAACCCTAATTATAATAGCCAGCCGCCACCCTAGGTAACAACGGCCAGAAATGCTCCACCTTCCTTCCTCCAAATCTCCAAATCCGTTCATCGATTCCAGAAACTCTCAACTACAATCTTGGAGAGCTCGATGAGATCTTTAATATCAACGGCTGTGATTGGAAACGGAGCTACGGATTAGCGGCAATCTTCGTTCAAACGCGCGTCGTTCATGTTCGTTTTCCAAGGCCAAAGCTCGACCGAGCTTCGTGATAATTGGGCCGTGGGAGGAGCTAGGCTAGGCGCACGCAACGATGGCTTTTGATCAACGTTTAGATCGTCGAGTTGGTCGCGACCATTAGGGTTTTGGGCGGCTCTAATGGGTTCGTGCGCGTTATTTACTGAAGGGGGAAGATAGGAGGGGACGGGCGAGATTCTAGGAGCTTGAATCGAATGGCTATGATGGATGCAGGTTGTAAAATATAAAAGAATTTGTAAATTAATTGATTTTTAAATCGTACAATCTTTAAAATGCTATAACTTGTTCATACGAGGTCGAAAAAATGCAAATCCAGTTGCGTTGGGATCGTATGGACGAGCACTACGCGATGGAGTTGGTTTGGAGTCGTTTGGAGTTAGTGAGAATTTCGGGTAAAATTAAACGCGCGTTTAATTTTATTCGAAATTAAAGCTTAAACGGAAATTAAAACCAAGGTGAGAATTTCTCACTCAATCGAATAGATTTCGATTTTATTTTAAATAGTTAGATTTAAAATATTTGAATGCATGTTTGAATGATGACTGTAAATTATTGATTGTTAAAATAGACATTATGCGCCGTTAGTAAGCGGATGTTATTTATTAAAAACATATACCGCGAATATTTCATAAACAGTGAAATTGGTATTATATATAATATCAATATATATATATTGGCATATGTATATATTGCAGTTGTTGATTTCCCGCATTTTTTGTTTAGCGGATGAGACCCTATTACGCCGTTATTAAGCGGATAATATTTAATAAGAACATATACCGCGATAATTTCGTACTGGAGCGAAATTGGTATTGTGCTAATGTTTTTGGATGCAGGAAACAGGTTGGAGGGATCCAACTGGATTCCTCAACAGTATTTATTTTATTTCAGATATTTTGATATTTGATGGATTATCATATCGATATATGATATCGTTGTTAGTCGTGATTGACTATTTGATGTGTAGCATCATTGGACCCAGATTTTGGGATTTTAAAATGGTTTTAAAGTGATTTTAGAAAATATACTTTATTTCTGGAATTGATCCATTATAAATAAATAAACGTTATAATTTTTAAAGTTATAAAAAATTATGGTTTTTGTGAAATATAGTTAAAAAGCTGATTTTTAGAAATACGATTAAAAGTTGATTTTTAAGAAATATGAACTAATGATTTTATAAAATAATTTAGATTGGATTTTTGAATATATGATAAAAGTTTAAATATAGGATTTATAAAATTTGATTATTTTATAAATCGAAATGATGAAATTATAAAGGAATTTAAAGACGTTTTAGAATAATAATATAAACTGATTTATATTAAGAGATTTATAAATGGATATTTATAAATTGAAAAATATAGACATTATAAAACGAGTTTTTTGTAAGTGTTTGAATGTAGTGAGAATGAATTTCATAATAGAATGAAATTTATAGAATTATAAACTGTGAAGTTATAAACGAAATTTATAAATAGTAAGATTTATAAATTTGGTGAAATTATTTGAAGAATAGATTTATTAAATAAATAAATTTTATAAGTTATAAGGTTTATAAATTGAAAAGTCTTTAAAAAGAACGATTTTGCAAAATAATCGTTCTATAAGCAATTGACTTATAATATGAACTTTTAGTTTATAATTGAGATATGAAATCAAATATGTTAATAAAGGAATTTATAAAAAAGGAAGTTTTTATAAATAAATAGAAAAGGAATTTATAAACGTTGTTTTATAAATTCGCAAAGGACTTATTTTGACAAGTCAATTGTTATAACATAGAAATGGAGTTATATTCACATTTTTTAATAGTGAAAAATCCTTTGAATTAAAATGAATAAAAGAATGAAATTGGTTAACGTAGTTTATTCACGTTTTTGAATAGTGAATAACACGTTAAAGAAATTGTTTAGAATGTGAATGTTTTAAATAGAATTAAAACGATCCAACGATGTTTTAAAAGGTATAGAAATTCGAAACCATAGATTTCAACATTTATTGTTGAAATAGATGTTTCGAGAAATAAAAGGAAATAGTGGACTATAACATTGTTGTTATAGTAAATGATTTCCGAATGGAAATGTTTTGGTTTAGTATTGGGATTTATATATCTATTTTAATTTCGAATCCCTATACTAGTGATTTTGGGTTGTCGTAACGATGTTTTACGCAACATTCGTTTTGGCCCAAATAAATATGTTAAGTGAATGATTTCCTTAAAGAAAGAAATATATACTTAATTCGGTTTAAGTGTATTGAATATTTTCTAAGTGTTGAAAATAAAAGATTGTGAATTACTTATTTAATAAGTATGGGAATGTTTTCCAATATGAAGTGAAAAATTAGAATTCATCTTTTTGAAGATAAATTGAAATGAATAGTTGAAATCATATATGCATGGATATTTTGAAGTATAAATTCATTATGGAATTTATATATGAAAGTGAAATTTGTTTGAAAATAAATATTGATTTATTTTTGAAGTGTTGGAATTTTATATCTTGTAAAGATATTTTGGAAAATAAATAATTTGGAAAATTATTTGGAATCTGGTGATGTATGCATATCAATTGATAGTTCAATAACCGACTATCAGTATTTCCCTTTGAATGGGTATTTGATGTGAATTGATTGAATTTGAATGCACACTTATTTTTGAATAAGCGCTCACTATTCGGGTTAACCGGGAAAAGACCATGGGGTCGTATAACCCATTCCGAATATGTGATACGTCGTTGTGAATTGCATTTGAAGATCGGTGTTGAAGACCGGTATTTGCAAGAGCGATAGGATGACCTATCGATTGTTTCTGCACCGAGTCGCGCCGGTATAGAAACTCCCTAAGTGATGGGAAATCCGATCAGGATTGTGAATATCCGGATTGCAAGGACTTCTTTGTAAGTGCCTTCGGTTCTGTTCGATCCCGGAACAGACTTGTATGGATTGTATGCCTGACATTACAATTTGAGATATAAAGCCGATTTCTTTCAAATATATTTCTGTTGGTGGCGGAGAATTTATTCTTTGCTTAACACCCTTCTTTGAGACGCATGTGCTCAAAGGTTATAGTTGAAGTTATCAGCGATATATTCCCAGTTTGGTAATGTGACATGCTGAGTGATGCTGAAATGATCATTGTGTTGATTATTGTGATAGGATCATTTATTTGATCGTCTATCTTAGTGATCATTGTGTTGATCATTTGTTGACCCAAAGCATGGCTTTTGTATAAAGTATGTTTTTGTGGACGTGAATTCGTCGAGCCTCACATCCCGGAAATGGTCAAAACAGGAAAGAAGCAGCAAGGTTATGAGGGGTAGCACCCTTTAGGATGTGTCCATTTCCTTCTGGAAAAGGGTGGTATCATGGTATGGAGCCCAGATACTTACTCATGTTGAAAACACTTTGTTATGATTGTGTGAATTGATTAGAGAGCGCTCTCGGAAAAAGGTCCCAAAGGACCGGGGGATGGCATATTCGGTCAGTTGTTGCTCAGTTAGGAGTAACCCGGCCTTGTGTTGGTTGAGATCCGGTTTGGTTCTCGGGGATGTCCATCCAGAGGCATTCTCAGTGGCAATGGGAAGTTCCTTGGCCTGACCATTTGTTGGAAATCCAATTCCCAATACGAAACTTGTACGGTATTAGTTGTAGAACCTGCTATTCACTTATGGTGGTCACCACTGTTTGGATGGTAGCTATAGTAGGCATAGTTCGAAATGTCTATGTTGGCTAAGATTTATATTCTACTTTCGAAATGAATTTTTTCTACACTATACACTAATAATAATATCAAATGTTATTTTAAATGCGTATCAAGCATCTTTGACTATCATAAGGAGAAATCTCCTCCGATTCTGCGTTTGCATGTGTGTGTGTGCGGGAGGCCTTATGGTAGTCTCATTTTTAAAAGCATTGCGAATTGATTAAAAATATTCCTCTTTTTGATTTTAAAGATAAATAAACTGTTTTGAGTTCTCGCACCAGTCACATGACTGACTTGGAGTTTATTGTTTTCCTTCCTAAACTCTGGGTGCCCACCAATTTCCACACGGGCAGTCAAGAGTTAGGTTTATCAGGATATTCTGGATATTCAGGAGTTGCTGGAGGCAAGCTGGATGGCATGGCGTATTACTAGTTTATATAGTATTTCTTTTTCCGCTGCACTATTTATTGTTGTATGTTGTTGTACACTCTGATGATATGATGTGATGTAATGAAATGAAATGTAATAACTGACATAGTTCTTTGTTTAAAGATTATTCATTTATTATTATATGTTGTTCCGCTGCGAATTGTGAGATTCTGATGTAGTTCTTTTTTTGTTTCCTTTCTGTCCGTTCTATTTTTAAAATGCTTCTATCTTCTATTTTTTTTAAATTCTCTATTTTCTTTTCTTTCTCTGTTTTCTAAAAAAATTGTCTATCTTCTTTTCCCTCTATTTTTCTTTTTCTTTCTTCTTTTTCTCTCTTCTTTCTTTTCTTTTTTTTTTAAACCCCATAACATTCCGGTTTTTGACCTTCGATTTCTCGGCAGTCGATAAAGTGAGTGTCGATGTCGGATTTTCGAAGAACGAAAATTCCGCGGGCGTTACATTTGGTATCAGAGCTGATGGTTAAGCGACAACCATGGTTCTGTAGGGTATTACTCGTTAGAGATAGAGTCAGTAGTACTCTAGAATGAGTTTGAGTGTAATAATAGCTATGAGAGCGTATTTGTTAGTGAATACAAAATTGTTTTATATTGTGATGATTGGTTTGTTGAGTGGTATATAGATTCTAGTTAATACGAGTAATTAACGTTGTTGATAAGGATCTCTAAACACTTGAATAGAACAATTCGGCACGATATTGATTTTAATTGGGTAAATGAAATAATTTTACTTGATTATATTTTATATATAAAGAAATAATTTTTCAAAATTATTAAATTGTATATAAGTGATTGTTAGGTTGTTTGAATAATCTAAATTAAAGAACAATTGTATAAGTAAAAGAATTATAAGAATCAAATTATAACTAAAGTGTTTACAATTGTGTAATAAACTTATATATCTAAAAAGTGAAACTATATGAATATAACTTAAGAGATATTGAATTAAGTTGATTTTGGTATCGAAGTAAATAATCAAGTGGATTAAATGAATATGAACTTGAGTTATGTAATAGAATTCAACTTTGTAATTGAATTGAATGAATGGATTGAATGTTAATCAATTGAATGTGAATAATTGATAAGGAATAATTAATGAAAGTGTTAATTCATTGAAACCTAATGTTATTGAAAGTTGAATAATTGAATGAAAAATCAATTTAATAAAACCAATTGGAAAGTAAAGATATTAAACCAAAATGAATGTAAGTGAAGCAAAGAAATTTGGTTGTAATAAATAAACATTGGTTGTTATTTGATTGTTAGATGATTGTATATAATTCATTAAAGAATTAATGAAATTGAAAACTATGAAATTGAATTCAAATTAGAAGTAAATAAATTTGAATAGAATTGAAAGTGAATTAGATTTAATTAGTAAATGTAAACTAATTGAATTGAGAATGAATGTTAGTAAGAACATCCACTGTTAATAAATCAAATATGATTTAGAGTGAAAACCTATTTCATTTAATATTAATGAGAATATAAATGAACATTGATCGGTTATGGATGATAGTTGGTTGATGGTTGATGTTTGCATTTGTTGTTTAGTTGCATTTACTATGTGACATATGTAGTTGTTATGTTGCTATATGTTGTATATTGAGATTATTTTCATATATGCATGATTCTCATGTTGTTTGTTGAGTTTAGTAGGTGCGGATCGCGTTGCTTCGCATTTGGAGTTCGCTTTAGCGCTATATTAGCCGTATATGCTTGCTAATAAAAATATAAGGTACATATCTCGGATTAAATATCGCACTTTTATGCTTTTTTCCCTGCGGGATGCCTCATTACTTGATGAGATGTATATTTGTGATATATATACTGTCATTTTTTTTTTCGGATCGAGCCGCGCAAAGGAGACTATGGCGAATTTTTCCGAAAATTTAAGGCGTTAGAAAAAAATTTGAGAAAATTTGGAAAATTTTGAAAACTTTAACTTTGATTTTGGAATTGAAAATTAAACAGTATAGTTTGTTTTTGAAAAGATAACTAAGTATGATTTGAAAACTTAGTAAAGTATTGTAAGGAATTTAATTATAAATTTTGGAAAGTTAATAAATTCTGTAACCTTTCTTACTTGTAATTTCGGGGACGAAATTCTTTTAAGGGGGAAAGATTGTAACGACCCAAAATTTTTAATAATAAAAAAATTGAATATTTAATTAATTTTAAATATTTATAAGTGAATTTATAAGTCAAATAAATTTTAATTTGAATTATTGGATTTAATTGAATAATTTAATCGATAATTTAATATGTTAAATTATGGAAATAATTGAAAATGAGGTTAAATATGATTGAAAATAATTTGGAAAATTTTATTTAATCATACTGGAGTTATAGAAATATTTTAGAACTTTTAAAATCGAATTAAAAGTTAATCTGTGAAAATTGAATATTTTAATATTTAATAATCGACTGTAAAATAGTCAATTTTTGGACAGTCTCAGAATTGAACGAAACCAGTTTCATTGGATCCGTAATAGTTAGTTATTACCGGATTTCAAATTTCGTGTCAATCGGAGTTATCGTTTGATCGTGGCAGCTCGAAACGCATCGAATCGTTTTTAATTTAAATTTGGCGAGTCAAAATAGCCATTTTTCAAAAAGTCTCGGATTTCGACGGAACCAGTTTCATCGGATCCGTAATGTGATATTATTGTAAGGTTTCAAATTTCAAGTCAATTGGATTTACCGTTTGTCCGGTACAAATTAAAACGCCTAGAAATCGACTTAAATCGGTTTAATTTAAATTGAATGTTTTCAGCCATAACTCGCACATACTTCCGAATTAGCTTCCGAAACCTGTTCCATTGTGTCCGGAACGCGGGATAAACCCTAGGTACGCTGGTTACGGCGTCTAAATCGGAGTTCGGAATTCCCGGGATGAATAGTGTTTACGCTTGATTTTCTATAAATACACCACACACAAATTAAAAAAAAAAAAAAAGAGAAACCCTAATTATAATAGCCAGCCGCCACCCTAGGTAACAACGGCCAGAAATGCTCCACCTTCCTTCCTCCAAATCTCCAAATCCGTTCATCGATTCCAGAAACTCTCAACTACAATCTTGGAGAGCTCGATGAGATCTTTAATATCAACGGCTGTGATTGGAAACGGAGCTACGGATTAGCGGCAATCTTCGTTCAAACGCGCGTCGTTCATGTTCGTTTTCCAAGGCCAAAGCTCGACCGAGCTTCGTGATAATTGGGCCGTGGGAGGAGCTAGGCTAGGCGCACGCAACGATGGCTTTTGATCAACGTTTAGATCGTCGAGTTGGTCGCGACCATTAGGGTTTTGGGCGGCTCTAATGGGTTCGTGCGCGTTATTTACTGAAGGGGGAAGATAGGAGGGGACGGGCGAGATTCTAGGAGCTTGAATCGAATGGCTATGATGGATGCAGGTTGTAAAATATAAAAGAATTTGTAAATTAATTGATTTTTAAATCGTACAATCTTTAAAATGCTATAACTTGTTCATACGAGGTCGAAAAAATGCAAATCCAGTTGCGTTGGGATCGTATGGACGAGCACTACGCGATGGAGTTGGTTTGGAGTCGTTTGGAGTTAGTGAGAATTTTGGGTAAAATTAAACGCGCGTTTAATTTTATTCGAAATTAAAGCTTAAACGGAAATTAAAACCAAGGTGAGAATTTCTCACTCAATCGAATAGATTTCGATTTTATTTTAAATAGTTAGATTTAAAATATTTGAATGCATGTTTGAATGATGACTGTAAATTATTGATTGTTAAAATAGACATTATGCGCCGTTAGTAAGCGGATGTTATTTATTAAAAACATATACCGCGAATATTTCATAAACAGTGAAATTGGTATTATATATAATATCAATATATATATATTGGCATATGTATATATTGCAGTTGTTGATTTCCCGCATTTTTTGTTTAGCGGATGAGACCCTATTACGCCGTTATTAAGCGGATAATATTTAATAAGAACATATACCGCGATAATTTCGTACTGGAGCGAAATTGGTATTGTGCTAATGTTTTTGGATGCAGGAAACAGGTTGGAGGGATCCAACTGGATTCCTCAACAGTATTTATTTTATTTCAGATATTTTTATATTTGATGGATTATCATATCGATATATGATATCGTTGTTAGTCGTGATTGACTATTTGATGTGTAGCATCATTGGACCCAGATTTTGGGATTTTAAAATGGTTTTAAAGTGATTTTAGAAAATATACTTTATTTCTGGAATTGATCCATTATAAATAAATAAACGTTATAATTTTTAAAGTTATAAAAAATTATGGTTTTTGTGAAATATAGTTAAAAAGCTGATTTTTAGAAATACGATTAAAAGTTGATTTTTAAGAAATATGAACTAATGATTTTATAAAATAATTTAGATTGGATTTTTGAATATATGATAAAAGTTTAAATATAGGATTTATAAAATTTGATTATTTTATAAATCGAAATGATGAAATTATAAAGGAATTTAAAGACGTTTTAGAATAATAATATAAACTGATTTATATTAAGAGATTTATAAATGGATATTTATAAATTGAAAAATATAGACATTATAAAACGAGTTTTTTGTAAGTGTTTGAATGTAGTGAGAATGAATTTCATAATAGAATGAAATTTATAGAATTATAAACCGTGAAGTTATAAACGAAATTTATAAATAGTAAGATTTATAAATTTGGTGAAATTATTTGAAGAATAGATTTATTAAATAAATAAATTTTATAAGTTATAAGGTTTATAAATTGAAAAGTCTTTAAAAAGAACGATTTTGTAAAATAATCGTTTTATAAGCAATTGACTTATAATATGAACTTTTAGTTTATAATTGAGATATGAAATCAAATATGTTAATAAAGGAATTTATAAAAAAGGAAGTTTTTATAAATAAATAGAAAAGGAATTTATAAACGTTGTTTTATAAATTCGCAAAGGACTTATTTTGACAAGTCAATTGTTATAACTTAGAAATGGAGTTATATTCACATTTTTTAATAGTGAAAAATCCTTTGAATTAAAATGAATAAAAGAATGAAATTGGTTAACGTAGTTTATTCACGTTTTTGAATAGTGAATAACACGTTAAAGAAATTGTTTAGAATGTGAATGTTTTAAATAGAATTAAAACGATCCAACGATGTTTTAAAAGGTATAGAAATTCGAAACCATAGATTTCAACATTTATTGTTGAAATAGATGTTTCGAGAAATAAAAGGAAATAGTGGACTATAACATTGTTGTTATAGTAAATGATTTCCGAATGGAAATGTTTTGGTTTAGTATTGGGATTTATATATCTATTTTAATTTCGAATCCCTATACTAGTGATTTTGGGTTGTCGTAACGATGTTTTACGCAACATTCGTTTTGGCCCAAATAAATATGTTAAGTGAATGATTTCCTTAAAGAAAGAAATATATACTTAATTCGGTTTAAGTGTATTGAATATTTTCTAAGTGTTGAAAATAAAAGATTGTGAATTACTTATTTAATAAGTATGGGAATGTTTTCCAATATGAAGTGAAAAATTAGAATTCATCTTTTTGAAGATAAATTGAAATGAATAGTTGAAATCATATATGCATGGATATTTTGAAGTATAAATTCATTATGGAATTTATATATGAAAGTGAAATTTGTTTGAAAATAAATATTGATTTATTTTTGAAGTGTTGGAATTTTATATCTTGTAAAGATATTTTGGAAAATAAATAATTTGGAAAATTATTTGGAATCTGGTGATGTATGCATATCAATTGATAGTTCAATAACCGACTATCAGTATTTCCCTTTGAATGGGTATTTGATGTGAATTGATTGAATTTGAATGCACACTTATTTTTGAATAAGCGCTCACTATTCGGGTTAACCGGGAAAAGACCATGGGGTCGTATAACCCATTTCGAATATGTGATACGTCGTTGTGAATTGCATTTGAAGATCGGTGTTGAAGACCGGTATTTGCAAGAGCGATAGGATGACCTATCGATTGTTTCTGCACCGAGTCGCGCCGGTATAGAAACTCCCTAAGTGATGGGAAATCCGATCAGGATTGTGAATATCCGGATTGCAAGGACTTCTTTGTAAGTGCCTTCGGTTCTGTTCGATCCCGGAACAGACTTGTATGGATTGTATGCCTGACATTACAATTTGAGATATAAAGCCGATTTCTTTCAAATATATTTCTGTTGGTGGCGGAGAATTTATTCTTTGCTTAACACCCTTCTTTGAGACGCATGTGCTCAAAGGTTATAGTTGAAGTTATCAGCGATATATTCCCAGTTTGGTAATGTGACATGCTGAGTGATGCTGAAATGATCATTGTGTTGATTATTGTGATAGGATCATTTATTTGATCGTCTATCTTAGTGATCATTGTGTTGATCATTTGTTGACCCAAAGCATGGCTTTTGTATAAAGTATGTTTTTGTGGACGTGAATTCGTCGAGCCTCACATCCCGGAAATGGTCAAAACAGGAAAGAAGCAGCAAGGTTATGAGGGGTAGCACCCTTTAGGATGTGTCCATTTCCTTCTGGAAAAGGGTGGTATCATGGTATGGAGCCCAGATACTTACTCATGTTGAAAACACTTTGTTATGATTGTGTGAATTGATTAGAGAGCGCTCTCGGAAAAAGGTCCCAAAGGACCGGGGGATGGCATATTCGGTCAGTTGTTGCTCAGTTAGGAGTAACCCGGCCTTGTGTTGGTTGAGATCCGGTTTGGTTCTCGGGGATGTCCATCCAGAGGCATTCTCAGTGGCAATGGGAAGTTCCTTGGCCTGACCATTTGTTGGAAATCCAATTCCCAATACGAAACTTGTACGGTATTAGTTGTAGAACCTGCTATTCACTTATGGTGGTCACCACTGTTTGGATGGTAGCTATAGTAGGCATAGTTCGAAATGTCTATGTTGGCTAAGATTTATATTCTACTTTCGAAATGAATTTTTTCTACACTATACACTAATAATAATATCAAATGTTATTTTAAATGCGTATCAAGCATCTTTGACTATCATAAGGAGAAATCTCCTCCGATTCTGCCTTTGCATGTGTGTGTGTGCGGGAGGCCTTATGGTAGTCTCATTTTTAAAAGCATTGCGAATTGATTAAAAATATTCCTCTTTTTGATTTTAAAGATAAATAAACTGTTTTGAGTTCTCACACCAGTCACATGACTGACTTGGAGTTTATTGTTTTCCTTCCTAAACTCTGGGTGCCCACCAATTTCCACACGGGCAGTCAAGAGTTAGGTTTATCAGGATATTCTGGATATTCAGGAGTTGCTGGAGGCAAGCTGGATGGCATGGCGTATTACTAGTTTATATAGTATTTCTTTTTCCGCTGCACTATTTATTGTTGTATGTTGTTGTACACTCTGATGATATGATGTGATGTAATGAAATGAAATGTAATAACTGACATAGTTCTTTGTTTAAATATTATTCATTTATTATTATATGTTGTTCCGCTGCGAATTGTGAGATTCTGATGTAGTTCTTTTTTTGTTTCCTTTCTGTCCGTTCTATTTTTAAAATGCTTCTATCTTCTATTTTTTTTAAATTCTCTATTTTCTTTTCTTTCTCTGTTTTCTAAAAAAATTGTCTATCTTCTTTTCCCTCTATTTTTCTTTTTCTTTCTTCTTTTTCTCTCTTCTTTCTTTTCTTTTTTTTTTAAACCCCATAACATTCCGGTTTTTGACCTTCGATTTCTCGGCAGTCGATAAAGTGAGTGTCGATGTCGGATTTTCGAAGAACGAAAATTCCGCGGGCGTTACAGCTAGGGTTTATAATGGGTTTATATAGATAGGTTGGAAATTTGAATAGATGAATCGTGTTGGATATACGTGCTACCGCTAACGTGGCCCAAAAAGCCCGTTCTGTCCCCAGAATGAAATTGGGTAAACCCGTATATCGAAATAGGTATTTTAAAATATTCTGAACGCGATGGAAAAAATTTCGCGTCCAAATTTGATCGTGTGAAGAAGTTATGCTGAAAACAATATTTCCAAATTGATTTCAAATTGATTTTAATTAAATCGATTTCAAGGCGTTTCGCGTTCGTACGATCAATCGACAAGTCCGATCGCTACGAAACTTGAAACCCTACAATAATTCACTGTTACGGATCCGATGAAACTGGTTTCGACGAAATCCGAGTCCGTGCCCTAAATGGCTATTTTTATATTAATTAAATAAATTCAAAATAAATAAAAAAAATCCAAATTTTTATATTTAGATTCTAAAATTGACCCATTTTATCACTTTGAGAAATTCTTAATCATTTACAAAGTTTCAAACAAGTTTAGATGTCAAATTACAGAAGGTAAATTTATAAATTCCAATATAAATCCTTAATCTCATTAAATTCACAAATTAAAATTTAACTTTCTAAAAATTTATATTCAATCAAAGAAATCAATGGTTATTCCATTCATATATTTCAAATAGATGGATTTAATATTAGATTCAAAATTTATTATCCTAACATTCTTCGATTACACTTAAATCCCTATTAACGTAATATTTAGATGTTAAATTTCATTTATTTGGATTAAACCTATTTTCATACATTAATTCAATATACTGACAAACTTACTTTTGCACCCTTTCATTTACCCAAATGCCTTTTTATAAATAAACTTAACAATAGATTCATACTCTATTACATAAATGCCTACCCTATCATTTACCCAAATGCCTTTTTATAAATAAACTTAACAATAGATTCATACTCTATTACATAAATGCCTACCCTTTCATCTAAATTAACATTTACGTAAACTTCAAACATTTAATCCATTTAATTCGAATTACTCCTTTAATTAAATTTTAGATTCAAATCAATTTATAAAGCTTTACTTCCATTCTTAATATACACTAACCATCATTAAATGAAGAATTTATTACGTTATTTCCCATTATTACCTAAATTTATTTATCTTAACATTTAATTTATAATTATTGCAATGATTTCCGATTTAATTGAAGGAACTACGTATATAACTCATAATTGTTGTGGTAAAACTCTTAATCCTACATTTATAAGTATATCCTTATCTGTTATATCTATTAATTAAATAAATTCCATTTTTTTAGTCCTTTAATTTATTACTAAATATCCATTCCCCTTTCCCGTCAAATTCGAATTCCATCAAATTAATATAACCAAGCAGATTTCCATTCACACTTTATTATAGACCTAATATTTGCAATTTATTTTCTTGTATTGATTTTATACAATTACCATTAACTTTACATTCCATTGCTATTCACTATATATTTATTCATCAATCAATTCGATATTTATTCTTCTTTCTTCTATTTGATAAATAACCTAGTATACATTTACATACATTTATTTCATTACATTCATTTATGGGTATTGCATTGAAATTTAATTTATTAACTAATACCAACGTTATTATCATTAATTACAATTGGATTCCCAATTTTATTCAATACCCTGAACAAATTACATATATATGAATCAAATCCTTACATTTGTTTTTCGTTCCATTAAAAATCAAATCATAACATTTAAATGATTTTATTGAATTGGAATCTCATTCAAGTCATAAATTATTAACTTGCACTAAAATGATTCCTTAATTTATTCCAATTACCGTTTACAATCTTTTATTGCATTAAATCTAATTAATACTTCCATAAATTTCTCATATTAAATTTTATATCCAGGTAGAAATCTTTCCTACTTAATTCATTTGAATTTCATTTCAATTTCTATAAATAGGTCTTAAGTCACCATTTACATAATTTAATTTAGCGTTTATTTCAATATTTGTTTATAATTTAAAGTTTCTACTAAATTAAATTACAAAACTTATAAATTTTAACAAATTTTAATCCACTAAATTTACGGGTCGTTACACTCTCCCCCACTCAAAACTTTTCGTCGTCGAAAAGGAAAAGAAGGGAAAAGAAGAATTAAATAACACTACATCTTATTCAAAATATTTAACTTATAACCAATAATTTACTAAATTTACTTCCTTAAATAAAATATACCCGTTTTATAATCATTACATCTTTTTTTTATACTTAAATTACTAAAGTTTGGTAAACATTTCAAAATATTCTAAGTCCAAAACTTTACGGAATTTTTTTGCAGAGTCTCCTTTGTACGGAGAGGCTCGGGAGAAAATATAATATCAAAATATAACAATTTACACAAATATTTCCCAAAATAATATATATCCCAACACGGGAAAATATATAAAATAGCGCTATAAACCGTAATCCGAAAACGTACCTATTTGTCGGGCAATTTACGCTAATTTTTTATGGAACCAAAAGCAGTAGCAATTTCTTCCATAACCTGCATTTCACTTATAAAATCTAAAAGGGCTAACGATTTTACATAAAGTGAAATATTTAAGTGGTTTCAATTACTAACAACAAATCAGTACAACAACCATCAATTCGACAAATAGCATACACAACCAATCAAAGCAACCATTCAACCAAACAAACAAATAGTTGTTCGGGTTCAAAACTTTTAAAATTATACGGAATGAAGAATAACTACTAGCGCATCATTTACTCAATAGCCTTAGATGAAACTAAATAGATTATTCTTTCATCCAATCCCAATTTTAAAGTATCTTACCCAAACAACCATAATTTAAACAACAACAATTCAAACCAACAAATCCAATTAACTTATTATCAATTTATTTCATACTTTAGTTGTTTGATTTCTCTTTTTATTCATACCACATAAATTTTTCTTTTATAATTTTCATTTATTTCTGACAAACTTTTAATTTCATTATAATTATTCATTCATTTATTGCATGCCCTCATTTACTTACATTTTTTTTTCAATAGTATTCATGTCCCATTTAATTTCTTAGCATTTTCATTTTATTTACTTAAGTTGATATTCATCTATTTGAATTACTTACCCTTAATTATATTCACTTATAGTAAAATTTCAATTGTAACTTAAGTTGATAACATTAAATTCTCATTTATAATAGCAAATCCATTGAATACTTTCATTGCCTATTTTTACTTGTATTTCTCATTACATTTCCTATCGAACATTTCAACTTTTAATATTTGGTGAGTTATATATGTTTTTGAAGAATGTACTTGAAAGTTATACAAGTTTCTCATTACCTGTGATTAATTTAACGTTCAATAATAATATTATTTATTTCGTAGGTTATAATTTCAAATTCCATCTAATACCATTTATAACCTATCATTCAATCTCTTATTTCCTTTAGAGGTTTTAATTTATTAATTACCCACGTTTCAATTCACTACAATAATTGAAACAATTAATTAATGGAAATCTAATAATTTAGTACCGGGTAAATTTTCAATTAATTTTTAAAATAATAGATAAATATACGCTGACAACTTACATATCTCTAATTATATTTAAAAAAATCCGAAATTTATATATTTTCCAAAATAAATCTGCAGTAGAACTACTACAGTGGCCTTTTCCCTTCGAAACTAGAAAATGAAAGTCGAAGATGCGGCCGTCATCACCGAAATTATTTTCCAGCGACAGAGTGGAAAGTACAAAACTTATTTTCTCCAAAAATCTTCTTTAAAACAATTCTTCCGAATTATATTAAAATATTTATATCAGAAAATACTTATACACAATATTATTATATTCCAAAATTTATTCGAAAGAAATTTCAAAACCCCGGAACTTAAGCCCTAAATTTCCAGATTTCATTTATTTTACTTTCAACTTAGTTTCAACTATTATTTATATTTCATTACCTAACACCCAATCTATAGCAACCAAATATATGTCATTATAAAATATTTTTATATATAGAAAATATAATAAGCAAAGTTATTTCATTCACCTATATTAAAATCAAATATTATGTCGGTCCGTCCTATTAAGTGTTTAGAAATCCCTATTGATGTCACAACGTCCCATTCACCAACTAGAATTTATAAATACAAAACGGAATAGATTAACACAATATTTAAATCTTTTTATAACACTAACAAATACGCTCTCTCATATATATACACTTAGCGACTCCCATAGGGTATTATTACCCTATTAGTAAAGAGTCAAACCCCACAAAGCTAAGGTTTATTGCTAAACCAAAGCTCTGATACCAGATGTAACATCCCGCTTTTTCGCACGCTTTAAATCGACACACATGCCAATTTAAAGAATACGGAAGGGCGGATTGTTATGGGGTAAATAAGAAAAAAAAAGAGAAGATAAAACTAACCAGAATCTCACAGCAGAAGGATAAAATATAATAATAAATATACAGTTCATAAAACTGTTTACAAACTTTTGATTCTTCTTTATACAATAAATATCAGAGTTCACATACCAATAAATATCAATGCAGCGGAGTTAAATAGTGTAGTGGAATAATATAGTAGATAGTAATACAAATATTCATCTTCGTCCTCTAGAGCTAAAACTTCAAATCCTGAAATGCTCGGACTGACCCGAGCGAATTTGAAAAGACAAAAACACTCGAGTCAGAACTAAAAGATCTTATGTGAATTAAATTAACAGAAATAAATATGAGTACAGTAACTCAAGAGATGCTCGGGGTTTACATCTCCTAAGGATCCGTTAAACTATTTATTATGTAGTATATTGCGCTATTATAATAGTGGCTAATTGTAAAATAAACTTACTTTAAATAGCGTTAAGGCTTTACATTTTCCACCTTAACACGTAATAGTGCCAATAGTCTATACAGTGCCTGCATATCTCCTGATCGGGAGACTACGAGAAGACACTCCATAGGTACGACACAAATAGAAACTCATAGTAAAGGCTCGGTATGGTAGGTGACACGGCATAACTAGGCAATGCCAGGGTAGATATACCAATTGCTATCCGGGCTGATGGAAACGCGTAGCCGCAGCTACCGCCCACCTCGAACTATCTCCCCTAAAAATCAAAGTAAAAGTGTCCACTGAAACAATCCAAAGTCAAAGTATAATATCGAAGAGGAGTGTCCGATCAAGGGAATGACCTCATTGGCCCGAGAACCGCTCCTGTTTTAGCCACCTTATGCCAACTCATGGGAGTCGGGTCCACGTATTTACCTTGCAGGAACCGCCTCCACCAACCTACTTCATTCTGGAATCTCCACCGCGTACACGATTGTTAAAGTGGTTTTCGGAGTTGGTAGAGAGTATGATAACTTCCAATCCCGGTCTCTTCAACAACCAAACGTTATTATAACACCGCGGTCATTTAAAATAATTATACTTTAAAACTAGAATAAAATATCCATTTTAAACCCATATAAATACGATATCGTTTATATCTTTAAAACCCCAAATCAATACGATATCATTTAGGCCCAAACCCATATAATGTCATTTTATTTTCCAATATATATTCTTTCCAAACTCATAGTGTGACTCCCCACCTCTATACCCACGCTAGCCAAGAACACTACGGTGTAGTGCTGTCAACTAGCACGGAGAATAAGGCTGCTGAGGAGCGACCATCCATGTAATTGTTTATCACACGGTGGCTATAAATAATCTTCGGAAACAAACATAGAAATAAGCATAACACAAATCAGTCACAGTCATCCATATCACAAAGGCGGAAGAAGATATGAATATATAACTAACACATGAAAGTGTACATCAGAGTAGTGGTCAAAAAGATCCACAATAATACAAAAGAATAGCATCACGTGCTATACAAAAGAATACAACTATGAGTCTATATCTCAAGTGTATACAACAAAAACTGCTAATCTAAATAGTTAGCCAAAAGTCGGGGTAGCAAATTCCGGGAGGAAGTCAAGCAGAAGCACCTATAACATCTCGGTCTGACCCGAGTATTATGTAAGAAAATAATAAACGGATCAGTCTAGCTATAAATATCAAATGACATGATATAAAAATAAAAGATATGGCATAAACATAAAATATCCATACTGACATACTACTATAAGTATGCAAATGATGATCAACGGAAGATCAATCAATATCATAAGAATCTTCTCAAAGATCCAAAGAGGGCATCATACCCTAAACTTGTACTCATAACAAGTCAATGACATAAATTCCAGAAATCAACACAAGAAATCCAGAAATCACAGAAAAAGGGAAAGAGGCCTATCACATGACGGTCCAAAGACCATAGGGAGCTACCCCATATGGGTGAGTCGGAATCACCTAGATGAGGTCTAGGCTAACCAAAAAGCATAAAGGTATGTGTGAGTGGAATCACACAAATGGTGTCTAGCCTAACCTCGCAACAAAAAGGTATGTGTGAGTGGAATCACACAAATGGTGTCTAGACTAACCTTGTGGACAAAGAGATATGTGTGAGCCGGAATCACACCAATGAGGTCTAGTCTAACCTTGCAAACAAAGAGACATTGCACAATTGCTAGTCTAAATCATAAAATGATCATCATGATCAACGAGAAGTGTCAATTACACAAAATTAGTAAATATAAAAGTTTAGTTTCATGTCCCATAATCACTAGCTTAACTTAAATATTACGAACATACTGTAAATCTTCACTAATAAAATTGTCACTAGAGGTTCAATCGAAGAAGTCCAAGAATTAACCGACGAAGCAAACGCAAGCGTTTCATACCACTTGTTTTACTAAGCCGTTTAATTAGATTTCTCATCCGAGTGAGGTAAAGGTTTGTATATACTAATAGATTGGAAAACGGGTTAAGAAAAGAACTTTGTTATTAAAAATAGAGTTGAAATCATTTTGGTGAAAGAGTTTTGATATTTACTACTAGTAATGAAACCTTTATATTTTAAAGTGACAAATCACAGAAGCGATTGTAGAAACAATCAATCACAAAGATCACATTCGAAGATGTGATAAAAATCCAAGGAAACCAGCTCAACAAGTTCTGTTGAATGTTTTTCAGATAAGATCCCCTACGGAAGGGGCGGTCCAGAGGGGTGGCAACCCCCCAAGGTGGGGGTGCGGGGGCAACGCCCCTGCTACGGGGTTCGACCTGCCCGGTCAGGTCACGGGGGTCCAAGGGGCAGCGCCCCCGGCGGGGTGCGGGGCAGTGCCCCGTCCAAAACGGTACGACCTAGTGAAGACCAAAGGGAGGATAGGATCGAGCGACCTAAGCGAGGCGAGCGACTTAAGGGACTCGCGGGTCAGAAGAGGTGAGCGACCTAAGGTCTTAACGGCACGCGACCTAAGGTCACACGACCTAACGGCCTAAGGTCACACGACCTAACGACCTAAGGTGTAACGAGCTAACAGGTAGCGACTTAAGGGATGAAGGCCAAGCTGCATCGTTGAACGACCTAACGAATGAAGGCCGAGCGACCTAGCGACCTATGCGCGCCAACGACCTTATGGTTCATGCGACCTAACAGAGATGAGCGACTTAAGAGACTCGTGACCTAACAAGGTAATAAGGTCGAGCGACCTACGACTTAACGAGGTAAAGGCCTAATGGCCTAGTGAAACACGCGACCTAAAATAGACGCGACCTAAAAGAGGCGCGACCTAACGTGGGAACGACCCAAAGAGGCACGCGACCTAACGTGGTATGCAAGGCCGAGCGACCTAAAGGGGCACGACCTAAAGGTCAGCGACCTACGACTTACGACCTTGCGACCTAACTCCGAGGCAGTGCGACCTAAATGCAGAAAATTCACCAAAACGCTAAAAATTGGAGTTTTTTGGCCAATCCAATCCAAACCAAATGCAAATATACATGCAAAAGTGATAGGGAATCATTCCCAACAGTCCAATATAGTTATAGGCTAGAATTGTGAGATAAAAATCTCACCTTTGCACCAAATATCAATGAAAATGAAGTTTTAAGCAAGCAAGAATCAATCCCTCTTCTATCTAAGCACAAGAAGCTTGAATCCAATGTCTTCTTCTTGAATTTGGAGTAGAAAGATGGATTGCAATTGAATTTGAGTTTTGGAATTTTAATTTTCCATTCCCTCCACCATTTTTGAAGAAGCTTGAAGGCTTAGGCAAATAGAAATGAAGTTATGAAGAGGAGGGGGTGAAGGTTGGGTCTAATAGGCTAAAAGCCCAACCCAAAGTCTCAAGTGAAAAAGTAGTGAAATTCCACTATCTCCAATCATATCAATGTTTATACTTAAAAATGTTGTAAACAACATTTCGAACTCAATGGAAGTGGTCTCGAGTCCTAATTTGTCAGTTTGCAAAAAGTAGCTTTTCGGATCAAAATCTGATTATTGATAAAATATTCAAATAAAATATTTAAATATAAAATCGATAAATATGCGGGTTGTTACACATAGGGTTTTCAAAGTAAAATATTTAGAAATCAAAACTCTGGAATATAACATTTCCAAATTATACTACCTTGAAAATCATATCTTTGAAACAAATTTCCATCTCTCAAATGGTTAATATTAAATTTCCTTTATAAAACAAAATAGCTTCTTTACATTTCACAAATCAATTCCAAATATCAATTTAAACTTCCAAATACCATTTTTAATTCTTATGTTTCAAAGCTTTAAATATTTCACCATTTCAAACTCATTTGACAAACCCATATATATCAAATTCACTTACTTATTATTTAGACTTGAAATGTTTACTTAATGAATTCACTATAATTTAAGTTAAACCTTTAACTTCACATAATTGGAAAATCTTTCAATTTATTAAACTTGATATATTCATTTACATCAACCTGATATTCATTTAAATCACTTTAAAAAAAAATCAAGTTATAAAAATCATATCCTTTAAAAAATTTAATTTTTGTTAAATTTTAATTTAACTTAATATTCATCTTCCAAATCTTATTCTCATTTAAGTCATAAAAGCTCCATAAATTAGATTTTAAATAAAGGCTTAATCGTGTTTGATCTTAAAAATCAAACTTTATTTTATACTTCAAATCAAATTTATACAAAGCTTAAAAACCAAAAATTTACTATATATATATATATATATATAAATAACCAAATCAATATCCCATAAATCATATATATATATATAGCTTTACAAAACCATAGTAAAACATTTCAAAAATAATTTTATATATTTACCGCGGTGCCTGTATAAAATTTTCTACCCTATGGTCAAGTGATACGGATGTTTATCATTTCAATCCGCAATTTAAAATAAAAATGCGGTTGTATATCATTTCAAACCGCAATCCCGAATGAAATGAAAATGCATGATGACTTGAAGTTTATACAATTTAAATGTAGCATCCATTCATCCAAATATCAATCATCAACCATTATTTGCAATCATCATCAAATTTAAACAATCATCGATATAGAGCATATAAATTATACAGGTAATAAATAACATGTATTAACCAACAGTTTATATTCAATAATAAATTTATTAACTGTTAACTATCAGTTTATATGCAAATAAATAAATTCTTAACTGTCAATTCATATGCAATAATAAAATTAATTAACAGTTAACCTAAATAAATACGATTTAACAGAGGTGATAAATAAAACATGCCAAACAGTCATAAATAACTTCCTACTCATATCTTAAGTCAAATTAACAAACATAAGAAATTTTAGAAGTTGTGAGTGGGTTAAAACGCTCAACTTTTGAATTTGAATCGAATTTGAATCCGATTTAAACCCAAAATTTTGACGGTCTCCAAATCTGTCCAAACCAGCGTCAACGCGTCTGGAATTTTATTATGATCCTAACAAAAAAAATTCTCGTGAAATGGATAACGTATGAGAAAGTTATGGCGAAAATTGCTGTTGAAAACAAAATTTAAAAAAATAAAACAAAGCAAACCTAATTAAAATAATTTGCCACGTCACATGAAACTGCAGAAGCGTCCTCTCCTCAGCAACTCACGCGAACGAACCAAAAGCATCAGGAAGAAACCCTAGCCGCCGAAACAAACCCTATTTATCACGCCTCCACTCTCGACTTCGACAAGATCCACTCCATCACCAGCACGCCGCCGTCATCCTCCATCTATGTCGCGAGCGCGACGTCCTCCGCCGCCGTGTGGTGCTGCCAGGCCGAGCACGAAAATCATCGAATCCTCTTCAATTTCTGGCGACTCAGCTAACCAATTCGCCGAAGCCACCGTACCGATCAACTGCCCCTCGCCCCCTCTACACGCAGGAATTTCCCAATCGTTGAATCGTGGAAGATCCACCGTTGATTGACCATCCATACCATGAACGGCCGAAACTAATTTGCAATTTTCTGGATGAACAATGGCTCCAATCGAAAAACGTATAGTACCAGCAGATTACGCTCTTCGAGAATTATGACATAGATTTTTTGTGAATTTTTCTGGAGCCTTTGAATTTTAGGCTTAGGATTTGATTGTTTGAATTTTGAATTTGGATCTAGGGTTTCTAGAAGAAGAGAAGGAACTGATGAAATGAACGCACAAACAAATGAGAATAGATGGGCTAGGGTTTATAACTGGGTTTATATAGATAGGTTGGAAATTTGAATAGATGAATCGTGTTGGATATACGTGCTGCCGCTAACGTGGCCTAAAAAGCCCGTTCTGTCCCCGGAACGAAATTGGATAAACCCGTATATCGAAATAGGTATTTTAAAATATTCTTAATGCGATGGAAAAAGTTTCGCGTCCATATTCGATCGTATAAAGAAGTTATGCTGAAAACAATATTTCCAAATTGATTTCAAATTGATTTTAATTAAATCGATTTCAAGGCGTTTCGTGTTCGTACGATCAAACGACAAGTCTGATCGCTACGAAACTTGAAACCCTACAATAATTCACTGTTACGGATCCGATGAAACTAGTTTCGTCGAAATCCGAGTCCGTGCCCAAAATGGCTATTTTTATATTAATTAAATAAATTCAAAATAAATAAATAAAATCCAAATTTTTATATTTAGATTCTAAAGTTGACCCATTTTATCACTTTTAAAAATTCTTAATCATTTACAAAGTTTCAAACAAGTTTAGATGTCAAATTACAGAAGGTAAATTTATAAATTCCAATATAAATCCTTAATCTCATTAAATTTACAAATTAAAATTTAACTTTCTAAAAATTTATATTCAATCAAAGAAATCAATGGTTATTCCATTCATATATTTCAAATAGATGGATTTAATATTAGATTCAAAATTTATTATCCTAACATTCTTCGATTACACTTAAATCCCTATTAACGTAATATTTAGATGTTAAATTTCATTTATTTCGATTAAACCTATTTTCATACATTAATTCAATATACTGACAAACTTACTTTTGCACCCTTTCATTTACCCAAATGCCTTTTTATAAATAAACTTAACAATAGATTCATACTCTATTACATAAATGCCTACCCTTTCATTTACCCAAATGCCTTTTTATAAATAAACTTAACAATAGATTCATACTCTATTACATAAATGCCCACCCTTTCATCTAAATTAACATTTACGTAAACTTCAAACATTTAATCCATTTAATTCTAATTACTCCTTTCATTAAATTTTAGATTCAAATCAATTTATAAAGCTTTACTTCCATTCTTAATATACACTAACCATCATTAAATGAAGAATTTATTACGTTATTTCCCATTATTACCTAAATTTATTTATCTTAACATTTAATTTATAATTATTGCAATGATTTCCGATTTAATTGAAGGAACTAAGTATATAACTCATAATAGTTGTGGTAAAACTCTTAATCCTACATTTATAAGTATATCCTTATGTGTTATATCTATTAATTAAATAAATTCCGTTTTTTTAGTCCTTTAATTTATTACTAAATATCCATTCCCCTTTCCCATCAAATTTGAATTCCATCAAATTAATATAACCAAGCAGATTTCCATTCACACTTTATTATAAACCTAATATTTGCAATTTATTTTCTTGTATTGATTTTATACAATTACCATTAACTTTACATTCCATTGCTATTCAGTATATATTTATTCATCAATCAATTCGATATTTATTCTTCTTTCCTTCTATTTGATAAATAACCTAGTATACATTTACATACATTCATTTTATTACATTCATTTATTGGTATTGGATTGAAATTTAATTTATTAACTAATACCAACGTTATTATCATTAATTACAATTGGATTCCCAATTTTATTCAATACCCTGAACAAATTACATATATATAAGTCAAATCCTTACATTTGTTTTTCTCATGTTCCATTAAAAATCAAATCATAACATTTAAATGGTTTTATTGAATTGGAATCTCATTCAAGTCATAAATTATTAACTTGCACTAATATGATTCCTTAATTTATTCCAATTATTGTTTACAATCTTTTATTGCATTAAATCAAATTAATACTTTCATAAATTTCTCATATTAAATTTTATATCCAGGCAGGAATCTTTCCTACTTAATTCATTTGAATTTCATTTCAATTTCTATAAATAGGTCTTAAGTCACCATTTACATAATTTAATTTAGCGTTTATTTCAATATTTGTTTATAATTTAAAGTTTTTACTAAATTAAATTACAAAACTTATAAATTTTAACAAATTTTAATCCACTAAATTTACGGGTCGTTACAGATTTCAAATGCTTAAAAATTCTGGGTCGTCACATTCCTCCCCCCTTAAAAGAATTTCGTCTCCGAAATTACTAATTAGGAAGAATGGTTCAATACCCGTTTACCTTTTTCCCAAATCCAAATAGTTTTTATCAACTTTCCAAAACAATCTTTTTATTAAGAACACTCTACCACTGTTCCTAACTTTCCAAACTTCTCCCATTAGGTTCCCACAAATATCTTATACCCAACCATTAAAATTTTAATTTGAAACCAAATTTTGAATTGTCAAAATTTTCTCAAAAATTTTCTAACTCCCTAAATTTTCGAAAAATTTCGCCAGCGTCTCCTTTGCGCGGCTGGCTCGGTACAACTACAAAATGCCTTTACGGGCTCCCAAATTCCAAAAGAAGACAAAATGCCAAGTGGCTCGATAAAAAACCCATTTCATACAGAAATTTAAACACATACCTTTTTTGTCGAGCAATTCAAATTTTTCTTCTGAAATCAAAATCAATTTTCTTTTCCTTTGTAATACCTGTATATCCTACATAGCAATAATATCCAATCACAACATTCAAAACATTTTGTTGACTTCCTTACGAAATGTCAATATTTATTAATTCAAATATTAACTTAGAATATATTTGTAGTATCAATTTCCCATTAAGAATTCACCATTCCTTT
Source organism: Allium cepa (assembly GCA_030765085.1). Classification (NCBI taxonomy): domain Eukaryota; kingdom Viridiplantae; phylum Streptophyta; class Magnoliopsida; order Asparagales; family Amaryllidaceae; genus Allium; species Allium cepa. The sequence continues at coordinate 897,785,544 of CM060943.1, forward strand.
CTTAAGTTTAGTATAAGCATTTATATGTTTCTTTATTTAATGCTTCTTTTTTTATTTTCACTTCACCACTTTAGTTTATATCTACTTCGATTCAAATTGGTTCTCCTATTTCCATATGAATTTAAATTTTATCTTTAACTTTGTATATTTAATTTTTTTATAACTGATTTCGTTATTTAAAATTAGTTTCATTCCCTAATTTATTTCAATCTCCAATTTGAAATCGTTTTGTCGTTAACAAAAAAAAATTGCAAAAATTTTCAAAAAAATTTCCAACTCCCAAAATTTTCAAAAATTTTTGGCAGAGTTTCCTTTGTACGGAGGAGCTTTTGCAATTTGACAAAAGATATAAATATATATACATCGACCCACACGGTCGGAAAAATCGAAAAAAGTTCATATTTCCTATTTTTATTGCGTAGGCGTACCTTTATTTAGCATTTTTAAGCAAGCGGCTTATTATTTTAGCATTTAGCGCGATCAAATCCATCCATACGGCTTCCCTGAACCCGTACTTACTCAATTTAAATATGTAAGCACTAAATATATGCAATTTATTAACATTTCACTTATATTCGAATAGCAACACATAGATTTCATAAGTAATGCATGTGATATACATTCATAAGTACATATGCAAGGTTTTGACACTAGTTTTAAATTGTTTGCATCCAAATTACATACCATTCCATTCAATTCATTTTTAAACGAAACGAACTCATATTCATTTCAATTGATACCAAAATCAATTTTTAAACTGCTATTGATTCATATAATTTTGTTTACTTCCTTTTACGTCGAACGACATTTTCTAATGCAATTCGATAATACTAATGTGAATAAATAATAACATAAGCTTTATAACCAATTTAAATTGATTCTAACTCAATGTATATAAATTCCATTCCAATCTAACTCATTTACAAACCATATAGTTGCATTCCATCCCGTTTCACATTGGTTTTGTTCAAAGCCATTTTTTTATACTTGACATCATCCCATGCTTCTATTAACTTTAAACTTAAGTTAATTTACTTCAATTCACTATCATTTCATAACTTAAGTTCATTCTCGTTTTTTAATTTATTCATACTCGAATTGGATTTATTTTCATCTCAAATCATTTTTTATTTTAATCCAATTCCATACAAGTTCAATTCATATTTAATTCACTTACAATTCAAAGTTGAATTTCTATTTATAACTCAAGCTTCATTTCCAAACTCTATTATCTATTCACAAATTCAATTCTAAGTTAATAATTTCGAGTTCCATTTCCATATTTCATCAACTAATTTATTATCTAATTAGTTCTCCCTTGGTTAAATTCAATACTTGATTTTTAATCTCAGAATCTCTTCATTAAATTTCTTGTGCGTAATTTATTTTATAATTCAAGTTTGGATTTTTCGTTTTATTTTCCAATTCATCAAAAAAAAATATTTTGGGTTTTCTATCCCACTTTTCACATTTTATAAGTCACAACTTATTATTTTACACATTCCATTCATTGTAGGCTTGAATATAATCATCTTTTATTTTTAACTCAAGATTTACGCTTATTTATAGCCCAAGTATATTTTATTCTAAGGATTTTTAATTCTTTTATAAGTTGTCTAAATTATTTATTCCAACTTATTTCTTATCCAACTTACTTCCATTTATTCAGGTAAGAATCTAATTCCATTCAACAACACCCATAACTCAATTGAGTTTTACTCCAATTCAATTCTACTTAACTTAACCCTAGTTAAATCTTGTTACATACCATTCCTTTGAAATTTTGTTAAGCAAGGACTTAACTCCATTTAATATCATTCTAATATTCCATTTCAGTTCATTTATTTACAATTAAAAATTCATTTTCAACAAAGAATAATTTTTTTTTATTTCCAACATTAATTATTTTTAGTCCATTTGAACTATTTTTTTTTCAAACTTAAGTTCAACATTCAGTTTCAATTTCCTTTTAAATTTTTATAAGCTACTCACTTATTAATATCCAATTCCTCCTAAGTTAAATTTCTATTCTAAACAAATTTCAAACTTATATAAGTTCCCAAATTTATTCTTTAAGCATTCTAGTTTATTTCCAGAGTTTTAAACTATTGCTTAAACATCCCAAAATTCTTTAAACCGACACCAGAGTTTTCAATATTCACATAAGTATTTCAAAATCCCTTTTGAAATTATTTATATCCAAAATCCTTTGATAAATTCAATTTATCTCTTTGAATTTCAAAACCCACCCAGTTTTGCAAAAAATTTCAATTCAAAACAATTTGGTAGCAATTTCTCTCTTAGAAACTCGAAAATGAACATCGATGATGCTGCAGTCATCACCGAAGTTATTTTCCAGCGACCGTAAGAGTTCAATGCTTTTATCTCTTTCAAAGCCCTTCAAATATTTTTAAATTCCAAATCTCTCTAGATTTCAAATCTGATTCAAAAATATTTCTCAAATATATATTATTTTTCCCAACTTTTTGAGAATCATTTTCAAATTCAAAAGAATTTAAATTTCCAAATTCCAAATCCCAAATCCTTTAAATTTATATTCAAACATTACTTTGAAATTTTATCTTATTTTAATTATTAATCACACTACGATTCACATTTATAGTTTGCATTTACAAATTTCATTTGTACATGAATTTGTTTCTTAGCTTTTAATTATGATTTCAATTCCTTATTCAATAATGAATCACATTTACAAATTACATTTATTTATTAACTTATCCCTAAATCTTTGGTTATTATTTCAATTTCTTATTCAATTTTACACATTAATAATAATAATTTAATGTTATCATTCCTAACAATCAAGCATCCATATATAACTATAATCAGCTACGAAAAATCATTTCTTTTTGTATACAAAAATAATTTTGGCAAAATTATCTCATTTACCCTAGTTAAAACAATATTGTGTCGGTTTATCTTGTTTAAGAGTTTAGAAATCTCTATCGATAACATGGTGTCCCACATATCTACCAGAATCCATAAACACCCAACCGATAAACCAACACAATATAAAACAATTTTATATTCACTAACAAATACGCGCTCATATCTATTAATACTCTCAGACTCATTCTAGGGTACTATGAACTCTATTTTATGACCACCAGAGCCATGGTTATCACCAACCTAAGCTCTGATACCAAGTGTAACGACCCGCAAATCCGTACCCCTTGAGTCGACCCTATTCTACATCAATCAACTCAAGTTGAACAAAAATAAGAACCATTAGGGTTAAAGAAGAAGTGGTAGAAGAAGAAAATAGAAAACAACATCAGAATCTAACCATCGCAGCGGAATAAAATACAATAGATAATAATAGATCTTTACATAAAAACAAATACTATATCTGTTTATACATACATCAGAGTACATCATCATCAGAGTTCTACATCAATAAAATACAACAGGATACACAGCAGAATAATAATCAAATACGAAAGTATGTATCGTCATCCAGCTCGTCTCCTGAGCTCCATAGCATCCTTCTTGTATTCTACAATACTCGGTCTGACCCGAGCATTACAGTTAAATAACACCCGAGTCAGTCTGGATTACCAGCGTGAGAAATCACACTCAAATTGATTATTGAAGTTTCAAAAATCCTTTGAAAACAAAAGCATCTCGTAAGACCACGCCATAAATAAACATGTCGGGTTTTTACCTTATGATAGCCAAAACATTTCTTAGTTAAATCCTCTGATATTATAATAGGGTCTATATACAAATACTTATTAAAATAGCCGAAATTGTTACATCTATTAAATTCCATCTAATAGCCACAGAGTGGGTAATACAAACAAAACCCGTAAAAGGCACGTAGGGAGAATGGATTTCCAACTAATGACTAGGCACTGGGGTACCACATGTCACAGTACCTGGTCTAGATCTACGTACCGAGGGTCACTCCCGACCCCCTACAACACAAGACCGGGACTACCCCTTATTGGATAGTCTCGAGTAAGATCACCCCGCGGTTGGGATCAGCAACCGAACCACTAAGCCAAAATAAAAAAGGCCATCGAGACAGGGATGACCTCACCCAGAATGGGTGCTACCCACCTAGCCTTGCTGCATAACCCCTGATTTTTTAGTCATTCCCGGTTGATGAGGCTTGGGGCTAAGCGTTACCTTTTAGAACATATCCCTTATAATGCCCGTCGTCCACCTGACGATGTTTCAGAAGCATACATCCATACAAGTCCGTCCCGGATTCGAACGGAACCGAAGGCACTATTCCTTCTACATCCATTTTGGAAATATCCTCAGAATTAGTAGCGACTAGCCCTTGCACTTCACTGCTCCATCTTCGAATCCAAACTCGTTTTTCCATGAAAACATATAAACCGGATCAAAGTGGTTTTCGAGAAATAAATCTCGATCCCGGTCTCTTCGAAACGATCAACGCATTTGGCTAATATTGATAGTCGGTTATTTAACTATCAATTAACATTCACAACATCCATCACAAAATAAATAATTTCCCAAATTATTTATTTATCTCAAAATATCTTCACCAGATATGCTTCTATTTTCAACCCTTTGAAAACAGTTTCAAACTACCTTCCTTTTTTAGGATGAATTTCCCAAATAGTTTCTATTTCCACTGAAATCGCCAAGCATAAAACTTAGATTTTTAAAATAATTTAAAACGCTTTACTTTGAAATATACTTTAAAACATTTAAGTTAAAACTACTTCAATAATTGGTTAAAAATACATACTATATGAATATTTGAAAATAAGGTTACTTTATAAAATATAAAACTAGGTTTTCACTTTTTTTAAAACAAAATACCAAGTCACCTTTTTAAATAATTACTACGATAATAGATTTGAAAAATATTTACTTTAGAATTTAGATATTTAGGAATAATAAATTCCCAAAACATGCTTTTTTAAACAACATTAAAACTTTTATCTCATATTTTAAAAAAAAATTGCTTTGAAAACGTATTTGGCTATCTAGAGAAATATACTTCTCTTCACATTCTTCTTTAAATTTCCAATTTCGAACTCTTGAATCAATTTCCAAATTGATTTCCAATTCGCTCCCTTTTATTCCAAAATCCATTAATTTCAGATTTATTCCTTAATTATGATTTAAAATGCTTTTAACTGAATATACCAATTTTAGATTTCTCATATTACTTCTTAATCCTTTCTAAACAAATTTAAACTTTAAATTTTAAATAATTCTTTATTCCTTTAAAATAATATTACTCAATTTTACAATTCATTAATTTCTGTTTATTCAAAATCTTTTTTTAATCTTTTCATACTCGAAGTTATTTATTAGTATCTTAATATACTTCCGTTTCTTTTCTTTTCATTTCATTCTTAATTTATTCAAGTTTTCTATAATTATTTCGCTTACAAATTCACTTCTTTATTTTCTTTCCAAAATCCAATTTATATATTTTTGGTAGCTCATTATACACAAATATATTCAATCAAACCATAGAATTCAATATTCCAATATGATTCATCATAGAATATCAAATAATCATAACATAGAATATTAAATAATTTAAATAAATGTTGAGGAATCCAGTTGGATCCCTCCAACCTATTTTCCCTGCACATGTTAGCACAACATAAATACCAATTCCACTTTGAGGTGGAATATCATGGTATATGGGATTAATATAAACCATCCGTGTAACAACCCGCATATTTGTCGAGTTTGTATTTAAATATTTTATTTAAATATTAACTCGTTAATCGGATTTTGGTCCGAAAAGCTACTTTTTGCAAACGGTCAAATTAGGACTCGAGACCACTTCCATTGAGTTCGAAATGTCGTTTACAATTTTTTTAAGTATAAACATCGATAGGTTTGGAGTTTGTGAAATTTCACTAACTTTTCCCGCTTTGGACTTTGGGTTAGTTTAGCCTATTAAGCCCAAGTTCCAACCCTCTTCTCCTCACTCTTCATAAATTTCCTAACTAATCAAGCTTTGGCATTAATGGTGGAGGGAATGGGAAATTAAAATTCCAAAACTCAAATTCAATTGCAATCCATCTTTCTACTCCAAATTCAAGAAGAAGACATTGGATTCAAGCTTCTTGTGCTTAGATAGAAGAAGGATTGATCCTTGCTTGCTTAAAACTTCATTTTCATTGATATTTGGTGCAAAGGTGAGATTTTTATCTCACAATTCTAGCCTATAACTATATTGGACTGTTGGGAATGATCCCCTATCATTTTTGCATGCATGTTAGCATTTGGTTTGGATTGGATTGGCGAAAAACTCTAATTTTTAGCGTTTTGGTGAATTTTCTGCACTTAGGTCGTTCTGGCCGTTTTTAGGTCGTTCGGAGTTAAGTCGTTCGTCCATAAGTCGTGAGTCGTTCACGAGTTAACCCTAGGTCGTTCTGGCCATTTTTAGGTCGTTCGGAGTTAAGTCGTTCATCCATAGGTCGTGAGTCGTTTACGAGTTAACCCTTAAGTCGTGCAGCCCTTCAGTCACGCAACCCTTAAGTCGGTTACGAGTTATCCCGATAGGTCGTTGGACCCTTAACTCGTAGGTCGTTGGACCTTATCTCGTTAGGTCGCTCCTGGCCTAACCCTAAAGTCGTGCAACCCTTAAGTCGTTGGACCCTTGAGTCGTTGGGTCGTTGGACCCTTGAGTCGTTAGGTCGTTGGACCCTTGAGTCATTGGGGCGTTGGACCCTTGAGTCGTTAGGTCGTTTGGCCATAGCTCGTTAGGTCGTATGACCCTTGAGTCGTTAGGTCGTATGACCCTTGAGTCGTTAGGTCGTTAGACCCTTGAGTCGTTCGGTCGTTAGACCCTTGAGTCGTTGGGGCGTTGGACCCTTGAGTCGTTAGGTCGTTTGGCCATAGCTCGTTAGGTCGTATGACCCTTGAGTCGTTAGGTCGTATGACCCTTGAGTCGTTAGGTCGTATGACCCTTGAGTCGTTAGGTCGTATGACCCTTGAGTCGTTAGGTCGTTAGACCCTTGAGTCGTTAGGTCGTTTGGCCATAGCTCGTTAGGTCGTATGACCCTTGAGTCGTTAGGTCGTATGACCCTTGAGTCGTTAGGTCGTATGACCCTTGAGTCGTTAGGTCGTTAGACCCTTGAGTCGTTAGGTCGTTAGACCCTTGAGTCGTTAGGTCGTTAGGTCGTTAGGTCGTTAGACCCTTGAGTCGTTAGATTCTTGTGATATTGATTATCTCTTATTGATTGATCTTCTGTTGATCATTATTTACATACTTATAGTGGTATGTCATTACGGATGTTTATGTTTATGCCATATCTTTTATGTTATATCATGTCATCTGATATTTATAGCTAGACTGACCCGTTTATTATTTTCTTAAATAATACTCGGGTCAGACCGAGATGTTACAGGTGCTTCTGCTTGACTTCTTCCCAGGGATTCATCACTCTGACTTTTGGCTAACTGTTTAGATTAGCAGTTTTTTTTTTGTATACACTTGAGATATAGACTCATAGATGTATTCTTTTGTATTATCGTGGATCTTACTGACCACTACTCTGATGTACACTTTCATGTGTTAGCTATATATTCATATCTTCTTCCGCCTTTGTGATATGGATATCTGTGACTGATTTGTGATATGATTATTTCTATGTTTGTTTCCGAAGATTATTTATAGCCACCGTGTGATAAGCAATTACATGGATGGTCGCTCCTCAACAGCCTTATTCTCCGTGCTAGTTGACAGCACTACTCCGGAGTGTTCTTGGCTAGCGTGGGTATAGAGGTGGGGCGTCACAATCCGCTATTATGCGGCGCATAGGGTCTCATCCGCTATATAATGCGGGAAATTAATCATTCCAAGATGTAATATATACTATAATATATCACATCCATCAATTCAACCATTCAACCAATTACTTAAATTTAACCATTTAATTTAAAATTAAAATTCAGCCGAGTGAGATTAACTCACCTTTATTTGCGTTTGCAACCCATTTCCATCTCAGCTATAATTTTCTCGATTTTGGACCTTGTATAAACAATTACATAGATTTATTAATATTTGAATTAATCGATCAATTTATTCCCAATATTCTGGTTTTGAGTACTAATTTGGTTATAAATAAATTTTCTTCTTCTTTTTTTTAAAATAAAATATTTGAACTAATTGAAAAATCACTTACATTAAATAACTAAATTAACTAATGCTTTAGTTTTAAACTAATTTCTCTTTAATCATCTCTAAAATAATTAAACAAATTTATCTCCCTTTTTAAAAGTGTATATATATATATATATAATTTGTAAAAATAATCTATATAGGTGTTTAAATCGAATATTTAATTTAAATCCTTATATCTTTCAAATTTATAATAATTTCTGTTTAACCCATAAAATTTTAAAATTTAAAATAAGTGTACTAGTATAAATATATTTAAAACCTATTTCCTATAAATGAAAAGAATAAAAATTTTATTTATACATTTCTGTATACATGTAAATAGATTTATAAATTGAAGAATTAAATTGTTTTATCAATTAACTGTTAATTTATCTCCTACTAACAATCATGCAATATTTTACTTTAATTAAAATATGATCACTGCATAAAAAAATTATAACAGGCAGAAGACGATACCTGTAACAGCCCGCAAATCCGTACCTCTTGAGTCAACACTTTTCTACAATAATCAACTCAAGTTGTACAGAAATACGAACCATTAGGGTTAAAGAAGATGTGGTAGAAGAAGAAAATAGAGAACAACAAGAGAATCTAACCATCGCAGCGGAATAAAATATAATAGATAATAAATAATCTTTACTCGACATCGAATATTTCTTTTTATATATTACATCAGCAGAGTACATCAATCACAGCTCAACATCAATATCATACAATAGGTTCACAACAACTCGACACAATGGAATATATATAAAACAAGTACGAATATACGAATCGTCGTCCAGCTCGTCTCTTGAGCTCCACAGCATCATATCCTGTATCCTATAATACTCGGTCTGACCCGAGCATTACAGTTAAATAATACCCGAGTCAGTCTGGAATACCAACGTGAGAAAATCACACTCAATTGATTATTGAAGTTTCAAAAATCCTTTGAAAATAAAAGCATCTCGTAAGACCACGCCACAAATAAACATGCCGGGTTTTTACCTTACGATAGCTAAAACAATTTTTATAGAAATCCTCTGATATTATAATAGGGTCTATATACAAATACTTATAAAATAGCCGAAATTGTTACATGATTAAATTCCAGCTACTAGCCACAGAGTGGGTAATACAAACAAAACTCGTACACGGCTCGTAGGGAGAATGGATTTCCAACTAATGACTAGGCACTGGGGTACCACCTGTCACAGTACGGGGCCTAGATCATCGTACCGAGGACTACGCCCTCTCCCCTGCAATACAAGACCAGGACTACCCCTTACTGGATAATCCCAAGTGAGATCACCCCGCGGTTGGGATCAGCAACCGCCCACTAAGCCGAAATAAAAAGGGACATCTAGACAGGAATGACCTCACCCTGCTTGGATGCTACCCACCAAGCCTTGCTGCATAACCCCTGATTTTCAGTCATTCCCATTTGATGAGGCTTGAGGCTAAGCGTTACCTTTATAGAACATATCCCTTAGAATACCCATCGTCCACCTGACGATGTTTCGCAAGCATTCATCTATACAAGTCCGTCCCGGGTTCGAACGGAACCGAAGACACTATTCCTGCTACATCCATTTTGGAAATATCCTCAGGATTAGTAGCGACTAGCCCTTGCACTTCACTGCTCCATCTTCGAATCCAAAATCGTTTTTCACGAAACGTACAAACCAGATTGAAGTGGTTTTCGAGAAATAAATCTCGATCCCGGTCTCTTTGAAACGATCAACGCGTTTGTCCAATATTGATAGTCGGTTATTTAACTATCAATTTATATTCACAAACATCCATCAAACAATAAATAATTTCCAAAATTATTTATTTATCTCAAAAATATCTTCACAAGATATATTTTCACCTTCAAATTCCTTTGAAACAGTTTTCAAAGCTATCTGCCCTTTTCTCAGAATAAATTCAAGTATTTCTATTTCCACAAGAATCACCAAGCACAAGATTATAGATTTCCAAAATAAATTTTAAATCACTTATTGTAAAATATGTTTAACATTTAATTTAGAAATTTACTTTAATACTTAATTAAAAATAATACACTAGAAATAATTAAAATAAGATTACCTTATAACTATACATTAGATTTTTTTCCTTTAAACAAAATACCCAATCATTCTTTAAATAGTTATTGCGACAATAGATTAAAATAAAATACTTACTTGGGAATTTACTTTAAAATATTCAAGTTAAGACTACTTCAATAACTAACTAAAATACATACTATATAAACATTTGAAAATAAAGTTACTTAATAAAATATAAAACTAGATTTCTACTTTTAAAAAAACAAAATACTAAGTTACTTCTTAATAATTACTGCTAAATAGATTAAAGGAAAATACTTACTTTAGACTTTAAATATTAGAAATAATAAATTCTACAAAACTTGCTTTCTTTAAAAACAACTATAAAACATTTAATTTATATTTAAAAATTTACTTTTTTTATAAAAAAGAATGTGCTTGGCTATCCAGAGAAAATTCCAACTTCAATCACTTAAATCAATTTTCCCAAATTGATTTCCAATTTATTTTATTTTAAATAAATTCTTTTACTTATCAGTTCATTTCCAAATTCAGTAGTTATGGACTTTATTATTATTATTATTATTTTCATTTTCTTCTTTACTCTTTCAATAATTCTAATCTTAAATTCTAAATAAATGTTTGTTCTTTTCAATTAATAATACTACATTTAATTCCTTAACTTTCTGTTTATTCAAATTTTCATTTCCATTCTCAGGATTCATTTATTGGGAATTTAAAGTCACTTTATTTCTTTTCCAAGTCATTCTTAAATTTATTCTATAATTATTTTACTTGCAATTTTACTTCTTTTATTTTCATTTCCAAAATCAAATTTATATTTCGATAATTCATTATACCCAATCATAACAACCAAGCCATAGCATTCAATACTTCCACAAAATCCATTATAGAATATCAAAAAAAAAATCAGAACAGAGAATATTAAATAATTCAAATAAAAGTTGAGGGGTCCAGTTGGATCCCTCCAACCTGTTTTCCCTGCATCCACAGACGTTAGCACAATATAATACGCCAATTCCCAAAATATCATACTATAACACATCAATCAATTCAACCATTCAAACAATTATTTAAACTTAATCATTTAAATTTAAATTTAACTGAGTGAGATTAACTCACCTTTGATGTTGCATTTGCCGTTCACTTCAATATTCCCTTGGTTTCTCGATTTTTGACCTTGAATAAACATTATGGTTTATTAATACTTGAATTAACCGAACAATTCATTTGTCTTAAATAAATTTAATTAATCAATAATTTAATTTGCTAATAATTTATTTTTAAATTGATAATAAATTTATAACAGGGTGTTACACTTACATGTGATAGGTCTACATCAAAATATATTGTGACGACCCAGCTGGATTATTAACTTATTCCAACCGGAGATTCCACGACCTTAAATATAACTTTATAAATTCTCAGACCGTGACCCAATAAATACTCCTAGTTTATCATTTAATAAGTATTAAATTATCAGTTTATTCGCTTATTAAATTTCCAAATCCTATCCTAATTTATTGAAATTGCCCAGAACTTATCTCACTGTAATATACATATGTTTATACAAAATTAACTATATAAAAAAAATCGAACAGAGTCTACCTCGCAGCATCAATAACCCAAATCCACTCGAGCTTCTGCCCTAAATTCCACCGACGTCGCCGCCGTCTTCTATCACCCGCGAGATCAACTCGAGCATTTTCGCACCTTCCCTGACCTTCGACAACGTCATCACCTCGAACGGTCGAGTGCTCTAGGACGCGAATCAATCGCGAGGCCGACGTCCCTCTTTCCCAAAGTCGAATGAATTCGATTGCTCGAATTGGTTCAAGATTTGAACGCGAGATGCCCTGACTTCGAAAATCACTAGGTCGAAGAACAAAAGCGTGAATACGATCTTGAATGCCCGAAGGAAAATTCATTCGAATTGGCCAGATGAAGTAAAAGAACACGATTCGAGGCGAAATCGAATTCGATTTCGTTGCTCCCTCTCATTTTTTTTATACGGCCATTAAAATTTCCCTCTTCTTGGTTTGAATAACTGAAAGAAAAGGAATTAATGTTGAAGTATCGGCCTCCTGCTATTGCTAAGAAAAGAAGTCGCGAGATAAATAGAAGAAGAGAGAGTATGACGAGATTTATTTTAAAAGATGGTAGCGTGCTCTGGAATGTTGTCCATTGGAAGGAGACACGATGTTTGAAAAGGGAGAACAGTCATGCCAACATCATCAGCTATGGTGTTTTTGGATTGAAAGGAAAAAGTATTAACGGAATGAAATCACGGCAGAAAGAAAATTTGACTAGACAAATATTTTTATTAAGTTTTAAACCGTCTCGATATAAATTTCAACGCGTTTATATATCATATGCTCACACAACAACACCAAACGCTATAAAAATTGAAATCCGATAATTATACAATATTACGGATCCAATGGAACTGGTTTCGTCGAGTTCCGTGACTGTGCCTCGGAAGGCAATTTTTAAATTCAATTTAAACGATAAAATTTCAAAATTGAACAACCCACTTCCAAATTAAATTTTAACACTTTTACTATCTTCACTATCATCAATATAAATTTCATAAGCCTTTAAATTATTTTTAATCGGTTTAAAATTCTAGATTCAATAAATTCCCAACTTCAAATTATTTAATTCAATAATTAAATTGTCAAATAAATTGTGATATTTGTAATTCAAGTTAAAATTGCACTATTGAATATTTAAAATCAATTAAATATTCCGATTTTAAATGCTTAAAAATTCCGGATAGTCACATTCCTCCCCCCTTAAAAGAATTTCGTCCCCGAAATTACTAATTAGGAAGAATGGTCCAATACCCGTTTATTATTTCCCTAAAACCAAACAGTTCCTAACAATCCAACATCTCACCAACTATCTTCTTATAAAAGACCTATTATTATTCCTATTAACTTTCCAAACTTTTCCAAAACCTTCTACAGTTTTCAAATAACTTGTTCAACTATTCAAACTATAATTCAAAACTAAATTTTGAATTATCAAAATTTTCTAACTCTTTAAATTTCCGAAAAATTTCACCAGCGTCTCCTTTGCGCGGCTAGCTCGGTACAACTACAGAATGGCTCTACGGCCTCCCAAATCCAAAAAGAAAACAAAAGGCCAAGTGGCTCGATCCAAAAACCCAATCAAATTTCATACCAAAATTTAAATACATACCTTTTTGGTCGGGCCATTCTAATTTATTATCTGAAATCAAAACCAACTTTCCTTTCCCTATTCCATATCTGCATATCCATCATAACAATAGTATCCAATCACAATATCCTAAAAACATTTTATCGACTTCCTCACAAAATGTCAATATCTATTCATTCAAATATCAACTTTGATTATATTTGTAGTATAAATTTTCATTTAAGAATTCACCCTCCTTTCTTAAGTTAATATAAGCGTTTAATATGTTTCTTATATTTATTTTCATCTTACCGCCTTAGTTTATATCTGTATCTATTCAAATTGATTTATCTCCATTCCATATGAATTTAATTTATTCTTCAACTGCGAATATTTTAAATTTTATTTTTCATTTATTGCTAATTCATGTCATTATTTTAAATTAGTTTCATTTACTAACTTATTTCAATTTTCGATTTGAAACCGTTTTGTTGTTAACAAAATTTTCCAAAAATTTTATAACGCCCAAAATTTCTGAAAATTATTGGCAGAGTCTCCTTTTTACGGAGGAGCTTTTGCAATTTGACAAAAGAGATAAATATATATACATCGACCCACACGATCGAAAAAACCAAAAACAGTTCATATTTCCTATTTTTATTGCGTAGGCGTACCTTATTTAGCATTTTAAGCAAACAGCTGATATTTTTTAGCAACTAGCGCAACCAAATCCAGCCACACGGCTCCCAGGTACCTGTACTTACTCAGTTTAAACATGTAAGTATGTAACGAGACGAATTTTGCGCGCTCGAAAATCGACATCCATACTTCATATCGTATTCGAATGCCATAGATTCGACCGTTCAAATCCGATTCGCCGGAGCTTATAACAATCATTAAGTAAACAACACAGCGGAATAAAAGAATAATACATTGATATACAGCTTTGATACAATATCTAACACAACAGATGATCCAATAGATATCAATATACATCAGAGATATGATACAATAAAACAGCAGCGGAAAGAAAATAGATAACATCTAGCAGCGGAACAATATCACTCTAAGATAGTCTTCAAGGAAGAACTCCAAGAACTGCAACTCCATCTCAAATAACTAATCCAGTAATAGCTTGAACCCCCAATAACGATGCACCTACTAAGCAAGACTGGTGTGTTTCAAATACTGAACTAACTCCAGATAATCTACTACATCTGCTTATCTGAAAAACCCAACTCTACACTGCTCGTGTAGAAATATAATGAGCACCCAGAGTTTAGGAAAGAAACAATAAACTCCGGATCAGTCGTGGGACTGGTGTGAGCAACAAAAACAGTTTATCTATTAAAAACATTCAACAAAAGATTTTCAAAGTCAATTCGCAATGCTTTTTAAAAATGAGACCACCATAAGGCCTCCCGCACACACACACATGCAAACGCAGAATCGGAGGAGATTTCTCCTTATGATAGTCAAAGATGCTTGATACGCATTAAAAAGAAACATTTGATATTATTACTAGTGCATAGTGTAGTAAAACCATTTCGAAAGTAGAATATAAATCTTAGCCAACATACGACCATTATCGTATGCCTACTATAGCTACCATCCAAACAGTGGTGACCACCATAAGTGAATGGCAGGTTCTACAACTAATACCGTACAAGTTTCGTATTGGAAATTGGATTTCCAACAAATGGTCAGGCCAAGGAACTTCCCATTGCCACATGAGAATGCCTCTGGATGGACATCCCCGAGAACCAAACCGGATCTCTACCAACACAAGGCCGGGTTACCCCTAACTGAGTAACAACTGACCGAATATGCCATCCCCCGGTCCTTTGGGACCTTTCACCGAGCGCTCGCAATCAATTCACACAATCATAAAGTGTTTTCAACATGAGTAAGTATCTGGGCTCCATACCATGATACCATCCAGAAGGAAATGCACACATCCTAAAGGGCGCTACCCCTCATAACCTTGCCGCATCTTTCCTGTTTTGACCATTCACGAGGTGTGAGGCTCGACGAAGTCACGTCCACAAAAACATACTTTATACAAAAGCCATGCTTTGGGTCAACAAATGATCATAGAAATGATCACCAAGATAGACGATCAAATAAACGATCCTATCACAAATAATCAACACAATGATCATTTCACAGCAACACTCAGCATGTCACATTACCAAATTGGGAATATATCGCTGATAACATTCAACTACATAACCTCTAAGCTCGTACGTCTCAGAGAAGGGTGTTAAGCTAAAAGAATAAATTCTCCACCACCAACAGAAACATATTTGAAAGAAATCTGCTTTATATCTCAATTTGTAATGTCAGACATACAATCCATACAAGTCTGTTCCGGGCTCGAACAGAACCGAAGGCACTTCTTACGAAGCCCTTGCAATTCGGATATTCACAATCATGATCGGATTCACCATCACATATGGAGAACTCTATACCGTAGTTACTCGATGCAGAGTCAATCGACAGTCATCCTATCACTCTCGCAAATACCGGGTCTTCAACACCGATCTTCAATGCTATTCATAACGACGTATCACATATTCGGAATGGGTTATACGACCCCATGGTCCTTTCCCGGTTAACCCGAATAGTGAGCGCTTATTCAAAAATAAGTGTGGCATTCAAATTCAAACAAATCACATCAATTACCCATTCAAAGGGAAATATTGATAGTCGGTTATTGAACTATCAATGGATATGCACACATCACCAGTTTCCAAATAATTTTCCAAATTATTTATTTTCCAAAATATCTTTACAAGATATATAGTTTCAGACTTCAAAAATAAATCAATATTTATTTTTAAACAACTTCCCTTTTTATTCATAAATTCTATAGTGAATTTTCATTCTAAAATATTCATGAATATATGACTTCAATTATTCATTTCAATTTATCTTCAAAAAGATAAATTCTCTAATATTCACTTTATATTGGAAAACATTTCCATACTTATTTAATAAGTAATTCATGAACTTATTTATTTTCAACACTTGGAAAATATTCAATGTACTTCAATCGAGATTAAGTATATATTTCATTCTTTAAGAAAATCATTCTCTTAATATATTTATTTGGGCCAAAACAAATGTTACGTAAAACATCGTTACGACAACCCAAAATCACTAGTATAGGGATTCAAATTTAAGATAGATATATAAATCCCAATACTATACAAAACATTTCCATCCGGAAATCATTTACTATAACAATAGTGTTATAGTCCACTATTTCCTTTTATTTCTCGAAAACGTCTATTTCAACAATCAATGTTGAAATCTATGGTTTCGAATCTCAATCCAATTGAAACATCGTTAACTTGTTTCTAATTCTATTTAAAACACCCCATTCAAACATTTTCTTTAACATATTATTCACTATTCAAAAACGTGAATATACTACGTTAACAACTTTCATCACTTCTATTCATTTATTTTAAAGGATCATTCACAGTCAAAAATGTGAATATAACTCCATTAATAGGTTTCAACAATTTACTTATCAAAATAAGTTGTTTGCGAATTTATAAAACAACGTTTATAAATTCCATTTCTATTTATTTTATAACATCTTTCTTTATAAATTTTCTTTATTAACCTATTCACTTTATATCTCAATTATGAACCAAAAGTCCATATTATAAGTTAAATACTTATAAAACGATTATTTTACAAAATCGTTCCTTTTAAGACTTTCTAAATTATAAATCTTATAACTTATAAGATTCATTTATTTATCAAAAATCCATACTTCAATTAACTTTTCAAATTTTATAAACCTACTGCTTATAAAATTCCATTTATAACTTCACCGTTTATAATTCTATGAATTTCATTCATTTATGAAATTCATTCACAATTCATTCTAACACTTATAAAAACTCATTTTATAACTCAAATATTTTTAATTTATAAATATCAAATTTATAAATTCTTTTATATAAATCAATTTATATTATTCTTTTAAAACGTCTTTAAACTTCTTTATAATTTCACCATTTTGATTTATAAAAAAAATCAAATTTTATAAATCCTATATTTAAACCTTTCACAATAAATTCAAAAATTCCGATTTAACTATTTTATAAAATCATTAGCATCATATTCTCAAAAATCAGTTTTTTTAACTATATTTCTTAAAAACCATAATTTTTATAACATAAAAATTATAACGTTTATTTATTTCAAATGAATCAATTCCAAAAATATTTTATATTTTCAAAAATCACTTTGAAAATCATTTTAAAATTCCAAAATTTGGTCCAATGATGCTACACACCAAATAGTCAATCACGACAACAACGATATCATATATCGATATGATAATCCATCAAATATCAAAATATCTGAAATCAAATAAAAACTGTTGAGGAATCCAGTTGGATCCCTCCAACCTGTTTTCCTGCATCCACAAACATTAGCACAATACTAATTCCGCTCCAGTACGGAATTATCGCGGTATATAGGATTTAAATATTATCCGCTTAATAGACGGCGCAATAGGGTCTCATCCGCTAAACAAATGCGGGAAATCAATAACTCCAATATATACATATGCCAATATATATATATTGCTATTATATATAATACCAATTTCACTGTTTATGAAATATTCGCGGTATATGTTTTTAATAAATAACATCCGCTTACTAACGACGTATAATGTCTATTTTAACAATCAATAGATATCTATCATCATTCAAACATGCATTCAAATATTTTAAATCTAACTATTTAAAATAAAATCGAAACTGATTCGATTGAGTGAGAAGTTCTCACCTTGATTTTTAATTTCGCTTTAGCGATTTATTTCGAATAAAATTAAACGGACGTTTAATTTTACACGAAATTCTTACTAACTCCAAACGACTCCAATCCAACTCCATCGTGTAGTGCTCGTCCATACGATTCCAACGCAACTGGTTTCGCGCGTTTTTGACCTCGTATGAAAAAGTTATGATTTATTAAAGTTTACTCGAATTTTTATAACTATAATTACAACAACTTTATTTTTTTAAACCTTCATTAAATCCTAGCCACACGATCACACCCCTGCAAATCACGGCCCTCAACTTCATCTCCTTCCTCATACGCAACATCTCCAGTAACCCAACCGCAACATGAACCCATCATCTACAAGCTAGGGTTCCAAATTACCATCTCCATGCTCGACTAAAACACGATCAGGAAGTTCCATTGCGAAGAGCACGACACGTACTATACTCGGCCACCACCTTGCAAAGCTCAGCCTCACCATTGTCCTCGAATTCCGTGCGCAACTTACGTGCGTCGGCCCCCTTTTTCTCCCTCTACGTTGCTCCAAACACGATCATGACCGTTGATCTCGAAGAGCACACTCCCCTCTACAACATTGCAGTTGAACGTTTCTTGTAATTATTGGTGGATGAAGAGTAAATTGAGGGAGAAGACAAGAACGTTTCGGCCATTCATTTCTTCACTGGCGGCTGCATTTGTAGATTAGGGTTTTAGTTTATTTATTTATTTTATTTTTTTGGAAATTAAGGTCTATTTATAGAGAATTTTATGAACACTATTCATCCGGAAATCCCAAACTCCGATTCACGCGCCGTAACCAGCGTTTCTAGGGTTTACCCCGCGTTCCGGACACAATGGAACAGGTTTCGTAAGCTAATTCGGACATCTGTGCGAGTTATGGCAATAAACGTTCAATTTAAATTAAACCGATTTAAACGATTTTCTAGGCGTTTCAATTTGTACAGGACAAACGGTAAATCCAATTGACACGAAATTTGAAACCTTACAATAATATCACATTACGGATCCGATGAAACTAGTTTCGTCGAAATTCGAGACTTTTTGAAAAATGGCTATTTTAACTCGCCAAATTAAAATTAAAAATAATTCGATGCGTTTCGAGCTGCCACGATCAAACGATAACTCCGATTGACACGAAAATTTAAATCCGATAATAACTAACTATTACGGATCCAATGGAACTGGTCTCGTCCAATTCTGAGACTGTTCAAAAATTGACTATTTTCACTAGTCGATTTAAATATTAAAATATTCAATTTTCACAATTTAACTTTTAATTCGATTTTAAAAGTTCTAAAATATCGTTCTAACTTCAATATGATAAAATAAAATTTTACAAATCATTTTCAATCATATTTAACTCAATTTTCAATTATTTTCCATAATTTCACATATTAAATTATCGATTTAATTATCCAATTAAATCCAATTATTCAAATAAAAATTTATTTGACTTATAAATTCACTTATTAATATTTAAAATTAATTAAGTATTCAAATTTTAATTAATAAAAATTCTGGGTCGTTACAATCTTCCCCCCTTAAAAGAATTTCGTCCTCGAAATTATTAAGTAAGAAAAGTTACAGAATCTATTAATTTTCCATAATCCATAGTTAAAACTTCTTATAATCTTTACTAAGTTTTCAAATCATACATAGTTATCTTTTCAAAAACAATTACTATTGTTTAACTTTCAACTCCAAAATCAAAGTTAAAGTTTTCAAAAATTTTCCATTTTCTCAAATTTTTTCTAACGCCTTAAATTTCCGAAAAAATTCGCCATAGTCTCCTTTGCGCGGCTCGATCCGAAAAAAAAAGACAGTATATATATCACAAATATACATCTCATCAAGTAATGAGGCATCCCGAAGGGAAAAAATGTAAAAGTACGATATTTAATCCGAGATATGTACCTTATATTTTATTAGCAAGCATATACGGCTAATATAGCGCGAAAGCGAGCTCCAAATGCGAAGCAAACGCGATCCGCACCTACTAATCACTCAACAAACAACATGAGAACATGCATGTAGACAATAGTATCGATATACAACATATAGCAACATAATGACTATATATGTCAACATAGCAAATGTAACAAAAGCAATAAATGCAAACATCAACCAATTATCATCCATAACCAAATCAATATTCATTTATATTCTCATTAATATTTAATGAAATAGGTTTTCAATTTAATCACATTTGATTCATATACAGTGGATGTTCTTACTAACATTCATTTTCTATTAGTTTATATTCACTAATTCATATTCAAGTTGGTTCACTTCCAAATCAAATTCATTTCTATTCAAGATTCACTTAACTTCCAATTGAATTTCAATCACTTTAACTTTCAATTTCATTAATACTTAATGAATTATATACAATCAACTAACAATCATATAACAATCAATGTATATTAATTGCAACCAAATTCCTCTGCTTATCAATTGGTTTAATTAAATGATTTTTATTCAATCTTTCAACTTCCAAAATCATTAGATTTTAATGAATTACACTTATATTCATTATTTCATATCAACTTAATTCACTTAACTTCATTAATTTACTTTGATATCAATATCAACTTCATTCAACATCTCTTAAGTTTTACATAACTTAAATTCCCACTTATATACACTTTAATAATTCTAAAAAATTATTCCTTTATATATAAAATATAGTCAAGGTAAAATTATTTTATTTACCCAATTTTCAAATCAATATTGTGCCGAATTGTTCTATTCAAGTGTTTAGAAACCCCTTCGGCATAGTCTTGCGGACCACGCTGACGAAAGTTCATATGCCACTCAATAAACCAATCATCACAATATAAAACAATTTTATATTCACTAACAAATACGCTCTCATAGCTATTATTACACTCAAACTCATTCTAGAGTACTACTGACTCTATCTCTAATGAGTAATACCCAACAGAACCATGGTTGTCACTTAACCATAAGCTCTGATACCAAATGTAACGATTGCGATTTTTCGTTGCCGAAAAACCGAATAGTTAGGGTTTAAGAAAAAAAGAAAAAGTAGAAAAGAAGAGAAGAAAAGATAAGAAGATAGATAATAGGGAGGAAAGAAAATAGAAGAATAGAAAATAGAACATAGAACGGAACAGAGAACAACAGAACAACATCAGAATCTCACAATTCGCAGCGGAACAACATATAATAATAAATGAATAATCTTTAAACAAAGAACTATATCAGTTATTACATTTTATTACATCATATCATCAGAGTGTACAACAACAACAACAAATAGTGCAGCGGAAAAAGAAATACTATATACCAGTAACACGCCATGCCATCCAGCTTGCTTCCAGCAACTCCAAAATATCCAGAATATCCTGATAAACCTTAACTCTTAACTGCCCGTGTGGAAATTGGTGGGCACCCAGAGTTTAGGAAGGAAAACAATAAACTCCGAGTCAGTCGTGGGACTGGTGTGAGCAACAAAAACAGTTTATCTATTAAAAACATTCAACAAAAGATTTTCAAAGTCAATTCGCAATGCTTTTTAAAAATGAGACTACCATAAGGCCTCCCGCACACACACACATGCAAACGCAGAATCGGAGGAGATTTCTCCTTATGATAGTCAAAGATGCTTGATACGCATTAAAAAGAAACATTTGATATTATTACTAGTGTATAGTGTAGTAAAACCATTTCGAAAGTAGAATATAAATCTTAGCCAACATACGACCATTATCGTATGCCTACTATAGCAACCATCCAAACAGTGGTGACCACCATAAGTGAATGGCAGGTTCTACAACTAATACCGTACAAGTTTCGTATTGGAAATTGGATTTCCAACAAATGGTCAGGCCAAGGAACTTCCCATTGCCACATGAGAATGCCTCTGGATGGACATTCCCGAGAACCAAACCGGATCTCTACCAACACAAGGCCGGGTTACCCCTAACTGAGTAACAACTGACCGAATATGCCATCCCCCGGTCCTTTGGGACCTTTCACCGAGCGCTCGCAATCAATTCACACAATCATAAAGTGTTTTCAACATGAGTAAGTATCTGGGCTCCATACCATGATACCACCCTTTTCCAGAAGGAAATGCACACATCCTAAAGGGCGCTACCCCTCATAACCTTGCCGCATCTTTCCTGTTTTGACCATTCACGAGGTGTGAGGCTCGATGAAGTCACGTCCACAAAAACATACTTTATACAAAAGCCATGCTTTGGGTCAACAAATGATCATAGAAATGATCACCAAGATAGACGATCAAATAAACGATCCTATCACAAATAATCAACACAATGATCATTTCACAGCAACACTCAGCATGTCACATTACCAAATTGGGAATATATCGCTGATAACATTCAACTACATAACCTCTAAGCTCGTACGTCTCAGAGAAGGGTGTTAAGCTAAAAGAATAAATTCTCCGCCACCAACAGAAATATATTTGAAAGAAATCTGCTTTATATCTCAATTTGTAATGTCAGACATACAATCCATACAAGTCTGTTCCGGGCTCGAACAGAACCGAAGGCACTTCTTACGAAGCCCTTGCAATCCGGATATTCACAATCCTGATCGGATTCACCATCACATATGGAGAACTCTATACCGTAGCTACTCGGTGCAGAGTCAATCGACAGGTCATCCTATCACTCTCGCAAATACTGGGTCTTCAACACCGATCTTCAATGCTATTCATAACGACGTATCACATATTCGGAATGGGTTATACGACCCCATGGTCCTTTCCCGGTTAACCCGAATAGTGAGCGCTTATTCAAAAATAAGTGTGGCATTCAAATTCAAACAAATCACATCAATTACCCATTCAAAGGGAAATATTGATAGTCGGTTATTGAACTATCAATGGATATGCACACATCACCAGTTTCCAAATAATTTTCCAAATTATTTATTTTCCAAAATATCTTTACAAGATATATAGTTTCACACTTCAAAAATAAATCAATATTTATTTTTAAACAACTTCCCTTTTTATTCATAAATTCTATAGTGAATTTTCATTCTAAAATATACATGAATATATGACTTCAATTATTAATTTCAATTTATCTTCAAAAAGATAAATTCTCTAATATTCACTTTATATTGGAAAACATTTCCATACTTATTTAATAAGTAATTCATGAACTTATTTATTTTCAACACTTGGAAAATATTCAATATACTTCAATCGAGAATAAGTATATATTTCATTCTTTAAGGAAATCATTCTCTTAACATATTTATTTGGGCCAAAACAAATGTTACGTAAAACATCATTACGACAACCCAAAATCACTAGTATAGGGATTCAAATTTAAGATAGATATATAAATCCCAATACTATACAAAACATTTCCTTCCGGAAATCATTTACTATAACAACAGTGTTATAGTCCACTATTTCCTTTTATTTCTCAAAAACGTCTATTTCAACAATCAATGTTGAAATCTATGGTTTCGAATCTCAATCCAATTGAAACATCGTTAACTTGTTTTTAATTCTATTTAAAACACCCCATTCAAACATTTTCTTTAACATATTATTCACTATTCAAAAACGTGAATATACTACGTTAACAACTTTCATCACTTCTATTCATTTTATTTTAAAGGATCATTCACAGTCAAAAATGTGAATATAACTCCATTAATAGGTTTCAACAATTTACTTATCAAAATAAGTTGTTTGCGAATTTATAAAACAACGTTTATAAATTCCATTTCTATTTATTTTATAACATCTTTCTTTATAAATTTTCTTTATAACCTATTCACTTTATATCTCAATTATGAACCAAAAGTCCATATTATAAGTT
This sequence comes from Allium cepa, assembly GCA_030765085.1. Taxonomy (NCBI): domain Eukaryota; kingdom Viridiplantae; phylum Streptophyta; class Magnoliopsida; order Asparagales; family Amaryllidaceae; genus Allium; species Allium cepa. The sequence goes on from CM060943.1 coordinate 897,809,579, forward strand.
AAATACTTATAAAACGATTATTTTACAAAATCTTTCCTTTTAAGACTTTCTAAATTATAAATCTTATAACTTATAAGATTCATTTATTTATCAAAAATCCATACTTCAATTAACTTTTCAAATTTTATAAACCTACTGCTTATAAAATTCCATTTATAACTTCACCGTTTATAATTCTATGAATTTCATTCATTTATGAAATTCATTCACAATTCATTCTAACACTTATAAAAACTCATTTTATAACTCAAATATTTTTAATTTATAAATATCAAATTTATAAATTCTATTATATAAATCAATTTATATTATTCTTTTAAAACGTCTTTAAACTTCTTTATAATTTCACCATTTTGATTTATAAAAAAAATCAAATTTTATAAATCCTATATTTAAACCTTTCACAATAAATTCAAAAATTCCGATTTAACTATTTTATAAAATCATTAGCATCATATTCTCAAAAATCAGTTTTTTTAACTATATTTCTTAAAAACCATAATTTTTATAACATAAAAATTATAACGTTTATTTATTTCAAATGAATCAATTCCAAAAATATTTTATATTTTCAAAAATCACTTTGAAAATCATTTTAAAATTCCAAAATTTGGTCCAATGATGCTACACACCAAATAGTCAATCACGACAACAACGATATCATATATCGATATGATAATCCATCAAATATCAAAATATCTGAAATCAAATAAAAACTGTTGTGGAATCCAGTTGGATCCCTCCAACCTGTTTTCCTGCATCCACAAACATTAGCACAATACCAATTCCGCTCCAGTACGGAATTATCGCGGTATATAGGATTTAAATATTATCCGCTTAATAGACGGCGCAATAGGGTCTCATCCGCTAAATAAATGCGGGAAATCAATAACTCCAATATATACATATGCCAATATATATATTGCTATTATATATAATACCAATTTCACTGTTTATGAAATATTCGCGGTATATGTTTTTAATAAATAACATCCGCTTACTAACGGCGTATAATGTCTATTTTAACAATCAATAGGCATGTATCATCATTCAAACATGCATTCAAATATTTTAAATCTAACTATTAAAATAAAATCGAAACTGATTCGATTGAGTGAGAAGTTCTCACCTTGATTTTTAATTTCGCTTTAGCGATTTATTTCGAATAAAATTAAACGGACGTTTAATTTTATACGAAATTCTTACTAACTCCAAACGACTCCAATCCAACTCCATCGTGTAGTGCTCGTCCATACGATTCCAACGCAACTGGTTTCGCGCGTTTTCGACCTCGTATGAAAAAGTTGTGATTTATCAAAATTTACTCGAATTTTTATAACTATAATTACAACAACTTTATTTTTTTAAACCTTCATTAAATCCTAGCCACACGATCACACCCCTGCAAATCACGGCCCTCAACTTCATCTCCTTCCTCATACGCAACATCTCCAGTAACCCAACCGCAACATGAACCCATCATCTACAAGCTAGGGTTCCAAATTACCATCTCCATCCTCGACTAAAACACGATCAGGAAGTTCCATTGCGAAGAGCACGACACGTACTATACTCGGCCACCACCTTGCAAAGCTCGGCCTCACCATTGTCCTCGAATTCTGTGCGCAACTTACGTGCGTCGGCCCCCATTTTCTCCCTCTACGTTGCTCCAAACACGATCATGACCGTTGATCTCGTAGAGCACACTCCCCTCTACAACATTGCAGTTGAACGTTTCTTGTAATTATTGGTGGATGAAGAGTAAATTGAGGGAGAAGACAAGAACGTTTCGGCCATTCATTTCTTCACTGGCGGCTGCGTTTGTAGATTAGGGTTTTAGTTTATTTATTTATTTTTTTTTGGAAATTAAGGTCTATTTATAGAGAATTTTATGAACACTATTCATCCGGAAATCCCAAACTCCGATTCACGCGCCGTAACCAGCGTTTTTAGGGTTTACCCCGCGTTCCGGACACAATGGAACAGGTTTCGGAAGCTAATTCGGACATCTGTGCGAGTTATGGCAATAAACGTTCAATTTAAATTAAACCGATTTAAACGATTTTCTAGGCGTTTTAATTTGTACAGGACAAACGGTAAATCCAATTGACACGAAATTTGAAACCTTACAATAATATCACATTACGGATCCGATGAAACTGGTTTCGTCGAAATCCGAGACTTTTTGAAAAATGGCTATTTTAACTCGCCAAATTAAAATTAAAAATAATTCGATGCGTTTCGAGCTGCCACGATCAAACGATAACTCCGATTGACACGAAAATTTAAATCCGATAATAACTAACTATTACGGATCCAATGGAACTGGTCTCGTCCAATTCTGAGACTGTTCAAAAATTGACTATTTTCACTAGTCGATTTAAATATTAAAATATTCAATTTTCACAATTTAACTTTTAATTCGATTTTAAAAGTTCTAAAATATCGTTCTAACTTCAATATGATAAAATAAAATTTTACAAATCATTTTCAATCATATTTAACTCAATTTTCAATTATTTTCCATAATTTCACATATTAAATTATCGATTTAATTATCCAATTAAATCCAATTATTCAAATAAAAATTTATTTGACTTATAAATTCACTTATTAATATTTAAAATTAATTAAATATTCAAATTTTAATTAATAAAAATTCTGGGTCGTTACAAAGTACCAAATATACGAAGTTTAACAATATTTCACTTATTTGCAATAGTTAAACACATTAAACACATGAATTCTAACAGCAATGCATGTTAAACACTCTTTGTAAGCAAATTTAAATATTCCAACATTAATTTTCATTTGCTTATAACCAATCACATATCGTTTCACTTAATCCGAATGGTTAACAACTCACAAGCTTGCATTAATTTATTTTTTGCAAAACGAACTCATATCTAGTTTAATTGTTCTCAAAATCAATTTATTTTACTCCTATCAATTCATAGAATTTTTAATTACTTCCATTTACATCCAATGATAATTTATTTTATGCAAATTTGACAAGATCTATGTGAATAAATAAGTATTTATGTTTTATAACCAATTTAAATGGATTTCAACTCAATTTATACTTAATTCTATTCCATTTTTAAAATTTATTCACAATTCATATATTCTCATTTTCATTGCATTTCAGATTTGAATACATTCACTTATATTCCATTTTGTTAACCAAACCAGTTCATTTAAAACCATTAACAACTTAGGTTCATCTTCATTACCAATTAAATTTTCTTTTATTTTAATTCATTCACACCCATTTATTTAGCTTGACACATTCCATTTAAATTTATTCTCAACCCAATCATTAGCGTTTCATTTAAAACTATTCTATTAAACTTGAAAACACTCAATTGTTAATATTGTCTCCAAGTTATTTCTATTCCTTAACATTTAAAATGGTTTACAATCATTTATTTTAGAATTTTCAATCCATTAAATATTATCGGCAACTCACCGAATTTTTATTTCAACTAAAATCCATTTTTACTTGATTTAAATCCAATCCACTATCATTAAACTTAATTTTAGGTTGAATTCAATTCAATTCCTTTCCATCTTTTAGCTTAAGTTTTTTTTTTCAACTTAATTCTCTCCCGATTAAATCTCATTTTGAATCTGCAATTTCATTTGATTGGTTATTATTAAATTTAACTTTTCAGATTCAACTCATTCTATTGATTACATGGCCATCTCCAATTTATTTCCACTTATTTGGATTTTATTTGCACATTCCTACCATTACTATTTCAATCTATTTCCTTTTCCTTTATTCGACACATTTCCAATTATATTTAATTTGTTAACACTTCAAGTTAAATTTTCAATTTATAGCTCAAGTTCTGATTCTACCATTCACTTTTAAAATTACCATCCAATTTTATTAATTTACATTGCAATTTCATTCTTAATTCATTTAATTAATTACAAGGCCACTTTCAATTATATTTTCTTCACTAATGATTCAAGTCGAATTTGATTTATAATTTGAGTTTTATTTCAAATCTTCATTATTAACTCACCAATTTAGCTTTTATTAAACTACATTACATTCCCATTTACACCTTTTATTAACTAATTTATTATCTAATTAGTTCTTCCCCTGGTTAAAATCCAACACTTCATTTTAATCTCAAAATCTCTTCACTAAATTTTCTTAGTTCACATTAATTTTATAATTCAAGTTTGGATTTCTATTTTATTTTCCAATTCATCAAAATATTAATTTTGGACTTTGTATTCCATTTCAATTTTATAAGTCACAACTTATTACTTTATACAATCACATTCATTCTAGGCTTAAATATATTCATCAAAAATATTTATTTTTAACTCAAGCCTTATACTTATTTATAACTTAAGCATATTTTATTTCCATGGATTTCTAATTCTTTTATAAGTTATTCTTATTTATTTATTTCAATCCAATCCTTATTCAATTTATTTTCCATTTATTCAGGTAAGAATCTAATTCCATTCAATAATTCAATTGAATTCTTATCCCAATTCAATTTTATTTTAACTCGGTTTTACTTAACTCAATCAATTTTAACTTAATTCGAATACAATTGGATATTATTTTCAACCTATTCAATTAATTTCAATCCAGTTAAATTTTATTTTCCAATCCAAGTTAATTCCATTTTTAACTTTTCTTTTTAAATTTCCAACATTCAAAACTCATATTTCCTTCCTAATTTAAAAATCATCTCAATTTATAAGCTTACAACTATCTCATCAGGATTTTTAAACACCCGGCTTTGGTTTCAAATTGTTTTGAAATCTTCAACATCTCAAATCACATTTCTCAAAAATTAAACCAATCCTGGTTTTATTCCCAACAAATTCCTTTGAAATTTTCAAAAACAACTAACTTTTCTGAACGAATAAGTTTGGCAACAATTTATCACTTAGAAACTCGAAAATGAACATCGATGATGCTGCAGTCATCACCGAAGTTATTTTCCAGTTACTAAAGTGAATTCAATGTTATATCTCTTCCCAAAATTTATTTGAAACAATTTCCTTCCAGTAATACCCCAAAACAACAATGCTACTATTTATCTTCAAAATACTTCCAAAATCTCCGGGGTTTTAAAGTTTCAAATTCTATTTGAATTCAAATTTTAACTATAATGCATTTGTATAGTTTATGCTTATACAAATTTCCATTTGATTATGTTTCAATTTATAATTTGCATCTATAATTCATACTTATAAATTTCATTTTATAATGAATTTATTTCCTTAAATTTTAGTTACCTTTCAATTTCTAGTTAAATTTTCACTTGACGATGATAATAATTTAATATTATCATTTCTAACATTCAAGCAACCATATGTGAGCTAAAATAATTTACAAAAACTGTTCTTTATATCAAAATATATTTTTGGGTAAAATTATTTCATTTACCCACATTTAAAACAATACCGTGTCGATTGTTCTATTCAAGTGTTTAGAAACCCCTTCGATACAGTTGTACAGACTGTGCCGACGAAGGTTCATATGCCACCCAATAAATAAATCAACACAATATTAAAACAATTTATATTCACTAACAAATACGCGCTCATATCTATTATTACGCTCAAACTCATTATAGAGTACTATAGACTCTATTTTATGAGTAATTCCCAACAGAGGCAAGGTTATCACCAACCTCGCTCTGATACCAAGTGTAACAGCACGCAAATCCGTACCTCTTGAGTCAGCACTTTTCTAGAACAATCAACTCAAGTTGTACAGAAATACGAACCATTAGGGTTAAAGAAGATGAGGTAGAAGAAGAAAATAGAGAACAACAACAGAATCTAACCATCGCAGTGGAATAAAACATAATAGATAATAAATAATCTTTACTCAACATCAAATATTTCTGTTTATATATTACATCATCAGAGTACATCAATCACGGCTCAACATCAATATCATACAATGGATTCACAACAACTCGACACAGTGGAATATATATAAAACAAGTACGAATATACGAATCGTCGTCCAGCTCGTCTCCTGAGCTCCACAGCATCATATCCTGTATCCTATAATACTCGGTCTGACCCGAGCATTACAGTTAAATAATACCCGAGTTAGTCTGGAATACCAGCGTGAGAAAATCACACTCAATTGATTATTAAAGTTTCAAAAATCCTTTGAAAATAAAAGAATCTCGTAAGACCACGCCATAAATAAACATGACGGGTTTTTACCTTACGATAGCTAAAACAATTTTTATAGAAATCCTCTGATATTATAATAGGGTCTATATACAAATACTTATAAAATAGCCGAAATTGTTACATGATTAAATTCCAGTTATTAGCCACAGAGTGGGTAATACAAACAAAACTCATACAAGGCTCGTAGGGAGAATGGATTTCCAACTAATGACTAGGCACTGGGGTACCACCTGTCACAGTACGGGGCCTAGATCACCGTACCGAGGAGTACGCCCGCTCCCCTGCAATACAAGACCGGGACTACCCCTTACTGGATAATCCCGAGTGAGATCACCCCACGGTTGGGATCAGCAACCGCCCACTAAGCCGAAATAAAAAGGGACATCTAGACAGGAATGACCTCACCTTGCTTGGGTGCTACCCACCTAGCCTTGCTGCATAACCCTTGATTTTCAGTCATTCCCATTTGATGAGGCTTGAGGCTAAGCGTTACCTTTATAGAACATGTCCCTTAGAATACCCATCGTCCACCTGACGATGTTTCGCAAGCATTCATCCATACAAGTCCGTCCCGGGTTCGAACGGAACCGAAGGCACTATTCCTACTACATCCATTTTGGAAATATCCTCAGGATTAGTAGCGACTAGCCCTTGCACTTCACTGCTCCATCTTCGAATCCAAAATCATTTTTCACGAAACATACAAACCAGATCGAAATGGTTTTCGAGAAATAAATCTCGATCCCGGTCTCTTCGAAACGATCAACGCATTTGTCCAACATTGATAGTCGGTTATTTAACTATCAATTCATATTCACAAACATCCATCAAACAATAAATAATTTCCTAAATTATTTATTTATCTCAAAAATATCTTCACAAGATATATTTTCACCTTCAAATTCCTTTAAAACAGTTTTCAAAGCTATCTGCCCTTTTCTCATAATAAATTCAAGTATTTCTATTTCCACAAGAATCACCAAGCACAAGATTATAGATTTCCAAAATAACTTTTAAATCACTTATTGTGAATATGTTTAACATTTAATTTAGAAATTTACTTTAAAACTTAATTTAAAATAATACACTAGAAATAATTAAAATAAGATTACCTTATAATACATTAGATTTTTTTTTCCTTTAAACAAAATACCAAATCATTCTTTAAATAATTATTACGATAATAAATTAAAATAAAATACTTACTTTGGAATTTACTTTAAAATATTCAAGTTAAGACTACTTCAATAACTTACTAAAATACACACTATATAAACATTTGAAAATAAAGTTACTTAATAAAATATAAAACTAGATTTCTACTTTTAAAAAAAACAAAATACTAAGATACTTCTTAATAATTACTGCTAAATAGATTAAAGGAAAATACTTACTTTAGACTTTAAATATTAGAAATAATAAATTCTACAAAACTTGCTTTCTTTAAAAACAGCTATAAAACATTTAATTTATATTTAAAAATTTACTTTTTTTTAAAAAAATGTGCTTGGCTATCCAGAGAAAATTCCAACTTCAATCACTTAAATCAATTTTTCCAAATTGACTTCCAGTTTATTTTATTTTAAATAAATTCTTTTACTTATCAGTTCATTTCCAAATTCAGTAGTTATGGACTTTATTATTATTATTATTATTTCCATTTTCTTCTTTACTCTTTCAATAATTCTAATCTTAAATTCTAAATAAATGTTTGTTCTTTTCAATTAATAATACTGCATTTTAAAATTCCTTAACTTTCTGTTTATTCAAATTTTCATTTCCATTCTCAGGATTCATTTATTGGGAATTTAAAGTCACTTTATTTCTTTTCCAAGTCATTCTTAAATTTATTCTATAATTATTTTACTTGCAATTTTACTTCTTTTATTTTCATTTCCAAAATCAAATTTATATTTCGATAATTCATTATACCCAATCATAACAACCAAGCCATAGCATTCAATACTTCCACAAAATCCATTATAGAATATCAAAAAAAAAATCAGAACAGAGAATATTAAATAATTTAAATAAAAGTTGAGGGTTCCAGTTGGATCCCTCCAACCTGTTTTCCCTGCATCCATAGACGTTAGCACAATATAATACGCCAATTTCCAAAATATCATACTATAACACATCAATCAATTCAACCATTCAAACAATTATTTAAATTTAATCATTTAAGTTTAAATTTAAATTTAACTGAGTGAGATTAACTCACCTTTGATGTTGCATTTGCCATTCACTTCAATATTCCCTTGGTTTCTCGATTTTTGACCTTGAATAAACATTACGGTTTATTAATACTTGAATTAACCGAATAATTCTTTTTCTTAAATAAATTTAATTAATCAATAATTTAATTTACTAATAATTTATTTTTAAATTGATAATAAATTTATAACAAGGTGTTACACTTACATGTGACTGGTCAAGATCAAAATATATTGTGACGACCCAACTGGATTATTAACTTATTCCAACTGGAGTTTCCACGGCCTTAAATATAACGTTATAAATTCTCAGACCGTGACCCAATAAATAATCCTAGTTTATCATTTAATAAGTATTAAATTATCAGTTTATTCGCTTATTAAATTTCCAAATCCTATCCTAATTAATTGAAATTGCCAGAACTTATCTCACTGTAATATACATATGTTTATACAAAATTAACTATATAAAAAAAATCGAACAGAGTCTACCTCGCAGCATCAATAACCCAGATCCACTCGAGCTTCTGCCCTAAATTCCACCGACGTCGTCGCCGCCTTCTATCACACGCAAGATCAACTCGAGCATTTCCGCACCTTCCCTGACCTTCGACAACGTCATCACCTCGAACGGTCGAGTGCTCTGGGACGCGAATCGATCGCGAGGCCGACGTCCCTCTTTCCCAAATTCAAATGAATTCGATTGCTCGAATTGGTTCGAGATTTGAACGCGAGATGCCCTGACTTCGAAAATCACTAGGTCGAAGAACAAAAGCGTGAATACGATCTTGAATGCCCGAAGGAAAATTCATTCAAATTGGCCAGATGATGAAAAAGAACGCGATTCGAGGCGAAATCGAATTCGATTTCGATGCTCCCTCTCATTTTTTTTATACGGCCATTAAAATTTTCCTCTTCTCGGTTTGAATAACTGAAAGAAAAGGAATTAATGTTGAAGTATCGGCCTCCTGCTATTGCTAAGGAAAAGAAGTCGCGAGATAAATAGAAGGAGAGAGAGTATGACGAGATTTTTTTTAAAAGATGGTAGCGTGCTCTGGAATGTTGTCCGCTGGAAGGGGACACGATGTTTGAAAAGGGAGAACAGACGTGCCAACATCATCAGCTACGGTGTTTTTGGAATGAAAGGAAAAAATATTCACGGAATGAAATCACGGCAGAAAGAAAATTTGACTAGACAAATATTTTTATTAAGTTTTAAACCGTCTCGATATAAATTTCAGCGCGTTTATATATCGTATGCTCACACAACAACACCAAACGCTATGAAAATTGAAATCCGATAATTATACAATATTACGGATCCAATGGAACTGTTTTCGTCGAGTTCCGAGATTGTGCCTCGGAAGGCTATTTTTAAATTCAATTTAAACGATAAAATTTCAAAACTGAACAACCCACTTTCAAATTAAATTTTAACACTTTTACTGTCTTCACTATCATCAATATAAATTTCATAAGCCTTCAAATTATTTTTAGTCGGTTTAAAGTTCTAGATTCAATAAATTCCCAACTTCAAATTATTTAATTCAATAATTAAATTATCAAATAAATAATGATATTTGTAATTCAAGTTAAAATTGCACTATTGAATATTTAAAATCAATTAAATATTCCGATTTTAAATGCTCAAAAATTCCGGGTCGTCACAATACCTCACGCAACAATTCGCTCGAGCCCTAGCTGCCATCGCCTCGTACCAGAAGCCTCGACGGACCCAAGCCTTGCTCCGCGCCGCCATTATGACCATGAACCCCAACCACGAACCCTAGCGACTAATGATCGACGAACTGCAGACCTCGAGCCGCCTTCGATCGCGACCTAAAACCCTCAGCGCTGTGTCCTAACGCGAATCCACTCGTGTGACCTCCACCTGAACGACGCGCCCCCCTCCCCCAAGTTGACGCTCGCCGAAACCCCTCGCGCCTCGCCTCAAGATTCCAAATCGAAACCCCCTTTCGAATTCGTGAAGCCGCCTCGCCGACCTCCATTTCTTTTTAACTTGAATCGATTTCGAATTGGGGAACAATTTGGACGATGCGGTTTGATTTGAGAAGGAGGGAGACGCGTTTTTGAACATGAAGGCTTCGACCATTTTTCTGAACTTTGATCTTTTTTTTTTGTTATTATTCTCTCGTTTAGAGGAAGATAAGGATGGAACGAAATTAAATGGAGGGGAGTGGCGTATAAGGGAAGATCCGACCCTTTTAAATTAAATTTAATTAGATTCTTCTATGCATTTACGGATTGTACGACCAAACGGTAAACCCAAACACTGCGAAAATTGAAATCCGATAATAATATCATATTACGGATCCAATAGAAATGGTTTCGTCCAAATCCGAGACTGTGCCTCAGAAGGCTATTTTTTTAAATTCAATTTAAAACGATAAAATTTCAAAACTTAACAAACCATTTTTAAATTTGATTTCAACGCTTCTATTCTCTTCAGTATTATCAATATAAATTTTATTAGCCTTCAAATTATTTTTAACAGGCTTAAAATTCCAGATTCAATATTTTGCCCAACTTCAACTTATTTAATTCAATAATTTAATTATCAAATAAATAGTGATATTTGAATTCAAGTTAAAAATTAAGTTTTAAATATTTAAAATCAGTTAAATATTACGATTTCAAATGCTTAAAAATTCTGGGTCGTCACAGTATCGACCATTTATAGTCGTATTTCCTTGTCCCCTACCTCGTCCTCTTCTTGCACTCATACTTACTATCAGTGGATAGCAAGAGAATTTACTGAGGCATTCGGACGGATATCTTAGGGATATACTCATCATTCTAGGGTATACTTCACCCCATCTCTAATGAGTCACCTAATGTGCTAAACTCCTGAGCTAAAGTTTCAACCTTCAGCCCTAATACCACTGTGACAATCCTGACTCGACCTTCAAAAATCGGTGCCTGTACTTCACTTGTACTCGAATGCCGTAGATTCAAACGCCGAATCTGGCTCGCCGGAGCTCATAACACATTAAGTACAACAACAAATGCAGTGGTAGAAAAATGAATAATATCATTGATACACAACATTTGAATACAATATCTGATACAATATGATACAACAATATCAGAGCAGAAAACAACAGCGGAAAGATACAACGGAAGAGATAACTCAAATACGATCTTCGATAAAGAGTGAGTCCAAAATCTACAACTCCAAACCAAATCTCCAAAGCCAAAGCTCTAAACTTCAATCTCGAACCACCATCAAGCTAAACTTGTATCAAATGCGATTGCCAATATCCAGAGATTGAATGCTATCCAATCTACAACTATTATCTGATTATCTGAAAAACCCAACTGTAGACTGCCCATGTGGAAAATTTTAGGCATCCTGAGCTTAGGAAGGGAACAATAAACTCCGGGTCAGTCATGGGACTGGTATGAGCAAACAAAAATCATTTATCTTTATCAAAAGCAAAACAAAAGATTTTAAAAGAAATCCGCAATGCTTTTTGGAAAATGAAACTACCATAAGGCCTCCCGCCACGCACACAATGCAAGCGCACACTTTGAGGAGATTTTGTAACGACCCGTAAAATTCGACGATTTAATTTATTTAATAGAATTTTGTAATAAAAATTTAGTAGAAATAATAAAAGGTGATAAATATATATTGAACGCTAATTTAACAATGGTAATTTAAGCCTTTGTTTGTAATATGAATAAATTTTTCAATAAAAATTGGTGTAAGTATTGTACCTGAATATAATGGGAAGATAGAGAATATAGGTAAGGCATTTAATTAGTTAAGTGTAAATTTATGGGTATAATAACAATTCGTATACATTACCTAATTAATCTGTCAATTAATTTGTTAAAAAAATCAAAACCTTTTAATTTGGTAAATAATTTGATGCGTATTGATAAGCGTTACTTTAACGATTAATTTTAAAGTGATGGGAAGAAAATAAGTAAAGTTATGCAGTAATAAATAAATAAAAATATCGCAATAAATAGGAAACTGACATAACATTTATTTATATGAACGTTACTTATTGATTTGAGAGTAACGGAAGTATGAACGTAGAATAAAATAAGTGTAGATTTATGTTAGGTAATTATTGAGAATATGGGGAATAAGTTGAAATATTATTAATTAAAAATTTATGCGTAAAACATGTTATGTAAGATATATTGATTCCATTTAATAAATTGAGGATTAATATTATCGAAGAGGATTAAATATGGTCTCAATGTAAATATAGATAAGTTTTGAAATAAAGACTAATTCCATTCAGAAGATGACAATGGGTGCAATATTTTGATTTGTAAGCAATAGTAATAGGTTACATGTTTAATTGGTTGATAGAATTTGAATTGAAATAAATGTTAATACACTAAATAAAGGTTACATTAATATGATAAGTAATACAATGTCTAGAAGTTTAATATAGAGTGTGTTAAGACGTAGAAATGGAAATTAGGAAGCAGTTGGAATTAAATGAAATTTTAGGTGTATTTATGAGAAATTTACGTACAATTAAAGAGGCGAATGAAATAAATACCAACCAATTTTAGTGAATAACGGGATCTAAACCTAAATAAATAAATTCCTTGAAATTTAAGTTTTAATTTTTGATAAATTGGATTTGTACTTTAATATCGAAAATTTTGGGATTATTCAAAAATAAATTAATGTAGGAAGTTGTTAAAGGATTCTGAATTTACCAAGTGGTCCAAACTGACAAAATTTGCAAATAATTAAAGTTGGATTGTAAATCTAATTCAATTAACCTATTAATAATTTATTTGTTTGGAATATAAAAAGTAATGATAGGGTTAATTGAAATTAAGGGTAGTTTAATTTGTATGTTATCTGGGATTAAGGCAAGATGGGTGGATATTAGGAGTTATATACTTAGATCATTCAATTTATTTGGATAACATTGTAATAAATGTAATTAAATGTACATTTACGTGAAATATAATACCATGCTTAATAGATTGCTAAGTTGTATATATCAAAGGGAATTTTATTAATTGTTTTTTAAAAACCTTAATTAATATGGTTGATAAATTTAATATAAGAAAAACCAATGAAATTCTTGGGAATAATGTAGGTTAATATGAGTTAGTAGTTAGGGTAGTGACTAAAATTGGTAATACATTGCGATTAATGTTAATAGTGTTGACATTAGTTAATAAATTTAAATGTTAATGCAATACCAATTTATGTATTTAAGGTGATTGCGAAATTGGAATTTGATAAATGTAGTAACTAACTCAGGGCAAATAGATTTTATGGAATCAATAAAAGATAGGTAAATTTAATGATTGTTTGGTGGTAATTTAAGCATGAATGGGAATAAATCGGGTAATGGTGAGAATTATTAATTATTACCCATCAATTTATTTAGAATCTAAATCAAATGCAACATTCGTTGTTATTTGTAGCTTATAGGTGGAAATAACGTAAACTTTATTCAGAATATGATAATTAGTTAGATTAAAAGAATGGAAGACATGATATATGGATTCATTTGGATTTAGAACATGATAATTTGAATTTATTGAATTTATTGGAAACTGAATAGAACATTTTATGTGATTGAAATTAAAGTTGGAATTCGGAGATGTTTTAGGAATTCCCATCTATGGGATACCAATAGATAGGATAATTAAATGAAAGGTCAACTAAAGGGTTTCTGCAAAGTTAATTTATAATTTGTAGATAAAATAAAATTGAAGTTTTACGCTGAAGTTAATAATGTACTCAGCATTTAAGAAACATCTTAAATTGTCTAAATTTGAATAAACAATGAAGTAATAAATAATAATTATTAATAAAATCCAAAATTTGGTAACCCGTTTTCAAATTAATGATAATTAGTGTTGGTATAGACTATTTATTTAAGTAACAGTGCGATGCCAAAAAAAATGGATTGGAAGTAATTGCGAAATATAAATAAAATATTTTAGTAGGGAATTCAAATGTATATATACATAGAAATGTGATTTTTATAGTATGAAAACTTAGTCAATTTACAATAGTTAAATCTATTGAGAATGAATAAAAATAGAAGATAATTATTACGGTAATTTAGAAATTTAGTTGAAAATGGAAACTTATCTATGAATTTGGAATTTAATGAAATTGTGAATTTATATTGAAACTTATAAATGAAGCATCTAAATTTACATTTATAAATATGTTTAAAATTCAATGTAAATGTCTGAGGAAGAAATTAATTTATTTACTAATCCGTAACGTATCCAATTAATATAAAATATTCCGGTGGGCCAACAACCGTTTTGCGCGTTTATGATTCGTGCCCACCTATCCTATTTCACTTTGTCTATTTATAGGCTGTGTAAACCCTAGCCTCCATCTATCTTCATTTCTCTCTGTGTTCTTTTCTTCAGCTTCTTCTCTTCCAATGGCTGCAAAATTTCTAGATCCAATTACAGTCCAAAATAAAAATAAAAAAATATTTCAAACTCCTCTAAAAATTCCAGAAAAATTATATGTCATAATTCTCGAAGAGCGTAATCTGTTGGTACTGTAAGTATTTTTTGATTGGTGCTGTAGCGTGCTCGAATTTGAGAAGAAGGACGTGGCCTGTGACGTGGCATGGTGATGGGGTATATTTGTTTATTTTGTTTTTTTTTAATTTTTGTTTCAATCGAAATTTTCGAATAACTGTCTCATACGTAGTCCGATTCAAGCGAGATTTTTTCTGTTAGGATCGTAATTAAATTCCAGATCTGTTGACGCTGGTTTGGACCAATTCGGAGACAGTCGAATTTTTGAGTTTAAACTGAATTTAAATTCGATTTAAATTCAAAAAGTGAGTGTTTTAACCCACTCACAATTTCTAAAATTTCTTGTGTTTGTTAAATTAATTTTAGATATGAGTAGAAATTTATTTATGACTGTTTGACATGTTTTATTCATTATCTCTGATAAATCGCATTCATTTAATATAACTGTTAATTAATTTTATTTATTGCATAAATTTGATGGTTAGAATTTATTTAATTGCATATTAACTGCCAGTCATAGTTATGTTAAATTTTTATTTCATATTAACTGCAAGTTAAATTTACGTTTATTTTTGCATATAAACTGCCAATTAACAGTTGTTAAATTTATTTTGAGTATAAACCGATAATTGATACCATTATTTATCACCTGTTATGTATTGATGATTGTTTGAAATTGGATGATGACTGTGATAAATTGATGTATGATTTGATGGATGAATGGATGATTAATTTTATTAATTGCAAGTTGCTATGCATTTCATTCATTCGGGATTGTGGTTTGAAATGATATATAACCGCATTTTTTTTTCATTTTAAATTGCGGATTGAAATGATAAACATCCGTATCACTTGACCATAGGATAGAAAATTATATACAGGCACCGCGGTATATATATAAAATTATTTTTTTGAAATGTTTTTCTATGGTTTTTGCAAAGCTATGTATATATGGTTTATGGGTTTTTGATTTGGTTATTAATAAAGGTTATTTATATATAGTAATTTCCGGTTTTAAGCTTTGTATAAATTTTTTTGAAGTATAAAATAAAGTTTGATTTTTAAGATCAAATACGATTAAGCATTTATTTAAAATTTAAGTTCTGGAGTTTTATTGACTTAAATGACAATAAGGTCGGAAGATGAATATTGAGTAAAATTTGGAATTAAATAAAAAGGTTATTAATTTTTAAAGGGTATGATTTTTATAACTTGATTTTTGTGTAGAGTGATTTAAAAGAATATATCAAGTTTAATAAATTGAAAGATTATCCAGTTATGTGAAGTTAAAGGTTTTACTTAAATTATATTGAATTCATTAAGTAAACATTTCAAGTCTAAATAAGAAGTAATTGAATTTGATACATATGGATTTGTCAAATGAGTTATTTTTTGAAATGGTGAAATATTTAAAGCCTTGAAACATAAGAATTGAAATGGTATTTGGAAGTGTAAATTGATATTTGAAATTGATTTGTGAAATCTAAAGAAGCTGTTTTGTTTTATAAAAGTAGTTTAATATTTAACCATTTAAGAGATGGAAATTTGTTTCAAAGCTATGTTTTTAAAGGCAGTATAATTTGGAAATATTATGTTCAAGAGTTTGATTTCTAAATATTTTACTTTGGAAACCCTACGATTTTGGAAGGAATATATATTGTAAAATAAATGATATCGTATTGATTTGGGGTTTTAAAAATATAAATGATATCGTATTTATATGGGTTTAAAATGGATATTTTATTCTGGTTTTAAAGTATAAACTATTTTGAAAAGACCGCGGTGTTATAATAACGATTGGTTATTGAAGAGACCGGGATCGGAAGTTGTCATACTCTCTGCCAACTCCGAAAACCACTTTAACAACCGTGTACGCGGTGGAGATTCCAGAATGAAGTAGGTTGGTGGCGGCGTTTCCTTTAAAGGTAAATACGAGGACCCAACTCCCGTGAGTTGGTATAAGGTGGCTAAAACATGAGCGATCGACGGGTTAATGAGGTAGCACCTCTGATCGGACACTTCCCTTCGATACTATACTCGGACTTTGGATTTTCGATGGCCATCTTCACTTTTGATTTCTTTGATGTGGGGAGTTTGTCCGAGGTGGGCGGCAGCTGCGCGCTGCGCTTTTCCATCGGCCCGGAAGCGTAATTGGTATATCTACCCTGGAATTGCCTAGTTGTGCTGTGTCACCTACCCTAGCGCGCCTTATACAATTTTGTTTTGTACCATACCTATGGAGTGCCCTCTGACGATGCCCAGTACGGGGGAGATTACGGTACTGTAAAGCCTTAACGCTATTTAAAAGTAAGTTTATTTTACAATTAGACACTATTATAATAGCGCAATATACTACATAGTAAATAGTTTAACGGATCCTTTGGAGATGTAAATCCCGAGCATCTCTTGAGTTACTGCACTCATATTTATTTCTGTTAATGTAACTCACATAAGATCTTTTAGTTCTGACTCGAGTGTTTTTGTCTTTCCAAATTCGCTCGGGTCAGTCCGAGCGTTTCAGGATTGAAGATTTTATTTCCGGAGGAAGAAGACGAAGATTTTATTATTATTACTATAGATAATATGGTTTCACTACACTCATATTGTTCCGCTGCATTGTTATATGGTATGTGTACTCTGATATGTATTGTATAAATAAATCAA
Organism: Allium cepa; assembly: GCA_030765085.1. Classification (NCBI taxonomy): domain Eukaryota; kingdom Viridiplantae; phylum Streptophyta; class Magnoliopsida; order Asparagales; family Amaryllidaceae; genus Allium; species Allium cepa. The sequence continues at coordinate 897,827,173 of CM060943.1, forward strand.
AGGTTTTTGTAAACAGATTTATGAACTGTATATTTGATTATTATATTTTATCCTTCCGCTGTGAGATTCTGTTTCTTTCTCTGTTTTCTTATTTATCCCATAACAATCTGCCCTTACGTATGGTTTGAATTGGCACGTGTGTCTGTTTAAATCGTGCAAAAAGGCGGATGTTACATTTGGTATCAGAGCTTTGGTTTAGCGATAAATCTTGGCTTTGTTGGGTTTGACTCTTTACTAATAGGGTAGTAATACCCTATGGGAGTCGCTGAGTGTATATATATGAGAGGGCGTATTTGTTAGTGATATAAAAAGATTTTAATATTGGGTTAATCAGTTCCGTTTTGTATTTATAAATTCTAGTTGGTGCATGGGATGCTGTGACATCAATAGGGATTTCTAAACACTTAATAGGACAGACCGACATAATATTTGTTTTTAATATAGGTGAATGAAATAACTTTGCCTATTATATTTTCTATATATAAAAATATTTTATAATGACATATATTTGGTTGCTATAGATTGGGTGTTAGGTAATGAAAATATAAATAATGGTTGAAACTATGTTGAAAGTAAAATAAATGAAATCTGGAAATTTAGGGCTTAAGTTCCGGTGTTTTGAAATTTCTTTCGAATTTTTTTTTGGAATATAATAATATTGTGTATAAGTATTTTCTGATATAAATATTTTAATATAATTCGGAAGAAATGTTTTAAAGAAGATTTTTGGAGAAAATAAGTTTTGTACTTTCCTCTTTGTCACTGGAAAATATTTTCGGTGATGGCGGCCGCATCATCGACTTTCATTTTCGAGTTTCGAAGGGGAAAGGCCACTGTAGTAGTTTTACTGCAGATTCATTTTCGAAAAATATATAAGTTTTGAATTGTTTAAATATAATTAGAGATATATAAGTTGCAAGAATATATTTATCTAATATTTCAAAATAATTTGAAATTTAACCCGGTATTTAATTCTTAAATTTCCATTAATTAATTGTTTAAATTATTGTAGTGAAATAAAAGGTAAGTGATTAATAAATTGAAACCTCTAATTTAGGTAAGAGATTTAATGCAAAGTTATAAAGGGAAATTTGAAATTTGTAACATATGAGATAAAGAGTAATATTGTTGAACATTAAATTTAATTAAAAGATGAGATAAAACTTGTATAAGTTCATTTGCATTTTCTTTAACATATATAACTTACCAAATATAAAAAGTTGAAATGTTTAATAAGAAATGTAGTAGAAATTTGTACAAGTAATAGTAGCTAATGAAGCATTCAATGAATTTGCTGTATTCAATAACTTAAGATATAATTGAAATTTTACCAAGTAAATATAAATAAAGGTAAGCATGATAGATAGATGATTATAAAACTTAAGGAATTAAAGTAAATAAATAAGGACATGCTATTATAAATGAATGAATAATTATAACAAAATATAAGGAACCAGCATGACCCAAGTTAATGAAATTGAATAATTGTAAGTAATAAGTAAAAATGAATGAGCAAACCTTTGATAAGTAAACGTGAATGAGAAAAAAATCACTATATAAACAAAAAGGGAAATCAAACAACTAAAGCATGAAATTTATAATAAGTTAGTTTGGTTGCTGGTTTGAATTGTTATTGTTTGATTTATGGTTGGTTGGGTAAGGAAATTTGAAGTTGTTGGATGAATAAATAATCTATTTTGTTCCATCTAAGACTGTTGAGTAAATGATGCACTTGATAGTTATTTTTCATTCCGTACAATTTCAAGTTTGAACCCAAACAACTATTTGATTGTGTGATTGTATGGTTGTTTTGTAATTGTATGTATGCTGTTCGAGGAAATTAATGGTTGTTGTATTAATTTGGATGATTAGTGATTGGAACTACTTAGATATTTAAATTTTGGACTTAGAAATATTTTGAAATGTTCTCCAAACTCTAATAAATTTAAGTATAAAAAGATAATGTTGTAAATTTGTATATTTTAAGAAAAGTAACAGATATTGTAAATTTAATTGTTTATAAGGTAATGTTTTGAATAAGATATGTAGATTCTAAATCCTTCTTTTCCCTTCTTTTTCCTTTTCGGGGACGAAAAGTTTTGAGTGGGGGAGAGTGTAACGACCCGTAAATTTCGACCAATTTTGTAATAAAAATTTAGTAGAAATAATAAAAGGTGATAAATATATATTGAACGCTAATTTAACAATGGTAATTTAAGCCTTTGTTTGTAATATGAATAAATTTTTCAATAAAAATTGGTGTAAGTATTGTACCTGAATATAATGGGAAGATAGAGAATATAGGTAAGGCATTTAATTAGTTAAGTGTAAATTTATGGGTATAATAACAATTCGTATACATTACCTAATTAATCTGTCAATTAATTTGTTAAAAAAATCAAAACCTTTTAATTTGGTAAATAATTTGATGCGTATTGATAAGCGTTACTTTAACGATTAATTTTAAAGTGATGGGAAGAAAATAAGTAAAGTTATGCAGTAATAAATAAATAAAAATATCGCAATAAATAGGAAACTGACATAACATTTATTTATATGAACGTTACTTATTGATTTGAGAGTAACGGAAGTGTGAACGTAGAATAAAATAAGCGTAGATTTATGTTAGGTAATTATTGAGAATATGGGGAATAAGTTGAAATAATATTAATTAAAAATTTATGCGTAAAACATGTTATGTAAGATATATTGATTCCATTTAATAAATTGAGGATTAATATTATCGAAGAGGATTAAATATGGTCTCAATGTAAATTTAGATAAGTTTTGAAATAAAGACTAATTCCATTCAGAAGATGACAATGGGTGCAATATTTTGATTTGTAAGCAATAGTAATAGGTTACATGTTTAATTGGTTGATAGAATTTGAATTGAAATAAATGTTAATACACTAAATAAAGGTTATATTAATATGATAAGTAATACAATGTCTAGAAGTTTAATATAGAGTGTGTTAAGACATAGAAATGGAAATTAGGAAGCAGTTGGAATTAAATGAAATTTTAGGTGTATTTATGAGAAATTCACGTACAATTAAAGAGGCGAATGAAATAAATACCAACCAATTTTAGTGAATAACGGGATCTAAACCTAAATAAATAAATTCCTTGAAATTTAAGTTTTAATTTTTGATAAATTGGATTTGTACTTTAATATTGAAAATTTTGGGATTATTCAAAAATAAATTAATGTAGGAAGTTGTTAAAGGATGCTGAATTTACCAAGTGGCCCAAACTGACAAAATTTGCAAATAATTAAAGTTGGATTGTAAATCTGACTCAATTAACCTATTATTAATTTATTTGTTTGGAATATAAAAAGTAATGATAGGGTTAATTGAAATTAAGGGTAGTTTAATTTGTATGTTATGTGGGATTAAGGCAAGATGGGTGGATATTAGGAGTTATATACTTAGATCATTCAATTTATTTGGATAACATTGTAATAAATGTAATTAAATGTACATTTACGTTTAATATAATACCATGCTTAATAGATTGCTAAGTTGTATATATTAAAGGGAATTTTATTAATTGTTTTTAAAAAACCTTAATTAATATGGTTGATAAATTTAATATAAGAAAAACCAATGAAATTCTTGGGAATAATGTAGGTTAATATGAGTTAGTAGTTAGGGTAGTGACTAAAATTGGTAATACATTGCAATTAATGTTAATAGTGTTGACATAAGCTAATAAATTTAAATGTTAATGCAATACCAATTTATGTATTTAAGGTGATTGCGAAATTGGAATTTGATAAATGCAGTAACTAACTCAGGGCAAATAGATTTTATGGAATCAATAAAAGATAGGTAAATTTAATGATTGTTTGGTGGTAATTTAAGCATGAATGGGAATAAATCGGGCAACAGTGAGAATTATTAATTATTACCCATCAATTTATTTAGAATCTAAATCAAATGCAACATTCGTTGTTATTTGTAGCTTATAGGTGGAAATAATGTAAACTTTATTCAGAATATGATAATTAATTAGATTAAAAGAATGGAAGACAGGATATATGGATTCATTTGGATTTAGAACATGATAATTTGAATTTATTGGAAACTGAATAGAACATTTTATGTGATTGAAATTAAAGTTGGAATTCGGAGATGTTTTAGGAATTCCCATCTATGGGATACCAATAGATAGGATAATTAAATGAAAGGTCAACTAAAGGATTTCTGCAAAGTTAATTTATAATTTGTAGATAAAATAAAATTGAAGTTTTACGCTGAAGTTAATAATGTACTCAGCATTTAAGAAACATCTTAAATTGTCTAAATTTGAATAAACAATGAAGTAATAAATAATAATTATTAATAAAATCCAAAATTTGGTAACCCGTTTTCAAATTAATGATAATTAGTGTTGGTATAGGCTATTTATTTAAGTAACAGTGCGATGCCAAAAAAAATGGATTGGAAGTAATTGCGAAATATAAATAAAATATTTTAGTAGGGAATTCAAATGTATATATACATAGAAATGTGATTTTTATAGTATGAAAACTTAGTCAATTTACAATAGTTAAATCTATTGAGAATGAATAAAAATCTAAGATAATTATTACGGTAATTTAGAAATTTAGTTGAAAATGGAAACTTATCTATGAATTTGGAATTTAATGAAATTGTGAATTTATATTGAAACTTATAAATGAAGCATCTAAATTTACATTTGTAAATACGTTTAAAATTCAATGTAAATGTCCGAGGAAGAAATTAATTTATTTACTAATCCGTAACGTATCCAATTAATATAAAATATTCTGGTGGACCAACAACCATTTTGCGCGTTTATGATTCGTGCCCACCTATCCTATTTCACTTTGTCTATTTATAGGCTGTGTAAACCCTAGCCTCCATCTATCTTCATTTCTCTGTGTTCTTTTCTTCAACTTCTTCTCTTCCAATGGCTGCAAAATTTCTAGATCCAATTACAGTCCAAAATAAAAATAAAAAAATATTTCAAACTCCTCTAAAAATTCCAGAAAAATTATATGTCATAATTCTCGAAGAGCGTAATCTGTTGGTACTGTCAGTTTTTTTTGATTGGTGTTGTAGCATGCTCGAATTTGAGAAGAAGGACGTGGCCTGTGACGTGGCATGGTGATGGGGTATATTTGTTTATTTTGTTTTATTTAATTTCTGTTTCAATCGAAATTTCGAATAACTGTCTCATACGTAGTCCGATTCACGCGAGATTTTTTTGTTAGGATCGTAATTAAATTCCAGATCTGTTGACGCTGGTTTGGACCAATTCGGAGACCGTCGAATTTTTGAGTTTAAATTGAATTTAAATTCGATTTAAATTCAAAAGGTGAGTGTTTTCACCCACTCACAATTTTTAAAATTTCTTGTGTTTGTTAAATTAATTTTAGATATGAGTAGAAATTTATTTATGACTGTTTGGCATGTTTTATTCATTATCTCTGATAAATCGCATTCATTTAATATAACTGTTAATTAATTTTATTTATTGCATAAATTTGACGGTTAGAATTTATTTAATTGCATATTAACTGCCAGTCATAGTTATGTTAAGTTTTTATTTCATATTAACTGCAAGTTAAATTTACGTTTATTTTTGCATATAAACTGCCAATTAACAGTTATTAAATTTATTTTGAGTATAAACTGATAATTGATACCATTATTTATCACCTGTTATGTATTGATGATTGTTTGAAATTGGATGATGACTGTGATAAATGGATGTATGAATGGATGATTAATTTTATTAATTGCAAGTTGCTATGCATTTCATTCATTCGGGATTGTGGTTTGAAATGATATATAACCGCATTTTTTTTTCATTTTAAATTGCGGATTGAAATGATAAACATCTGTATCACTTGACCATAGGATAGAAAATTATATACAGGCACCGCGGTATATATATAAAATTATTTTTTTTGAACTGTTTTTCTATGGTTTTTGCAAAGCTATATATATATGGTTTATGGATTTTTGATTTGGTTATTAATAAAGGTTATTTATATATAGTAATTTCCGGTTTTAAGCTTTGTATAAATTGTTTTGAAGTATAAAATAAAGTTTGATTTTTAAGATCAAATACGATTAAGCATTTATTTAAAATTTAAGTTCTGGAGTTTTATTGACTTAAATGAGAATAAGGTCGGAAGATGAATATTGAGTAAAATTTGGAATTAGATAAAAAGGTTATTAATTTTTAAAGGGTATGATTTTTATAACTTGATTTTTGTGTAGAGTGATTTAAATGAATATATCAAGTGTAATAAGTTGAAAGATTATCCAGTTATGTGAAGTTAAAGGTTTTACTTAAATTATATTGAATTCATTAAGTAAACATTTCAAGTCTAAATAAGAAGTAATTGAATTTGATACATATGGATTTGTCAAATGAGTTGTTTTTTGAAATGGTGAAATATTTAAAGCCTTGAAACATAAGAATTGAAATGGTATTTGGAAGTGTAAATCGATATTTGAAATTGATTTGTGAAATCTAAAGAAGCTATTTTGTTTTATAAAAGTAGTTTAATATTTAACCATTTAAGAGATGGAAATTTGTTTCAAAGCTATGTTTTTCAAGGCAGTATAATTTGGAAATATTATGTTCAAGAGTTTGATTTCTAAATATTTTACTTTGGAAACCCTACGATTTTGGAAGGAATATATATTGTAAAATAAATGATATCGTATTGATTTGGGGTTTTAAAAATATAAATGATATCGTATTTATATGGGTTTAAAATGGATATTTTATTCTGGTTTTAAAGTATAAACTATTTTGAAAAGACCGCGGTGTTATAATAACGATTGGTTATTGAAGAGACCGGGATCGGAAGTTGTCATACTCTCTGCCAACTCCGAAAACCACTTTAACAACCGTGTACGCGGTGGAGATTCCAGAATGAAGTAGGTTGGTGGCAGCGTTTCCTTTAAAGGTAAATACGAGGACCCAACTCCCGTGAGTTGGCATAAGGTGGCTAAAATAGGAGCGATCGACGGGTTAATGAGGTAGCACCTCTGATCGGACACTTCCCTTCGATACTATACTCAGACTTTGGATTTTCGGTGGCCACCTTCACTTTTGATTTCTTTGATGTGGGGAGTTTGTCCGAGGTGGGCGGCAGCTGCGCGCTGCGCGTTTCCATCGGCCCGGAAGCGTAATTGGTTTATCTACCCTGACATTGCCTAGTTGTGCCGTGTCACCTACCCTAGGGCGCCTTATACGATTTTGTTTTGTACCATACCTATGGAGTGCCCTCTGACGACGCCCAGTACGGGGGAGATTACGGTACTGTATAGACTATGAGAATATATAAATGTGTTAAGGTGGAAAATGTAAAGCCTTAACACTATTTAAAAGTAAGTTTATTTTACAATTAGACACTATTATAATAGCGCAATATACTACATAGTAAATAGTTTAACGGATCCTTAGGAGATGTAAATCCCGAGCATCTCTTGAGTTACTGCACTCATATTTATTTCTGTTAATGTAACTCACATAAGATCTTTTAGTTCTGACTCGAGTGTTTTTGTCTTTCCAAATTCGCTCGGGTCAGTCCGAGCGTTTCAGGATTGAAGATTTTATTTCCGGAGGAAGAAGACGAAGATTTTATTATTATTACTATAGATAATATGGTTTCACTACACTCATATTGTTCCGCTGCATTGTTATATGGTATGTGTACTCTGATATGTATTGTATAAATAAATCAAAGGTTTTTGTAAACAAATTTATAAACTGTATATTTGATTATTATATTTTATCCTTCCGCTGTGAGATTCTGTTTCTTTCTCTGTTTTCTTATTTATCCCATAACAATCCGCCCTTACGTATGGTTTGAATTGGCACGTGTGTCTGTTTAAATCGTGCAAAAAGGCAGGATGTTACAGATTTCTCCTTATGAAAGTCAAAAATGCTTACTACGCAAAAACCATTTGATACTATTATTAGTGCATAGTGTAGAAAACATTTCGAAAGTCTAATATTAATCTTGGCCAGCATACAACCATTATTATATGCCAACTATAGCTACCATGTTTAATAGCAGTTTACCACCACATTCCATGGCAGGTTATACAACTAAAACTATACAGGGCGTGTATTGTTTCTTTGGATTTCCAACAAATGGTCAGGTGAAGAAACTACCAACACAAAATGGAATGCCTCTGGAGGGACGTCCTCGAAAACCTAACCATATCTCTGCTACACAAGGCGGGTTACCTTGCCCGGTAGTAACTACTGACACGAGTATGCCATTCCCCGGTCGTTACCAACCTTTATCCGAGGATCCTCAACCAACAACCACAAAGCAAAGTATCTGGGCTCCACACCATGATACCACTTTCAGAATCAACACAAGTAAATATCTGGGTCCATACCATGATATTACTTTTTATCTAGAAGGAAATGGACATACCCTCAGGGGGCGCTACCCCCAAATAAGCTTGCTACCATGATTCATGTTTTGACCATTACCGGGTTGTGAGGCTCGATGAAGTCACGTCCACAAAGCTACGCTTTTCACCAAAGCCATGCTTCGATCAATAAATGATCAGCAACACTTCGTATGCCACATTACCAAATTGGGAATGTATCACTAGTAACCATCAACTACATACCTCTAAGCTCGTACGTCTCGGAGAAGGGTGTTATGCTAAGGGAATAAATTCTCCGCCACCAAAAAAATGTATTTGATAGAAAACAACTTTACATCTCAAAGTGTAATGTCAGACACACATCCGTACAAGTCTGTTCTGGGTACGAACAAAACCGAAGGCACTTCCAAAGAAGCCCTTGCAAATTCGGGAATTCCCAATCCCGATCGGACTCCCCATCACAAATGGAGATCTCTATACCGACACAACTCAATGCAGAGACATTCGACGGGTTATCCTTTCGTTCTCGAAAATACCCGGTCTTCACCACCGGTCTTCAAATGCTATCCATATCGTCGTATCATTATTCGGAATGGGTTTTATGACACAAGGTCCTCTCCCGGCTAAACCGAATAATGAGCGCAATATTTAAAACATATGGATATTGGGATTTCGGTTAAGTCACAACTTATTACCCAAAACTTTTCTTTCAAATGGTTTAAACAAATTACTATTTCCAGTTTTTTAAACAAAAGACCAATCTTTTAAACAAAAAGATTCATTCTCAAAGTTCACCAATCTTTCACAAAGATTCATTCATAGCCTTCAAAATCATTTCCTTTTCAAATTGGATTAACTCATCCAATTATTAAATCAAAAAATCAATTCATAGCTTTCAAACCCATTTCCAAAGATTCATTCACAATTCATTTTAAATCTTTTATATAAAAGATACTCCTTTTAAAATCCTCTTCAATTTCAAAACAAAGTTCAACAATCTTTCAAAACAAATTTGAAATCCTTTCTTTATATGAAAGTTATTACTATTTGAAAACAGATAGTTTTCGTTTTGGGAAAATCTGATTACATTTACATAAGTTAAAGCCTTTCAAGTATAAAACTTGGGTTAAATTTAAATTCCCAAAACAATACTTTTAAAATGGTTTAAAACCCATATAAACACATTTATAACTTGTATAACCTTTTTAAACCATAATTTCCAAATATAGAGTTCAATTTCAAATCTTGAACTCAAATTCAAATCAAATTATTTAAATTTCAAAACTTTATCAGGTTATTCAAAATAACCTTTATCTTTAAAACTCCTTTTCAAAAGATTTCATATTTAACCCAATCCCATTTCCAAAACCATTTGATTTCAATATTCAACTTTTAAAACCATTTCAAAAATCTATGACTTAACCAATTTGCTCGTGCAATCCATATTTGTGTGTGTACGGTGTAGTCCAGGGGTTTTACACAATAGTGCAACTACATCAATCACCACAGATTCAAGCATATCAATATCGATAAGCGGTATAATCTTATAACGCTTATCTTCCATACACAGATCCACAGATAATATCATTTACATTCATCACAGATAAAATTACATTCATCACAGCTTGAATTAGAACAATTCATATAACAAAGCATCACACAGTAGAGATATCAAACAATTCACAGCAGTTCATACAATTCAAACATCCATAAGTAAGATTAATTATTCATCTGATTAATTTTAAATCGGATAAATTACTTATGAATAAGCTACTAGTTCTGGTTAATTAATATTAATTACAAACCTTAATCATTAATTAATCTTTAATCATTTATTAATTAACCTTTAATTATTAATTAAATCAACTTTAATTAATCAATTAATCAATCTTTAATCATTAAATAACTAACCCCTAATAATTTAATTATCCTTAATTAATTTCATTAATTAATTAACCCTTAATTACCATTTAATTAATCATTCTTAACTTTTTACAAAAATTAATTAACCCTTGATTAATTGCCATTTAATTTATTATGCTTAATTAATTACATTAAGTGATCATCCCTAATCACTTTCATAAATTAATTAATCTTTAAATTGATTAATCCCAAATTAATTACCTTAATTAATTAATCATATTAATTATTTATTCTTAACTTCTTTCATTTATTAAATAAACCTTTAATTAATTACATTAATTAATTAATAATTTAAAGACAAACCATTTATCTTAATTTATTATTTTAATTATCCTTTAAAACTTTATTAATAAACCTTATAATTAATTATCATTAACCAATCAACTTAGTCCTTTAAGTTAATTATCTTTTAAAAGACATCTCTTCTTAATAATTTTCTTAATTACATTATTAAGTTTATTTAAAATAAACTTTAAAAATAAAGGTACATGTATATATATCAAAACACTTTTAAACTCAAAGTAATTTTTATTTTAAAACCTTTTGTAAATCCCAAGCTTAAATAAACCTATATTATTTTGAAAAGAAGTAGTTCTTTTAAGAAAATTATTAAGTAGGATTAATTTGTTTCAAAAGTTAAAACTATTTTTATACTAAATTTCCCAGACCCGCCCACTGCACGAAATTCTCGAGCAGATTTCAAACTTCCCCGAGCAAACTCACGATCTCACATTAATTCGAGTCAAACACTCCACTACACGCAATCAGACCTGAGGCAACCCACCTTCTTCTTTTTCCTCCTCTTCGTACTGATATGATGGACATCAAGTGCACGTGCACCATCATCAAAACGCTCTCCAATCGTTGTCGTAGCCACCATCATGTCGATGATGACGTCGTCAATCCACTCGACAACCCAGGATCTCAAAATTCGATCAACACAAAATCGAACCATTCGAACGAACCCAGAAAGAAATCGGTCATCAAAAACTCACTGGCATCGCCACCTTAGACCACCTGAGCTCACGCTACTCCACCAGGACCTCCGCCTGAGTCTCTAGTTCCTATTCCCCCGGTCGTGATTCGAGCCGATGAAATGATGTTGATCAACCAGTCTTAAATTCCGCGTCGACCAAAAGTTTGCTCCAGAACCCTAAATCAACGCCGAGTAGCTAACCTAACCACTAATAAAATCTACCCCCATTTTTCTGATGATCCCATGCCTGCTACCCTCCTCTAGCCTTAATCCCGAGGTTCCTAAACCATTTGATCACCAGAATTCGACGCAAATTAGACTTCTGTTCAACTCTTAATGTCACTCGAATTATCAAGTTAAAAATCTTGATTTTATTTTTAAAAATCATGATCTTCGAAAACAAATCGCATTATGTATTTGAATCGAGATTTTAAAACATTTGAATTTTTACAAAATTTTAAGTTCCACTGTAAATGTAACAACCCGCATATTTACCGGGTGTATATATAAATATTTTATTTAAATATAGCGTCGTTAGTCGGATTTTGAGTCTGAAATGTTACTTTTTGCAAACGGTCGAATTGGGACTCAAGACCACTTCCATTGAGTTCAAAATGTCGTTTGCGATCTTTTTGAGTATAATCTTTGATATGGTTGGAGTAAATTGAATTTCGCTACTTTTTCTATTGGGTTTAGGGTTTGGGATCAGCCCACTAGCTTAACTAATACCCTAACTCAGCCCTCTCCTCTCCATTCACTCATTCCCACTCCTCAAACTCAAGCTCCAACTGAAAATGGTGGAAAGGAAAGGGAATTAGAAACTCCAAGCCCTAGTTTCTTCTTTGCAAACTTGATTCTTGCTCCAATATCAAAGAGAAGACATAGGTAAGCTCTTCTTCATCTTCTCTATCTCTTTCTCTCTTCAATCTCAGAAATTCCTAAACCTAAACTTAGGAAATATTTGTTTGATCTTAGATTGAATCTAGTAGAGTTGAAGTAGAGAGTGGTTGGCCTTGTTCCTTTGCATTTGAGCTTCTTCTTCTTGTTCTTGAGTTAAAAAGGTGAGTTTCTAACTCACATCTATTTCTTTTGATATCATTGATGTTAGGAATGAATTCCTAATATATGTTCATGTTCAATTGCTTTCGAATTGGATTGTTTTGGTGAAATTACCAAATATTGGATTTTGAAGCCAAATTTATGAAAAACCTTATATGGTTGAAGTTTATGTTGTTCGGAGTGTTTGGGTGTGTTGTTAAGGTCGGGTAGTTGTTTGACGTAAGCCCATAATCAACACGCATCCGATCGCTTTCGATTTGCTTGGCCATAGTTGGCCTAGGTTCAGGAATTGTCTGGCCATCTGGTTTCAGACGTCTGAAATGCCCATTTCAGACGTCTGAATATTGTCCTTGGAAGATATTTACTTCCAGATTCAGACGTCTGAGTTTTATATTCCAGACGTCTGAATTGGTTAAATTTTGACCAGAAAGGAAATAGGCAAAATATTGCCTATTTCAGACGTCTGGATGGTTGGATTCAGACGTCTGAATTCTGTTGGGAAAAACAAGTTGATTTCCAGATTCAGACGTCTGCATCCCTTCTTTCAGACGTCTAAATATGCTGTTTTTGGCCTATTTGCCTTGTTCGTTTAATTTTCCAAATTTGATCGATGTATATTGATTCCAATTAGTTGCTTATGCATATTTGACCTTGATAATTCCTTTTTGAATTCATTCACGGGTTTTTATAAATTATTTCTTCAAATCGTATTAAAAGTTCGCTTCTCCGATTTATAAATTCTATTTAAACCACACGTACAATTTCGCACTTCGAGCGAAGTGGAAGGGTGATTAAATGGTTGGGCAAAACACGGACCATGAATCTGTGCGTTTATCTTTCCGATTAATCCCCGACCTATTCAATTGATCGTTTTGACCTTCGGGTTTGGTTTACCAATGATATAAGGTGAATTTTGTACTGCTTTGAGTGTGAAATAAACTAACGGATAGTAAACCGTTTAGTGCGAACGGGTGGTTATGGGACTCACGTTACCACTTTTCGGATTCCTTCCTGGGAGTTTGTGACACATATTGCCTTTGGGATAGTGTCTTCGGACTGTCTCCTTCTGGCTTGTTGCCTTTAGTATCGCTTTCGATGTTGGCCGTTATGCGCCACATGGGTGATATTGGGTTGCTATAGTATCGCTTCCGATGTTGGCCGTTATGCGCCACATGGGTGATATTGGGTTGCTATTGTATCGCTTCTGATGTTGGCCGTTATGCGCCACATGGGTGATATTAGATTGCCCTATTGTATTGCTTTCGGAGTTGGTCATTCGTTACCGCTCGAGCAATTTTTAAGATGTTTCAATTGAGATGTATATTCCCTAGGTATCGCCCCTCGGTGTAGGTCTTTTTGAACCACACGATATGTAGCGATCACCTTGTGAACTGGTATACCATATTAGTATTTGTTATTTGCCTTTTGGCTTGTTTTGGGATATTCCTATCCTTTGTTTCTATGAGTTGCCGATGATATGAGGCTTGTTTGTTATGATATGATTCATCTTATGTTAGATGGTTGTGTTATCTCTTTTAGAGATATTTGATATACATTGTGACCTTGCAGGTTTATTGTTATTCAGTTTATTATTCAGTTTATCTAACTGATTTGTTTAGCTCGACTGACCCGTGTATTTTATACTCGGGTCAGACCGAGATGTTTCAGGTTAGGTGCTTTTGGACTTAGCCTCTTTTGCTTCCGCATGGACTATTCCGCTAGCTTCTTATTTGTCATAACTTTTGTGTAGTCCTCTTCTGTTGTAACTCTGATATGTATTATTGACTCGTCTGTATATTGTGGTTTGCTATACCACTTGACATGTATCATTTTGTATACTCTGCTATGTATCAGTATATGTGTATATGATGGTTTACTGTTCTGTGATGTATATTGAATTTGAGTTGTTATATTCTGTTCTGATAGATCCTCTAGCCACCTATGGTTTTGTTTTAAGTATTCATTGGATATGTCGATCTGCTTGGTAAGGCAATTGTCGATGTATTCAATGGATAATTAAAGCAAGGCTATAGATGGTCGCTCCTAAACAACCTTATTCTCCGTGTTAGCAGACGGTATTATGTATTAATACTCTTTGCTAGCGTGGGTATAGAGGTGGGGCGTCACAGCAAAATTTCATTCCAATAAGATTTTCTTTCAAATTCCACTTAAAAATATATTTAAAGCTTGGATCTTGATTTTACAACATGTCTTATTCATGCCTAAAAGCCTACTAAAGATTAGAGGAAGAGTTTAAGGTTTTAAACAAATTTTGAGAACCTGTAAATTTTAACCAGAGGCAAAATCATGTCCGTTTTCCAGACTACACACACACACAAAGACACACACACGCACAGAGACAGGCAACAGATAACAGTTTCAAGTATTAATCATAGCATCAATGACAACCATAGGTTCAAATCATAAAGTGGTAGTTTGCTCACCTTAAAAAGCAGATAACAGAGTGGAAGCAAAAAGCCTAGAACTTGATGAATTTAAGTTGAATCTGGTCTTGATTTTTTGATCTGAACTTTTTGAGGTTGAATTGTTTAGCTTGATCAGGTTTATAGTTTGATTTAGATTAAAGATGCTTCAGGCATGCAGGCTAAAGTTGTTTGTATTGAATCTGATCTCAGGTTTGAGATTTAACAGAGATTGTTACTTTGCTCTGGAACTTGTTTAAGTGATCCGATGCTTGAAATTTTGATTTTCTTTAATTCCAGGTTGAAGATTTCTGGTTTCCAGGCTTAAAACTTTGAACACTTGAAGTTGTTTTGATCTTTGATCTAGAATTGCTTTTTCAGGTTTGATTATTTACTTGCCTTTTCTTTCTCTGGTTTGTATCATTCTTCTTTGCTTGGTTTTGATTTTTATTTACATTATTTTTTCCAAAAGAAGACATCCTTGCCACTTGTAATTAAAAAAAATTGAGCTTACACTTGTCTTATCTGTTTATTTAAATTGCTTACAAATGTTAATTTGTATAATAAAATGTTTGCACATGAATCTTGCATGTGTTTAAATGCTTTTAAATTTATTTTCTATTCATTTGTATACATTTTCTCTTATAAATATTTATATAACTTTTTAAAGAAAATAATTTAAAAATCAAATTATACTTAGATAAACAACACATGTAATTATATTAATTCAAAACTTTAACTTTAGATATCTTTTGGAAATTGTAACATTAAATTCAAATCATAACTTCCAAAATACATATTACAAATATTAAAATTAGAAAATAATTTTTATCAATTTCGAACATAGAATTTTCAAATCCAATTTATTTTTAAAATATTTACAATTGAATTTCAAAATTAAACTCAATTTATTTTCAAAAATATTTATCTTAGAGTTTCAAATTCAAAATTTAAATCACAATCTATTTATATACATTTATATCAATAAACAAATAAATGTCTATTAAATTTGAAAAATACCAAATAAATTCACAATTTAATTTCAAAAATTAAATAAAGTTCTAATTTGAATGAGATTTAAAAACAGGAATGTTACATGGAGCCTTTGATATCTAGGGAAGGTTCTGCATCAAGTCGCAAGCATATGTTTGGGAGCTATAAACAGCATCGAAACCATCACCAGTTCAACACCTTCGAAGCCCCTGGAAACAACCCATCGACGGAGTCGAAAGCTCTTGCAAAGGAACATAAAGAAGAGAAGGCGCAACCGCACCTTTCAATAAAGACGGAAGCATTCGAGCCCATTCGAAAGCATTACAAAGGGGTGCGCAAGTGCCAGAGGAGTCGAAAGGCGTCTGAAGCCACCTTTCGGCCAGGTCGAATGCATTGGGTCGAAAGGTGCCCACCCGCATCTATAAATAAGACCTAATGAGTCTAGTTTATGGGATCCGAACTCATTCATTCTACAATTGTATTTTCTTAATTCTGAAAAGTTGTAACCCTAATTTGTAAATCGAATTAGGGAAAATTGATCAATAGAGGCTTTGTTGAGTTACAAAAGGGAAGTCTTTAATATTCTTAATTACTTAGTTGATTTGAAAGCTTTTATTGGATTTAACTATGTTTTCCAAGTATCTACACCATCGAAAGATACCTTCCCACTAAGTCGAAGCCCCTACATTTTCATGTAATTCCATTTATCAGCTCCATGCAACCTATCATTGGACTTCTACCTTCTAGTGGATTGAAACCTAAACCCAGGCAAGTTTTACCTTTGGTTTCCGATTAAAAACCAAGTCATTTAAGATTCTAGCTTTCGATCAGGTCGAAACCATTTATAACACCCCACGTTAAATTACAATTATATATGCAAACAATTTAATTAAGTCATATACGTTTGAAATTTTAAAACAATGAATTGTTTGTAAACGGGGCAACTAATTAATATTATTTAGATTAGTATATATTTGTGTAACAAATAAATTAGATAGAGAAATCACATAAAATAAATTAATAGGGAAGATTAATTGACGGTGTTTGTTTAAAAGGGAAATTAATATTCAATTAATTAGTAGAGGTGATTAATTGACAGGAACTGACAAGAAAGAGAATATATATTGTAGCAACTAATTGATATGATTAGAAACATATATGGTAGTGCAAGAGAATAAAATGGAGGAAAAGTAATTTGTGCAAGTAATCAATTATCAATTAATAAATATTAATTGGGTGATTAATAGGGAAATCTCATTTAAAAGAAACGTCATATTTAAAAACATATGTTTCCATAGATTGTGAGAGAGAAGGGGAAAATGATTAATGAAAAGATTGTTGGAGAATCAATTTGATATAAAAACAAATGTAGAAGAAAACATATTATTTTAATGTCCATAGACTGAGTGTACACTTTAGATTTTAGGGTTTTATATCTAATGGTTAGCACTGATTAGAACCACTAAAATATAGGCGTAGAACCACATTTTCATTCTCATAATTTTTCTCTTTCCTACAAAAGCTCTGCCATTTTTCTATCTCTTCTATACTTTCTTAATAACAAAATTTTAGATCTAATTCACACGAATTTAGATCTAAACAGAAAGAGAATAGAGTTAATTAGGGAATTAGGAATTGGTTCAAATTAGAAGGCTATGTCCAAGGTAAAATCATAGATTTGAGTTTTATTTGCTATTTCTAATCCAAATCTCTTCCTTTTCTCTTTCAAATATTATAAATCTATAAATATATCGTTTGTAATTCCAAATAGGGTTTACAAGGGAGGTGAATATAAATGTTAGGGACGGACCTGAAATAGAAACAGGGAGATTCGGAAAGCTAGCAATGTGAGTGGATTTAATTATATCTTTTACATTTATGATATATTATCATTAAATTCCCGTTCAATAATTTTATTCCATATTTTATTCCATATTTTATTAATTAATTCTGTTAATTAGTTATGTTGAACTGTAAGAAATTTACAGTTATTTACCTCTAATTTAAAGTTATAATTTAGCCTAAATGCTAGTTTCTTTTAATTTTCTTTATACGCGAATAATATAGTTAAAAAGAAAATTCGCGACTATGGATTAGAATGGGAAAATACTAGATTAGATGTTAAATAAGAAAAGTTGAAATAAAGTTAGAAAAATGAAATTCTGCAATAAATTACATTAAAATGGGAATAATAAATTAATCTACTAACTTGATTTGGAAGTAAGTAATAGATTAATTGGTTGGTTTAGAAAATATGATACATTTCTATAATTTAATATTTAAAAGATAACGATAAACGTACCAACAAGAATAAAAAAAGGGAACTAGTGTAAAATAGAGAAACCACTGTATTTTACAGTATTCCAAAATAATAAAAGAAATACCTTGCAGTTACGAATTATTGTTTATAACATTATTTAGTATTAAAATATGAAAATGGATTTTTAGTATAGTTTTCATACCCAACCAAATAAAATAGAATTACTTCCTAGAATAGAAGAAAATACAGTGAAGTATGAAAGGAATCAAGTAAATTATCAGAAACGAATTTGAAGCTGTAAACGATAATGAACCTGGATCTGCATTTACTGCGCAGACTATACAATACAATAGTTATTATGATAAGTGAATTATATAATATAAGAGAATAAAAGATTATTCTATATCATAATAAAAGAAGGCAGATTAGAACAGAAAAGAAATGCTAGAATTATGTACAGACTATAAAAGAAGAGAAATGGCAATTACAGGTAGAATTATAACATAGGTTATAATTAAGTAATAATAATGGAAAAGCTTATTTTGAGACTTTGAATAAATTAATGAGCAACAATAATAGTAGAAGCTTATTTAAATAATTTATATTAAGTCAATAAAAAAATAAAGCAAGAATGATAAAAAAGGCTTATTTTAATGAATTTAAGATTTATATTAAGTTAAATAAGCAAGATAATGAATGTGGCTCATACCAATAGCATTCCCTGTTAAATAAATGGAAATCTCATAATAGATAGAGGTGAGACAAGGGCAAGAATATGATAATTAGGGTAAATAAGTAGCTAAGAGAATAATAAAAGTAAATTAAATGCAAATTAAAAGATTAGACTTAGGGTCTAATAAAAGAGTGAGATGCATTTGGAGTAGCCCAAAGGATGAAGAGCCTAACGAAGCAGTTCATCACAGATTTCAACAAAGGAGAAGCACGTCCATCTTAGTTATTTTGGGCTAGAAGGAAGTACGAGACTTCAACGAAGCTGCATCCCCGTAGGTACGTCTATAGATGTTCCATCAAGAGAGCATGCCTTGACTACATTTGCATTGTAGGCCTAAAAAAGCAGACCTTTGTAGGCAGTCAGAAGGGCTTGGTGTTTGGAGTAGGGTATTCGTATGTCCAGTACTTGTAAATAAGTTTAAGGATAGTCGCATGCAGATATCGTTCAGCATCAAGACCAAGAGGGATTTCGGGAAAGACTAGATTTAAACCATCAGGCCAATGATTCTTTCACTATTGAGACATTGGATGAGGGGCACTGCCATTTGGATGTTGATTATTTGCAGTAGGGCACAACCACTTAACTCTTTAGAAGTCTTTTGGTTATTGAGAGGTGGCTGCATGGGGCCATGGCCATGATGAAAAAGAGATAGACCAACTAGAATATCTATATTGTAGGCCTAACGAAGCAGTCCTTTACAGATATAGAAAATCGCCGACTGAATTCCATACAAGGTAGACCTTATTGGTGGGATTCAGATAGTAGGCAAAACAATTACGTAGTCCTCAATGTGCACACCGGGTGGTACATTGTGGATGTTCGAGCACTGGCATAGACTAGTGTGGATGCGATTTACGTTTTCATAGTAAGTAGTGGAGCATCTGTATTGTAGCCCTTATGAAGCAGTCCTTTACAGATGTAGCAACGCAACGCTCGCAGAGCAAGAAGATGGAGTATCTGTATTGTAGGCCTTACGAAGCAGTCCTTTACTGATATAGTTATGGAGCAAGATGATGGAGCATCTTTATTATTGGCCTTACGAAATAGTCCTTTATAGAGGTAGTTACGGAACACTCTCGAAGCAAGAAGATGGAGCCCTTTTCGAGAAGGATACAGAAGGTACCATGGGTTGTACCTAGGACCAATATGGTTTTGGGCATATAGCTATATATATGTAGATATTAGTTATTAGGTTTTAATCTATGTACTATGGAGTAGATGGGCATGGTTCACGAATAGAGGCGGGAGTATTGTAACCTAATGAACCTAATATAAGAGTAAATGGAAATAAAACGATATATATAGAATTAAGCCTAGAAGTATATAATTTATTCATTCACCAGAACTTTTGTTCTGACCCCATCCTCATAACATCCTGCAGGTTAGGTAGATGGCATAGACTTTCTAGCTTTAAGACACTTGTTTAGAAAGTGTTATTATATTGGTGAGTATTTACTTACTATTATATTTTAGTCAGTTCGACTATGAGATATTTAATTAAGCTCTGATATATTTGTCTTTGCCTATTTGCAGGATACCAGATTCCCAACTCGGGTTTCAATGGGCATGGGTTTTAGCATTTTTGCAAAAAATCCAGACCTACTGGAATTCGGGTTGTTACATTTGGTATAAGAGCCTAGGTTTACGATTCCTAGGTAGATAGTGAGTGAACATATTTGTATGAATAAAATATAAATATATTATGTACTAAATTCCAAATAGTGCCCAACCATAGATTTTAACATAATGAAAGTTTTAAGAAGTATATTTGTGCATAGTTTGCCAATTGGGTTCAGGATGACCCAAGTATGTAGAGCCCTATGTTATTACCGATTTATGCTGTGATGCCCCACCCCTATACCCACGCTAGCCAAGAACACTACGGAGTAATGCTGTCGACTAGCACGGAGAATAAGGCTATTGAGGAGCGACCATCTGTATAATTGCTTTGTGCGAGTACCGATATGCCAGATAAAAATATAACTTTTCATCTCAAGAGAAAATCCGACATACCGACACAAACTCAAAGCTACTACACAGTGGCTATAAAGGTCTTCGAAAACAAATATAGAAATAAACATAACACAAATCAGTCACAGATAATTCATATCACAAAGACGGAAATAGATATGAATATTACACTTGGAAGTGTATATCAGAGTAGCGGTCTAAAAATATCCACAATATCAAAAAGAATAGATACAAGTGCTAGACAAAAGAATAAGTATACATCATAGAGTCTGTATCTCAAATGTATACAACAAAAACTACTAATCTAAGTAGTTAGCCAAAAGTCAGATGATGGTCCGATAAGGAGTCAAGCGAAGCACCTGTAAAATCTCAGTCTGACCCGAGTATTATTTAAGAAGAAAATAATAAACGGATCAGTTTAGCTATAATTATCAGATAAAATGAGATATAAGAAGAAATATAATAATAAAATGTATGATAACAAAAAATGTCATACTTCAACAAGTATACATTAGAAAATCACGAAAGTCATACAAAATCTCAAGAATCTCATAGCATCAAAAAGAATATCATATTCTTCATTTAATTCACCAAGCCACAATAAATGACATACATATCAATGCCAACTAAAAAAGGTGGTGAAACCTAAATTCCAGAAATCATCAAATAGAAATCCAGAAATCACAAGAAAAAGGATGGCCAATCCCATAAACTGGACATCGACGCACCTAGAAAGACACGCCCCATGCACAGTTGAACATCGACGCACCTAAATAGGTACGACCCATGCTCTAGCATCGACGCACCTAGAAAGATACGCCCCATGCATAAATAAACATCGATGCACCTAGAAAGATACATCCCATGCATAAATAAACACCGATGCACCTAGAAAGATACACCCCATGTAATGTCTAACACCGATGCACCTAGAAAGATACACCCCATGCAAAGTCGAACATCGACGCACCTAGAAAGATACGCCCCATGCATAGACGAACATCGACGCAACTAGAAAGATACCCCCATGTCCCAACTTATTGAGCCGATTGCTCCACGAAGTAAACAAACATCGATGCACCTAAAAAGGTACACCCCATGCATAATAAACATCGACGCACCTAGAAAGGTACGACCCATGTGTAAACAAACATCGACACACCTGAATAGGTACGACCCATGCAAGAAATGAGACGAAGCTCAATAAAATGAGGAACAGTCCTCCACATAGACAAAGAGACATCGCACATTGCTAGTCTAAACCATAAAATGATCATCATCGATCATCAAGAAGTGTCAATTACAATAAGCTAGTAAATATATGAGTTTAGCATCATGTCCCATAACCACTAGCTTAACTTAAATATTTGCGAACAAATTATAGATCTCCACTAGAAAATTGTCACAAGAGATTCAATCGAACAAGTCCAAGAATTAACCAACGAAGTAAACGCAAGCGTTTCATACCACTCGTTTTACTAAGTCGTTTAATTAGATTTCTCATACGAGTGAGGTAAAGGCTTGTATATACTAATAGATTGGAAATCGGTTTGAGAAAACGAGCTTTGTCATAAAATAGTGTTGAAATCATTTGAAGAAAGAGTTTTGATATTTACTACTAGTATAGAAAACCTTTATATTTTTAAAGTGACAAATCACAAAGAAGATTGTAGGAACAATCAATTATAAAATTTCACATTCGAAGACGTGAATAAAGTCCAAAGAAACCGATATCGAATCCATCAAAGTGGATATATCCAAAATCCCAAAGAAAAGAAGTCATCAAGTCGATAATAAATGATAACAAAGAATAGGGAAATAACACGAATCGATTAAATTTAGAAATTCAAACAACTAGGCAAAAAAGGCATAGTTGGCAGATAGGAGCAGGTCGGTCAACTGGACTCCCTGAGTCGGTTGACCGAACCAGAGGTTGGAAGTGCTCGGGCATCAGGTCGGTCGACCGGCCCAGGGGCTCGGTCGGCCGAAGCCTGTAACCAGCACTTCCAAAACAGAGGCAGGAAGTGCCTGGGTAGCCGGTTGGTCGAACAGACCCTGAGCTCGGTCGGCCGAACCTGTATACTTGCACTTCCTACCCTATTTCAAAAGAGGTACAAACTTCCTCAATTTGCAACCCGTCGAGAAACGGCACTAAGGGTTTACGTCAATCGACTACTCGGCCATAGAAGCTCTTTGGTTCATCACCAAAAACATGATCAAAACATCAAAGTTATGATTTTTAAATAATTGAACCCAAAACACCAAAAATTGGAATATTCACAAAATCAATCCAAACCAAAAGCAAATGCACACGAATAAGTGTTAGGAATTCATACCTAACAATCGAACATAAACATAGACTAAGATGTGAGATAAAAATCTCACCTTTGAACCCAAATCAATGAAGGAGAAGCTTTTAAAACAAGCTAAGATCAATTCCTCTTCAATAACAACTCAAGAAGCTTCAATCTAAGCTTAAAGGAGAAATGTTTCCCAAATTAGGTTTAGCAATTTTCTGAAATCAAAGAGAGGATGAGTTGGAGAAGAAGAAGAAGATACTTACCAAAGCTTCTCATAGAATTTGGAGCTAGAACTTGGATTTGCAAATGGAAACTAGGGATTAGGAATTCTAATTCTTTTTATCCTCCCCCATTTTTGATGAAGCTTGAAGAGTAAGGAATTAGAAATGAAATGAAGATAAGTGGGGGTGGAGTTAGGGCTCAGCTTGGGTTAATGGGCTGAGACAACAAACCAAAGCCCTAAGTGAAAAAGTAGCCAAATTCGACTAACTCCAAACATATCGAAGTTTATACTCAAAAAGGTCGCAAACGTCATTTTGAACTCAATGGGGGTGGTCTCGAGTCCCAATTCGACTGTTTGCAAAAAGTAGCTTTTCGGAATAAAATCCGACGAACGATAAAATATTTAAATATAAAGTCGATAAATATGCGGGTTGTTACAGACTCCCCTCCTTAAAGAAATTGCGTCCTCGCAATACTTAAGAAGAAAATAAAGAGTAACAACCATAAAAGCATATCAACACAAAAGAAAAATTGAAATAAGAAGTTCACCATAAAGAGCACGAAAGAGTTAGCATGAACGGGATCGCTCGATGAATTCTCTAGATTCCCAAGAGTAATCCCTAAGATTTGAGAACCATTGAACTCTCACAAGAAGAATATCTTTATTCCGAAGGCGCTCAACCTCCGAAGCAATGATGCGAATGGAATGTTGCTCATAAATCAAATCTGGCGAAACTTCAATTTCCGCAATATCACCAGGCACAAGAATAAAAACCGGAATCACTAAGGCATTTCCGTAGATAAAAGACGTGGAGAACGTCAAGAATAGCAGAAAATTGAGCTGGTGCAACGACGTAGTATAATAACAGTACGCCCGAGAAACGAGAAACTCAAATAATTTGGGACAATGGCGTAGTACAAAACGGTACGCCAGATGATCCAAAGCTCGAATAATTTCGAAACACCGACGTAGTACAAAAACGGTACGTCCAATGAACCGATAAACCGGAACAACGATGTAGTATAATAATGGTACATCCATTGATCCAGATAAGACGGAACATCGATGTAGTATAATAACAGTACATCCGATGAACCGAACACCATAAAAGAACATCGGACGCTAGTCCATAAAAAAAATGAGATAAAGCTCAATAAAATGAAGTATATCAGAACGTTCGATGAACTTGATAAAAAGATAATTCCATTCAGACAACATCAAAGAATCAACAACTTGTTGCCTATGACAAAGCGCGTTGGCAACACGATTTCCAGAATATCAAGATCATAAGATGCCAGGAACTCGAGTCGACATGAAGTTCCTTATGAGAAAATAAATATTCCAAAGATTTATGATCGAGGTAGAGAACAAATTTCTCATCCAAATATGATGATGCCAAATTCCAAAAGTAAAAACAATAGCCACGAGCACTAGATCATGAGTGGCATATCTAGTCTCGATAAGCTATAATGATTTAGAAGCATAAGAGATAGCATGTTCTCCTTTGCAAGAGAATGGCATCCAAACCAATACGACTAGTATCGGTATAAATAGCAAAGTCTTGGTTCCCCTTCAGGAATCACAAGAATAAGAGTATCGAAAGGAAGAGTTCTTTTAAATAATCCTCTTTCCCGAAAAGTTAAAACTTTCAAAATTACATTTTTATTTTTATGTAATAATCTTTCTACAAAATTTACATTTTTACAAGTCAATATATCGTGTCTGACTGTCTCATCAAAGCGTTTAGGAGATTCTTATCGATAACGTTGATCAAGCGCATCGACCAAAATTCTTAAAGCGCTCAATGGGCAATACAATCACAAAATCATCTTCTTTATAATAAACAAGTTTCTTAAAAGTTTTACAAATATTCTTTGCTTGTTTTAAGAACAAATATCCAATTTTACTGATAAATAAATCTTACGAAAAAGATTTGCGAAATTTTTAAATTACTATTTTCATCCAAATCAATATATACAAAAATGATCTCATCGAAATATTCATAGAACACTCGATTTATAAAATGGATGAAATAAGCTGGATAAACCGAATGACATAATAAGTCAATGCGGTAAGTGGAATGCTAACTTCCGCAACCCGTAGCTAATGAAAACCGGTGGCAAGGTCGAGCTGAAAAGACCTTTACACTACTCAAAAGATTGCTTAGGTGATAGTCCTAAGACAAGCTCAAAGATTCCGGAAAATTCACAACTACCCAAATGAGAGAAATAACGCTCTACTCAACATGTGAGCTTAAAGAATAAAATGATGCCATCAATTTTTAAATCAAAATCATAAAGGAAAAGTAGAAATCTGCTTAACAGATTGAAAATGTCGAAGATGAATAGTCCACTCAAGAAAATAGGTTGAATCGGTATGAAGACGCGAGTAAAATCCTAAAGCACGACTCTAAGATGGACTTAGGACGATGATCCTTATTATAATATTTCATATTGTTCCGAAGTTGGGCTTTGATACCAAGCTGTGACGCCCCACCTCTATACCCACGCTAGCCAAGAACACTACGTAGTAATACTGTCGACTAGCACGGAGAATAAGGCTGTTGAGGAGCGGCCATCTGTATGATTGCTTTGTGCGAGTACCGATATGCCAGATAAAAATATAACTTTTCATCTCAAGAGGAAATCCGACATACCGACACAAACTCAAAGCTACTACACAGTGGCTATAAAGGTCTTCGGAAACAAATATAGAAATAAACATAACACAAATCAGTCGCAGATAATTCATATCACAAAGGCGGAAATAGATATGAATATTACACTTGGAAGTGTATATCAGAGTAGCGGTCTAAAAAGATCCACAATATCAAAAAGAATAGATACAAGTGCTAGACAAAAGAATAAGTATACATCATAGAGTCTGTATCTCAAATGTATACAACAAAAACTACTAATCTAAGTAGTTAGCCAAAAGTCAGATGATGGTCCGATAAGGAGTCAAGCAGAAGCACCTGTAAAATCTCAGTCTGACCCGAGTATTATTTAAGAAGAAAATAATAAACGGACCAGTCTAGCTATAATTATCAGATAAAATGAGATATAAGAAGAGATATATTAATAACACGTATGATAACCAAAAATGTCATACTTCAACAAGTATACATTAGAAAATCACGAAAGTCATACAAAATCTCAAGAATCTCATAGCATCGAAAAGAACGTTATATTCTTCATTTAATTCACCAAGCCACAATAAATGACATACATATCAATGCCAACTGAAAAAGGTGGTGAAACATAAATTCCAGAAATCATCAAATAGAAATCCAAAAATCACAAGAAAATGGATGGCAAATCCCATAAACTGGACATCGACGCACCTAGAAAGACACGCCCCATGCACAGTCGAACATCGACACACCTAAATAGGTACGACCCATGCTCTAGCATCGACGCACCTAGAAAGATACGCCCCATGCATAAATAAACATCGATGCACCTAGAAAGATACATCCCATGCATAAATAAACACCGATGCACCTAGAAAGATACACCCCATGTAATGTCTAACACCGATGCACCTAGAAAGATACACCCCATGCAAAGTCGAACATCGACGCACCTGGAAAGATACGCCCCATGCATAGACGAACATCGACGCAACTAGAAAGATACGCCCCATGTCCCAACTTATTAAGCCGATTGCTCCACGAAGTAAACAAACATCGATGCACCTAAAAAGGTACACCCCATGCATAATAAACATCGACGCACCTAGAAAGGTACGACCCATGTGTAAACAAACATCGACACACCTGAATAGGTACGACCCATGCAAGAAATGAGACGAAGCTCAATAAAAGAGGAACAGTCCTCCACATAGACAAAGAGACATCGCACATTGCTAGTCTAAACCATAAAATGATCATCATCGATCATCAAGAAGTGTCAATTACAATAAGCTAGTAAATATATGAGTTTAGCATCATGTCCCATAACCACTAGCTTAACTTAAATATTTGCGAACAAATTGTAGATCTCCACTAGAAAATTGTCATAAGAGATTCAATCGAACAAGTCCAAGAATTAACCAACGAAGTAAACGCAAGCGTTTCATACCACTCGTTTTACTAAGTCGTTTAATTAGATTTCTCATACGAGTGAGGTAAAGTCTTGTATATACTAATAGATTGGAAATCGGTTTGAGAAAACGAGCTTTGTTATAAAATAGTGTTGAAATCATTTGAAGAAAGAGTTTTGATATTTACTACTAGTATAGAAAACCTTTATATTTTTAAAGTGACAAATCACAAAGAAGATTGTAGGAACAATCAATTATAAAAATTCACATTCGAAGACGTGAATAAAGTCCAAAGAAATCGATACCGAATCCATCAAAGTGGATATATCCAAAATCCTAAAGAAAAGAAGTCATCAAGTCGATAATAAATGATAACAAAGAATAGGGAAATAACACGAATCGATTAAATTTAGAAATTCAAACAACTAGGCAAAAAAGGCATAGTTGGCAAATAGGAACAGGTCGGTCAACCAGACTCCCTGAGTCGGTTGACCGAACCAGAGGTTGGAAGTGCTCGGGCACCAGGTCGGTCGACCGGCCCAGGGGCTCGGTCGACCGGCCCAGGGGCTCGGTCGACCGGCCCAGGGGCTCGGTCGACCGGCCCAGGGGCTCGGTCGGCCGAAGCCTGTAACCAGCACTTCCAAAACAGAGGCAGGAAGTGCCTGGGTAGCAGGTCGGTCGACCGGACCCTGAGCTCGGTCGGCCAAACCTGTATACTTGCACTTCCTACCCTATTTCAAAAGAGGTGCAAACTTCCTCAATTTGCAACCCGTCGAGCAACGACACTAAGGGTTTACGCCAATCGACTACCCGGCCATAGAAGCTATTTGATTCATTACCAAAAACATGATCAAAACATCAAAGTTATGGTTTTTAAAGAATTGATCCCAAAACACCAAAAATTGGAATATTCACAAAATCAATCCAAACCAAAAGCAAATGCACACGAATAAGTGTTAGGAATTCATATCTAACAATCGAAGATAAACATAGACTAAGATGTGAGATAAAAATCTCACCTTTGAACCCAAACCAATGAAAGAGAAGCTTTTAAAACAAGCTAAGATCAATTCCTCTTCAATAACAACTCAAGAAGCTTCAATCTAAGCTTAAAGGAGAAATGTTTCCCAAATTAGGTTTAGCAATTTTCTGAAATCAAAGAGAGGATGAGTTGGAGAAGAAGAAGAAGATACTTACCAAAGCTTCTCATAGAATTTGGAGCTAGAACTTGGATTTGCAAATGGAAACTAGGGCTTAGGAATTCTAATTCTTTTTATCCTCCCCCATTTTTGATGAAGCTTGAAGAGTAAGGAATTAGAAATGAAATGAAGATAAGTGGGGGTGGAGCTAGGGCTCAGCTGGGGTTAATGGGCTGAGACAACAAACCAAAGCCCTAAGTGAAAAAGTAGCCAAATTCGACTAACTCCAAACATAGCGAAGTTTATACTCAAAAAGGTCGCAAACGTCATTTTGAACTCAATGGGGGTGGTCTCGAGTTCCAATTCGACTGTTTGCAAAAAGTAGCTTTTCGGATCAAAATCCGACGAACGTTAAATATTTAAATAAAATATTTAAATATAAAATCGATAAATATGAGGGTTGTTACATATAGCACACAAATAAGCCACGTTTTGAGAGAAATTTTGTATCCATATGTTTTAGGAAGTAAGGAAGTACCTCAGGGATAGTAGGGAGAGTGTTTTTATTTCAGGAAGAATAAGAGGTTTTGTATGGAGAAAATCCACTTTATGTCTAATACAATAAAAAATAAACTTTTGAATTAAAAAAGTTGAAAAATATTATTGTTAATATATTTGAGGAAGTAAATATTGGGTTTTCGAAAAAATAAGCGGTATGAAATTTAAATTGGTTTTTATATGATGTAAATTTTGTTAAAAGTGAAATTCTTTTTGAAAAATTATAGAGCATGAATAACTCCCTGGTTTCTTTGTATGTAAACAATGATTTTAAATAAAAAAACCTAGAGTGTGTTAAGTGTCGAAAATGTAGGTTACAACATTTATTGTTGTAATAAATGTTTTTAGTAAAAATAAAGGAAACATAGACTATGACACTAATGTGGCTACTCCCAAAGTAAATGTTTTTACATAGCATACGAGATTTATTAATATTTATTTTAATTGATTCTATACATTATATTTTTGGTTGTAGTAACAGTGTTTTTTTACGCAACATCTTTTTTGACCCAAATGAGTCTTGGAGATAATTTCTAGAGTGGTTTGTATATACACTTATTATTTAAATAAGCACATGAAAATATTTTCTAGTTATAAAGAAGTTTTAAAAATGAGTTCTTTTGAAAAATAATGTACGATAAATTAATGAATTTAGTAGGAAATATCTTATATAAGTAAATATAGAGTAAACATACCTATTGGAATGAAATGAATAATGATATATTTTTCTATGAATCACAAATAAAGATGTTTGGTGCAAGCTATAAGGAATACGTGAAACAGATGTACAAGGTATGGAAAGCACCATATTTTATATAGCCTATTTCGAGAAAATATAAAATAAATTCCTTATAATTCACATAAACGTGAAATCCTTTTTTAAAGTATTCATAGAAGGTTTTAGCGTTAATGGTTTCTCTTCCAATACATTAAGATATAAAACCATTAAGTATAGTAAGTTAGTAACTCCTTCAAGGTTAAGTAATTGAAAGAGTAGGAAAGCTAAGAGATTTTTGATAAAATAATTGTTTTTATTTACCCCAGTCTTAGTAAATTTGAAAATCTATAAAAAAAGAAGAAGGATATTTTGAAAACAGTGAGGACATTTTCTTTAAAGTAAAAAAAAAAGAAAAATGTTTTAAGAACAAGCAAAACATGTTAAAAAAAGATGGTTTGGTGGAAAAGTAAATAAATTTTAATTTTTGAAGAAAAATTGATAAATACAAAAAAAATCAGACTTTTAAATATGTAGTAGATAGGAATCATTTTCTAGGTGTAATGGGAAAAATATAATGTTATAGCAGTAATTACTCTTAGTAATAATAAAAGTTACTGCAAGGTGTATAAGACACTAGTGAAAACCTAGAAATGCTGCTTCATGTGTGAAGACTATAGAAGAATAGTGAAATGATATTAGCAAGACGATAAGCCACACGTGGTTGGGATGGGTAGACCTTAGTTGGGGAAAAATGAAAGGTAAAAAGAAAATTTCCCCAAGCTTAGTTGTCTTTTTAGATAGAGACTGCATAGATTGTAACCCTTATCCATTGCAGTAAATGAGACTTAGTTATTCTTTTTTGAGCATGGAATAGAAGAGATGAATAGATCTTATTAGTCATGACTAATACAGCGTAAGTTAGTAACAAGTAATAAGCAGCAGGAGGTGCATATGAGTTACTTGGATTTCTAGAATAGGACCAGTCTATGTCAAAGTGGACATGGTCCTAGACCTCCTTGCCCTAGATGATAGCTGTATTTAGTTGCTGTATAAAAAAAGAGTAAAAATAGAATAAGATAACTAAAAGGAAAATAAAAAATTTAAAGTAAGCGACAAAAACGTCAATAGAAAAAATAATTAAAAAGAGATATTTTCTTATGTAAACTGTGCTTGGGGAAGTAAATAATTTTTTTAGAATAGTAGTCTAAATCCCAAGTACGGAGGAAGATGCACGCAAAAGAAAATAGGAGAAATATGAAGTTTTTCCTTTTTTCACCTTCTTTATAACATAAGAAATCGAATTAGGCAAATTAAAATTTCTAAAATTTGAAAATTAAAAGTTGTGTGGTAGGTTTGGAGGTAAAAATTTGTTGAACGATGCCATAGGAGTACGAAAAAAATTGAATGAAAAATATTTTGAGTTTTCAAAAAATTGCATTCATATAGAAATTGCAAGTATATTTAAGATGTATGCATCATGTTTTAAAAGGAATTTCTAAAAGAAAACGTATTTATATAGGAGGTACCGCATAGAAATTCTTGTATATGTATATATTTTATGATGTATTGCACTTTGCACTATGCACAGATTGTCGCAAAATTGAATGTACATAAAATGGATGTGATTAATACGAGAAATTACATAACTGAACCCTTATCAAATTTCAGGACGAAATTTCCTTGGGGGAGGGGGAGAATGTAACACCCCACGTTAATTTACAATCATATATGCAAACAATTTAATTAAGTTATATACGTTTGAAATTTTAAAACAAAGAAATGTTTGTAAATGGGGCAGCTAATTAATATTATTTGGAATATATATATATATATATATTTGTGTAACAAATAAATTAGATAGAGAAATTATATAAAATCAATAAGTAGGGAAGATTAATTGACGGTGTTTGTTTAAAAGGTAAATAAATATTCAATTAATTAGTAGAGGTGATTAACTAACAAGAAAGAGAACATATATTGTAGCAACTAATTGACATGATTAGAAACATATATGTTAGCGCAAGAGAATAAAATAGAGTAAGAGTAATTTATGCAAGTAATCAATTGTCAACTAGCATATATAATTAAGATTGTGATTCAAAATTCAATTGTGGAATATATGCATGCAATAATTATGGGAATAAAATAAATTAATATGCATATATGTGACGAAGTAATATGGTGTTGATTGGCATATTAATTTGTTAAGAAATCACAGTGCAGGCAGGGATTAATTGGATAGTACATTAATTATAGGTATATATGAAATCTATTAATTAGGTGATTGTAACGACCCGGAAATTTCGATCCAGAAACTTCCAGATAGTTAGGAAAGAAGAAGAGATGAAAAAAAAGAAACAGAAAACTAAACCCAAAGTCTCACATTCGCAGCGGATAAAATATAATATATAAATAATAGTTATACAAAGGAAACTGTACTTGTCAAATTACACTATAATATATCAGGGTTACAACAGATTTACAATCACAGAACAGATAAATCAATCTGTTTTAGATACTATAATATATCACATCAGAAGCTCTCCATACGTTCCTGCTCTTCAGCTTGCCTCTTGAGCTCCAGAACGTCCTTACCTGAAAATCTGTAATACTCGGACTGACCCGAGCATTACATCAAAGTAACACCCGGGTCAGGCTGGAAACCAGCGTGAGTAAACCCATCTAACATAAATTTCAAAAGCATACAACTTATATATATAACCCGGGTAACTTGTATCAATTACAACTTCACAAATTGATATCGACATCATTTTTCCACTCACCAATTTCTAAGTACTCAACTTAGATTAAATGGTATAATTCACTTAAATCATTCCAAACCATCACATTGATTTCCATATATCAATTTTATAAAGAATCGAAGTGGCTTCGGGTATTTACTAATACCCAACTCCTGTTTCTTCGAATTCAATACCATCTCATCGCAAATTATACAAATGATACACAATTCCTACTTCAAATACAGGGTGTCGCCTACACACATTAATTCATTATCGATGGATAACTACTTTATCTTGGTTTAAACACAACATATCACATTGCATTATTAATCACATATCCAAGATATCAACCAATCTAAGGCATGCAATATTTTTCAATCATACACAAGCAAGATAAATAAATCATATCATTTCTAATTAATTTAACCATTAAATTAATTATTTCAATCACCCTTAATCCAGCTTATTTAACATTAATTAATTATTAATTAATTAATCATTCTTTAATTATTCATTTGGTTAATCATTCTTGATTAATTATCTTTAATTACATAAAGTAATTATCCTTTAATTAATCATACAAACTAATTACCCTCAAACAATTTAATTCATTAATCAATCCTGATTAATCACATTAGTAATTAATTTTCCTTAATTACTTATATCCATTAAACCCACCCCTTGATTACTACATTAATTAATCTTTTAATTACATTAAGTAATTATCCCTTAATTACTTCGCTAAGAAATTATCCTTTAATTACTTCCCAATAAGTAATTTTCTTTAATTTAATACATCGAGTAATTATTCATTCATTACTTCACTAAGTAATTATATCTCATAAATTATATTAAGTAATTATACTTATCCCTTAATTAATTTTATTTATTAATCACCAATGGTTAGTCTCATTCTGTAATTTCATTACTGATTTCTTCATTAAGTAATAACTCTTTTAATCAAAAGAATCTTATTTAATAACCTAGGGAATAATTCATCATTAACTTAACCCTTAAGTTTGACTAATGATTAAACATCTTTAATCACATTATTGATTAGGTTTTAAATAAATTCCAAGTATCATTGTACTAAGTTAAAGTAAATTATACAACTTAATTAAATCAATATTCAAATAATCTCCTTTATTTCTAGTAATGCTTAAGTGAATTATTAAAACTTAATTATGTTATCCTTGACATTTGTAACATAACTAATTTACCCGAGACGACTCAGTATTTCCCGAAACAGAAACTGACTTCGTCTCCTTACCCCAAGCTTCATTCTTTTCCTTTTTCTTCTTAACAACTTAGTTTTAAAAATCCAAAACAAAGCTGGAACAACAATCATGCGCACGAGCACAGACCCGAGCCTGAGCTTCAATTGTTTGGAGAAAAACCCTCATGTTCCCGAGCAAACTTCTAACTGTTCCCTCTCTTTTCCTTTCTCCTTCTCAAATATAACAGCCACCACAAAATATCCATGGTGCACCGTGCAATGTGCACAACACATCGGAACTCCTCCGATCAACTTCATCACTCCAATCAGTCGCTGGTGGCATGTCGATCAACATTAGCCACCCAAATTTACGAATGTTCCCCCCAATCAAAATTTCAAACTTCGAACAAACCTAAAATTTGAACAGACCGACTTCAATTGCCTCGCCTTCGCCATTCCGCCCACCATCAATCGCCAGACCTCGCCAGATCCATCACCACAACCCCTTCTTACCTTACCCCAAGTTTGGTTCAACTCGACGTCGCCTCGATACTGAAATAGACACGAAATGACCAAAACCAGAAACGACATCTAAAACCCTAAAATCCAATCGACCGGCCACCACCGTGACTGAAAAATTCAGCGACCAATTTTGCCAACTCCGCCCACCTCCAAAGCAGCTCCAGCCACAAACTTGAAACCCCAAACTTCGCCAATCACCAAAGAACACTCGAAACCCAAATTTAGACTATCATACAATTTCTCTTGATATAAAAGTCTAAAAGTCATAATTTCTCTTTTAAAAATCATAGATTCTGAAATCAAATCCAATTATATACTTGATTCCAGAAATTATTAAAGTCAACTTTTTGCTATGATTAAGAATCCCAGTGTTTTTTTTTAAAGAAACAGCTTAAATTTTATCTGGAAGTGATTTCAGATCAAACTTCTTATCACTACATGCAAGTTTGTATATACACCAGGTTTTAAAATGGATCTGGGAAAGAAATATTTAAATCTGATCATGTGTTTTGAAACTATATAACTAGAACAAAGTGTTTATCTTAAATTCAGACATGCACACTATAAATCATGTATATATCCACATGTAATTCATATAAATAAACATGCAATACTTAACATACTTTTGTTTCAGGTAATATCTGCATGCAACAGGATTTGTAAACATATCAACACTTGATTTACTCACCATTATGCAGAGAACAGAAAACTATACTTGTATCCAGGCCCCTAAATTTTCAGACATGCAAAGAACAACTTTTGAAGTTTGGAACATGAATGCCTTAGCTTTTTAAAAGAAAACTGGAGTTGCTTGCAGATTTATATTTTTCCTTTATCTCAGATTTGAAAAATAGAAACAGACCTTGATCTTTGAACTTGCTTTTGAAGATGGTTAATAATTTTCTGGTTTGAGGAGGATGTTACAGATTTTGTTTTTAATTCTAACTTCTCTTGATTTTGGCATTGAAAACAAATGAGAGATGAAGAAATAAAGTAGATCTGAGAACGTGGAAAATGGATTTGCATTCTAATTCTTTAAACATTAAATTCATATATTTTCATTAGAAGGCACTAATGCCACTTGTAAACCACGCATAAAATCTTGGTTACAAATGCTAATTCGTGAGTTATTTTCCTAAAAATGTTTAACTCTTTTAAAAAAAATTAGTCTTTATATGAATATAGTTTATTTCAAGTGTAAAAGAAATATTTTATTCTTTCATTTAGATCCTTTGTAAACTATCATACCCTTTTTTTAAAATTAATAATTATTGATCTTAAGTATTTAGAAACCAAAATTTTTATATTAAATTCAAACAAAACTTCTAATCACAATAGATACACATACACATGTTATAAATATCTTATGTAAATGTTAATGTTATATATACCCTTACTTTCAAACTTCCAAATATTCAACTTCCTAATGCAAACATACATATACATGTATATATATATATATCAGTACAAAAACATGTAATTTATTAGCTTTTGAAAAGATAAATTTTGTCTATTTTAATGATTATACTTTCACACTGAATTTGTATATGTATATACTTAAGATTTACAATCATTATAGAGTTTACTCATATCCATTTATATATTTAATTATTTATTATAAGAGTCATTATTTTAAAATTTTAACTATTATTATAGTTTTCAATCCACTATAAATAAGTTTACAAGTGTTTTTAATGTTTAATTAATAATTTACCAATTTCACTTTCTTATTTATAAATTTATTTAAGTTATGAAAAAGTAATTATGTAATATTCACATAAATATAATGTGTATTCATTTTATATAAATAAGCTTTAGATTTTTTGTAAATATATATATGAATTTTATATAAACATTTATTTATACATAACTTATGTTTTTGATCAAATTAATATAACATATATCTAAAATATACTTCCTTTTTTAAATTTCAAATTCAAATTCAATCCTTTAAATTCCATTAAAAATCTAATTCAAGATCAATTCAAAATAAACACATATATGTAACACTATTTATCTAAAAATAACACATAAATATTTACGATTAGATTCATTTGTTAAATTTTACGATTCAGTATTTCTACTAATTAACCCAATTATTATCAATTACAGATGTCCCGGAAATCCGGGTTATCACATTCCTCCTCCCTTCGAATCTTTTCGTCCTCGAAAAGGAACGAAACCAGAATTTATTAAAATGCTTAAAATCAGATGAATTTTTATTTGATCATTTCGAAAACACTTTAAAACCAATATATAGTATTGCAATAATGGTTTCATAAAAATACTTTTATAACTTGATGTCCCAATAAGTCCATCCTCGTTCTCATGGAAATTCGGTCATACGTTGATCAGGCGTAAGACTGAAAATCTATAGGTACTTAGCAGACCCATATTTAACACCCAGTGAAAATATTTGGAAAATAAATTTGTTGAAAATATAGAAAACAGTTTTTGGAAATAGAGGATATATCTTTGGTGAGAATGCTCTGGAAATCATCACCCCCATCCATGGTCACAGCTACATCCAGGGTTACGTTGCCGTCGCAGCAAAAGTCCATGTAACTACAGGCTCTCCACGGCCTCTCGATTATGCCATGGATCCCACACAACAGATCACAGTTACATCCAGGGTTACGTTGCCGTCGGAGCAAAAGTCCATGTAACTGTAGGCTCTCAGCGGCCTCTGATTTTCGTTGTCAAAATGAAACTTCCCCACTCCTACATAGGTCGCATTCTGTAACAACCCGGATTTTTTGTATTGATTAATATCGTCGCTAGACGATTAAATCTGGTTGTTGATTACTGATGGAAGTTTTTAATCAGTAGAAATTCTTTTACAATTTTGTTAAAAGAGTATACGGACTTTAAAAATCTTGGCCCATTGTTTTCTTTGTTGTTGCCGTGTTACCTAAACCATTTACCCGTCCCCCTTTCATTTTATTTTTATTCGAAAACCCTAGAGTTAAACGATCGAAAGAAAATAAAATTGGCGACTTGATTTCAATCTTCTCGTTCGTTCTCCCCCGTTCGTTTCAA
This sequence comes from Allium cepa, assembly GCA_030765085.1. Lineage (NCBI taxonomy): Eukaryota > Viridiplantae > Streptophyta > Magnoliopsida > Asparagales > Amaryllidaceae > Allium > Allium cepa. The sequence goes on from CM060943.1 coordinate 897,864,413, forward strand.
AAATTTGGGTTAGTAAAAATTGAGGCTTCGTTCTTCTCGTGCCCTCTTCATCTGCTTGGGGCCGCCTCTAATTAGGTCAAATTCGAAAACGAGGTGAGTGATTTTAAAATTTTCACTCACATCTAGTTTAACTTAGTATTTTGCTTTGCGTTTGATTTGGTTGCATCGCTGATGGTTTTAATTCACTCGAGTTCTTTGCAGTTGCTTTGATGTGGTTGTTTTCTCGGTTTTAATCAAATTCATATAAAATGAAACTTGCGTTTTTTGACTGATTCATGTATATGGCTTTGATGATTTTGAGATGTTGAACTCCTTAGCCATTACGGCTTGACTTTCCTTTTGACTTCGGTCTGATGCTTGTGTTCATCTGGAAATTTGCGATGTTTTGCTTCGACCTTGAGTCGATAAATTTGATTTATGTGAAGCTTGCTATTTCAATTACTTTAAATGCGTGATTTTTATCACTCTGACAATTGAACTCTGGTTAGTGAGGTTTGTTATTTTAAGTCATATCTGTGCGTTCATGAATGTTCGCATCGACTTGTTTCGTTCGGTGGTCTTGGGGTACTGCTTACTGTCATGTCGTAGTGATGTTTGAATTGTTTTTTTTATGCTGATTGAAATTGTATTTTGGTTCTGGAATTTTATGTTGCCTTGTTGACATGTTGAGTTTATTGCACCTCATGTTAGCATTGGCTAGTCTCGACTTCCTTCTGGTAGCCGTTGTTATGTTGAGTTGCACCATCCACACTACATTTTGATGTTCACCTGACATCACTTGTTTAAACACAGTAGTGCTCCTTGTATTCTAATTTATCTGCCTTTGTTGGTCTTTGTGACAATTGCAGTGGATTATGTAGTTTGAGTTTTTGTTTGTATAACCTGAATCTGTACTAGATTACTGGTTGTCACCTTTATATCACATGAGAATGTTATGCAGTTGTCTTCACTGTAATATGTCTACAACCTGATGGCACTGTGCCTTAGCCTTGTTTGTGCAGCACCATACATCAGTTGCATCCATTGGATTGTTGGCATATATATCACTTACTTGACACTTGCATAAGTTCTCCGATATATGTTTGAACTGGCTGCTCCACTTGCTTAGTGCATAATTGAATTTGTAGTCTAAGTGGGCTGGTTCATTCATGTTGTTATCCTTTCATCATCACTGTTTTGGGTTTTTGAACATTTGATGTTTAGATTGCGTGCACAATTCATGTGTTGCCAATCTGGGTCCGTTGTAACTTGTTGTTCCACTGCTGCATTATATCTGGGCTTCCTCAATTGTACTCGAGGCATGGAGTTATGAGTTTCATTTTGATGGCACTGTACCATTCATTTTACTGTTGCTTGAAACATGCTATCCACTTCATTTCACTGTTGCATATATGTGTGATCCTATACGCATATTGCTGCACCACTGTTGTCATCTTCACTTGCTACTTGTGAACTTGATTTTTGTCTCGACTTAGGCTGCTTGCTTTGCATATTTTCTTCAATATGCAGCCTGGTCGACATGTATGTTGTCACTACCCACTCTGATCTATTTCACTGTCATGTGTATATATGTACACATTGTCCATTGCCATTCTGCTATGACCATTGAGGCAGCGACATTGATGTTTGAATCTTCGGTTGCATTTGGATCACTGAACTGTTGTATCACTTATTCACATATTTATGTGCTGTTGACATGTGCATTATCTTTGTCTTTGTACCTGTTTGCAATTGTAGTTTCATTGTGACATTTGCTTTGTATTTGCTTCTGTACAGTGAGTTGAACCTGATTCTGGGTTTGACCTTGTGCTTGATTGTGAGCTTTTATTGGGCTTTTGTGTATTTCATCACTGTATTGGCGAGGCAGTGCATGCGTGCGTGCACTGCAGCCAATACAGAATCTGACGTTTTATATTGATTGATTTCACTTGATTTGTTGATTTGATCATTTTGTTGTTGTCTAATTATCTTTCAGATTATGAGTTTCTAATTATTTAAATAATTAGATTTTGTTGTTAATTTTCGTTTAGGCAATTCGGATGTTTTCTAAATTATCTTCATCGATATTCTTTTCATTTATCCTTGTTGATGATTTAAATCTGCTGATTTATTGTTTAACACTATTACGTGTTATATTTACCGTTATCTGATTCTCTTCTAGAAGGGTTGGATATACGGAATTTACTGTGACTGTCGTATATTCATATTTAATTATTATTGCTTCTGTGCACTAATAACTGAGTTTGAATTAGACTGACCCGTGTATTATTTTCTTTTGAATATAATATTTTGGTCAGATCGAGTATTTACAGGTTGTTGATATCTTACTTTGGGTTGCTGCTAGAGCTATGAAGTCTCTTCATATCTTTTGGAGTAGCCGTAGTCACATAGAGTAGTCAGTGTATTTGTATAGGATGTTGTATATTCATGTATTTTATTCACGATAATGTACTTGTATATGTAACTTCCAGAGTCGACAGTTGTAGTTGTATCATATGTATTGTATCACATGTATTGTAACTGACATCAGTTATATATATATGAGACTTTTGTTTTATCTGTGTTCCGCATTTATATTATCTGTGTTATTACTTTATATATTGTCCTAAACTATTATGAACCATCGTAGTTCGTTTTATACTAGAATTGGGTATGTCGATGGGAGTAAATAAATATGAGATGAAAAATAAAAATATATACCACTCCTATCGAGATAACCAATACTAGTGTACGGCCTAACTATGGATGGCCGCTCCTATCCAGCCTTATTCTTCGAGATAACAGACAGTATTTCTTTTAATACTCTTTGTTATTGCGGGCATAGAGGTGGGGCGTCACAGTTGGTATCAGAGCTTGGGGTTTATGGACATAATATAAAACATAACTTAGATGGAACATGTGTTACAACTATTAGTCGATGTTTTATATGTGCTTTGAGTCAAAACTAAAGTTTTGAAATTTTGATAAATTTTTAAATAGCTTTATTTAAAAATAAAAGTTGATTTGGGTTTTGATGATTGATTGATTTGTGCTTTGTTTATCAGAGTGCGCAGCGAAAACAGTGTGACTGCTTCGCTGAGTACAGATGATAATTATTTTGATTTAAAAATCAAAGTATGAAATTGAAATAAATTGTAACGACCCACTAGTTTGTGCCATTCGAATTCGACAAATATGATAATTGTCGAGCTGGAATAGTTCAAAATAATAGATTGTAAATATAGCTAAGGAACAAATGAAACCAAATACACAGAATCACAGACACAGATATCAGAATCTCACAGCGGAATATAAAATACTACAGTGGTTCATGAAGCCACTGGAAACTTTTACAAACAGAAATACATTGTTCAAAACTTTAATACAAATTTTTAAGCCATAATAAAACATAGTCTTCCAAAATGTCTTGAATTACAAAATAGATAAAGACGAAGAAGCTTCCAACTAGCAAGAGTGATCTAGTCCTAGCTCCAGAAAGAAAAGCTGAATCTGCAACTCAGGCTGACCCGAGCGTACAATAAAACAAAACACTCGAGTCAGGACATACATACTTATATGAGGTAAGCTAAATCAAGTGTACTGTAATGTAAAGAGCAAGTAACTCAAAGGATGCTTGGGATCGCCCATCCTCTAAGGATCCGTTAAACTATTTACTATATAGTATACTGCGCTATTACCATAGTGTCTATATTAAAATAAACTTACTTTTTACTAGCGTTAAGGGGTTACCCATATAGCCCTTAACACGTAATAGTCCCAGTAGTCCATCCAATATCGTAGCTCCTCCTGATCGGGAAGCAACTAGAGGATACCACACGGGCTACGGGAGAAAACCAAACTCGTACAAGGCTCGATATGGTAGGTGACACGGCACAACTAGGCAATGCCAGGGTAGATATACCAATTACGCTTCCGGACCGGTGGTAACGCGAAGCCGCAGCAACCGCCCACCTCGAACAACACTCCCAAATCAAAGGTGCGCGCACCAAACAATCACAAGAGTAATAGAATGACAACCGAAGAAGTGTGTTCGATCAGAGGAGCTACCTCATTAATCCGTCGATCGCTCCTGTTTTAGCCACCTTAAGCCAACTCACGGGAGTCGGGTCCACGTATATACCTTTCAAGAAACCGTCACCACCATCCTACTTCATTCTGGAATCTCCACCGCGTACACGGTTGTCAAAGTGGTTTTCGGTATCGACAGAGAGTATGCCCATATCCGATCCCGGTCTCTTTGCCAACCAAACGTTATTATAACCCGTGGTTTAGTTTGAAAAAATGGTATTTTTTTTTTTTAAATCAATATATATATATATATATTTCAAGTACCTTAAATTTTCAAATCCTTGATCCAAACATTTTCCTTGAAAAGATATCATTTCAACTTATTCAAACCAATTTGGAATTTTATTTCCTTTAACATAGAAATCAAATTTTCCTCAAAAATCTATCCAAACTCAAATTTTAGATTCTTTTATTTATTAAATTCCAAAGTTTAGCTTATTCTCAAAATTTCTATAGAATTCCAAATAAATCAAATTCATCTTCTACAGCATCAAAATGCTGTCTAAAGTTAAGAGTTTAACCTAGTCTAATTTCAAAAGATAGCATTTAAATGCTGTTGTAGATTTTTAGATTAAAAATCTATTTCTAAATATAACTTGTTATATATATATAATTTTCTAAATTTAAATCTTATTCTTTCAAAACTCCAAAAATTTTGGAACAAGTTATACTAAAATTTTATTCTATATTTATTTATTTTTAACATTTAAAACATTATAAAATTTTTACTAGAATATCCTCAATTTCTTAAAATAATTTAAAATATTTCCAGAAAATAATATATATAAACCACGGGCCTGTATAAGATTTTCTAGCCTAGGTCAAGTGGAACGGATTTATATCATTTCAATCCGATACTTAAAATTTTCCGGGTTCTATCATTTCGAACCCGCAATCCCAAGATAATTTACAGCAGTTATATAAAGAGTGAATAACAATCAATCTGGCCTATCATTTCAGCCATAACAATATATATATAACAGGGAACTTGCAGTGTGATTTAAGCAGTAAATAATAACATAATATAACTGCAAATATCATATAACATATAAATAACTGATGGGGTGTAAATTTAATGGGGTTTATCATTCTATATTACACTACAGATAGACAATAGTGAAATACAAATTTACACATACATTTGTAATAATTGACGAAATATAAATACGTATGTCTGGTGAGAAATACTCACCTGGATGTTGCAGCAAATTTTTGAATTCAAAATTGAAAATTCACTGGTATAGACTGACGGAGAAAAACAGTCAAATTTTCCGGGCGTCGCCTAGAGTTAGATCTAGAACAAATTTCAAAATATAGGAACGCGACTTAGATTTTTGTAGTCAACGAAAAATTAAAGATAGGAAAATAAGTTTGACTTGCTCGACCAATATTTTTCTAAACTCGATTGCAAAATGTATGAATGCGAGAACAAATGCTTCCCCTAACTTGCCTAACCCATACCTATGTACTGCCTATTTTTTTTTTTCTTCTCTTCTTTTTTTTTTCCTCTCTTTTTTTTTCTCTTTTTTTTTTCACAGTGGTTTCCAGTATCCATCTCTCCAAAAATCATTTCAGATCATACTTTACACAGCCTCAAAAATTTTTCACTGACCTGAGTTTCCCTTCATTTGCTTCGAGTCAAAACATGGTTTTCTTCGAGTCACACTTTAGTCTGCTTCGGGTTACATAAGCACCTACTTCGAGTCAAAATCTGGAAGTGTAGAAACACTTCAATTTCCAGAAATCCACCTTCTCTGGCCTTCACCTAGTGTATATATGCAGACTGACTTATGAAGTAGATCTGAACCCTATCCATATGCAGACTGAAACCATGTCCCTATATTACTTATAACATGCTTACATGATGCAAACAAAAATCATATTCATATGCACTGACATCATTTTCATATGCAAGTCTGACTATTAACATGTCACAGACCTTATCATGATACAAGACACCCTCTTACACCACTTCATAGCCTATTCCAACACCTGTAGGCTTCATCAAAACACGCACACCCCAGATCTATAACTGATATCATGTTTTCACCAGATTAGCTATCAACTATAGATTGCCTATCCTATATGTCCACTGTAAAGCTACAGACAATACACCCAGAGAACTTATACCAAAATGGTATGGCCGAGCAAATCAAGAGATAAAGAGACATAGGATAAGAAAGAAAAGAAAGGTGATTACCTGATTTTTATCAAAAGAGTTGAACTGGAATTTGCAGAAGAAGATGTAGAGGAAAGATGCAAATATATAGGCAGAGACTTAGAAAAATTAGATGAAAACAAGTCAGTTACTTATGTAATAACTCTGGAAAAATTTTGAGCAAATTAAGCTATCAGTTTCAAAGTAAATGTCTGATGCGTGATCATAGCCATTGATGGTGTGATGGAGGGATAAGGTAAAGGCAGAGTTTTTCTATTCCTAAACAAACGTTCAGCCCTTTTTTTTTTTTTCATCAATTCATATTAAGGCCGAGCAGTTTCCAATATTTGGAGTTTATCTGATGCTTTGCTTTGGAAAGCAATCAATGGCTGTTTAAATTTAAGAAACTGATCAAAGAATTATGCGAGATCAAAGCTTGATATTGAAACTGAAGTTGAAGTTAGGGGAAAGATTGATATGTTGATGCACGATTTCAGTTATAAAATTTTTTTCCAGTGCATATTTACTTTTGAGCAAAATCAGTGGTTACTTGATTCACTCGTATATGGTTATGAATCTAGCCTGGCACTGTTGAATGTGCATGCTACAGTTTGAATATGAGGAAGTGTACAAGTGAAATTGAAACGGCCGAGAGAATGTGAAACAAAAGTTTGAACGTGTTGAATTTAAATGTTGGTTTTAAATTTTTGTTAAACTTCCTCTGATTTAGTTTGACGTTTTCAAATGTTAACGTTACGTTTATATGTAGTCAGTTTAAAATTTGAACGTACGTCAAAAAAAATATATAAAATCAGCTGACAGTTTAAAATAGGTACGTTAGTTAAAACGCTGACTGATATTTTATGTTCAAAATTATTTAAAACTTGATTTTTACCCTACGCTAGACAGACGCAGTTAAAAACTTCAGAAAATTTTTTTTTTTTGAAAAATTATTATTTTAAAAACACACGTTTTATAACGTCACTTTAACCCTTTAAATCACGCGTCTTTCAAACGCGAAATTTAACGGTTCAAACCTAGCTTAAAATTTTACAGTTATTATTTAAGTTTATTGACATAAAAAAAAAATTCAAAATATATCTCAAATTTTAAATATTTAACTATATTGTTAAACCCAATTTTATAAAATATATTATTTAAAATTAAAAATAAATTAAATAAATTAAATAAAATAACAAGCTGAACTAGGGTTGTTACACTCTCCCCCACTTAAGAACTTTTCGTCCTCGAAAAGGAACGAGAGAAAAAGAAACAAAGGAAGAATAAGCTAGATAGATAAGTACCTTAAACGAATAGTTCTGGGTTTGAAGCACGGATGCTCTCCTCCGTTTCCCATGTGCAATCTCGCCCATCAGTGCTCCACTGCACTTTGACCAACGGGACTGATTTTCTTCTGAGCTGTTTCGTACCTTGATCGACGATACGAAGCGGCTTCCTTTCCATAGTCAAATCAGGCTCGATGTCCAGACCATCGAGAGCAGTAGGCTGGATGACTAAAGATGGGTCGTGAAGATAGCGGCGAAGGTGAGATATATGGAAGACATTGTGGATTCCGGCAAACTTCTCTGGTAGATCTAGTCGATAAGCCAGAGATCCAATCCTCTCCAGAATACGGAATGGACCGATGAATCTAGGGGCTAGCTTTCCTCTTCGACCAAACCAGACTACATTCTTTAAAGGAGAGATCTTTAGAAACACCAAATCACCAACATCAAATTCTAACTTCCTTCTACGCCGATCAGCGTACTTCTTTTGTCTATCTTGAGCAACCTTTAATCTCCTCTTAATCTCCTCTACCTTCTCTGAAGCTTCTAGAATCATCTCAGGACCAAGAACTAGACGATTACCAGACTCAATCCAACACGAAGGAGATCTACACGGTTTCCCGTATAGAGCAGCAAAAGGGGACATCTTAAGACTAGCCTGATAACTGTTGTTATAGGTGAATTCCACAAGATGGAGATGATCTTCCCAAGATCCTCCATAGTCTAAGATGCAAGCACGAAGAAGATCTTCAAGAATTTGATTCACCCTCTCTGTCTGACCGTCAGTTTGTGGGTGGTAAGCAGTGCTCAGGTTCAAACGAGTACCCAAGGACTCTTGGAATGCTTTCCAAAACTGACTGGTGAAAATGGGGTCACGGTCGCAGACGATGCTTAGAGGAACGCCATGGAGGCGAACGATCTCCCTCATATAAATCTCAGATAAACTCGAAGCTGTGCAGGTAGATCTGACGGGAATGAAATGAGCAGACTTAGTCAGTCTATCCACAATAACCCAGATGCTTTCATTTCCCCTTCGAGATCTCGGCAATCCATCAATAAAGTCCATAGAAACTTGTTCCCACTTCCAGTTTGGAATTTCCAAAGGCTGCAATAAACCGGGTGTTTTCTGATGGTCTGCTTTGACTTGCTGACAAGTCGCGCATCTACTGACAAAGATAGAGACATCTCGCTTCATACCTCTCCACCAATATAGTTTCTTCAAATTCTGGTACATCTTAGCTACGCCAGGATGAATGGAGAGTCGGGACTGATGATGTTCCCGGAGTAATTCCTGTCTCAACCCATCAACATTCGGCACACAAATCCTTCCATTTATCCTTAAAACTCCTTTATCATCGATCTGAGCTCCCTTTCCATCAGAGCTATTACCACCAATTCTGCTACGAACACTTCCCTTTATACGCCTAAGCATCTCGTCTTCATCTTGTTTAGCCACGATACGATCCAAAAGAGGGGAAGATACAAAAATCTGACATAACAAAGATTTCTTTCTACTCAGCGCATCTGCCACTACATTGGCTTTCCCGGGAGTATAGTTGATGTCGAGATCATATGCAGCAAGGAACTCGAGCCATCGCACTTGTCTCTGATTTAAATCTTTCTGAGTAAAGATATATTTCAGAGATTTGTGATCGGTGAACAGATCAAACTTAGCTCCTAAGAGATGGTGTCTCCAAAGCTTCAAGGCAAAAACAACAGCCAACAACTCTAAATCGTGGGCAGCATAGTTAGCTTCATGTGTCTTCAGCTGACGACTAGCATAAGCAATTACTCTCCCATCTTGCATTAGCACTGCTCCCAAACCTTCTCGACAAGCATCGGTGAATACCGTTAATCTTTCACTTCCATTTGGTACAGTAAGTACTGGGGCGGAGGTGAGCTTATCCTTTAACTCTTTGAAAGCAGCTTTACACTTATCGCTCCATACAAACTTGACATTCTTCCGAGTAAGAGCCGTCAAAGGTGCCGAAATCCGAGCAAAGTTCTCAATGAATCTTCGGTAGTAGCCGGCAAGGCCTAGAAAACTACGGATATCGGTGGGAGTCTTAGGTTCTTCCCAATCTTGGATTGTAGCAATCTTGACTGGATCAACAGAAACTCCTTCTCTAGAGACAATATGTCCAAGGAATCGGACTTCTTCTTCCCAGAAATGGCATTTAGAGAACTTAGCCTTCAATTGGTGATTCCGGAGAGTCTCTAAAACATACTTCAGATGGACTTTATGTTCTTCCTCAGACTTGGAGAAAACCAGGATGTCATCAATAAAAACAAGGACAAATTTATTGAGCACATCTCGAAAAACTCGGTTCATCAAGTCGACGAAGAAAGCAGGGGCATTTGTCAAACCAAAAGGCATAACTAGCCATTCAAAGAAACCATTCTCCGTTCTGAAAGCAGTTTTGGGAATGCTTTCCTCAGCAATTCTTAGCTGATGGAAACCTGTGGCTAAATCAAGCTGAGAGAAAACAGTTGCTCCATAGAGTTGATCGAACATATCATTTATGCGGGGCATAGGATATCTGTTCTTCATGGTAAGCTTGTTGAGTTCTCTATAATCAACACACATCCTGAGAGAACCATCGGATTTTGTGACAAAGACAACAGCTGCTCCCCATTCAGAGAAGCTTGGTCTGATCAGACCTTTGGAGGATAGGTCTTGAATCTGATTCCTTAATTCGCTCTTTTCCCGTGGTGCCATTCTTCTAGGTGGAAGGACTACAGGTCGTGCTCCCGGAATAAGGTCGATACGGAAATCAATTTCCCGTTTTGGAGGTAAAGAAGTGACTTCACCGAACACATCGGGAAATAGTTTGACTACAGGGGTCAAATGGATATCATCCGGGAAAGTGTCAAGAGAATAGATGAAACTACCAGCAAACTCCTGAGGCAATTTACACTGGATCACTAAAGAATCACCCTTATCACCAACAAGCGAAACAGTTCGGGAACTACAGGAAATTTTGACATCATGTTTATCTAGCCAGTCGCCTCCGAGTAGAAGATCGAAAGCGTCAAAGCCCAGAACATAGAAGTCTCCAGTGAAACGATAATTTCCAAGAAAGAGTTTCACATCCCTACAAACTTTGTTAAGGTTCGCAGGACCGCCAATGGGGTTTGAAACACATAAAGGTACAGAAGAATACTCGGGAGTAAGAAGATTTTCAAATCTATCACAGAGATCTGACGAAATGAAGCTGTGGGAAGCTCCGGTATCGAAGAGAACTCTTACAGGATGAAAATGCAAGGTAAAAGAACTTTGAAGGGTACCTTGTGAGTCATCTGGAGCTGGAGCTGGTGCAGGTTGCGGAGCTGTAGGAAGTGCAGAAGTTACTGCAAAGACTCCGGATGTTGTGCCCCTCTTCTGAGTGGGACAATCCTTCTTGTAGTGTCCTGGCTGGAGGCAGATATGACAAAGATCTCTCCTAGCAAACTGAGCTGGTGGTGGAATGGCAGCACCCAAAGTAGGACAACTACTAGCGTAGTGTCCCTTTTTGTCGCATCGGTAGCAAGTAATGGTAGACAGATCTACAGGTGGCTTCGAAGAAGCAGAAGATGATGATGATCCCAACCCTTGAGTCCTGTTCTTCTTATTGCGGTAGAAATTTGACTTCCTCTTCCTTGAATTTCCAGAGGACTGGGCTGATGCAGAAGAAGCAGCAGGAGTGGCCTTAGAGGTAGGGTTCTCATACCTGAGAGCCATATCCATCAATGCCGTGAACGACCCATGCACATGAGTAATGAGTCGATCGTAGAACTCGGGTCGAGCGCCAGCTATAAACTTCTCGTTCAGCTTGAGCGGAGTGTCAATCAGATTTAGACCATATTGAGAGAGTTCGTTGAATTTCCTCTCATACTCCGTGAAGGTCATACTGCCTTGCTTTAGATCCATGAAGTCTCGATAGAGTTGAGACTTGCCTGCTTCGGGCATCCACTTGGCCAAAAAGGCCTCCCTAAAGCACGATAAGAGTTTAAAAGATATATTCAAAAATGGAATTTCCAATCCGAATTTTGACAACCAAAAGATACCTAAATTGCTCCCAAGTGATGTCAGCCTCATTTGTTTGAGCTGTAATAGATAGCCACCAGTTTAAAGCAGCGCCTTTCATTTGCCAGGCGGCGAGTTGCCTCTGCTGGGCATTAGTAATCTCGAGGCAGGAGAAAATCCTTTCTAAGTCCCCAAGCCATTGTTGAGCTTCTATGATGGTTTCCGTACCCATAAATTTGGTGCCACCCAATTCAACATAGTCCTTACACAATTTTGTGAATCGGACTGGGGCAACCGGAGGAGGAACAGCTTGCCCTCGACCACGATTATTTCTTCTATTCATCCTGAAAGATTCGGGATCGGATACTAAGGATAGAGGAAAAATATATTAAGATGTTCTAGGATAAGATAAAATTAAGAAACTAACAAGAGCTCGAATATAACGATGGAGAGAAAGAAGAAGTGTTGGAAACTTATTTTAAAATAGGAAATTTTATACTAAAATACTTCCTTTAAAATCTTTTTGAAATCATTTTATATTTTTAAAATACGTTCTCTCACAAGAAAAGATTCCGGAATTTGACTTCACTCATTCTAGAGTATTGCTACTCTATCTCTAATGAGTTTTTTTTTTTTGTTCCTTAGCTATGGATAAACCTCGCTCTGATACCAACTGTAACGACCCACTATTTTGTGCCATTCGAATTCGACAAATATGATAATTGTCGAGCTGGAATAGTTCAAAATAATAGATTGTAAATATAGCTAAGGAACAAATGAAACCAAATACACAGAATCACAGACACAGATATCAGAATCTCACAGCGGAATATAAAATACTACAGTGGTTCATGAAGCCACTGGAAACTTTTACAAACAGAAATACATTGTTCAAAACTTTAATACAAATTTTTAAGCCATAATAAAACATAGTCTTCCAAAATGTCTTGAATTACAAAATAGATAAAGACGAAGAAGCTTCCAACTAGCAAGAGTGATCTAGTCCTAGCTCCAGAAAGAAAAGCTGAATCTGCAACTCAGGCTGACCCGAGCGTACAATAAAACAAAACACTCGAGTCAGGACATACATACTTATATGAGGTAAGCTAAATCAAGTGTACTGTAATGTAAAGAGCAAGTAACTCAAAGGATGCTTGGGATCGCCCATCCTCTAAGGATCCGTTAAACTATTTACTATATAGTATACTGCGCTATTACCATAGTGTCTATATTAAAATAAACTTACTTTTTACTAGCGTTAAGGGGTTACCCATATAGCCCTTAACACGTAATAGTCCCAGTAGTCCATCCAATATCGTAGCTCCTCCTGATCGGGAAGCAACTAGAGGATACCACACGGGCTACGGGAGAAAACCAAACTCGTACAAGGCTCGATATGGTAGGTGACACGGCACAACTAGGCAATGCCAGGGTAGATATACCAATTACGCTTCCGGACCGGTGGTAACGCGAAGCCGCAGCAACCGCCCACCTCGAACAACACTCCCAAATCAAAGGTGCGCGCACCAAACAATCACAAGAGTAATAGAATGGCAACCGAAGAAGTGTGTTCGATCAGAGGAGCTACCTCATTAATCCGTCGATCGCTCCTGTTTTAGCCACCTTAAGCCAACTCACGGGAGTCGGGTCCACGTATATACCTTTCAAGAAACCGTCACCACCATCCTACTTCATTCTGGAATCTCCACCGCGTACACGGTTGTCAAAGTGGTTTTCGGTATCGACAGAGAGTATGCCCATATCCGATCCCGGTCTCTTTGCCAACCAAACGTTATTATAACCCGTGGTTTAGTTTGAAAAAATGGTATTTTTTTTTTTTAAATCAATATATATATATATATTTCAAGTACCTTAAATTTTCAAATCCTTGATCCAAACATTTTCCTTGAAAAGATATCATTTCAACTTATTCAAACCAATTTGGAATTTTATTTCCTTTAACATAGAAATCAAATTTTCCTCAAAAATCTATCCAAACTCAAATTTTAGATTCTTTTATTTATTAAATTCCAAAGTTTAGCTTATTCTCAAAATTTCTATAGAATTCCAAATAAATCAAATTCATCTTCTACAGCATCAAAATGCTGTCTAAAGTTAAGAGTTTAACCTAGTCTAATTTCAAAAGATAGCATTTAAATGCTGTTGTAGATTTTTAGATTAAAAATCTATTTCTAAATATAACTTGTTATATATATATAATTTTCTAAATTTAAATCTTATTCTTTCAAAACTCCAAAAATTTTGGAACAAGTTATACTAAAATTTTATTCTATATTTATTTATTTTTAACATTTAAAACATTATAAAATTTTTACTAGAATATCCTCAATTTCTTAAAATAATTTAAAATATTTCCAGAAAATAATATATATAAACCACGGGCCTGTATAAGATTTTCTAGCCTAGGTCAAGTGGAACGGATTTATATCATTTCAATCCGATACTTAAAATTTTCCGGGTTCTATCATTTCGAACCCGCAATCCCAAGATAATTTACAGCAGTTATATAAAGAGTGAATAACAATCAATCTGGCCTATCATTTCAGCCATAACAATATATATATAACAGGGAACTTGCAGTGTGATTTAAGCAGTAAATAATAACATAATATAACTGCAAATATCATATAACATATAAATAACTGATGGGGTGTAAATTTAATGGGGTTTATCATTCTATATTACACTACAGACAGACAATAGTGAAATACAAATTTACACATACACTTGTAATAATTGACGAAATATAAATACGTATGTCTGGTGAGAAATACTCACCTGGATGTTGCAGCAAATTTTTGAATTCAAAATTGAAAATTCACTGGTATAGACTGACGGAGAAAAACAGTCAAATTTTCCGGGCGTCGCCTAGAGTTAGATCTAGAACAAATTTCAAAATATAGGAACGCGACTTAGATTTTTGTAGTCAACGAAAAATTAAAGATAGGAAAATAAGTTTGACTTGCTCGACCAATATTTTTCTAAACTCGATTGCAAAATGTATGAATGCGAGAACAAATGCTTCCCCTAACTTGCCTAACCCATACCTATGTACTGCCTATTTTTTTTTTTCTTCTCTTCTTTTTTTTTTCCTCTCTTTTTTTTTTCTCTTTTTTTTTTCACAGTGGTTTCCAGTATCCATCTCTCCAAAAATCATTTCAGATCATACTTTACACAGCCTCAAAAATTTTTCACTGACCTGAGTTTCCCTTCATTTGCTTCGAGTCAAAACATGGTTTTCTTCGAGTCACACTTTAGTCTGCTTCGGGTTACATAAGCACCTACTTCGAGTCAAAATCTGGAAGTGTAGAAACACTTCAATTTCCAGAAATCCACCTTCTCTGGCCTTCACCTAGTGTATATATGCAGACTGACTTATGAAGTAGATCTGAACCCTATCCATATGCAGACTGAAACCATGTCCCTATATTACTTATAACATGCTTACATGATGCAAACAAAAATCATATTCATATGCACTGACATCATTTTCATATGCAAGTCTGACTATTAACATGTCACAGACCTTATCATGATACAAGACACCCTCTTACACCACTTCATAGCCTATTCCAACACCTGTAGGCTTCATCAAAACACGCACACCCCAGATCTATAACTGATATCATGTTTTCACCAGATTAGCTATCAACTATAGATTGCCTATCCTATATGTCCACTGTAAAGCTACAGACAATACACCCAGAGAACTTATACCAAAATGGTATGGCCGAGCAAATCAAGAGATAAAGAGACATAGGATAAGAAAGAAAAGAAAGGTGATTACCTGATTTTTATCAAAAGAGTTGAACTGGAATTTGCAGAAGAAGATGTAGAGGAAAGATGCAAATATATAGGCAGAGACTTAGAAAAATTAGATGAAAACAAGTCAGTTACTTATGTAATAACTCTGGAAAAATTTTGAGCAAATTAAGCTATCAGTTTCAAAGTAAATGTCTGATGCGTGATCATAGCCATTGATGGTGTGATGGAGGGATAAGGTAAAGGCAGAGTTTTTCTATTCCTAAACAAACGTTCAGCCCTTTTTTTTTTTTTCATCAATTCATATTAAGGCCGAGCAGTTTCCAATATTTGGAGTTTATCTGATGCTTTGCTTTGGAAAGCAATCAATGGCTGTTTAAATTTAAGAAACTGATCAAAGAATTATGCGAGATCAAAGCTTGATATTGAAACTGAAGTTGAAGTTAGGGGAAAGATTGATATGTTGATGCACGATTTCAGTTATAAAATTTTTTTCCAGTGCATATTTACTTTTGAGCAAAATCAGTGGTTACTTGATTCACTCGTATATGGTTATGAATCTAGCCTGGCACTGTTGAATGTGCATGCTACAGTTTGAATATGAGGAAGTGTACAAGTGAAATTGAAACGGCCGAGAGAATGTGAAACAAAAGTTTGAACGTGTTGAATTTAAATGTTGGTTTTAAATTTTTGTTAAACTTCCTCTGATTTAGTTTGACGTTTTCAAATGTTAACGTTACGTTTATATGTAGTCAGTTTAAAATTTGAACGTACGTCAAAAAAAATATATAAAATCAGCTGACAGTTTAAAATAGGTACGTTAGTTAAAACGCTGACTGATATTTTATGTTCAAAATTATTTAAAACTTGATTTTTACCCTACGCTAGACAGACGCAGTTAAAAACTTCAGAAAATTTTTTTTTTTGAAAAATTATTATTTTAAAAACACACGTTTTATAACGTCACTTTAACCCTTTAAATCACGCGTCTTTCAAACGCGAAATTTAACGGTTCAAACCTAGCTTAAAATTTTACAGTTATTATTTAAGTTTATTGACATAAAAAAAAAATTTCAAAATATATCTCAAATTTTAAATATTTAACTATATTGTTAAACCCAATTTTATAAAATATATTATTTAAAATTAAAAATAAATTAAATAAATTAAATAAAATAACAAGCTGAACTAGGGTTGTTACATAAATTTCATTTGTTGTTTACATAGCTATGTTTATTTTGTTTTCTTTAAAATTTCGAATCCGATTTGAGGATTCGAAGCGATTGCAGCTATGTGATTTTGTTGAAATTTTGCTGGTTTCCTTTGATGCTAATCACTTGTTGATTAGATTTTGCTGTTTTGAATTATCTTCATTGAAGATATATTCAAATGATTTCTTTGTTCATTTTGTAGTGTACATGCAAAATTCAAGCTGCACGTTACTGCATTAATTTTACGTTGAACCGATGCTTGGTTATGAAATGTATTTTGTTGCCGTTATTCTTATAACGGGCTTTTCACACCAATGCTATATTTTGAAGCACGGTGTTTTGTTGACATATTTCAATGAATGAAAATTCACTGATATTATATTTTGATGCAAATTATTTTGATGAGATTTTGACTTTTAAAAACTACTGTCGCCTTGACTTCAGTAACTGTCAAATTTTAAAGTGGATTTCAAGCGGCTATCCCGCAATGCTGATTTTGAGACTAGTTTTATGTTGTTTTGAGAAGTACCATTTTCTTGTTGAAATTGCTACTTATGTTGCTGATTTAATCACGTGATTATAAAAAGCGTGTTAAAATAAAAAATTGTTTTCAAAATTTTCAGTTTACGTTTTCAAAAGAATGAGAAAGAGATTTAAATGATTCAGCAAAATCGAGGACTATGAACCCTTTCTTTTACCGATTCACATAATTCCGGACTTATTTGTTTGAGAATGTAGATTAATACTTTTATGAAATAAATGAAATTGTTTTCAGAAGTTTTGCATTTTGCGCTTTCAAAAGAATGAGGAAGCGATTTAAACGTTTCAGCAAAATCGAGGACTATGACCCCTTTCTTTTACTGATTCGCTTAATTCCGGACTTGTCCGTTTGAGAATGTGAAATGTTATTTTTGGAATACACGATTTTGCACTTTCAAGGAAACGATGAAGAGAATTAAACGATTTAGTAAAACATGTGGTTATGGGACATGTGCGTTTGCTATTTTGGTTAATTCCGGACTCGTTAATTGAAACGTTTGTTGTTTGATGATTTTGATGATTTCACACGTTCAAGGAAACGATGAAGAGAATCAAACAATTTAGTAAAACACATGGTATGGGACATGTGCGTTTGCTTTTTCAGTTAATTCCGGGCTCGTTAATTGAATATATGTTGGACCTTCGGGTCATATGTTGGACCTTCGGGTCAATACCAGTACCGGACCTTCGGGTCATTTGTTGGGCGCCAAAATTATGTTGGGTACTTGGTAGGCTTCGACCATATGTTGATGCACGTGCGGCGTAGCTAAAACTCGCCATCTGATGGGATCGGTCCAACCTTTTATGTTGATTTTCTAGTTATCTTAATTGATTCTAGATATTTGTTGTTTCCAATTATCTGCAGGTAATTAGATATTTGTTGATATAAGTTCTGATTATCGTTTTTGATAATCGGATATTTGTTGATTTGATTATTGTTTTTGATAATCGAATATTTTTTGATATGAGTTCTGATTATCGTTTTTGATAATCAGATATTTGTTGATCTGATTATCATTTTTGATAATCAGATATTTGTTGATTTGATTATCGTTTTTGATAATCGAATATTTGTTGATATGAGTTCTGATTATCGTTTTGATAATCGGATATTTGTTGATCTGATTATCGTTTTTGATAATCGGATATTTGTTGATTTGATTATCGTTTTGATAATCGAATATTTGTTGATATGAGTTCTGCTTATCGTTTTTGATAATCGGATATTTGTTGATTTGATTATCGTTTTTGATAATCGAATATTTGTTGATATGAGTTCTGATTATCGTTTTTGATAATCAGATATTTGTTGATCTGATTATCGTTTTTGATAATCTGATATTTGTTGATTTGATTATCGTTTTTGATAATCAGATATTTGTTGATTTGATTATCGTTTTTGATAATCGAATATTTGTTGATATGAGTTCTGATTATCGTTTTGATAATCGGATATTTGTTGATCTGATTATCGTTTTTGATAATCGGATATTTGTTGATTTGATTATCGTTTTTGATAATCGAATATTTGTTGATATGAGTTCTGATTATCGTTTTTGATAATCGGATATTTGTTGATTTGATTATCGTTTTTGATAATCGGATATTTGTTGATTTGATTATCGTTTTTGATAATCGAATATTTGTTGATATGAGTTCTGATTATCGTTTTGATAATCCGATATTTGTAGATCTGATTATCGTTTTTGATAATCGGATATTTGTTGATTTGATTATCGTTTTTGATAATCGGATATTTGTTGATTTGATTATCGTTTTTGATAATCGGATATTTGTTGATTTGATTATCGTTTTTGATAATCGAATATTTGTTGATATGAGTTCTGATTATCGTTTTTGATAATCGGATATTTGTTGATTTGATTATCGTTTTTGATAATCGGATATTTGTCGATTTGATTATCGTTTTTGATAATCGAATATTTGTTGATATGAGTTCTGATTATCGTTTTTGATAATCGGATATTTGTTGATTTGATTATCGTTTTTGATAATCAGATATTTGTTGATTTGATTATCGTTTTTGATAATCGGATATTTGTTGATTTGATTATCGTTTTTGATAATCGGATATTTGTTGATTTGATTATCGTTTTTGATAATCGAATATTTGTTGATATAAGTTCTGATTATCGTTTTGATAATCAGATATTTGTTGATCTGATTATCGTTTTTGATTATCGGATATTTGTTGATTTGATTATCGTTTTTGATAATCATATATTTGTTGATTTGATTATCATTTTTGATAATCAGATATTTGTTGATTTGATTATCGTTTTTGATAATCGGATATTTGTTGATTTGATTATCGTTTTTGATAATCGAATATTTGTTGATATGAGTTCTGATTATGGTTTTGATAATCGGATATTTGTTGATCTGATTATCGTTTTTGATAATCGGATATTTGTTGATTTGATTATCGTTTTTGATAATCAGATATTTGTTGATTTGATTATCGTTTTTGATAATCGAATATTTGTTGATATGAGTTCTGATTATCGTTTTTGATAATCGGATATTTGTTGATTTGATTATCGTTTTTGATAATCAGATATTTGTTGATTTGATTATCGTTTTTGATAATCGGATATTTGTTGATTTGTTATCGTTTTTGATAATCGGATATTTGTTGATTTGATTATCGTCTTTGATAATTAGATATTTGTTGATTCTGATTATCGTTTTTGATAATTAGATATTTATTGATTCTGATTATCGTTTTTATAATTAGATATTTGTTGATTTGAGATTTAATTATCGCTTGAGATAATTAAATATTTGTTAATTTGAAATTCGATTATCGTTTTTGATAATTGAATATTTGCTAATTTGAGATTTGATTATCGCATGAGATAATTGAATATTTGTTGATTTGAGAATTCTAATTATCGTTTTTGATAATTAAATGTTTATTGTTTTCTGATTACCGTTTAGGTAACTAGATATTTGCGGTTTTGTGATTTGTGATTTGAGTTTCCTTATTTTCTTTGTCGATAATTAGATATAGCTGTTTTGTGATTTCTATATTCTAATTATCTTATTGATAATTGAATATTCCTGATAATTGCATTTATCCAGTTTAGTTGTTTTCTGATTATCTATTTGATAGTTAGATTTTGTTGAAAATTATGAATTTCTTTTATTGAAATTAAAAGATTTCTTTGGCATTTGAATTCTCTACCTTTATTTTTCTAGCTTAACCAGTTTATGTTAGAAAAATAATTGTTAGCGACGACTTTAATTATGAAAATTGCGGGGACGCAATTTCTATAAGGAGGGGAGTCTGTAACAACCCGGATTTTTTGTATTGATTAATATCGTCGCTAGACGATTAAATCTGGTTGTTGATTACTGATGGAAGTTTTTAATCAGTAGAAATTCTTTTACAATTTTGTTAAAAGAGTACACGGACTTTAAAAATGTTGGCCCATCGTTTTCTTTGTTGTTGCCGTGTTACCTCAACCATTTACCCGTCACCCTTTTATTTTATTTTTATTCGACAACCCTAGAGTTAAACGGTCGAAAGAAAATAAAAATGGCGACTTGATTTCAATCTTCTCGTTCGTTCTCCCCCGTTCGTTTCAAAAATTTGGGTTAGTAAAAATTGAGGCTTCGTTCTTCTCGTGCCCTCTTCATCTGCTTGGGGCCGCCTCTAATTAGGTCAAATTCAAAAACGAGGTGAGTGATTTTAAAATTTTCACTCACATCTAGTTTAACTTAGTATTTTGCTTTGCGTTTGATTTGGTTGCATCGCTGATGGTTTTAATTCACTCGAGTTCTTTGCAGTTGCTTTGATGTGGTTGTTTTCTCGGTTTTAATCAAATTCACATAAAATGAAACTTGCGATTTTTTAATGATTCATGTATATGGCTTTGATGATTTTGAGATGTTTGAACTCCTTAGCCATTACGGCTTGACTTTCCTTTTGACTTCGGTCTGATGCTTGTGTTTATCTGGAAATTTGCGATGTTTTGCTTCGACCTTGAGTCGATAAATTTGATTTACATGAAGCTTGCTATTTCAATTACTTTAAATGCGTGATTTTTATCACTCTGACAATTGAACTCTGGTTAGTGAGGTTTGTTATTTTAAGCCATATCTGTGCGTTCATGAATGTTCGCATCGACTTGTTTCGTTCGGTGGTCTTGGGGTACTGCTTACTGTCATGTCGTAGTGATGTTTGAATTGTTTTTTTTGTGCTGATTGAAATTGTATTTTTGTTCTGGAATTTTATATTGCCTTGTTGACATGTTGAGTTTATTGCACCTCATGTTAGCATTGGCTAGTCTCGACTTCCGTCTGGTAGCCATTGTTATGTTGAGTTGCACCATCCACACTACATTTTGATGTTCACCTGACATCACTTGTTTAAACACAGTAGTGCTCCTTGTATTCTGATTTATCTGCCTTTGTTGGTCTTTGTGACAATTGCAGTGGATTATGTAGTTTGAGTTTTTGTTTGTATAACCTGAATCTATACTAGATTACTGGTTGTCACCTTTATATCACATGAGAATGTTATGCAGTTGTCTTCACTGTAATATGTCTACAACCTGATGGCACTGTGCCTTAGCCTTGTTTGTGCAGCACCATACATCAGTTGCATCCATTGGATTGTTGGCATATATATCACTTAGTTGACCCTTGCATAAGTTCTCCGATATATGTTTGAACTGGCTGCTCCACTTGCTTAGTGCATAATTGAATTTGTAGTCTAAGTGGGCTGGTTCATTCATGTTGTTATCCTTT
The DNA here is from genome assembly GCA_030765085.1 of Allium cepa. Taxonomy (NCBI): domain Eukaryota; kingdom Viridiplantae; phylum Streptophyta; class Magnoliopsida; order Asparagales; family Amaryllidaceae; genus Allium; species Allium cepa. The sequence continues at coordinate 897,886,241 of CM060943.1, forward strand.
CATCATCACTGTTTTGGTTTTTGAACATTTGATGTTTAGATTGCGTGCACAATTCATGTGTTGCCAATCAAGGTCCGTTGTAACTTGTTGTTCCACTGCTGCATTATATCTGGGCTTCCTCAATTGTACTCGAGGCATGGAGTTATGAGTTTCATTTTGATGGCACTGTACCATTCATTTTACTGTTGCTTGAAACATGCTATCCACTTCATTTCACTGTTGCATATATGTGTGATCCTATACGCATATTGCTGCACCACTGTTGTCATCTTCACTTGCTACTTGTGAACTTGATTTTTGTCTCGACTTAGGCTGCTTGCTTTGCATATTTTCTTCAATATGCAGCCTGGTCGACATGTATGTTGTCACTACCCACTCTGATCTATTTCACTGTCATGTGTATATATGCACACATTGTCCATTGCCATTCTGCTATGACCATTGAGGCAGCGGCATTGATGTTTGAATCTTCGGTTGCTTTTGGATCACTGAACTGTTGTATCACTTATTCACATATTTATGTGCTGTTGATTTGTGCATTATCTTTGTCTTTGTACTTGTTTGCAATTGTAGTTTCATTGTGACATTTGCTTTGTATTTGCTTCTGTACAGTGAGTTGAACCTGATTCTAGGTTTGACCTTGTGCTCGATTGTGAGCTTTTATTGGGCTTTTGTGTATTTCATCACTGTATTGGCGAGGCAGTGCATGCGTGCGTGCACTGCAGCCAATACAGAATCTGACGTTTTATGTTGATTGATTTCACTTGATTTGTTGATTTGATCATTTTGTTGTTGTCTAATTATCTTTCAGATAATTAGATTATGAGTTTCTAGTTATTTAAATAATTAGATTTTGTTGTTAATTTTCGTTTAGGCAATTTGGATGTTTTCTAAATTATCTTCATCGATATTCTTTTCATTTATCCTTGTTGATGATTTAAATCTGCTGATTTATTGTTTAACACTATTACGTGTTATATTTACCGTTATCCGATTCTCTTCTAGAAGGGTTGGATAGATGGAATTTACTGTGACTGTCGTATATTCATATTTAATTATTATTGCTTCTGTGCACTAATAACTGAGTTTGAATTAGACTGACCCATGTATTATTTTCTTTTGAATATAATACTTGGGTCAGACCGAGTATTTACAGGTTGTTGATATCTTACTTTGGGTTGCTGCTAGAGCTATGAAGTCTCTTCATATCTTTTGGAGTAGGCGTAGTCACATAGAGTAGTCAGTGTATTTGTATAGGATGTTGTATATTCATGTATATTATTCACGATAATGTACTTGTATATGTAACTTCCAGAGTCGACAGTTGTAGTTGTATCATATGTATTGTATCACATGTATTGTAACTGACATGGTTATATATATATGAGACTTTTGTTTTATCTGTGTTCCGCATTTATATTATCTGTGTTATTACTTTATATATTGTCCTAAACTATTATGAACCATCGTAGTTCATTTTATACTAGAATTGGGTATGTCGATGGGAGTAAATAAATATGAGATGAAAAATAAAAATATATACCACTCCTATCGAGATAACCAATACTAGTGTACGGCCTAACTATGGATGACCGCTCCTATCCAGCCTTATTCTTCGGGATAACAGACAGTATTTCTTTTAATACTCTTTGTTATTGCGAGCATAGAGGTGGGGCGTCACACATTCTGCCGATATAAAATCAAACGCAGATTGTTGGCTCTCAGCGGCACACACGACCTTCACTATGTTATACCATAGGTCGCAGTTACATCCTGGGTTACTTTGCCATCGCAGCAATAGTCCATGTAACTGTTGGCTCTCAGCGGCACACACGACTTTCGCTATGGTATACTCAACTCATAATCCTCAGGAACTAGTTTTGTCCTGACCCCTCACAGGATCAACTTTAGAACCCCCCCTCTTGGGGCTCAAGGCAGCACCACCCGGTGGTACTCCTGAGAAGTCCATTCCAAGGGAGCGCCTTTTTCCCCAAAGCCATCATCAAAACATTTTATATTATATATATTGTAACGGCCCGTATTTTACGTATCGATAAATCGTAGAATTATTAGGTCGTTAGTGTTGTTTATGTCATCTATAGCCTAAGTCGTATGGTAGTTAGATCGTGTGGGGAAGCTAACTCGTGTAGGGGCGACTTAAGTTAGGTCGGTAGTTAACGAGTTACGACCTATAGGAATGACCGACCTAAGAGTTAGCGAGTTAAGGCTTAGAGCAGTTTAGGTCGTGAGGGAGTTAGGTTGAGTGGAGCGACCTATAGATATGAGCGACTTAGGGTTAACGACCTAGCAGTTAGACGAGTTAATGGGTTAGAGGTAGTTAACGACCTAAGGAATTTAACCTACATAAGTATTTGACCGACCTAGGAGGATTAACGACCTAAGTTTGCTGTGTATAGATAGGTCGTAAGCGACCTAAGATAGGGGGTGTGTTAGGTCGAGTGGATTTGATAAGTCGTAACACAGTTAGGTCGTGAGCGACCTAAGTAAGTCGAGTTTTTAGGTCGTGTGATAAGCCTCGTCCCAGTTAGGTCGTAGGTCGTTGGGTTCGATGAGTCGTAGGTCGCTGGGTAGTTATGTGGTGCAGTTAGGTCATTAGACGACCTAAGGTAGGTTGCATAGATTGTTAGGTCGCGCGCTTATGTTTTTAGGTCGCGTGCATACTGTGGGTCTTAGGTCGTAGTATAGATAGGTCGAGACTTTTTAGGTCGGCAACGACCTAATAGCGAGCCTACGAGTTAAGATCTGGGCGACCTAAGGGGCGATTCAGCCTATAAATACGCGACCACTAGTGCACTTTTTGGGATCCGGATTTCGAAGCGACGAAGTGCTGCCATTTTGAGAGTTCGTCTATAACAGTTCTTCACTTCTTTTCTCTACTCTAATCTAGTGTTAACATCCATCCAAGATCGAAGATCCAAGAGCCAAAGTTGAAGATCTTCATCCGACGAAGCTAGATTTCATCGTTTCAAGCGGGATTTCGACGAATCAAGCTTGAATCCTTGCTGTCCAGATCTGAAGTTGATAGTTTTTGAAGTGTTTGGGTGATTCGGTGAGTGGTGGTTATCTCTCACGTGGACCCAAAGGAGTATATTGGATTGGTGGTTTGTTGGAGTGTTGTAGATAGTGATTTTATGCATTTTTCTTTAGATCCAAGTGTAGATCCATTACTTATGAAGATGTTTACTTATGCAAGTTCATTCATCAAGTTGTAGAGATAAAAACCCATGATTTATATTTGTTAGATCTATGCTAAAAACCCATGATTTATGTATGTTATATCTATGCTCATTTATTTACGAAATTGCCATTGTAGTTATAAATGCCTACTTAGACCATATTTGATTACTTGATTGCTTAAGCTAATGATTGATTTGATTGATTGCTATGTATGTTAGTTGATTGATAGTTAGATCTAGACAAGATGGTCGAAGATGATTCAAAAGCTAAGTGGAAAGGCTCTTGAATGGTGAAAGCTGCTTGTGGCATATGAAGCGGATGTTGAAGCTCATATGTATGGATTAGATGATGTTGAGATGGACTTTACCATAATGCGAGGAGGCAAAGCATGGTATTGAGATGGACTTTGCCATGATGCGAGAAGGCAAAGCATGATGATGAGATGGGACGGGTCATGATGACATTCCAAGCACGGGCTGCGACGACGTGCGAAGCTATGTTGATAACTTGGTGATGCGATCCGGGTTGATGATAATGGTTAGCTTGAGAGGCGCTTGAGCTAGTATGAAAATAGTCGTCAAGGAGGATGACTAGGAGGCTGAGATCTCATCGTTGTTGAGGGTTCTAGCATGCTCAAAGCAAGAGTACGTTGGAACGGGCTGCGACGACGTTCCAAGCACGGGCTGCGACGACGTGCTAGTACTCTGGGTAGTTGCGAAAATTCCTAGGCACGGGCTGCGACGACGTGCGGAGTTATGTCTAGAACCGGGGTTACCATTAGCCCTTGACAGGTGGTCATTCAACTAACGGTGAAATCAAGGCAATGATAACAGTGATAGCCAGAGTCATGGATGTTTGGACGTTTGGTTGTATCATCATTCGGCCTCAAGAGCGGTGTTTTCTGGGTGCTTATCTGATCTTGGTTTAGGCCTTGGGGGTTTGTATTTGGAAAACATCGACCTTGACTCGAGTGATTATTGCTTTACCTTAATTATCTGTTATGTTATGCTTGTTTCTCCTTAGTGTGTGTCCGGGGCTATCACTGTAGAACGAGGTGGAGTGGGATGGTTTGGTTCCTATTCCTTTTATCCCTTATGCTCTTTTGGTATGTTTGATAGTTGATTTACTGCTCACTAAGACTTTGTCTGATTCTAGGTTTTATGTCTCCTCTTATTACCTTTGGCTGTTCATCCATGTTGGAATGGGCAGACTAGGTAGCAGGTGACAGGTGCTGTTCTTGGAGATCTACGCTGATGATGACGAAGACGAGCAGGAGGCTTTTGCATATTATTTCATATTATATGTACTGGGTGTTCCGCTGCTGTATTTGTTTGAGTGTTATGTAGTGAGGCTTTGATGTATGGATGATTCATATGTTTGTATAAAACTATTATGATGCTTATATGATGATGTCCTGTTCTATGGAGCTTCACTATATTATATTTCTCTATTGTATTTTATCCATGCGCTGTGAGTTGTACGATAGATTCTGCGATGTTTATTCTACCTTGACGGTCACCCATGGCTGCCTGGCACACCTTCAGCGCACCATTCCCTTGTTTCCGTGCGGGAGTCATGGGCGGTCGTCACATTTGGTATGAGAGCTTTGGTTAATCGATTTTAGCCAACGCTCGCTGACGTAACTACGTATGAGAGACGTAATTGTATTTTGATGGATGATTACTATATATATAATATAGTAGCTTAGAGGGATTTGAACTCCTTATGCAGTTGTTTCTTAAGGTGTTCTAATCATTCTTTTTACAGATATTAAGGATGAGTCGAAGTGAGAGACAAACTGCGAGGGAAAGCCGTGCTGCTAGGGAAGCTGTTGATTATACTCCTATGTTTGAGGCCATGATGACTTCGATCATGAGGAGAATACCAGCTTCAGGATCATCAGTGGATGTGGGAGTTCAAGTTCAAGCTCCAAGACCAGTGGATTTTGCTAAGCTTTGCAAGGACTATACTTCTCTTGGAGGAAAGGTTTTCTTGGGAACGGAATCGACCATTGAAGTGCAGAGATGGATAGATGCTTGTAGAAGGATTTTTGGTGACTTGGAAATTGAGGATGCAACTAAGAGGAAGCTCGCATCACGGCAACTTCAAGGGAGAGCTTCGGATTGGTGGAATTCTATCACCATTGATACTCCGGAGGAGGAGATTACTTGGGAGCAATTCCAAGCTAGATTTGAAGCTAAGTTCATCTCTACGGCTCAGAAATCTGTTCTGTTTAAGAAGTTTGTGGAGCTCAAGCAAGGTGGGAGACCAGTTCTTGAGTATGTTTCTGAGTTTGAAGCTTTGTCCAAGTATGCTCGATCGTATATTGATTCTCCCTATCAGAAGAATGAGAAGTTTGTGACCGGTTTGGACGCTTATCTTGGGAGGCAATTGGTGGATCACTTAGACGATCCGTTTGAGAAGCTTGTGGAAAAAGCTCTCAGGCATGAGAGTTTGTTTCCTAGGGAGAGTTTTGTTGTTGCTGTGACCAAGGAAGAGTCTAAACCACAGCAGGGTGGAAACAAGAAGAGGAAGCAGCAGCAACAGAAGGGTAAGGATGGCCAGAAGAAGCCGAAGGGCGAAGTGACTTGCTACAATTGCCAGCAGAAGGGCCATCTTTCCAAGAATTGTAAGAATCCTAGGGCACCGGCGAAGTGCCACAACTGTGATAAGCCAGGGCATTTCAGGAGGGATTGTCCGGAACCAAGGAGGGATAGGCAGATTGTGCAAGCTTATGCTATGGGAGCTGTGCCGTCATCTTCGAAAGCTCCTACTGCTGAAGAGAAGGGGAAGAGTGTGGTGGTTCAAGGTACTCTTTCCATTTGTGGTGTTCCAGTTAGAGTGTTATTTGATACTGGAGCGTCTCATTCTTTTGTTTGTGATGATTTGGTAGGCCGGTTAGGTTTGAAACCAGATATTGTTGATAGGCCATTGGTTGTGACAAATCCAGTTGGGGATTCGTTATGTTTGTGTATGATATGCCATGGTCTAGTTGTGTCGAGTCATGATTGCTCGTTTGTTTGTGATTGCTTTGTTCTGAACTTTGCGGGGTTCAGAATTATTTTGGGTATGGACTGGCTTAGGAAGTATGCAGCAAGGATTGATTGTGAGAGGCTGGAGGTGACAGTCGGGAATGTGGAAGGGCGAAAGGTTGTGATCGATGTAAGCATGAAGAAGGCGTCTTCATGAGCTTCATGTATTCGCTGGTTGTTCCACGGGATGGACTGTCATCGGTGCCTATTGTGAATGGATTTGAGGATGTCTTTGACGAGGTCAAAGGGTTACCGCCGCATAGGGAGATCGAGTTTTGTATCGATCAAGTTGAGGGAGCCAGACCTGTTGTGATGCCTCTTAGGCGGATGGCGCCTAGGGAGCAGCAAGAGTTGAAGGTGCAAGTTGATGACCTTTTACAGAAAGGATTCATTCGGCGTAGTGTGTCCGAATGGGGTGCACCAGTTGTGTTCGCAACCAAAGCGGATGGATCGTTGAGGTTGTGTGTGGATTATCGTGAGCTGAATAAGGTGACTAAGAAGAACAAGTATCCATTGCCGAGGATAGATGACTTGTTTGATCAGCTTCACGAGGCTAAGGTGTTCTCTCAGATGGATTTGGCAACGGGATTTCACCAGTTGAGAGTGGCTAAGGATAGTGTGTCGAAGACTGCTTTTAGGACACCATCTGGTTTTTATGAGTGGCTGGTAATGCCGTTTGGATTGACTAACGCACCAGCATATTTTTTGGATCTTGTGAATAGAGTGTTCAGAGATCAGTTGAATAAGTTCGTGCTTGTGTTCGTGGATGATATTCTGATTTATTCCAGAACTGAAGAAGAGCACAAGACGCACTTGAGTGTTGTTTTGGAAATCTTGCGGAAACATCAGTTGAAGGCTAAGTTTTCGAAGTGTCACTTCTGGAAGAGTGAAGTGAGGTTCTTAGGCCATGTTATCTCTAGAAATGGAATCGCGGTTGATCCCGCTAAGGTGGCAACGATCCAGGATTGGGTTAGACCTAAGAATGCATCGGATGTAAGAAGCTTTCTTGGATTAGCAGGATATTATCGTCGGTTTATCAAAGACTTTTCCAAGATAGCTGCACCGTTAACAGGATTGACGAAGAAGAACCAAGTGTTCAGATGGGATGATAAGTGTGAGCAAGCTTTCATAATCCTAAAAGAGCGACTAACAAGTGCTCCTGTTTTGACTATTCCAAGTGGGAATGATGAGATGGTGGTTTACACCGATGCATGTGGTACTGGACTTGGAGCAGTGCTAATGCAGAAGGATAAAGTTGTTGTGTATGCAAGTCGACAACTAAAGCCGCATGAAAGGAATTACCCGACTCATGATTTGGAGTTAGCGGCGATTGTTTTTGCTCTGAAGATGTGGAGACATTATCTATTGGGAGTTCGATTCGAATTGTTTACAGATCATAAGTCGTTAAAGTATCTTTTCTCCCAAAAGGATTTGAATCTTCGGCAGCAACGATGGCTAGAGTTTTTAGCATCGTATGATTTTGGTATAGCCTATACTCCGGGAAAAGGCAACGTAGTGGCAGATGCGTTAAGTCAAAGACATGCAGGATTGGGAGCCATGTTTTCGGAATGGAAGAGTCTAGAGTATTTGGCTGAATTTGACTTTAGGCCTAGGTGTGAGTTGGAATCTGAGATGTTGGCAAACTTATCGATAAGGCCTACTCTTGTGGAGAGAATTGGCGAGAGCCAAAAGCGAGACGATAAGCTTGTCAAGATTATCCGAGATTTGGAATCTGGATTGGACCTAGAAAAGGATAAAGGATTCGAAGTCGATCGAGAGGGTTGGCTTCGGAAGCAAGGACGACTAGTTGTTCCCGATGTAGATGGATTGAGAGATGAAGTTCTTAGAGAAAGTCATCACTCAAAGTTGACAATTCATCCAGGTGGAAATAAGATGTATCGGGATATGAAGAGAACCTATTATTGGGAAGGCATGAAGAAGGATGTTGGAAATTTTATTTCCAAGTGTATGAACTGCCAGTTGGTGAAAGCTGAGCAGAAAAAGCCCAGTGGATTACTTCAGCCATTAGAGGTTCCTATATGGAAGTGGGAGCAAGTGTCGATGGATTTTATCGATGGCCTACCTAGAACCAGAGCAGGGAATGAAGGGATTTGGGTCATAGTAGATCGGTTGACCAAGAGTGCAAGGTTCATTCCTGTTCGATCAACTAGGACTGCATCGAAGTTGGCTGAGCTTTATGTTAAGTGGATAGTTCGATTCCATGGTATTCCGAAGAGTATAGTGAGTGATCGAGACTCATTGTTCACTAGTGGATTTTGGAAGAGCTTCCAGGAGGTTTTGGGAACTGAGTTGTGTTTGAGTACAGCTTACCATCCTCAAACAGATGGTCAGACTGAGAGAGTCAACCGAGTTTTGGAATATCTTCTGAGGGCATGTGTTTTGGATTTCGGAGGATCATGGGAAGATCATCTTCATTTGGTGGAATTTGCATATAATAACAGTTACCAGTCAAGTATTGGTATGGCACCATATGAGGCAATGTATGGAAGACCGTGTAACTTCCAACATGTTGGTTGGAAACTGGAGAAAAGCTGATACTTGGGCCTGAGATGATTCGTCAGACTTCGGATTGTATAGAGGTCATTCGGCAACGAATGAAGGCAGGCCAAGACCGTCAGAAGAGTTATGCCGATAAGCGTCGAAAAGATTTGGAATTCGACGTAGGTGATATGGTTTTTGTGAAAATTTCTCCTCTGAAGAATGTTATTCGATTCGGGAAGAAAGGAAAATTGACTCCGAGATTTGTTGGACCATTCCCGATTATCGAGCGAATTGGAAAGCTCGCTTATAGATTGGAGTTATCGGAAAAGATGTCGGGTGTGCACAATGTTTTTCATGTATCATATCTGCGGAAGTATGTGCACGACTCGAATACAGTGGTTTCTGCTGATAGCTGTGAAGATTTGGAGGTTGATCCAGTTGTTACGAGACCTCGTAAGCCGCTTCGTGTTGTAGAAACCGACACGAAACAGCTTAGGAGGAAGACGATTACGTTGCTCAAGGTACAATGGAGTGATGATGTTAACGACTGTACATGGGAGGAGGAAGAGAGGATGAAGGCAGCTCATCCTGAACTCTTCGAGGTATGGCCCTAAGGTGTCGTGACATCTCATGAATTTGTAACTTGTTCTAATCTTAGAATTCTGCATGCTAGGCTAGAATTTGGATGCATGGTTTGTTGATTGCTATGGATGGTAGGCATGCAGAATAGTTTTGGTTGCTCTTGTTTGCTTGGAATTTCGGGGGCGAAATTCCTAAGGGGGAGAGAATGTAACGACCCGTATTTTACGTATCGATAAATCGTAGAATTATTAGGTCGTTAGTGTTGTTTATGTCATCTATAGCCTAAGTCGTATGGTAGTTAGATCGTGTGGGGAAGCTAACTCGTGTAGGGGCGACTTAAGTTAGGTCGGTAGTTAACGAGTTACGACCTATAGGAATGACCGACCTAAGAGTTAGCGAGTTAAGGCTTAGAGCAGTTTAGGTCGTGAGGGAGTTAGGTCGAGTGGAGCGACCTATAGATATGAGCGACTTAGGGTTAACGACCTAGCAGTTAGACGAGTTAATGGGTTAGAGGTAGTTAACGACCTAAGGAATTTAACCTACATAAGTATTTGACCGACCTAGGAGGATTAACGACCTAAGTTTGCTGTGTATAGATAGGTCGTAAGCGACCTAAGATAGGGGGTGTGTTAGGTCGAGTGGATTTGATAGGTCGTAACCCAGTTAGGTCGTGAGCGACCTAAGTAAGTCATTGAGTTTTTAGGTCGTGTGATAAGCCTCGTCCCAGTTAGGTCGTAGGTCGTTGGGTTCGATGAGTCGTAGGTCGCTGGGTAGTTATGTGGTGCAGTTAGGTCGTTAGACGACCTAAGGTAGGTTGCATAGATTGTTAGGTCGCGCGCTTATGTTTTTAGGTCGCGTGCATACTGTGGGTCTTAGGTCGTAGTATAGATAGGTCGAGACTTTTAGGTCGGCAACGACCTAATAGCGAGCCTACGAGTTAAGATCTGGGCGACCTAAGGGGCGATTCAGCCTATAAATACGCGACCACTAGTGCACTTTTTGGGATCCGGATTTCGAAGCGACGAAGTGCTGCCATTTTGAGAGTTCGTCTATAACAGTTCTTCACTTCTTTTCTCTACTCTAATCTAGTGTTAACATCCATCCAAGATCGAAGATCAAGATTGAAGATCCAAGAGACAAAGTTGAAGATCTTCATCCGACGAAGCTAGATTTCATCGTTTCAAGCGGGATTTCGACGAATCAAGCTTGAATCCTTGCTGTCCAGATCTGAAGTTGATAGTTTTTGAAGTGTTTGGGTGATTCGGTGAGTGGTGGTTATCTCTCACGCGGACCCAAAGGAGTATATTGGATTGGTGGTTTGTTGGAGTGTTGTAGATAATGATTTTATGCATTTTTCTTTAGATCCAAGTGTAGATCCATTACTTATGAAGATGTTTACTTATGCAAGTTCATTCATCAAGTTGTAGAGATAAAAACCCATGATTTATATTTGTTAGATCTATACTAAAAACCCATGATTTATGTATGTTATAGCTATGCTCATTTATTTACGAAATTGCCATTGTAGTTATAAATGCCTACTTAGACCATATTTGATTACTTGATTGCTTAAGCTAATGATTGATTTGATTGATTGCTATGTATGTTATTTGATTGATAGTTAGATTTAGACAAGATGGTCGAAGATGATTCAAAAGCTAAGTGGAAAGGCTCTTGAATGGTGAAAGCTGCTTGTGGCATATGAAGCGGATGCTGAAGCTCATATGTATGGATTAGATGATGTTGAGATGGACTTTACCATAATGCGAGGAGGCAAAGCATGGTATTGAGATGGACTTTGCCATGATGCGAGAAGGCAAAGCATGATGATGAGATGGGACGGGTCATGATGACATTCCAAGCACGGGCTGCGACGACGTGCGAAGCTATGTTGATAACTCGGTGATGCGATCCGGGTTGATGATAATGGTTAGCTTGAGAGGCGCTTGAGCTAGTATGAAAATAGTCGTCAAGGAGGATGACTAGGAGGCTGTGATCTCATCGTTGTTGAAGGTTCTAGCATGCTCAAAGCAAGAGTACGTTGGAACGGGCTGCGACGACGTTCCAAGCACGGGCTGCGACGACGTGCTAGTACTCTGGGTAGTTGCGAAAATTCCTAGGCACGGGCTGCGACGACGTGCGGAGTTATGTCTAGAACCGGGGTTACCATTAGCCCTTGACAGGTGGTCATTCAACTAAGGGTGAAATCAAGGCAATGATAACAGTGATAGCCAGAGTCATGGATGTTTGGACGTTTGGTTGTATCATCATTCGGCCTTAAGAGCGGTGTTTTCTGGGTGCTTATCTGATCTTGGTTTAGGCCTTGGGGGTTTGTATTTGGAAAACATCGACCTTGACTCGAGTGATTATTGCTTTACCTTAATTATCTGTTATGTTATGCTTGTTTCTCCTTAGTGTGTGTCCGGGGCTATCACTGTAGAACGAGGTGGAGTGGGATGGTTTGGTTCCTATTCCTTTTATCCCTTATGCTCTTTTGGTATGTTTGATAGTTGATTTACTGCTCACTAAGACTTTGTCTGATTCTAGGTTTTATGTCTCCTCTTATTACCTTTGGCTGTTCATCCATGTTGGGATGGGCAGACTAGGTAGCAGGTGACAGGTGCTGTTCTTGGAGATCTACGCTGATGATGACGAAGACGAGCAGGAGGCTTTTGCATATTATTTCATATTATATGTACTGGGTGTTCCGCTGCTGTATTTGTTTGAGTGTTATGTAGTGAGGCTTTGATGTATGGATGATTCATATGTTTGTATAAAACTATTATGATGCTTATATGATGATGTCCTGTTCTATGGAGCTTCACTATATTATATTTCTCTATTGTATTTTATCCATGCGCTGTGAGTTGTACGATAGATTCTGCGATGTTTTTTCTACCTTGACGGTCACCCATGGCTGCCTGGCACACCTTCAGCGCACCATTCCCTTGTTTCCGTGCGGGAGTCATGGGCGGTCGTCACATATATAGTATCTTTAAATCATACACCTAGTATGATCTCATACAAAGCTTCTTTACACAAAATCGATTATCCCAAAATCGATAATTCTCAAACTAGACTTTCCAAATTCAATATTGGTTTTACCCAAAAATCAAAAGCCTTTCCAAATTCATAGGTTCCCAAAACCTCTTTCCGAAATCCTCATATGATCCTTTATATATTTATTTGGATATATAAGATCTTTCAAAACTTTGGATCATTTCAAATTTGTATAAAACTTCTTTTATACTTCAAAACACCTTCAAAAATCCTTTTCTTCTGGTAATAGATTCAGCAAGGGGAGTTTTATTTTAGAAAACAAAGATATTTAACTTTGTTTGTTCAAAATCAAATATTCAAATTTGATTACTCCTTTCAATATCAATTTCATTCAAATCCGTACGATGTACACAACTCACTCGTACGTCGTACTAATCGGATCGCTTACTCGATCACACAATTTCACTTCCGAACTAGTATCGTCCACCCGACTTCCTAGTGCGGACACAGATCTGGTTTCTTGATCAGAAACCGTCATTCTCCTTGCATAGCTTAACTATGATAGAGAATATCCAGAACCAATCAACAATCCATATCCAGGTTCGCCGTCGAAAATCGAGTGAAAAATCCCACTCGGATCGATATAACTATCTCGAAATTCTGTGCTCGAATCTGGATCAAGTCACTATGCGAATAGAATAACATACATACACCCTACGTATTTATCTTTATTGGTTATCGGCCAAATCAATTCTCTTTCTATTCACATTCACTTATTCACAACTGCTTCAATTCCATTTGGATTATCACCTCTATTCTTATTTCGATTGGGTATTTAACCATTAACAGTTTAAACTCTGTCCAGTTTAAATTTAGAAAATAACTTGAAAATTTTAAAAATAGATAAGTAGTTGGAAAATAATTACTAGTTTGTTAAATAGCTGTATAATAGTTCAGTAATTGTAAAATAATTGAAAAATAGTTAAATAGTCATAGAAATTTTAAATAATTGCAAGATAGCTATAAAATAGTAATTAGTAGTTGAAAATAGTAATTAGTTTATAAAATAGTTAGAAAATTGTTAAACAGTTTCAAAAATAAATGTAAAACAGGTATAAGATAGTTTGGCTTTTCAAAAGAAAGGTTGTTTATATAATGAATAGCTTGGAAAAATAGGTTTATATTAAAATAATTTATATTAAAAATAGTCCAGAGTCAAAACTGTTCACTTTCCAATCTACATTCTCAGTCAATTCAATTTAAATTTCCTCTTCCATTTAAATTGACGCAATTCTAATTTTTAATAACTTTAATTTCCATTGTAATGGATTCAACCCCAATTCAAGTTGAATTAACCTCCGTTTCTTTCCAAATTTAACTTTATTCAACCTTGATCTCATATTCTACTAATTCAAATAAATTTCAACTGAACTAGTTCCAATTTCAATTCATTTCAACTCCAGTTTGAATTAATCCCAATTTAAAACTCCATTTTCCAAATCAAATCAAATTACTCTTGATTCCTTCTCAAATCAAATTCAAATTCCATTTGAATTTTAAAATTATTCAACTTAAATTTCAATTCCAAATTATTCAAATAAATTTGGACTAATTTTAAATTGAACCCTCTTCAATTTCAAATCGTTACAAATTAATCCAATTCAAATTTTCCATTTGAATCTTATACTCATTCATCTTCAATCACACTTTCAACTACTTCAAATCAAATTCAATTTGAACTAATTCAAATTTCAAATTTAAACTATCTCTCAATCATTTAAACAATTCCAATTCACAACTTAAAGATTTTTAACAACAATAGGATGATATTATCTAATTTATTTTAAAGCATCCATTCATTTTAAATTTCTAGATCTCAAACCCAATTTAAGATTACTCAAACTCTCAATTCCAGTCAACCATTTAACTTTCCGAGTTAAATCTTAATTTTATCTTAAAATTTACAAATCAGGTTGAACATTCCAAGATATTCAACTTTTTCCCAAGTTAAACTCAATTCACTTAATCCAGTCAACCTTACCTAGTTTGAACTTCCATTTCAAATTTTAATCTTTCCATAAATAATCTTCCCACTTATTAAGTTCAAAAACTTATCACCTTGGGTATCACATCTTATTCCAAACTCAAAACTCACCATTTAGAGTTTATTTCCAACCACCTTTGATATTATGTCTATCCACATGCATACATATTAATTTCTTTTACATACCAAGTTATACTTTAAAATTTTGAACCACCTTTGGTTTTAATTCAAAACAAATTTCTTTTAAATTTTCAAACAACTCTTGTTTGAAATAGGACCATTTCATTCAAATGCATTAAATAATATTATTTGTTATTTCTTTAAATTAATTACATCATTAATTAATCACATTTGGTAATTAACTTATTTTTTAATTATCTTTATTAAGTAATTGTCCCTTAAATTACTTACCTCTAGTTACTTCATTAAGTAACTCCCTCTTTATTTATCATTTCCAATTATTATCCATTAATTAATCTCATTAAATAAAGTTTAATTAATGACATAAATTAATTGATTATCCTGAACCCTTTTCCAATTTCAAGATTTAATTCCAGTTTAAATCCATTTCAAACTTGTATTTAATTTAATTTCAATTTGGTTGTAATTCTATTACCACTTAATTCTTACTATTACTTTTAGTTTAATTAACACTACAACCAATTTCCTTAACATAATAGATAATCTATTTCTTATATAAGATTCATTTACTTTTGAAATCATTTAAAAACCTTTATATAAGAAAATAACAAGTACGCTCTCTCTCATACACACACACACACACACACACACACACACACACACTCAACTCATCCTAGGGTACCACTTACCCTATCCTTAATGAGTATACCCACCAGAGCCAAGGTTCTCGCTTAACCTTCAGCTCTGATACCAAATGTAACGACCCGGAAATTTCGATCCAAAAACTTCCAGATAGTTAGGAAAGAAGAAGAGATAAAAAAAAAAAGAAACAGAAAACTAAACCCAAAGTCTCACATTCGCAGCGAATAAAATATAATATATAAATAATAGTTATACAAAGGAAACTGTACTTGTCAAATTACACTATAATATATCAGGGTTACAACAGATTTACAATCACAGAACAGATAAATCAATCTGTTTTAGATACTATAATATATCACATCAGAAGCTCTCCATACGTTCCTGCTCTTCAGCTCGCCTCCTGAGCTCCAGAACGTCCTTACCTAAAAATCTGTAATACTCCGACTGACCCGAGCATTACATCAAAGTAACACCCGGGTCAGGCTGGAAACCAGCGTGAGTAAACCCATCTAACATAAATTTCAAAAGCATACAACTTATATATATAACTCGGGTAACTTGTATCAATTACAACTTCACAAATTGATATCGACATCATTTTTCCACTCACCAATTTCTAAGTACTCAACTTAGATTAAATGGTATAATTCACTTAAATCATTCCAAACCATCACATTGATTTCCATATATCAATTTTATAAAGAATCGAAGTGGCTTCGGGTATTTACTAATACCCAACTTCTGTTTCTTCGAATTCAATACCATCTCATCGCAAATTATACAAATGATACACAATTCATACTTCAAATACAGGGTGTCGCCTACACACATTAATTCATTATCAATGGATAACTACTTTATCTTGGTTTAACCCAACATATCACATTGCATTATTAATCACATATCCAAGATATCAACCAATCTAAGGCATGCAATATTTTTCAATCATACACAAGCAAGATAAATAAATCATATCATTTCTAATTAATTTAACCATTAAATTAATTATTTCAATCACCCTTAATCCAGCTTATTTAACATTAATTAATTATTAATTAATTAATTGTTCTTTAGTTATTCATTTGGTTAATCATTCTTGATTAATTAACTTTAATTACATAAAGTAATTATCCTTTAATTAATCATACAAATTAATTACCCTCAAACAATTTAATTCATTAACCAATCCTGATTAATCACATTAGTAATTAATTTTCCTTAATTACTTATATCCATTAAACCCACCCCTTGATTACACATTAATTAATCTTTTAATTACATTAATTAATTATCCCTTAATTACTTCCCTAAGAAATTATCCTTTAATTAATTCCCAATAAGTAATTTTCTTTAATTTAATTAAATCGAGTAATTATTCATTCATTACTTCACTAAGTAATTATATCTCATAAATTATATTAAGTAATTATACTTAATCCTTAATTAATTTTATTTATTAATCACCCTTGGTTAGTCTCATTCTGTAATTTCATTACCGATTTCTTCATTAAGTAATAACTCTTTTAATCAAAAGAATCTTATTTAATAACCTAGGGAATAATTCATCAATAACTTAACCCTTAAGTTTGACTAATGATTAAACATCTTTAATCACATTATTGATTAGGTTTTAAATAAATTCCAAGTATCATTGTACTAAGTTAAAGTAAATTATACAACTTAATTAAATCAATATTCAAATAATCTCCTTTATTTCTAATAATGCTTAAGTGAATTATTAAAACTTAATTATGTTATCCTTGACATTTGTAACATAACTAATTTACCCGAGACGACTCAGTATTTCCCGAAACAGAAACTGACTTCATCTCCTTATCCCGAGCTTCATTCTTTTCCTTTTTCTTCTTAACAACTTAGTTTTAAAAATCCAAAACAAAGCTGGAACAACAATCATGCGCACGAGCATAGACCCGAGCCTGAGCTTCAATTGCTTGGAGAATAACCCACATGTTCCCGAGCAAACTTCTAACTGCTCCCTCTCTTTTCCTTTCTCCTTCTCAAATATAACAGCCACCACAAAAGATCCATGGTGCACCGTGCAATGTGCACAACACATCGAAACTCCTCCGATCAACTTCATCACTCCAATCAGTCGTTGGTGGCATGTCGATCAACATTAGTCACCCAAAATTACGAATGTCCCCTCCAATCAAAATTTCGAACTTCGAACAAACCTAAAATTTGAACAGACCGACTTCAATTGCCTTGCCTTCGCCATTCCGCTCACCATCAATCGCCAGACCTCGCCAGATCCATCACCACAACCCCTTCTTACCTTAACCCAAGTTTGGTTCAACTCGACGTCGCCTCGATACTGAAATAGACACGAAATGACCAAAACCAGAAACGACATCTAAAACCCTAAAATCCAATCGACCGGCCACCACCGTGACTGAAAAAATCAGCGACTAATTTTGCCAACTCCGCCCACCTCCAAAGCAGCTCCAGCCACAAACTTGAAACCCCAAACTTCGCCAATCACCAAAGAACACTCGAAACACAAATTTAGACTATCATACAATTTCTCTTGATATAAAAGTCTAAAAGTCATAATTTCTCTTTTAAAAATCGTAGATTCTGAAATCAAATCCAATTATATAGTTGATTCCAGAAATTATTAAAGTCAACCTTTTGCTATGATTAAGAATCCCAGTGTTTTTTTTAAAAGAAACAGCTTAAATTTTATCTGGAAGTGATTTCAGATCAAACTTCTTATCACTACATACAAGTTTGTATATACACCAAGTTTTAAAATGGATCAGGGAAAGAAATATTTAAATCTGATCATATGTTTTGAAAATGTATAACTAGAACAAAGTGTTTATCTTAAATTCAGACATGCACACTATAAATCATGTATATATCCACATATAATTCATATAAATAAACATGCAATACTTAAAATACTTTTGTTTCAAGTAATCTCTGCATGGAACAGGATTTGTGTAACGACCCGTGTAAATTCGATGTTTAAAATGAATTAAATTATAGGATTTCTAATTTAAATTTAGGAAGAAACAAAAATCTTATTTGTTTACATGAAAGAGAATGTTGAAATTTGATGGATCAAGGGTAATTAAAATTTTACCAATTTAATTTTATATTTCAATTAATTGGAATAGTGAAAATTTGGAAATAGATTCAAATTTATGTAAGACAATGAATTGCAGTAATTAAAGTTAATAAATCAATGGATTAAATGGAATAATTAATTGAAGTTAAGATCTAAATTTGTAGGTGAGCATTCATTGATATTGGAATATAAAAGGGTAAATTTATAGTATAAAATGTAGACATCACCTTTAAGACGATGGGTTTATAATTGATGCATAATAGGGAAATCAAATGAATGGGTTTAATTGAATAACAATTAGCAATTAATGAATGAAGAGAAATTTTAAGGGCGTAATTGTTTTCGTTAAATTAATTTTGGTAACAAATTGTATTGAATATAGATTTAACGTTGTGTGATGTATTTAAGTAATAATTGGAGAACAATGTAAATTATATCCGTGAATGGTCAATTCAATTAAACAACAAGATTTTTAAATAAATAAACGTTTTTATTTAGGTTTCAATTTGTTAATTTATGAAGTTTAATGGGAAATCAATTGCAATAAATTGCCCTAATTTATGCAGTTAGAGGAGATTTGGATTTGCATTATAGATGGAAGTATAATCTAAATTGATAGGTAACAAACTTAAGAATAGAATTTAGAGCTAATAGGTGGCAAATTTATATAGTTGTTTATTTACGTAATGTGTACGTAAGCTTTGGTAAACCGATTTCTATCGATCCAAATCTAACGATTTGCTAATATAGATTTAAGTATAGGAGTAGTATTTATTAATTAAATTGAAGTATTGCAAAATAAATGAAATTCAACGTTTAATATTACATTATTGTAAGTAAGATAATATGTGTAAGTATTGTTAAGGTTATTCATATTTGACAAATTTATTGAGTTATAAGGACTGATATATAAATTAACGTTGGTTTAGGATATCGTTACTTGGTGATTTATTATAGAGTAACGGGAGTGTAAACGTTAAATTAATAAAAGCATAGATTTATGGTAGAACATAATTTATGGTTTTTGGAATTTAAATCCAAAGATTTATTTATTTGAGGAAATAATACGTATTAAATCTCAACTTGATATAATCAATGCAAATTTAGTAATTAAAAATAAATTGCAAGTTGGTAATTTAGGATGTTTGTGAGTAAATTTGCAGGTAAGATAATTTTTAAAGTTTTACCCATTCATATAATTTATTTAAATATATATAAATCAAATGGCAACATTGTGTTAATAATAGTCGTAAGTGAATTTGAATGCTAAAGGGGTAACAATCGTTTTAAGTTAACCGTTTATTTAATATATTAAGTCTAGACTGGTAATCGATTGAAATTAAAAAAATATATTTTGTTTTGTTAATTTGACTTGGTTAATAAAGAGGAATTTATATGAAATGAAGCATGCATGAGAAATGCATTATAATTCAATGTTATGTTTACCCATTAAATGTATACTAGGTTAAGTATCAAATAGAGGGAAAGAAAAGTAAATATTGAATTGATTGATGAATAAGTATTCATTGGATAGAAATTTAATGTAAAGTTGATATTAATTGTATAAAATCTATCTAAGATAATGAATTGCAATAAATTGTGGGTTGATAATAAGGTGTGAATGGAAATTTGATTTGTTATATTAAATGAATGGGATTCAAATTTATTGGGAAAGGTAAATGGATATTTGGTAATAAATATAAACGGACTTCAATAGAGAATTTAGTTAATTTGAATATATATAATAAATAATGATTTAATGGAAACCTATACTCTGTATATATCTATAATATTTGAGTGGAAATAATATATACTTACAAATGTGGGATTTAGAGTCTTACAACAATTATTAGGAGTGATATAATTAGTTCATTCAATTAAATTTGAAAACATTGCAATAGATGTAAATTAAGGGTTGTGTTAAATAAAGTAATAAATGGGAAATAATGTAAATGTCTTCATAGTATGGTGATTTGTAATTATTACGTTAATTTAAATTATCGTTCAGCGCGTTTGTTTATCAGATCCATCTACTCTAATTCTAACCTATCTATATAAACCCAATTATAAACCCTAGCCTCCATCTATTCTCTTTTATTTGTGCATTCATTTTCTTCAATTCTTTCTCTTCCTAAATGGATGCAAATTTCAGATCCAATTCTATTCAAAAATCAAATAAAATTCAAAGTTCTCAGAAAATTTCAAAAATTATGTTGTAGTTTTCATCTACGGATCTAAGCGCAGTCTCTGTTTTTGCAATAATCGCTTGAGTCAACCAGAAATCATGGTCAAACGTGTAAAATTCGAAACCCAAAAGGTTGAATTTGGGCCTTTTGATTTCTTCATCTATTTAGGAAATTGGAACATGGGTTTGGTGAGATTAGTCCCTAGGGGTGTGCAGGAAACGCTGACGTGGCAGGTGGTAATAGGTAGGTTTATTTTGTTTGAATTTAATTTAATTTTGATTTTTCAAACGCATTAATACATTTAACCTCCACATACGAACTCCGTTTCATGCGCGATTTTTTTTGTTAGGATCGTAATTAAATTCCAGATTTTTTGACGCTGGTTTGGACAGATTTGGAGACCGTCGAATTTTTGGGTTTAAATCGGATTTAAATTCGATTTAAATTCAAAAGGTGAGTGTTTTAACCCACTCACAATTTCCAGATGTAACGTCCCGCCTTTTCGCACGATTTAAACAGACACACATGCGATTCAATCCATACGGAAGGGCGGATTGTTATGGGGTAAATAAGAAAAACAAGAAAGAAATAAAAGAAAACAGAATCTCGCAGCGGAAGGATAAAATATAATAATAAAATATACATTTTATAAATCTGTTTACAAAACATTCATATAATATATATCAGAGTTATACATACCAACAACAATGCAGCGGAACAGTGTGTAGTGCACTAGTATAATTAATAATAATATACGTCTTCGTCTTCGTCCTCCAGAGCTAAATCTTCAAATCCTGAAACGCTCGGACTGACCCGAGCGAATTGAAATGACAAAACACTCGAGTCAGAACTAAAAGATCTTATGTAAGTTAAATTAACAGAAATGAATATGAGTGCAGTAACTCAAGAGATGCTCGGGATTTACATCTCCTAAGGATCTGTTAAATTATTTACTATATAGTATATTGCGCTATTATAATAGTGTCTATTTGTAAAATAAACTTACTTTTTAATAGCGTTAAGGGGTTACCCATATAGCCCTTAACACAAATAATGCCAATAGTCTATACAGTACCGTAATACCTCCTGATCGGGAGGCTACCAGAGGATACTCCATAGGTACGACACAAATAGAAACTCGTAGTAAAGGCGCGGTAGGGTAGGTGACACGGCACAACTAGGCAATGCCAGGGTAGATATACCAATTACGCTTCCGGGCTGATGGAAACGCGCAGCGCGCAGCTGCCGCCCACCTCGAACAAACTCCCCACATCAAAGAAATCAAAAATGAAGGTGGCCACTGAATCAATCCAAAATCAGAGTATAGTATCGAAGGGAAGTGTCCGATCAGAGGTGCTAACTCATTAACCCGTCAATCGCTCCTGTTTTAGCCACCTTATGCCAACTCACGAGAGTTGGGTCCACGTATTTACCTTACAGGAAACGTCGCCACCAACCTACTTCATTCTGGAATCTCCACCGCGTACACGGTTAGTCAAAGTGGTTTTCGGTATCGACAGAGAGTATGTCCATATCCGATCCCGGTCTCTTTTCCAACCAATCGTTATTATAACATCGCAGTTATTTAAAAAAATTATACTTTTAAAACCATAATAAAATATCCATTTAAAACCCATATAAACCCGATATCATTTATTCTTAAAACCCCAAATCAATACGATATCATTTATTTTCCAATATATATTCTTTCCAAAATCACAGGGTTTCCAAAGTAAAATATTTAGAAATCAAAACTCTTGAATATAATATTTCCAAATTATACTACCTTGAAAACATAGCTTTGAAACAAAATTTCCATCTCTTAAATGGTTAAATATTAAATTACTTTTATAAAAAAAATAGCTTCTTTAGATTTCAAAAATCAATTTCAAATATCGATTTAAACTTCCAAATACCATTTCAATTCTTATGTTTCAAGGCTTTAAATATTTCACCATTTCAAACAGACTCATTTGACAATTCCATATATATATCAAATTCGGTTACTTATTATTTAGACTTGAAATGTTTGCTTAATGAATTCAATATAATTTAAGAAAACCTTTAACTTCATATAATTGGATCATCTTTCAATTTATTATATATTCATTTAATCAACCTGATATTCATTAAAATCACGTTACACAAAAATCAAGTTATAAAAATCATATCCTTTAAAAATTCTAATTTTTATTAAATTTTAATTTAACTTAATATTCATCTTCCAAATCTATTCTAATTTTTATTAAATTTTAATTTAACTTAATATTCATCTTCCAAATCTATTCTCATTTAAGTCATAAAACTCCAGAAATTAAATTTTAAATAAATGTTTAATCTTATTTGATCTTAAAATCAAACTTATTTAAACTTCAAATCAAATTTATACAAAGCCTAAAAACCGAAAATTACTATATATATATAATAGCCTTTATCAATAACCAAATCAATATCTCATAAACCATATATATATAACTTTACAAAACCATAGAAAAACATTTCAAAAATAATTTTATATATTTACCGCGGTGCCTGTATATAATTTTATATCCTATGGTCAAGTGATACAGATGTTTATCATTTCAATCCGCAATTTAAAATGAAAAAAAAATGCGGTTATATATCATTTCAAACCGCAATCCCGAATGAATGAAATGCATAGCAACTTGCAATTAATAAAATTAATCATCCATTCATCCATCAAATCATACATCCATTTATCACAGTCATCATCCAATTTCAAACAATCATCAATACATAACAGGTGATAAATAATGGTATCAATTATCAGTTTATACTCAAAATAAATTTAATAACTGTTAATTGGCAATTTATATGCAAAAATAAACGTAAATTTAACTGGCAGTTAATATGAAATAAAAATTTAACATAACTATGACTGGAAGTTAATATGCAATTAAATAAATTCTAACTGTCAAATTTATGCAATAAATAAAATTAATTAACAGTTATATTAAATGAATGCGATTTATCAGAGATAATGAATAAAACATGGCAAACAGTCATAAATAAATTTCTACTCATATCTAAAATTAATTTAACAAACACAAGAAATTTTAGAAATTATGAGTGGGTTAAAATACTCACCTTTTGAATTTAAATCGAATTTAAATCCGATTTAAACCCAAAAATTCGACGGTCTCCAAATCTGTCCAAACCAGTGTCAAAAAATCTGGAATTTAATTACGATCCTAACAAAAAAAATCGCGCATGAAACGGAGTTCGTATGTGGAGGTTAAATGTATTAATGCGTTTGAAAAATCAAAATTAAATTAAATTCAAACAAAATAAACCTACCTATTACCACCTGCCACGTCAGCGTTTCCTGCGCACCCATAGTGACTAATCTCACCAAACCCATGTTCCAATTTCGCAAATAGATGAAGAAATCAAAAAGCCCAAATTCAACCTTTTGGGTTTCGAATTTTACACGTTTGACCGTGATTTCTGGTTGACTCAAGCGACTATTGCAAAAACAGAGACTGCGCTTAGATCCGTAGATGAAAACTACGACATAATTTTTGAAACTTTCTGAGAACTTTGAATTTTATTTGATTTTTGAATAGAATTGGATCTGAAATTTGCATCCATTTAGGAAGAGAAAGAATTGAAGAAAATGAATGCACAAATAAAAGAGAATAGATGGAGGCTAGGGTTTATAATTGGGTTTATATAGATAGGTTAGAATTAGAGTAGATGGATCTGATAAACAAACGCGCTGAACGATAATTTAAATTAACGTAATAATTACAAATCACCATACTATGAAGACATTTACATTATTTCCCATTTATTACTTTATTTAACACAACCCTTAATTTACATCTATTGCAATGTTTTCAAATTTAATTGAATGAACTAATTATATCACTCCTAATAATTGTTGTAAGACTCCAAATCCCACATTTGTAAGTATATATTATTTCCACTCAAATATTATAGATATATACAGAGTATAGGTTTCCATTAAATCATTATTTATTATATATATTCAAATTAACTAAATTCGCTATTGAAGTCCGTTTATATTTATTACCAAATATCCATTTACCTTTCCCAATAAATTTGAATCCCATTCATTTAATATAACAAATCAAATTTCCATTCACACCTTATTATCAACCCACAATTTATTGCAATTCATTATCTTAGGTAGATTTTATACAATTAATATCCACTTTACATTAAATTTCTATCCAATGAATACTTATTTGATGCAGCGCGAGCTACAGATTCACAAGGATTAAATCAGCCACGGCCTAAGGGCTTAGGTCGCCCACGACCTAAAAGAAGAGATTCCAGTGCAGAAGAAGAAAAGAGCAGAAGTTTCCGACCTAACAAGCTTGCGACCTAAGCCTGTGCCACGACCTAACTTCACCGACCTAACCTAACTCTTCACGACCTAACTCTTCACGACCTAATTTTTTCCTACCTAACTTTTCCCACGACCCATCATGTTCCCATCGTTCACGACCTAACCTATATCCTGTCTTCACGACCTAACCTTCCACGCGGCATAGCATTGTTAGGTCGTTAGTCCATTATGTTTTAGGGTCGCTGTGTTGTAAGTGTTAAG
Organism: Allium cepa; assembly: GCA_030765085.1. Classification (NCBI taxonomy): domain Eukaryota; kingdom Viridiplantae; phylum Streptophyta; class Magnoliopsida; order Asparagales; family Amaryllidaceae; genus Allium; species Allium cepa. The sequence continues at coordinate 897,911,262 of CM060943.1, forward strand.
TCGTTGGGGTTTGTATTTTCCTTAACTCGTATACGTTGTATTTTCTTTGAGTCGTTAACGACCTAACTTGGGTCGTAGGTCGCAGCTATGTTAAGTTGTAAATGTTATGTTGTAATATGTTTGTACTTTCTTTAAGTCGTAGGTCGTTTACTTCTTAAGTCGCGTGAGTAGTTAAGTCGTATACGACCTAAGTGTTGTAAATATGTGTCGTGTGTTTTAAGTCGTGTACGACTTAAGTGCATGAGTCGCGTTTGTTGATAGGTCGTTGCCGACCTAGGGGTGAGTCGTAAGTTGTGGACGACTTAAGGGACTGTGTTGTAAAAGCTATAAATAGGGAGTGAGTTGTACATTTTAGGGTTGTTGATTTTTGAATAAAATTTCTTGTTGATTGCTGTGTGCTTTCATCCTAAATTGGTAGTTGAGTATAATCTCCTATCTCCACTTTCGGTTATTCGAGTGCGCTCGAATCAACGATTGTTGAAGCCGATTCGCGGAATCAAGTGCGCTTGATCAACGCTTGAAGAATTGAATATCTTCTCTCACGATATCGTGCGCGATCAACGTGTCGAAGATAGCTAGAATTCGGTATCTTTGTGATCAACGAATTTAGGCATTTCAGTATCTTCAATCCACCGATTGCTACATTTCATCGATTTCATTGTTTTCGTAATATCCGCTGCGTCAGTTTTGGTATCAGAGCTTGACTTAGCCAATCATAGCCAAGACGAGTCTTGGAGCCAAGGAATTTGAAGTTTCATGTTCATCATGTTCATCGCAAGATTGCAACAAGTTTGAAGTTTTCGATCCATTTCATCTTGGATCAAAGTCCGGAAAGTGTTTGAATTTTTGTAGAAGGGTGTGAGCCGTGCATCATTTGTTGAGCCGAGCTAAGTATAGGTCGTGTATACTTGTGAAAGTAGCCGAGCCTTGGTGAAGTTTATTTGAAGTTTGAGGCCGTGACTTGTTGTACAAGTTAGAGTTGGAGTTTGATTTTTGAAGTATTTGTGAAGTTTTTGAGAAGTTTTCACTCATGCCGCCGAGGGGAGCTAATCGTCATCAAAATGTTGAAGCGTTGTATAGAAGAGAAGAAGCCGAACTAATGGAACAACGCATTAATGAGAAATTTGATGAAGGCATTGGAAAGTTAGAGAAATTGATGAATGATTTGAATCAAACTCAAAGGAGGAGATCACCAATCTCGAACCATAGAGGAAACAGAGTTTCGCCATCGGTTACGGAAGCGAGAAGGGTATCACCGCAATCTTTTAGAGAAAGAAGAGAAACATCAATTTCATCAAGGAGAGATCAGCATGACTGTGGACATGAAGAGAGGAGAACTCCACGAGAGTTTGAAAATGAGCCATATAGAGATGAAGAGAGACATAGTAGAAGAGACATGCATGATCAAAGGGATGTTGATGGTCGAGATCGATGTGGACATACATTTGATTTTGATGAAGAGGGTGATAGAGCTAGCATGCATTACCGAGATCGAGACCAAGTTCGAAATTCATATCGAGATGTGGATGATGATCGTCGATGGGAATCGGGTATGAAGATGGAAATTCCAGAGTTTAAAGGTGGAATGGTAGCTGAAGAATTTCTTGATTGGTTATCAAATGTTGAAGAGATCTTTGATTTCAAGGAGGTTCCTGAGCACAGAAGAGTAAAGTTGGTTGCTACTAGGTTGAGGGGGAGAGCTTTGGCATGGTGGCAGCAAACTAAACTTACGAGAGAGAGAATGGGGAAGCCAAAGGTTGAGTCTTGGGATAAGATGAAGAGGTTGATGAGAGCTACAATTTTACCTTACAACTATCAATCACTTATGTACCAGAGATTGCAGAATCTAAGGCAAGGGACGAAGACTGTTAATGATTATGCTGACGAATTTTATCAACTGATTGCTCGAAATGACATTATGGAGACAGAGGAACAATTGACTGCTAGATTTGTTGGAGGGTTACGAATGCAGATCCAGGATATGGTTAATATGTTCGATCCAAGATCTGTGGCAGAAGCACACCAGAAAGCGTTGGCTTGGGAGAAGCAGGGAAGGCGTGGAGGTGGTGTATTTACTAATTCTAACAATCAAGTGAAGGGTGCCAGTGGAAGTTCTAATGTTTCTAAACCTATCAGTAAACCAGTTGTGAAGGAGGTTGAGAAGGCAAAGATTAATAGCAGTTTCAAATGTTACAATGTCAGGAGTTGGGTCACAAAAGCAATGAATGTCCAAAACCGAAGAGGAGAGCAATGGTTGCAGAGGTTGAAGAAGATGATGTAGAAGCTAAATGTTTTAATTCACCTTATGTTGAGAAGGAAGAAGAGTTGTCCGGAGATGAAGGGTGTAATTTGATGATGAGGAGAAGTTATTTGGCACCGAAGCAAGAAGAGGAAAACAGTTGGTTGAGGAATAATATATTTCAGTCCACATGCACTATTCTGGGAAAGGTTTGCAAGTTCGTTATTGATGCTGGAAGTTGTAATAATATTATCTCTACTGAAGCAGTAAGGAAGTTGAACTTGAAAACTGAGAAGCATCCTAAACCGTACAAGCTAGCATGGTTAAGGAAGGGTGGTGAAGTGAAAGTTGGGCGAAGAGCTTGTGTGAATTTTTCAATTGGGAAGAAGTACAAAGATGAAATCTGGTGCGATGTTGCAGACATGGATGTGTGTCATCTGTTGTTGAGCAGACCATGGCAGTTTGATAGAGCAGTACAACACGATGGTAGTGCTAACAGCTATAGTTTCATGTTTGAAGGTACTAAAATCACTTTAGTTCCCAAGAAGCAACAACAGAAGGAAAGCAAGCTAGAGGAGATTGAAGAGCTGAAAATTTTGCTATCTTTGAAGGAGTTTGTTAAAGAAGTTGAAGAGGAGCCTGAAGTCTATTTGTTGATTGGACGAGAGAGTCATGAAGAGGTTGAAATTCCAGAAGAAGCAAAGCCAGTTTTGAAAGAATTTGAAGATATATTTCCAGAAGAGTTGCCTAAGGAGTTACCGCCACTGAGAGACATTCAACATCAAATCGATCTTATTCCGGAAGCAGTATTACCGCATAGACCACATTATCGAATGAGTCCGAAGGAACATGAGGAGTTGCGAAGGCAAGTGGAAGAGTTGCTTGAGCAGGGACGTGTTCAGGAGAGCTTGAGTCCTTGTGCAGTACCAGCATTGTTGGTGCCGAAGAAGGATGGAACATGGAGAATGTGTACCGATAGTAGAGCTTTGAACAAGATTACTGTTCGTTACAGGTTTCCTATGCCTAGACTAGATGATTTGCAAGATCAGTTGAGTGGGGCTACTATTTTTCGAAGATTGATTTGAAGAGCGGATATCATCAAATTCGTATTAGACCAGGTGATGAGTGGAAGACTGCTTTTAAAACCAGGGAGGGTCTATAAGAATGGTTGGTTATGCCATTTGGCTTATCAAATGCACCTAGTACATTCATGCGGGTGATGAATCAAATCTTTAGACCATTCATTGGGAAATTCGTGGTGGTATATTTTGATGATATTTTGATATATAGTGGAAGTACAGAGGAGCATGTAGAACATTTGCGGAAGGTGTTGATTATTCTTCGTGAGGAACAATTTTATGTTGCTACGAAGAAATGCGTGTTTATGACGCATAGTGTTTTATTTCTGGGGTATGTTGTGTCAGGAAAAGGTATCCAGGTGGACCAGAATAAAGTTGAAGCAGTCAAAAATTGGCCACAGTCGAAGACAATTACAGAAGTGAGAAGTTTTCATGGGTTGGCATCATTCTACCGAAGATTCATCCCACACTTCAGTAGCGTGATGGCTCTAGTTACTGATTGTATGAAAGGGAAACAGTTTTCTTGGTCGGAGGAAGCAGGGATTGCTTTTGAACGAATCAAAGGACTTTTGACGACAGCACCAATTCTTGTATTACCAGATTTTCAGTTGTTGTTTGAATTACATACTGATGCTTCAAAGGTTGGTATTGAAGGAGTCTTGGAAGAACAGTTGCTTATTTCAGTGAGAAGTTATCAGGGGCAAAAATGAGATATAATACGTATGATGTAGAGTTTTATGCTGTAGTGCAAGCAGTGAAACATTGGAGGCATTATCTGTTTCATAAGGAGTTTGTTCTTTACACAGACCACGAAGCTTTGAAACATTTACAGGGACAAGACAAGATTTCAGCAAGGCATGCATCATGGATTGCTTATTTACAGCAGTTTACTTTTGTTGTCAAACATAAGTCAGGGGTGACGAACCGTGTAGCTGATGCTTTGAGTAGGAGGAGTCATTTATTAACGACAATGAAAGTTGAAGTGACAGGTTTTGAATTATTGCCAGAGTTGATTGACGAAGATCCCTACTTTGCAAAGTTTGTTGAGAAAGTAAAGGATGGGAATACCGATGAATTTGTATTGGTTGATGGATTCTTGTTTAAAGGAAATCGATTATGTATTCCAGAGAGCAGTTTGAGATTGAAGATTATCAAAGAGTTGCACGAGGAAGGACATGTGGGCCGTGATCGTACATTGCAGTTAATTACACAATCTTATTTTTGGCCGTCAATGAGGAAAGAGGTAGAGAGATTTGTGGAGAGATGTCATATTTGTCAAGTTTCGAAGGGAACAGCGACGAATGCGGGATTATACATGCCATTACCCGTGCCTACCAAACCATGGGTTGATATTAACATGGGTTTTGTGTTGGGTTTGCCGAGAACTCAGAGGGGAAATGATTCTATATACGTCGTAGTGGACAGATTTTCGAAAATGGCACATTTTATTGCTTGTAAGAAGACGGCGGATGCTGTTCGTGTTGCTCAGTTGTTCTTTAAAGAAATCTATCGTTTACATGGGTTGCCGGAGTCTATTGTTTCAGATAGGGATACCAGATTTTTGAGTCATTTTTGGCTAAGTTTGTGGAAGATGGTTGGAACGAAGCTGAAATTTAGTAGCGCTTACCATCCGCAAACCGACGGGCAAACCGAAGTTGTTAACAGATCATTGGGAAATTTATTGCGATGTCTTGTGAAGGACAATCTGAAAAGTTGGGATGTGAAGCTATGCCAGGCTGAATTTGCTCATAATCATATGGCGAATCGTAGTACAGGTTTCAGTCCATTTCAGATTGTATATTCAAGTTTACCAAAGGGGCCGTTGGATTTAACGATAATACCACAACCAAAGGGGACAGTTAAACGAGCTGCTGATTTTGTTAAAGGATTGACGGAATGTCATAGAATCGTTCAAGAACGATTGGAGAAGTCGAATGAGAAATATAAGAAATTTGCAGATTTGAAACGAAGTAATGTTGAGTTTAATGAAGGAGACTTAGTGTACGCCGTGTTAACAAAGGATCGATTTCCAGTAGGTGCTTATAACAAGTTGAAAGCCAGAAAAATTGGTCCAGTAGAAGTTTTGAAGAAAATCAATGAGAATGCGTATCAATTGAAACTACTAGATGATATTCATACTTCTGATGTTTTCAACGTCAAATACCTAGTTCCGTATTATGGGAATGCGATTGTTGTGGATGAAGATGGTGAAAATTCGAGGTCGAATTTCTGTCAACCGGGAAAGGATGATGCAGCGCAAGCTACAGATTCACAAGGATTAAATCAGCCACGACCTAAGGGCTTAGGTAGCCCACGACCTAAAAGAAGAGATTCCAGTGTAGAAGAAGAAAAGAGCAGAAGTTTCCGACCTAACAAGCTTGCGACCTAAGCCTGTGCCGCGACCTAACTTCACCGACCTAACCTAACTCTTCATGACCTAACTCTTCCGACCTAACTCTTCACGACCTAATTTTTTCCTACCTAACTTTTCCCACGACCCAGCCTGTTCCCATCGTTCACGACCTAACCCATATCCTGTCTTCACGACCTAACCTTCCACGCGGCATAGCATTGTTAGGTCGTTAGTCCATTATGTTTTAGGGTCGCTGTGTTGTAAGTGTTAAGTCGCTGGGGTTTGTATTTTCCTTAACTCGTATACGTTGTATTTTCTTTAAGTCGTTAACGACCTAACTTGGGTCGTAGGTCGCAGCTATGTTAAGTTGTGAATGTTATGTTGTAATATGTTTGTACTTTCTTTAAGTCGTAGGTCGTTTACTTCTTAAGTCGCGTGAGTAGTTAAGTCGTATACGACCTAAGTGTTGTAAATATGTGTCGTGTGTTTTAAGTCGTGTACGACTTAAGTGCATGAGTCGCGTTTGTTGATAGGTCGTTGCCGACCTAGGGGTAAGTCGTAAGTCGTGGACGACTTAAGGGACTGTGTTGTAAAAGCTATAAATAGGGAGTGAGTTGTACATTTTAGGGTTGCTGATTTTTGAATAAAATTTCTTATTGATTGCTGTGTGCTTTCATCCTAAATTGGTAGTTGAGTGTAATCTCCTATCTCCACTTTCGGTTATTCGAGTGCGCTCGAATCAACGATTGTTGAAGACGATTCGCGGAATCAAGTGCGCTTGATCAACGCTTGAAGAATTGAAGATCTTCTCTCACGGTATCGTGCGCGATCAACGTATCGAAGATAGCTAGAATTCGGTATCTTTGTGATCAACGAATTTGGGCATTTCAGTATCTTCAATCCACCGATTGCTACATTTCATCGATTTCATTGTTTTCGTAATATCCGCTGCGTCATTATTCATCAATCAATTCAATATTTACTTTTCTTTCCCTCTATTTGATACTTAACCTAGTATACATTTAATGGGTAAACATAACATTGAATTATAATGCATTTCTCATGCATGCTTCATTTCATATAAATTCCTCTTTATTAACCAAGTCACATTAACAAAACAAAATAATTTTTTTTTTATTTCAATCGATTACCAGTCTAGACTTAATATATTAAATAAACGGTTAACCTAAAACGATTGTTACCCCTTTAGCATTCAAATTCACTTACGACTATTATTAACACAATGTTGCCATTTGATTTATATATATTTAAATAAATTATATGAATGGGTAAAACTTTAAAAATTATCTTACCTGTAAATTTACTCACAAACATCCTAAATTACCAACTTGCAATTTATTTTTAATTACTAAATTTGCATTGATTATATCAAGTTGAGATTTAATACGTATTATTTCCTCAAATAAATAAATCTTTGGATTTAAATTCCTAAAACCATAAATTATGTTCTACCATAAATCTATGCTTTTATTATTTTACGTTTACACTCCCATTACTCTATACTAAATCACCAAGTAACGATATCCTAAACCAACATTAATTTATATATCAGTCATTATAACTCAATAAATTTGTCAAATATAAATAACCTTAACAATACTTACACATATTATCTTACTTACAATAATGTAATATTAAACATTGAATTTCATTTATTTTGCAATACTTCAATTTAATTAATAAATACTGCTCCTATACTTAAATCTATATTAACAAATCGTTAGATTTGGATCGATAGAAATCGGTTTACCAAAGCTTACGTACACATTACGTAAATAAACAACTATATAAATTGCCACCTATTAGCTCTAAATTTTATTCTTAAGTTTGTTACCTATCAATTTAGATTATACTTCCATCTATAATGCAAATCCAAATCTCCTCCAACTGCATAAATTAGGGCAATTTATTGCAATTGATTTCCCATTAAACTTCATAAATTAACAAATTGAAACCTAAATAAAAACGTTTATTTATTTAAAAATCTTGTTGTTTAATTGAATTGACCACTCACGGATATAATTTACATTGTTCTCCAATTATTACTTAAATACATCACACAACGTTAAATCTATATTCAATACAATTTGTTACCAAAATTAATTTAACGAAAACAATTACCCCCTTAAAATTTCTCTTCATTCATTAATTGCTAATTGTTATTCAATTAAACCCATTCATTTGATTTCCCTATTATGCATCAATTATAAACCCATCGTCTTAAAGGTGATGTCTACATTTTATACTATAAATTTATCGTTTTATATTCCAATATCAATGAATGCTCACCTACAAATTTAGATCTTAACTTCAATTAATTATTCCATTTAATCCATTGATTTATTAACTTTAATTACTGCAATTCATTGTCTTACATAAATTTGAATCTATTTCCAAATTTTCACTATTCCAATTAATTGAAATATAAAATTAAATTTGTAAAATTTTAATTACCCTTGATCCATCAAATTTCAACATTCTCTTTCATGTAAACAAATAAGATTTCTGTTTCTTCCTAAATTTAAATTAGAAATCCTATAATTTAATTCATTTTAAACATCGAATTTACACGGTTCGTTACACTCTCCCCCACTCAAAACTTTTCGTCCCCGAAAAGGAAAAGAAGGGAGAAGGAAGAATTTAATAATAGTACATCTTATTCAAATATTAACTTATAAACAATAATTTACAACATTTGTTACCTTAAATAAAATATACCATTTTAAAATAATTATGTTTGTAAAAAAAAATTCTAAGTCCAAAATTTACGGAAAATTTTTGGCAGAGTTTCCTTTGTACGGGGAGGCTCAGGAGAAAATATAATATCAAAATATAACAATTATATTACATATATTATCCAAAATATTATATTCCAACTCCTGAAATATATATAAATAGCGCTATAAACCGTAATCTGAAACGTACCTATTTGTCGGCCATTTTACGCTTAAGTTATGGAACCAAAAGCAGCAACAATTGCTTCCACAACCTGCATTTCACTTATAAAGATCCAAAGGGTTAATAATTTATATAAAGTGAAATTAAGCGGTTTCAAACACTAACAACCAATCGGTACAACAACCATCAAAACAACATACACAACAAATCCAAAACAACCATTCAACAAACAAACAAATAGTTGTTCGGATTCAAAACATGAAATTGTACGGAATGGAAATAACTATCAAGTGCATCATTTACTCAACAGTCTTAGATGGAACAAAATAGATTATTTATTCGTCCAACAATTTCAAATTCCCTTACCCAACCAACCATAAATCAAATAATAGAATTCAAACCAACAAACCAAATTAACTTATTATAAATTTATTTCATACTTTAGCTGTTTAATTTCCGTTCTTTCATTACGTCATTTATTTTCATTATATTTCTTTCTATTTTGTTTAGAAATTAACTTCAAGCCTTTTTCTTAAGTTTACAATTTCCCTTTATTATATTACACTCATTTATTTTCACTTACTAATTACTATTATTCATTCATTTATTATTGCATGACCTCTTTTATTTACACTTTAATTACTTAAGTTTATAATCATCTATTTGTCATACTTACCTTTATTATATTTTACTTGGTAAAATTTCAATTATAACTTAAGTTTATAACATTAAATTCTCATTTAACAGCAATTTCATTGAATACTTTTACTACTTGTATAATATTCTATTACAATCTCTTATTAAACATTTCAACTTTTCATATTTGGTAAGTTATATATATATGTTATTTAAGGATGTAATTGAAAGTTATGCAAATTTTTTCACAATTCTTTTAATTAATTAATGGTTCAATAATTATATCTTTGTTTTATAAGTTACATATTTCAAATTACCTTCAATTCCTTTTATTCTATTGTTTTTAATTATAGTAACATTTTAGTTACACTTAAATTTATAACCTTATAACATCAATTCTTATAAATAAAGAATTTCATTAATTCATTTACTAAGGTTTACAATCATTTATATACATTACTTATCTCCCTATTATTAAATTTTTACTTTAATTAAAGGTTCCAATTATTAATTACTAACCTTTCATTTCACTACAATAATTGAAACAATTTATTAACAGAAATTTAAGAATTTAGATGCCGGGTTAAATTTCAAATTATTTAAAAATAACAGATAAATATATTCTTACAACTTATGTCTCAATTTATATTTAAAACAATTCAAAATATATATAAATATTTTTTTCAAAAAAAGAATCGGTAATAAAACTACTATAGTGGCCTTTCCCCCTCGAAACTCGAAAATGAATGTCGATGATGCGTGCACTCATCACCGAAATTATTTTCCAGCGACAGAGAGGAAAGTACAAAACTTATTTTCTCTAAAATCTCCTTTAAACAAATCTTTCGAATTATATTGAAATATTTATATAAGAAAATACTTATAAACAATATTATTATATTCCAAAATTTATTCGAAAGAAATTTCAAAAATTATGTTGTAATTTTCATCTACGGATCTAAGCGCAGTCTCTGTTTTTGCAGTAGTCGCTTGAGTCAACCAGAAATCACGGGCAAACGTGTAAAATTCGAAACCGAAAAGGTTGAATTTGGGCTTTTTGATTTCTTCATCTATTTGCGAAATTGGAACATGGATTTGGTGAGATTAATCACTAGGGGTGCGCAGGAAACGCTGACGTGGCAGGTGGTAATAGGTAGGTTTATTTTGTTTGAATTTTATTTAATTTTGATTTTTCAAACGCATTAATACATTTAACCTCCACATACGAACTCCGTTTCATGCGCGATTTTTTTTGTTAGGATCGTAATTAAATTCCAGATTTTTTGACGCTGGTTTGGACAGATTTGGAGACCGTCGAATTTTTGGGTTTAAATCGGATTTAAATTCGATTTAAATTCAAAAGGTGAGTGTTTTAACCCACTCACAATTTCTAAAATTTCTTGTGTTTGTTAAATTAATTTTAGATATGAGTAGAAATTTATTTATGACTGTTTGGCATGTTTTATTCATTATCTCTGATAAATCGCATTCATTTAATATAACTGTTAATTAATTTTATTTATTGCATAAATTTGACAGTTAGAATTTATTTAATTGCATATTAACTTCCAGTCATAGTTATGTTAAATTTTTAACTGCCAGTTAAATTTAGGTTTATTTTTGCATATAAACTGCCAATTAACAGTTATTAAATTTATTTTGAGTATAAACTGATAATTGATACCATTATTTATCACATGTTATGTATTGATGATTGTTTGAAATTGGATGATGACTGTGTTAAATGGATGTATGATTTGATGGATGAATGGATGATTAATTTTATTAATTGCAAGTTGCTATGCATTTCATTCATTCGGGATTGCGGTTTGAAATGATATATAACCGCATTTTTTTTTTCATTTTAAATTGCGGCTTGAAATGTTAAACATCCGTATCACTTGACCATAGGATAGAAAATTATATACAGGCACCGCGGTAAATATATAAAATTATTTTTGAAATGTTTTTCTATGGTTTTGTAAAGTTATATATATATATATATATGGTTTATGAGATATTGATTTGGTTATTGATAAAGGCTATTATATATACATAGTAATTTCCAGTTTTTAAGCTTTGTATAAATTTGATTTGAAGTTTAAATAAGTTTGATTTTAAGATCAAATAAGATTAAACATTTCTTTAAAATTTAATTTCTGGAGTTTTATGACTTAAATGAGAATAGATTTGGAAGATGAATATTAAGTTAAATTGAAATTTAATAAAAATTAGAATTTTTGAAGGATATGATTTTTATAACTTGATTTTTGTGTAATGTGATTTTAATGAATATCAGGTTGATTAAATGAATATATAATAAACTGAAAGATGATCCAGTTATATGAAGTTAAAGGTTTTCTTGAATTATATTGAATTCATTAAGCAAACATTTCAAGTCTAAATAATAAGTAACTGAATTTGATATATATATATATGGAATTGTCAAATGAGTCTGTTTGAAATGGTGAAATATTTAAAGCCTTGAAACATAAGAATTGAAATGGTATTTGGAAGTTTAAATCGATATTTGAAATTGATTTTTGAAATCTAAAGAAGCTATTTTTTTATAAAAGTAATTTAATATTTAACCATTTAAGAGATGGAAATTTTGTTTCAAAGTTATGTTTTCAAGGTAGTATAATTTGGAAATATTATATTCAAGAGTTTTGATTTCTAAATATTTTACTTTGGAAACCCTATGATTTTGGAAAGAATATATATTGGAAAAAAAATGATATCGTATTGATTTAGGGTTTTAAGAATAAATGATATCGGGTTTATATGGGTTTTAAATGGATATTTTATTATGATTTTAAAAGTATACTTTTTTTTTAAATAACCGCGGTGTTATAATAACGATTGGTTGGCAAAGAGACCGGGATCGGATATGGACATACTCTTTGTCGATACCGAAAACCACTTTGACTAACCGTGTACGCGGAGGAGATTCCAGAATGAAGTAGGTTGGTGGCGACGTTTCCTGTAAGGTAAATACGTGGACCCAACTCCCGTGAGTTGGCATAAGGTGGCTAAAACAGGAGCGATTGACGTGTTAATAAGTTAGCACCTCTGATCGGACACTTCCCTTCGATACTATACTCTGATTTTGGATTGATTCGGTGGCCACCTTCATTTTTGATTTCTTTGATGTGGGGAGTTTGTTCGAGGTGGGCGGCAGCTGCGCGCTGCGCGTTTCCATCGGCCTGGAAGCGTAATTGGTATATCTACCCTGGCATTGCCTAGTTGTGCCGTGTCACCTACCCTACCGCGCCTTTACTACGAGTTTCTATTTGTGTCATACCTATGGAGTATCCTCTGGTAGCCTCCCGATCAGGAGGTATTACGGTAGTGTATAGACTATTGGCATTATTTGTGTTAAGGGCTATATGGGTAACCCCTTAACGCTATTAAAAAGTAAGTTTATTTTACAAATAGACACTATTATAATAGCGCAATATACTATATAGTAAATAGTTTAACGGATCCTTAGGAGATGTAAATCCCGAGCATCTCTGTAGTTACTGCACTCATATTCATTTCTGTTAATTTAACTTACATAAGATCTTTTAGTTCTGACTCGAGTGTTTTGTCTTTTCAATTCGCTCGGGTCAGTCCGAGCGTTTCAGGATTTGAAGATTTAGCTCTGGAGGACGAAGACGAAGATGTATATTATTATTATTTATACTAGTGCACTACACACTGTTCCGCTGCATTGTTGTTGGTATGTGTAACTCTGATATGTATTATATGAATGTTTTGTAAACAGATTTATAAACTGTATATTTTATTATTATATTTTATCCTTCCGCTGCGAGATTCTGTTTTCTTTTATTTCTTTCTTGTTTTTCTTATTTACCCCATAACAATCCGCCCTTCCGTATGATTGAATCGGCATGTGTGTCTATTTAAATCGTGCGAAAAGGCGGGACGTTACAGTTTGTAAACATATCAACACTTGATTTACTCACCATTATGCTGAGAACAGAAAACTATACTTGTATCCAGGCTCGTGAATTTTCAGACATGCAGAGAACAGCTTTTGAAGTTTGAAACATGAATGCCTTAGCTTTTTAAAAGAAAACTGGAGTTGCTTGCAGATATATATTTTTCCTTTATCTCAGATTTGAAAAATAGAAACAGACCTTGATCTTTGAACTTGCTTTTGAAGATGGTTAATAATTTTCTGGTTTGATGTAACGACCCAGAATTTTAAACAATTTAAATTGAAAATATTTAATTAATTTTAAATATTTGAATGATGGTTTGGATTGAATTTTCAATATAACTTTGAATTTGGCGATTGAATTATAGAATTTAATCTATAGAGAGTTGAATAAAAATTTGAATCTTCAATTTTAAGCCGATTTAAAATATTTCAAAGGCTTGTAAAATTCATATTGATAATACTGAAGATTATAGAAGCTTCAGAATTGAATTTGAAAGTGAATTGTTCAGTTTTGAAATTATATCGTTTGAATCGATATTTAAAATAGCCGTCCGAGGCACAGTCTCGGAATTCGACGAAACCAGTTCCATTGGGTCCGTAATATTGAATTATTCTCGGATTTCAAATTTCGTATTTTTCGGAGTTTATATGTGAACATATGACACGTAAACGCGTCGAAATCAAATCGAATTCAGTTTAAATATAAAATTTAAATTGGTCAAACTAACACACGTTCTCTTCCCTAAATTCATGCCTAAATTCACGATAGAAATCGTGCCGAGCATACCCCCTTCACGTTTAAATGTCCCTCATTCCTCTCTTCAGTTTCAATTCACAGAAAAACAAAATTTATGGCCGATAAAAAAAAAATGAATAAAGCTTCCTCTCATTTACTTTCAATTCGAAGCCTGTAAGCACCGAAGCCTTCTTCATAACCCCAACTCGAATTCACTTCAAAATCATGGCCGTAGCCCTAAAAATCAAAGTCGCGGCGGCTAGGCGTGGCGCGCGATCGACACGAGGCTGCGGCGGCATCGGGGTTGGCAAGTGGTAGCAGAGACGGCGACAACTTGATGATGGTGGTTGCGCGAGTTCGAGGGCACGGCAGTATCGCTATTGCAATTGGAAGCGTCGGCGACGACAGGGGACGCGCGCGCGTGGGCCGAGCAAGTCGCGATTCAGTGGGGCTTCACGGCGGCGTCGCGATGATTGGGTGGCGTGCGATTTGAAGGCGGAGGATGAATCTGGGTAATAGGCAGTGAAGGTATTGATTTAATATTGATTTATTTATTCAATTTAAACTTGAAAGAAAATTAGTTTAAATGTTGGTATGTTTTAGACAGTAAAATGAGTTACTGTTATTTTTACAGAAAATATTTTACATAAATGAAGTTTGAAAAAAAATTATTATTTATAAATTTTAAAATCTATATATATTATCTTCAAAAGAAAAATACAGTGAATATATGTATATATATGAAATGTAGAAATTTAGAAATAGTTGAAAATTTATATATATATATATATAAAATATGATTTTACCAGAAAAGGAAAAATCCCAGAGTTTAAATTTATATATATATTTGATTAATTTATTAAAAAGGGAGTTTAGTTTTAATTCAATATTTAGTTGAACAAATTTATTAAAAGAAGATGATTTGAAGATATTAATTTAAAGTAAAGTGATTAGTTAAGTTGTTATAAAATAAATAGTTTACAATAATAAATTTGTTTTATCTATTATGGATACTAAAAATAAATTTTTTAGTTAAAATTGAATTTATAATTAATTAAGTTATTAAAGGGTAAGTGATTTTTCACTTAGTTTAAATATTCTATTTAAAAGGAGAATTATTTATAACAAATGTAATAGTTAAAACCAAAATTTGTTAGTTGATTTAATTTATAAAAAGGAAATTTAAATTTTAGTTAAATGAAAATTATTAAAGAAACTGGTTTAAATAAAACTATCAGTTAATTTAACTATTAAAATGAAATCACCAATGAATCGAAATTATCAAATGAAAATTTATTATTCCATTATTTCGAATATTAATAAATTGTGTAAATATTTATACAAGGTATAAATGAAGAAAACAAGTTGAATTGGGAGTGGATTGCAAACAGGAATAAAGGTGAGAACTTCTCACTCAAAAAGAATTTTGTTGTTTATTTAAATTTTAAATAGTTAGATTTAAAATTGCTTGACTGTGTTGATTGAATGCTTGAATGATGATTGTTATATATATATTGGATGTGAATAGACCCTATACGCCGTTAGTAAGCGGAGGTTATTTATTACACACATATACCGCGATATTCCACCTCGAAGTGGAATTGGTATTATATTATATATATAGCAATATATATATATATATATTGGCATATGTATATATTGCAGTTGATTGATTTCCCGCATTTTCTTTTAGCGGATGAGACCCTGTGCGCCGTTAGTAAGCGGATATATATTTATAAAATTCCATATACCGCGATATTCCGTCTTGAAACGGAATTGGTATTGTGCTAATGTCTGTGGATGCAAGGAAACAGGTTGGAGGGATCCAACTGGATTCCTCACAAATATTTATTTGATTTCATATATTGTGATATTTGATTGTTTATCATGAATGATATATGATGTTTGAAAGTCGTGATTGACTATTTGATGTGTTGCATCATCGGATCCAATTTTTGAAGTTTAAAAATAACGATTTTAATTTTTAAAGTATTTCTAAAGTGATTGTGAAAATATACGTTTTATAAATATTTTTGGAATTGATCCATTATAGATAAATAAACATTATAATTTTAAATGTTATAAAATTATGATTTTTGAGAAATATAATTAAAAGTTGATTTTTGAAAATATGGGATTAATGATTTTATAAAATAGTTTAAACTGGGATTTTTGAATCTATTGTAAAAAGTTTAAATATAGTGTTTATAAAATTTGATTTTTTTTTTATAAAGAAAATGGTGAAATTATAAAGGAGTTTAAAGATTTTAAAAGAATGATATAAATTGATTTATATAAAAGATTTACAAATTGATATTTGTAAATTAAAATATTGGAATTATAAAACGAAGTTTTTATAAGAGTTAGAATGAATTGTGAATGAATTTCATAAATAAATGAAATTTATAGAATTATGAACGGTGAAATTATAAATGGAATTTTATAAGCAGTAGGTTTATAAAATTTGTAAAGTTATTAAAGGAATGAATTTTGGGTAAATAAATGAATCTTACAAGTTATAAGATTTATAAATTTGGAAAGTTTAAAGGAACGATTTAGTAAACCAATAAATTATAAGTATTTAACTTATAATATGGAATTGTAGTATATCATTGAGATATAAAATTGAATAGATTTATAAAGGGATTTATAAAAAGGAGTTGATATAAAATAAATAGAAATAGAATTTATAAACGTTGTTTTATAAAATCGAAATGACTTATTTTGATAAGTAAAATTGTTGTAATTTATTATAGAGTTATATTCATGTTTTAGACAGTGAATAATTCCTTAAAATAAAATGAATAGAAAGATGAAATTTGTTGAAATAGATGTTTTCGAGAAATAAAAGGAAATAGTGGATTATAACACTGTTGTTATAATAAATGATTTCCGAAAGGAAATGTTTTATATAGTATTGGGATTTATATATCTATTTTAATTTTGAATCCCTATACTAGTGATTTTGGGTTGTCGCAACGATGTTTTACGCAACATTCGTTTTGGCCCAAATAAATATGTTTAAGAGAATGATTTCCTTAAAGAATGAAATATATACTTAAGTTCGATTAAAGTATATAGAATATTTTCCAAGTGTAGAAAATAAAAAGACTGTGAATTACTTATTTAATAAGTATGAAAATGTTTTTCAAATATAGAGTAAATATGTTGAGGATTTATCTTTTGAAGATAAATTGAAAATGAATAATTGAAATCGTTTATTCATAAATATTTTGGAAATATAAATTCAATATGGAATTTATAAATGAAATTTGGAAAATGGGTTTAAAAATAAATATTGATTTATTTTTAAAGTATGGAAATTATGGATATATCTAGTAAAGATATTTTTGGGGAATAAATAATTTGGAAAATTATTTGGAATCTGGTGATGTGTGCATATCTATTGATAGTTCAATAACCGACTATCAATATTTACCTTTGAATGGTATTTGTTGTGATTGCTTGAAAAATTGAATGCCACACTTATTTTTTTTAAATAAGCGCTCACTATTCGGGTTAACCGGGAAAGGACCATGGGGTCGTATAACCCATTCCGAATATGTGATATGTCGTTATGAATTGCATTCGAAGACCGGTGTTGAAGACCGGATATTTTCGAAAACGAAAGGGTTTCTTGTCGAATGTCTTTGCATCGACTGGTCCCCGGTATAGAGACTCCATATGTGATGGGAAGTCCGAACGTGATTAGTGAATATCCGGATTGCAAGGACTTCTTTGTAAGTGCCTTCGGTTCTGTTCGATCCTGGAACAGACTTGTATGGATAGTATGCCTGACATTACAAATTGAGATATAAAGCCGATTTCTTTCAAATATATTTCTGTTGGTGGCGGAGAATTTATTCTTTTAGCTTAACACCCTTCTCTGAGACGTACGAGCTCAGAGGTTATGTAGTTGAAGTTATCAGCAATATATTCCCAATTTGGTAATGTGACATACTGAGTGTTGCTGTGAAATGATCATTGTGTTGATTATTTGTGATAGGATCAATTGTTTGATCGTTTATCTTTGTGATCATCTCTATGATCATTTGTTGACCCAAAGCATGGCTTTTGTATAAAGTATGTTTTTGTGGACGTGACTTCGTCGAGCCTCACACCCCGTGAATGGTCAAAACAGGAAAGAAGCAGCAAGGTTATGAGGGGTAGTGCCCTTTAGGATGTGTGCATTTCCTTCTGGAAAAGGGTGGTATCATGGTATGGAGCCCAGATACTTACTCATGTTGAAAACACTTTGTTATGATTGTGTGAATTGATTATGAGCGCTCGGTGAAAAGGTCCCAAAGGACCGGGGGATGGCATATTCGGTCAGTTGTTACTCAGTTAGGGGTAACCCGGCCTTATGTTGGTAGAGATCCGGTTTGGTTCTCGGGGATGTCCATCCAGAGGCATTCTCATGTGGCAATGGGAAGTTCCTTGGCCTGACCATTCGTTGGAAATCCAAAGAAACAATACGATCTTGTACGGTTTTAGTTGTAGAAACTGCCATCTAATATGGTAGCTATTAGTAGGCATAATATAATGGTACCTATGCTGGCTAAGATTTATATTCTACTTTTGAAATGTTTTCTACACTATGCACTAGTAATAATATCAAATGTTTTATTTTAATGCGTATCAAGCATCTTTGACTAACATAAGAAGAAATCTCCTCCAAGTCTGCGTTTGCATTGTGTGTGTGGCGGGAGGTCTTATGGTAGTTACATTTTTAAAAGCATTGCGAATTGATTTAAAAATATTCCTCTATTTTTGATTTTAAAGAAAATAAACTGTTTTAAGTTCTCGCACCAATCACATGACTGACTCGGAGTTTATTGTTTTCCTTCCTAAACTCTGGGTGCCCACTAATTTCCACACGGGCAGTCAAGAGTTAAGGTTTATCAGGATATTCTGGAATTCAGGAGTTGCTAGAGGCAAGCTGGATAGCATGGCGTATTACTAGTATATAGTATTTCTTTTCCGCTGTTTGTTGTTGTTTGATGTTGTACACTCTGATGTTACGATGTAATGAAATGAAATGTAATGTAATAACTGATATAGTTCTTTGGTTAAAGATTATTCATTGATTATTATATGTTGTTCCGCTGCGAATTGTGAGATTCTGTTGTTGTTTCTGTTGTTTCTTTCTGTTCTGTTTTCTTTCTCTCTTCTTCTACCTCTTTCTTTTTCTTTTCTTCTTTCTTAAACCCATAACATTTCGGTTTTTCGTCAACGAAAAATCGCAAGCGTTACATTTGGTATCAGAGCCTATGGTTAAGCGACAACCATGGTTCTGTTGGGTGTTACTCGTTAGAGATAGAGTCAGCAGTACTCTAGAATGAGTTTGAGTGTAATAATAGATATGAGCGCGTATTTGTTAGGGAATATAAATTTTTTTTTGAATCGGGTAAATGAGATAATTTTGCCCAAAATTTTTTTTTATAGAAAAGAAATGATTTTCTTTGAATTATTATAGTATATGGTTGCATGATTATTAAGAAGTGATAATATTGAATTATTATCATTAGTATATTAAATAAAATAAAATGGATTGAATTCAAGTAAACTAACTTGATAAATTATTAATTCATGGACTAACGAATTGGAATTTGAATTGGTTTAATTAAAGTTTAGTCGTAAGCTGAATTTGAAGATAAACTTGAATTTGAATATAAATTCAAGTAAGTAAAGGAAATAAATTGAAATTCTCTTTGTTAGTAATTAAGTAAATTCGTGATGAATTGAATATGGAAATTGAAATTTGAAATGAATTAGTAAATGAAAGTAAATAGTTAGAATTCAATATTTAGAATTGAGAATTGAATTTGAATGAAATTTGAGTTATGAATTGAATTCAAATAGAATTGAAATTGTGAATCGAAATTGAAATATAATATTGAATGATAATAAATATGTAACTTCAATAGTGAAGTAAAAATGTATAAGAAGTATATATTGAATATTTTGTAATGGAATAGGCAAAATGGTTTGAATGATGGTTTGGATTAGATATTATGATAGCAGGATATACAGGTGTATAATGGGATTGAGATTTTGATTTCAAAGATAAAATTTAATTGCTCGACAAAAAGGTACGTATTTCAATTTCAGTATGAGATTTGATGACTTTCTTCTCTAGCGACTTGGCTTTTCTCTTTTCTTTTTGATTCTGAGGGGCCGTGGTGCCATTTTGTAGTCGTACCGAGCTAGCCGCGCAAAGGAAACGCTGGCGAAATTTTTCCAAAATTTAGGGTGTTAGAAAAATTTTGAGAAAAATTTGAAAGTTGATAAATGATAGTGAATTGTTAAGGAAAACAATATTGGTTGGAACCTATAATTGAAGTTAGAAAGCTAGTTGAAATGATAGTGATCTCTAGTAAAAAGATTTAGGCTAGTAAGTTGATAAAACTATTTGGATTGTGAAAAATAATAGACGGGATAAGGACATTCTTCTTAACTTGTAATTTCAGGACGAAATTCTTTTCAGGAGGAAAGATTGTAACGACCCAGAATTGTAAACAATTTAAATTGAAAATATCTAATTAATTTTAAATATTTGAATGATGGTTTGGATTGAATTTTCAATATAACTTTGAATTTGGCGATTGAATTATAGAATTTAATCTATAGAGAGTTGAATAAAAATTTGAATCTTCAATTTTAAGCCGATTTAAAATATTTCAAAGGCTTGTGAAATTCATATTGATAATACTGAAGATTATAGAAGCTTCAGAATTGAATTTGAAAGTGAATTGTTCAGTTTTGAAATTATATCGTTTGAATCGATATTTAAAATAGCCGTCCGAGGCACAGTCTCGGAATTCGACGAAACCAGTTCCATTGGGTCCGTAATATTGAATTATTCTCGGATTTCAAATTTCGTATTTTTCGGAGTTTATATGTGAACATACGACACGTAAACGCGTCGAAATCAAATCGAATTCAGTTTAAATATAAAATTTAAATTGGTCAAACTAACACACGTTCTCTTCCCTAAATTCATGCCTAAATTCACGATAGAAATCGTGCCGAGCATACCTCCTTCACGTTTAAATGTCCCTCATTCCTCTCTTCAGTTTCAATTCACAGAAAAACAAAATTTATGGCCGATAAAAAAAAATGAATAAAGCTTCCTCTCATTTACTTCCAATTCGAAGCCTGTAAGCACCGAAGCCTTCTTCATAACCCCAACTCGAATTCACTTCAAAATCATGGCCGTAGCCCTAAAAATCAAAGTCGCGGCGGCTAGGCGTGGCGCGCGATCGACACGAGGCTGCGGCGGCATCGGGGTTGGCAAGTGGTAGCAGAGACGGCGACAACTTGATGACGGTGGTTGCGCGAGTTCGAGGGCACGGCAGTATCGCTATTGCAATTGGAAGCGTCGGCGACGACAGGGGACGCGCGCGCGTGGGCCGAGCAAGTCGCGATTCAGTGGGGCTTCACGGCGGCGTCGCGATGATTGGGTGGCGTGCGATTTGAAGGCGGAGGATGAATCTGGGTAATAGGCAGTGAAGGTATTGATTTAATATTGATTTATTTATTCAATTTAAACTTGAAAGAAAATTAGTTTAAATGTTGGTATGTTTTAGACAATAAAATGAGTTACTGTTATTTTTACAGAAAATATTTTACATAAATGAAGTTTGAAAAAAAATTATTATTTATAAATTTTAAAATCTATATATATATTATCTTCAAAAGAAAAATACAGTGAATATATGTATATATATGAAATGTAGAAATTTAGAAATAGTTGAAAATTTATATATATATATATATATATATATATATAAAATATGATTTTACCAGAAAAGGAAAAATCCCAGAGTTTAAATTTATATATATATTTGATTAATTTATTAAAAAGGGAGTTTAGTTTTAATTCAATATTTAGTTGAACAAATTTATTAAAATAAGATGATTTGAAGATATTAATTTAAAGTAAAGTGATTAGTTAAGTTGTTATAAAATAAATAGTTTACAATAATAAATTTGTTTTATCTATTATGGATACTAAAAAGAAAATTTTTAGTTAAAATTGAATTTATAATTAATTAAGTTATTAAAGGGTAAGTGATTTTTCACTTAGTTTAAATATTCTATTTAAAAGGAAAATTATTTATAACAAATGTAATAGTTAAAACCAAAATTTGTTAGTTGATTTAATTTATAAAAAGGAAATTTAAATTTTAGTTAAATGAAAATTATTAAAGAAACTGGTTTAAATAAAACTATCAGTTAATTTAACTATTAAAATGAAATCACCAATGAATCGAAATTATCAAATGAAAATTTATTATTCCATTATTTCGAATATTAATAAATTGTGTAAATATTTATACAAGGTATAAATGAAGAAAACAAGTTGAATTGGGAGTGGATTGCAAACAGGAATAAATGTAACAACCCGGTATTTCGTACCGATTAATTATCGTCTCTGGACGATTACCTTTCCCAGCTAATTGCTGTTTTGAAATTTTTAAAACCAGTTTGAAACTCTTTTGAAAATTTAATAGTGGTCTGTGTTTCTTATTTTTTTTAATGGACTTTGAATTCTCGGCCCACGTTTTCAATTGTTGGCCGTGATAATTCGCTAAGTAAAAACCCTTTCCCCTTTCATTCATTTCTCTCATTCGAAAACCCTACCTCAAAACGAACGAGCGAAATAAATGGCGGCTCCAAAATCGTTCGTCCCTCTTCTCCAAAGCTAGGGCGCGTTCAGGGTCGAAGATGTTGGCTTCTTCAATTCAGTCGAATTCGACTTCGTGGTACTGGGAGTCTCCGATCGATGGATCGGTTCTGCAGCTAGGGCTTAACTTCACGATTCTTCGAATTGCGACCGATTAAAGGTGAGTTTACTCACATCTAATTCGACTTAGTAATATGTTTTGCGTTCGATTTGGGTTTGTTGTTGATGCTTTCTCTGATTTTACATATTCGTGTATATTTGTGTTACTTGGTTAACTCGGCTTTGAATTTGGGCTATTCAATATCTCGTGACCATCACGATTTCGATTTTTGTGACTTCAGTCACTTGATTTTGGGGACTTTTGTTTGGTGGACCATACTATGCTTAACTTGATTTTTAAATCAAAATAGATTTGGTTCGATTTTGGGCACTGACTTCGTTTCTCTGTTGCTCCCTTTTGTTGATGGTGGTTTGAGACTGTTGCATTTGCTTCTTTTTGGTTTGATTCGAGACTGCATCGAGTTAATTCTGTGCATCCATTTGTTGTTCGAATGTATCACTTGGCTTCGAGTTGCGGTTGCATTTGCTCCAGTAATTCATGTTGTTTAGTATTTTGCAAACTTGAAGTGTTATAATTTCTACTGCATGTGGGTGTATGTAGTTTATAATGTTGAAATGCTATACTTCCTTGCTGCAATGCTTGGGTAATTATTTTTGCAAACATTGAAATGTTCAAGTTGTCATTATACTTGCTAGGATTCACCTATAGTTGAGTCGAGATGTAATACGGCATTTGGTCGTAAGTATGATAGTTGCGCTATCCAGTTTACAGTGCATACATGTTTTATCTTTATTCCTATCACTCCTTTGGTTTATGATTTCATTGTGGCCTTGACTCTGCATACATTCACTGATGTTGTCACTGCACTCCTGTTTTTCATGTAATTCACTGAATCGGGTCTCGAACATGGTTATTTCATTGGTTAGACTGCTGCACATGTGATCTTTGTTGCATATATGTGTCAGTTGTAAGGTTGGTTATGTTCCTTCCACTGTTGCCTGTAGGTAATTGTCCATCCATGCTGTAAGACCAGTAGCATGCTTTGTTCATGCATCTTGATGTTATTGTCCAGTTTCACTATGATATACCTGTCGTAAAATTTTTGCAATTCCAAGTTGCACCTCTCATTTATTTTGTCCCTGTGCATATCTTTATGTACATTAATTTGTGTACAATTGGGTGCCATATTTTTGGTGCTCTCACATTTATTTTGTTGTCTTCATGTATGTTGTCCAGTGCTTGTTAATCTGAGTTGTGTTGTTTTGTTTGCCTTGACCATGCCATGTATGTGATTCATTATGTACATATGAGAATGTACTTTTGTTTCAGGATCCACTCTTGCCTTTGTAACTCATGTTATATTCATGGAGTTAAAGCAGCTTCATGGTAGCTGCCTTGACCATCTGAAACAGTGGGTATTTGTTTCATGCAGTTTTTAGGGCGTGTCACTATGGTGCACTGTCCAGTTCATGTTGTCAGCATTGATTTGTGTCAATTAATTCAATTCCACTCGAGTCCGTGCCTTTATGCTCGAGTCTGATACTTGCATTTATCCAATTTTCGCAGTTTCATACTGCATGTCGCCATTCCGGCTGTCACAGTTCCATTTGGTTCAATTGAGTTGAGTCATGATAGCAATGACTTGACCTTTGCATTTTGCTTGTTTTCAAATTACACTTGAGTTGAATCCGGTAATTTGAATTTGACCTTGTGCCCGTTTGTGTACATCATCACTGTAGTGGCAAGGCAGTGCACGCAAGCGTGAACTGCAGCCACACGGTATTGAGTTTTTGGGTACGACATCACTATAGTGGCAAGGCAGTGCACGCAAGCGTGAACTGCAGCCACACGGTATGGTTTTGTGATATTCTATTTTGTTTTGATTTATTAATCTTTTGCGTAGTTCATATTGTAGCCCTACTCATCTTAATGTTTTAATTGATATTACAATGGTTTGAACTGTTTTGTTTATTTCAATTCAATGTTCTGAATTGCATTCTGATTTGGTTTAATTACTATCGTCTATTCATTATTTAATTATTATTGCTTCTGTGCATTAATAACTGAGTTTGAATTAGACTGACCCGAGTATTATTTTCTTTTGAATTTAATACTCGGGTCAGACCGAGTATTTCAGGTTGTAGATATTCTGCTTTGGATTGCTGCTAGAGCTATGAAGTTCTTTCATATCTTTTGGAGTATTCGTCGTTATTTGTAGTAATCTGTATGATTGTATAGGAAGATATGTATTCATGTATATCATATACGTTAATGTACTTGTATATGTAACTTCCTGAGTCGACTGTTGTAGTTGTATCATATGTACCGTGTGAATGTATTGTAACTGACATCAGTTATTATATATATATGAGACTTTCTGTTTCATCTGTGTTCCGCATTTATATTATCTGTGTTGTTATTTTATATTTACTGTTCTAAACTATTACGAACCATCGTAGTTCGTTTTATATTGGAATTGGGGTATGTCGATGGGAGAAAATAAATCAGAGATGAAAAATGAAAGAAAACATATTTATATACCACTCCCATTGAGATAACCAATACTAGTATAAGGCCTAACTATTGATGGTCGCTCCTCAACAGCCTTATTCTCCGTGCTAGTTGACAGCACTACACCGTAGTGCTCTTGGCTAGCGCGGGTATAGAGGTGGGGCGTCACAGCTTGGTATCAAAGCCTGGGGTTTAGAACAAATATAAAACATTACTTAGATAGTACATGTGTTACAACTATTTGTCGATGTTTTATTTCACATCTTTGTCTTAAGATCATCTTTGATTGTTAGGAATGAATTCCTAACGCTTATTCGTGAGCATTGCTGCTATTCTCTATCGCACTTGCTCACTTGAGTTTACACTTCTAAGTATCAGTGTATATATGCTCTACCAAGTTGCATATTGCTGCAACTAGTACCCACTTCGATTTGAACTCGCAATGTTTATTCGAACTGCTATATATATGCATTCTTATCTCTGATAGTTTTAAAATTTCTTTGGTATAAAAGAAATTGTCTTGGTCTTTGCCTTGTCGATATCGACGTTGACTTGACTTTTACTTTTGCTAAAGTCATTCAAGCATTTATACTCGTTCTGCTTTGTTTTTCCAATTGTTGATCGGTTCTTCTTTTCCGGTTAGTTGTTATCACCTTTGTCGACTTTGATAACTTCTATTTCAGGAATTTTGGGTATTCCTACTTTGATGGATTTGGAATCGAATTCTTTGTATTTTATTCACGTCTTCGAATGTGAATCTTAGTGAATTGATTTGGTTTTCGAATTTAATCGATTCTTGATTATTTCCCGATTTGTTGCTATCATTTATTAGCAACTTTGATAACCTTTTCTTCGGGATTTTTGTGAACATACCTTTCGATGAATTCGGTATCGATTTCTTTGGATTCTATTCACGTCTTCGTATGTGAATTCTTGTGATTGATTGTTTCTACAATCATTTTTGTGATTTGTCACTTTAAAAATATAAAGGTTTCAATACTGGTAGTAAATATCAAAAACTCTTTTATCAAAATTTTTTCAACTCTATTTTCAATACCAAACTCGTTTTTGAAACTGTTTTCCAATCTATTAGTATATACAAATCTTTATTTCACTCGTATGAGAAATCTAATTAAACGGCTTAGTAAAACAAGTGGTATGAAACGCTTGCGTTTACTTCGTCGGTTAATTGTTGGACTTGTTCGATTGAACCTCTAGTGACAAATTTTATTAGTGAAGATTTACAGTTTGTTCGTAAATATTTAAGTTAAGTAAGTGGTTATGGGACATGATGCTAAACTTTTACATTTACTGACTTAGTGTAATTGACACTTCTCGTTGATCATGACGATCATTTTTACGGTTAGACTAGGCCTCATCGGTGTGATTTCGTCTCACACATATCTCTTGGGCTTTGAGGATTGTCTAGACACCACTTGTGTGATTTCATTCACACATACTTTTCTTTTGATTGTGAGGTTAGACTAGACACCACTTGTGTGATTCCACTCACACATACCTCTTTTGATTTTTTGGTTAGTCTGGACCTCAATCTGTGTGATTTCGACTCACACATGTCGGGTAGCGCCCCACGGTCTTCGGGCCATTCGTGTGTCAAAATTAATGGCTTGCAACCATGAGATAGCGTCTCGTTATGCGTTGCACGTGTTGATGATTTTTCATGCTCGCGGGTAGGTGAGATTCCGTGCTCCCGTTCTCGCTTTGCGTTGCACGTGTTGATGATTTTTCATGCTCGCGTGTAGGTGAGATTCCGTGCTCCCGTTCTCGCTTTGCGTTGCCCGTGTTGGTGATTTTCATGCTCACGTGTAGGTGAGATTCCGTGCTCCCGTTCTCGCTTTGCGTTGCACGTGTTGATGATTTTTCATACTCGCGGGTAGGTGAGATTCCGTGCTCCCGTTCTCGCTTTGCGTTGCACGTGTTGATGATTTTTCATGCTCGCGTGTAGGTGAGATTCCGTGCTCTTGTTCTCGCTTTGCGTTGCCCGTGTTGGTGATTTTCATGCTCACGTGTAGGTGAGATTCTGTGCTCCCGTTCTCGCTTTGCATTGCACGTGTTGGTGAGTTTTCATGCTCGCATGTAGGTGAGTTTTCGTGCTCCCGTTCTCGTTATGCGTTACATGTGTTGATGAATTTTCATGCTCGCGTGTTGGTGAGTTTCCATACTCTCCTTTGAGTTTTCATACTCTGTTCGAGTTTTCATACTCCGTTTGAGTTTTTGTACTCTGTTCGAGTTTTCATACTCCGTTTGAGTTTTCATACCCTGTTCGAGTTTTCATACTCCGTTTGAGTTTTCATACTCCGTTTGAGTTTTCATACTCTGTTCGAGTTTTCATACTCCGTTTGAGTTTTCATACTCCGTTTGAGTTTCCATACTCTCCTTCGAGTTTTCATACTCCGTTCGAGTTTTCATACTCGCGTTCGAGTTTTCATACTCCGGTTCGAGTTTTCATACTCGCGTTCGAGTTTTCATACTCCGTTTGAGTTTTCATACTCTGTTCGAGTTTTCATACTCCGTTTGAGTTTTCATACTCCGTTTGAGTTTCCATACTCTGTTCGAGTTTTCATACTCCGTTTGAGTTTTCATACTCCGTTTGAGTTTCCATACTCTCCTTCGAGTTTTCATACTCCGTTCGAGTTTTCATACTCGCGTTCGAGTTTTCATACTCCGGTTCGAGTTTTCATACTCGCGTTCGAGTTTTCATACTCCGGTTCGAGTTTTCGTACTCGCGTTCGAGTTCTCATACTCTTAGCTTGTGTTTTCTGGATTTCTTGTGAGGATTTCTAGAATTTGTGCTTCACCAATTTTCGTGATTTCTATTGATAAGTTTTATCAATTCTTGTGCATTGGTGAATTCGTGTGTTATTGACTTGTTATGAATACAAGTTTAGGGTATGATACCCCTTTCTATCTTTGAGAAGATTCTTGTGACATTTTTTATGAACGAAAATTCATTGGTATTATATTTTGATGCCAATTATTTCGATGAAATTTTGACGTATGTCGAAGTTGCTACTGACATTGCCATTTTAATCACGTGTTTTAAAAAAAAATTTATTCTTCAAAATATTTCAAAATATAAATCAAAATTGTTTTCAAAATTTTTACGATTTGCGCTTTCAAAAGAATGAGGAAGCGAATTAAACGTTTCAGAAAAATCGAGGACTATGACCCCTTTCTTTTACTGATTCGCTTAATTCCGGACTTGTCCGTTTGAGAACGTAAAATGTTATTTATTTAAAATACACAATTTTGCACTTTCAAGGAAACGATGAAGTGAATTAAACGATTTAGTAAAACTCGTGGTTATGGGTCATGTGCGTTTGCTATTTCGGTTAATTTCGGACTCGTTAATTGAAAATTTGTGATTTCTGATTATCGCTTGTGATAATCAGATAATTGAGATTTAATTATCGTTTTGATAATTGAATATTTATGATTTCTGATTTATCGTTTTTGATAATCAGATATTTATTGTTTCTAATTATCGTTTGTGATAATTAGATATTTGAGATTTAATTATCGTTTGTGATAATTAAATATTTACGATTTAAAATTTGATTATCGGTTGTGATAATTAAATATTCATTGACTTATGATTTCTAATTATCGTTTGTGATAATTAGATATTTGTGGTTTAATTATCGTTTGTGATAATTAAACATTTGTGATTTGAGATTTGATTATCAATTGTGATAATTAAATATTTGTGATTTGAAATTTGATTACCGTTGTGGTAATTTCTGATTATCGTTTTGATAATCGGATGTTTGTGATTTCTGATTTATCGTTTTGGATAATCAGATATTTATTGTTTCTAATTATCGTTTGTGATAATTAGATATTTGTGGTTTAATTATCGTTTGTGATAATTGAACATTTGAGATTTGAGATTTGATTATCAATTGTGATAATTAAATATTTGTGATTCTGATTATCGTTTTTGATAATCAGATATTCGTTGTTTTTGATTATCATTTGCGATAATTAAATATCTGTGATTTGAGATTGATTTTCGATGTTGAAAATCGAATAGATGTTGATTTGATTATCGTTTTTGATAATCGAATATTAGTGATTTGAGATTTCTGAATTATCTATTGATGATTAGAATTTTGTTGAGAATTTGGGAATTTCTTTTATGAAATTTAAAGATTACTCTTTCATGCTCTATATGGTGAACTTTCTATTTCTAATTTCTTCATTTTGTGATGATACGCTTTTATGGTTGTTACCTTTTGTTCATTTTTTCCTTATGATTGCGAGGACGCAATTTCTTTAAGGAGGGGAGTCTGTAACAACCCGGTATTTCGTACCGATTAATTATCGTCTCTGGACGATTACCTTTCCCAGCTAATTGCTGTTTTGAAATTTTTAAAACCAGTTTGAAACTCTTTTGAAAATTTAATAGTGGTCTGTGTTTCTTATTTTTTTTAATGGACTTTGAATTCTCGGCCCACGTTTTCAATTGTTGGCCGTGATAATTCGCTAAGTAAAAACCCTTTCCCTTTTCATTCATTTCTCTCATTCGAAAACCCTACCTCAAAACGAACGAGCGAAATAAATGGCGGCTCCAAAATCGTTCGTCCCTCTTCTCCAAAGCTAGGGCGCGTTCAGGGTCGAAGATGTTGGCTTCTTCAATTCAGTCGAATTCGACTTCGTGGTACTGGGAGTCTCCGATCGATGGATCGGTTCTGCAGCTAGGGCTTAACTTCACGATTCTTCGAATTGCGACCGATTAAAGGTGAGTTTACTCACATCTAATTCGACTTAGTAATATGTTTTGCGTTCGATTTGGGTTTGTTGTTGATGCTTTCTCTGATTTTACATATTCGTGTATATTTGTGTTACTTGGTTAACTCGGCTTTGAATTTGGGCTATTCAATATCTCGTGACCATCACGATTTCGATTTTTGTGACTTCAGTCACTTGATTTTGGGGACTTTTGTTTGGTGGACCATACTATGCTTAACTTGATTTTTAAATCAAAATAGATTTGGTTCGATTTTGGGCACTGACTTCGTTTCTCTGTTGCTCCCTTTTGTTGATGGTGCTTTGAGACTGTTGCATTTGCTTCTTTTTGGTTTGATTCGAGACTGCATCGAGTTAATTCTGTGCATCCATTTGTTGTTTGAATGTATCACTTGGCTTCGAGTTGCGGTTGCATTTGCTCCAGTAATTCATGTTGTTTAGTATTTTGCAAACTTGAAGTGTTTTAATTCCTACTGCATGTGGGTGTATGTAGTTTATAATGTTGAAATGCTATACTTCCTTGCTGCAATGCTTGGGTAATTATTTTTGCAAACATTGAAATGTTCAAGTTGTCATTATACTTGCTAGGATTCACCTATAGTTGAGTCGAGATGTAATACGGCATTTGGTCGTAAGTATGATAGTTGCGCTATCCAGTTTACAGTGCATACATGTTTTATCTTTATTCCTATCACTCCTTTGGTTTATGATTTCATTGTGGCCTTGACTCTGCATACATTCACTGATGTTGTCATTGCACTCCTGTTTTTCATGTAATTCACTGAATCGGGTCTCGATCATGGTTATTTCATTGGTTAGACTGCTGCACATGTGATCTTTGTTACATATATGTGTCAGTTGTAAGGTTGGTTATGTTCCTTCCACTGTTGCCTGTAGGTAATTGTCCATCCATGCTGTAAGACCAGTAGCATGCTTTGTTCATGCATCTTGATGTTATTGTCCAGTTTCACTATGATATACCTGTCGTAAAATTTTTGCAATTCCAAGTTGCACCTCTCATTTATTTTGTCCCTGTGCATATCTTTATGTACATTAATTTGTGTACAATTGGGTGCCATATTTTTGGTGCTCTCACATTTATTTTGTTGTCTTCATGTATGTTGTCCAGTGCTTGTTAATCTGAGTTGTGTTGTTTTGTTTGCCTTGACCATGCCATGTATGTGATTCATTATGTACATATGAGAATGTACTTTTGTTTCAGGATCCACTCTTGCCTTTGTAACTCATGTTATATTCATGGAGTTAAAGCAGCTTCATGGTAGCTGCCATGACCATCTGAAACAGTGGGTATTTGTTTCATGCAGTTTTTAGGGCGTGTCACTATGGTGCACTGTCCAGTTCATGTTGTCAGCATTGATTTGTGTCAATTAATTCAATTCCACTCGAGTCCGTGCCTTTATGCTCGAGTCTGATACTTGCATTTATCCAATTTTCGCAGTTTCATACTGCATGTCGCCATTCCGGCTGTCACAGTTCCATTTGGTTCAATTGAGTTGAGTCATGATAGCAATGACTTGACCTTTGCATTTTGCTTGTTTTCGAATTACACTTGAGTTGAATCCGGTAATTTGAATTTGACCTTGTGCCCGTTTGTGTACATCATCACTGTAGTGGCAAGGCAGTGCACGCAAGCGTGAACTGCAGCCACACGGTATTGAGTTTTTGGGTACGACATCACTATAGTGGCAAGGCAGTGCACGCAAGCGTGAACTGCAGCCACACGGTATGGTTTTGTGATATTCTATTTTGTTTTGATTTATTAATCTTTTGCGTAGTTCATGTGCTGTAGTGGCGAGGCAGTACACGCGTGCGTGTACTGCAGCCCTACTCATCTTAATGTTTTAATTGATATTCCAATGGTTTGAACTGTTTTGTTTATTTCAATTCAATGTTCTGAATTGCATTCTGATTTGGTTTAATTACTATCGTCTATTCATTATTTAATTATTATTGCTTCTGTGCATTAATAACTGAGTTTGAATTAGACTGACCCGAGTATTATTTTCTTTTGAATTTAATACTCGGGTCAGACCGAGTATTTCAGGTTGTAGATATTCTGCTTTGGGTTGCTGCTAGAGCTATGAAGTTCTTTCATATCTTTTGGAGTAGTCGTCGTTATTTGTAGTAATCTGTATGATTGTATAGGAAGATATGTATTCATGTATATCATATACGTTAATGTACTTGTATATGTAACTTCCTGAGTCGACTGTTGTAGTTGTATCATATGTACCGTGTGAATGTATTGTAACTGACATCAGTTATTATATATATATGAGACTTTCTGTTTCATCTGTGTTCCGCATTTATATTATCTGTGTTGTTATTTTATATTTACTGTTCTAAACTATTACGAACCATCGTAGTTCGCTTTATATTGGAATTGGGGTATGTCGATGGGAGAAAATAAATCAGAGATGAAAAATGAAAGAAAACATATTTATATACCACTCCCATTGAGATAACCAATACTAGTATAAGGCCTAACTATTGATGATCGCTCCTCAACAGCCTTATTCTCCGTGCTAGTTGACAGCACTACACCGTAGTGTTCTTGGCTAGCGCGAGTATAGAGGTGGGGCGTCACAATAAAGGTGAGAACTTCTCTCAAAAAGAATTTTGTTGTTTATTTAAATTTTAAATAGTTAGATTTAAAATTGCTTGACTGTGTTGATTGAATGCTTGAATGATGATTGTTATATATATATATATATATATATATATATATATATATATATATATATATATATATATTGGATGTGAATAGACCCTATACGCCGTTAGTAAGCGGAGCTTATTTATTACACACATATACCGCGATATTCCACCTCGAAGTGGAATTGGTATTATATTATATATATAGCAATATATATATATATATATTGGCATATGTATATATTGCAGTTGATTGATTTCCCGCATTTTCTTTTAGCGGATGAGACCCTATGCGTCGTTAGTAAGCGGATATATATTTATAAAATCCCATATACCGCGATATTCCGTCTTGAAACGGAATTGGTATTGTGCTAACGTCTGTGGATGCAGGGAAACAGGTTGGAGGGATCCAACTGGATTCCTCACAAATATTTATTTGATTTCATATATTGTGATATTTGATTGTTTATCATGAATGATATATGATGTTTGAAAGTCGTGATTGACTATTTGATGTGTTGCATCATCGGATCCAATTTTTGAAGTTTAAAAATAACGATTTTAATTTTTAAAGTATTTCTAAAGTGATTGTGAAAATATACGTTTTATAAATATTTTTGGAATTGATCCATTATAGATAAATAAACATTATAATTTTAAATGTTATAAAATTATGATTTTTGAGAAATATAATTAAAAGTTGATTTTTGAAAATATGGGATTAATGATTTTATAAAATAGTTTAAACTGGGATTTTTGAATCTATTGTAAAAAGTTTAAATATAGGGTTTATAAAATTTGATTTTTTTTTATAAAGAAAATGGTGAAATTATAAAGGAGTTTAAAGATGTTAAAAGAATGATATAAATTGATTTATATAAAAGATTTACAAATTGATATTTGTAAATTAAAATATTGGAATTATAAAACGAAGTTTTTATAAGAGTTAGAATGAATTGTGAATGAATTTCATAAATAAATGAAATTTATAGAATTATGAACGGTGAAATTATAAATGGAATTTTATAACCAGTAGGTTTATAAAATTTGTAAAGTTATTAAAGGAATGAATTTTGGGTAAATAAATGAATCTTATAAGTTATAAGATTTATAAATTTGGAAAGTTTAAAGGAACGATTTAGTAAACCAATAAATTATAAGTATTTAACTTATAATATGGAATTGTAGTATATCATTGAGATATAAAATTGAATAGACTTATAAAGGGATTTATAAAAAGGAGTTGATATAAAATAAATAGAAATAGAATTTATAAACGTTGTTTTATAAATTCGAAATGACTTATTTTGATAAGTAAAATTGTTGTAATTTATTATAGAGTTATATTCATGTTTTTGACAGTGAATAATTCCTTAAAATAAAATGAATAGAAAGATGAAATTTGTTGAAATAGATGTTTTCGAGAAATAAAAGGAAATAGTGGATTATAACACTGTTGTTATAATAAATGATTTCCGAAAGGAAATGTTTTATATAGTATTGGGATTTATATATCTATTTTAATTTCGAATCCCTATACTAGTGATTTTGGGTTGTCGCAACGATGTTTTACGCAACATTCGTTTTGGCCCAAATAAATATGCTTAAGAGAATGATTTCCTTAAAGAATGAAATATATACTTAATTTCGATTAAAGTATATAGAATATTTTCCAAATGTAGAAAATAAAAAGACTGTGAATTACTTATTTAATAAGTATGAAAATGTTTTTCAAATATAGAGTAAATATGTTGAGGATTTATCTTTTGAAGATAAATTGAAAATGAATAATTGAAATCGTTTATTCATAAATATTTTGGAAATATAAATTCAATATGGAATTTATAAATGAAATTTGGAAAATGGGTTTAAAAATAAATATCGATTTATTTTTAAAGTATGGAAATTATGGATATATCTAGTAAAGATATTTTTGGGGAATAAATAATTTGGAAAATTATTCGGAATCTGGTGATGTGTGCATATCTATTGATAGTTCAATAACCGACTATCAATATTTACCTTTGAATGGTATTTGTTGTGATTGCTTGAAAAATTGAATGCCACACTTATTTTTTTTAAATAAGCGCTCACTATTCGGGTTAACCGGGAAAGGACCATGGGGTCGTATAACCCATTCCGAATATGTGATACGTCGTTATGAATTGCATTCGAAGACCGGTGTTGAAGACCGGATATTTTCGAAAACGAAAGGGTTTCTTGTCGAATGTCTTTGCATCGACTGGTCCCCGGTATAGAGACTCCATATGTGATGGGAAGTCCGAACGTGATTAGTGAATATCCGGATTGCAAGGACTTCTTTGTAAGTGCCTTCGGTTCTGTTCGATCCCGGAACAGACTTGTATGGATAGTATGCCTGACATTACAAATTGAGATATAAAGCCGATTTCTTTCAAATATATTTCTGTTGGTGGCGGAGAATTTATTCTTTTAGCTTAACACCCTTCTCTGAGACGTACGAGCTCAGAGGTTATGTAGTTGAAGTTATCAGCAATATATTCCCAATTTGGTAATGTGGCATACTGAGTGTTGCTGTGAAATGATCATTGTGTTGATTATTTGTGATAGGATCAATTGTTTGATCGTTTATCTTTGTGATCATCTCTATGATCATTTGTTGACCCAAAGCATGGCTTTTGTATAAAGTATGTTTTTGTGGACGTGACTTCGTCGAGCCTCACACCCCGTGAATGGTCAAAACAGGAAAGAAGCAGCAAGGTTATGAGGGGTAGCGCCCTTTAGGATGTGTGCATTTCCTTCTGGAAAAGGGTGGTATCATGGTATGGAGCCCAGATACTTACTCATGTTGAAAACACTTTGTTATGATTGTGTGAATTGATTACGAGCGCTCGGTGAAAAGGTCCCAAAGGAACGGGGGATGGCATATTCGGTCAGTTGTTACTCAGTTAGGGGTAACCCGGCCTTGTGTTGGTAGAGATCCGGTTTGGTTCTCGGGGATGTCCATCCAGAGGCATTCTCATGTGGCAATGGGAAGTTCCTTGGCCTGACCATTCGTTGGAAATCCAAAGAAACAATACGATCTTGTACGGTTTTAGTTGTAGAAACTGCCATCTAATATGGTAGCTATTAGTAGGCATAATATAATGGTACCTATGCTGGCTAAGATTTATATTCTACTTTTGAAATGTTTTCTACACTATGCACTAGTAATAATATCAAATGTTTTATTTTAATGCGTATCAAACATCTTTGACTAACATAAGAAGAAATCTCCTCCAAGTCTGCGTTTGCATTGTGTGTGTGGCGGGAGGTCTTATGGTAGTTACATTTTTAAAAGCATTGCGAATTGATTTAAAAATATTCCTCTATTTTTGATTTTAAAGAAAATAAACTGTTTTAAGTTCTCGCACCAGTCACATGACTGACTCGGAGTTTATTGTTTTCCTTCCTAAACTCTGGGTGCCCACCAATTTCCACACGGGCAGTCAAGAGTTAAGGTTTATCAGGATATTCTGGAATTCAGGAGTTGCTGGAGGCAAGCTGGATAGCATGGCGTATTACTAGTATATAGTATTTCTTTTCCGCTGTTTGTTGTTGTTTGATGTTGTACACTCTGATGTTATGATGTAATGAAATGAAATGTAATGTAATAACTGATATAGTTCTTTGGTTAAAGATTATTCATTGATTATTATATGTTGTTCCGCTGCGAATTGTGAGATTCTGTTGTTGTTTCTGTTGTTTCTTTCT
This sequence comes from Allium cepa, assembly GCA_030765085.1. Classification (NCBI taxonomy): domain Eukaryota; kingdom Viridiplantae; phylum Streptophyta; class Magnoliopsida; order Asparagales; family Amaryllidaceae; genus Allium; species Allium cepa. The sequence goes on from CM060943.1 coordinate 897,947,612, forward strand.
GTTCTGTTTTCTTTCTCTCTTCTTCTACCTCTTTCTTTTTCTTTTCTTCTTTCTTAAACCCATAACATTTCGGTTTTTCGTCAACGAAAAATCGCAAGCATTACATTTGAGGAGGATGTTACAGATTTTGTTTTTAATTCTAACTTCTCTTGATTTTGGCATTGAAAATAAATGAGAGATGAAGAAAGAAAGTAGATCTGAGAACGTGGAAAATGGATTTGCATTCTAATTCTTTAAACATTAAATTCATATATTTTCCTTAGAAGGCACTAATGCCACTTGTAAACCATGCATAAAATCTTGGTTACAAATACTAATTCGTGAGTTATTTCCCTAAAAATGTTTAACTCTTTTAAAAAAAATTAAGTCTTTATATGAATATAGTTTATTTCAAGTGTAAAAGAAATATTTTATTCTTTCATTTAGATCCTTTTTAAACTATCATACCCTTTTTTAAAATTAATAATTATTGATCTTAAGTATTTAGAAACCAAAATTTTTATATTAAATTCAAAAAAAACTTCTAATCACAATAGATACACATACACATGTTATAAATATCTGATGTAAATGTTAATGTTATATATACGCTTACTTTCAAACTTCCAAATGTTCAACTTCCTAATGCAAACATACATATACATGTATATATATATATATATATCAGTACAAAAACAACATGTAATTTATTAGCTTTTGAAAAGATAAATTTTGTCTATTTTAATTATTATACTTTCACACTGAATTCGTATATGTATATACTTAAGATTTACAATCATTATAGAGTTTACTCATATCCATTTATATATTTAATTATTTATTATAAGAGTCATTATTTTAAAATTTTAACTATTATTATAGTTTTCAATCCACTATAAATAAGTTTACAAGTGTTTTTAATGTTTAATTAATAATTTACCAATGTCACTTTCTTATTTATAAATTTATTTAAGTTATGAATAAGTAATTATGTAATATTCACATAAATATAATATGTATTCATTTAATATAAATAAGCTTTAGATTTTTGTAAATATATATATGAATTTTATATAAACATTTATTTATACATAACTTATGTTTTTGATCAAATTAATATAACATATATCTAAAATATACTTCCTTTTTTAAATTTCAAATTCAAATTCAATCCTTTAAATTCCATTAAAAATCTAATTCAAGATCAATTCAAAATAAACACATATATGTAACACTATTTATCTAAAAATAACACATAAATATTTACGGTTAGATTCATTTGTTAAATTTTACGATTCAGTATTTCTACTAATTAACCCAATTATTATCAATTACAGATGTCCCAGAAATCCGGGTTATCACAGTGATTAATAGGAAAATCTTATTTAAAAGTAACGTCATATTTCAAAATATACGTTTCCATAGATTGTGAAAGAGAAGGAGAATGTGATCAATGAAAAGGTTGTTGGGGAATCAATTTGAAATAAAAACAAACGCAGAAGAAAACATATTATGTAACAACCCGCATATTTATCGATTTTATATTTAAATATTTTATTTAAATATTTTATCGTCAGTCGGATTTTAGTCCGAAAAGCTACTTTTTGCATACGGTCGAATTAGGACTCGGGACCACTCCCATTGAGTTTAAAATGCCATTTGCGACTTTTTTGAGTATAAGCTTCGATATGTTTGGAGAAAGTTGATTTTTGCTACTTTTCACTTTGGTTTGAGTTTGGGTTCAGCCATTAGCCAACTTATACTTAAAAACTGAACCCCTCCTCCCCATTCCCCCTCACTTCTTTCTCTTTTCAGTTTTTATAGCATTAATGGTGGGAGAGATTGGAAATTAAAACTCCAAAACCCTAGTTCCTCTTGCAAATCCAATTCCTAGCTCCAAACTCAAGAAGAACCCATTGGTAAGCTTCTCTCCTTCTTCTCCAACTTACTCTCTTACCAATTTCAGAAATTCCTAAACCTAATTTTGGGAATGTTCTTGTTTTTGAGCATAGATTCAAGCTCATTTGGGTTGTGTTGAAGAGAGGTTGATTCTCCATTTGCTTTCAAGCTTCTTCTTGTTTGATTTTGTGAAAAGGTGAGATTTTTAATCTCACATCTAAGTCTATGAATTATCTTCGATTGTTAGGCATGAATTCCTAACACTTATTCTTGTGTAATTGCTTTGGATTTGGATTGCTTTTGAGAATAATCCAATTTTATTGTTTGAAAGCCAAATCCTTAAAAATCATAGCTTTGAGGATCAAATGTGTTTTTGGTGATGCATCGAGGAGCCAATAGGGCCGGGTAGCCATTAGGCATAATTCCCTTGCGTCCGTGCTTGTTCGGTTGCGAATTGGTGGAGGTTGCATATCAATTTATGGGCATAAATTTGCAGAGCATCAGGTTCGGCCGACGGACCCCCCTGGTCCGGTCGACCGACCTGCTAATAAAAGTGCAGTGCACTTCTCTGTTTCTGGTTCGGCCGACCGACCCCCCTGGTTCGGTCGACCGACCTGATGCCCGAGAAGTTTTTCAAAACAAGGTTCGGTCGACCGAGCTCTGTAGCCGGCCGACCGACCTGATGATTTTTGCTTGCTTTGCCTTGTTGCTTGAATTTCCAACTTAAATCGATTCGTGTTGTTTCCTATTTATTGTTATCAATTATTATGACTTTGATGACTCCTTTTTAGGGATTTTTGAGTATCCATTTTGATGGATTCTTTATCGGTTTCGTTGGATTTTTATTCACATCTTCGTATGTGAATTTTAGTGATTGATTGTTCCTACAATCTTCTTTGTGTTTTGTCACTTTAAAAATATAAAGGTTTTCTATACTAGTAGTAAATATCAAAACTCTTTCCTCAAACGATTTCAATACTATTTTAATACCAAATTCATTTATAAAACCGTTTTCCAATCTATTAGTATATATATAAACCTTTACCTCACTCGTATGAGAAATCTAATTAAACGACTTAGTAAAACAAGTGGTATGAAACGCTTGCGTTCACTTTGTCGGTTAATTCTTGGACTTGTTCGATTGAATCTCTTGTGACAATTTTATAGTGGAGATCTACAGTTTGTTCGTAAATATTTAAGTTAAGCAAGTGGTTATGGGACATGAAGCTAAACTCATATATTTACTAGCTTAGTGTAATTGACACTTCTCGTTGATCATGACGATCATTTTTGTGATTTAGACTAGCAATGTGCGATGTCTCTTTGTCTGCGAGGGAGACTAAACCCCGTTTTGTGGAGTTTCGACTCAAATTGGTGGGGTAGCAACCCACGGTCTTTGGACCATTCGTGTGTCAGGTCTTCGGACCATTCGTGTGTCAAATTAATGGCTAGCTACCATGAGATAGCTTCTCGTTCATGTGTTACAGCTGTTGGTAAGTTTTCATGCTCCCGTTCGTGTGATAGGCCTCTCTCCCCTATTTTGTGTGATTTTTGGATTTCGTGTGTCGAATTCTGGGATTTTCTTCTTCACCTATTTTTGTGATTTCTATTGATATGATTTATCAATTTTTTTGCATAGGTGATTTTGTGTGTCATTTACTGGATTTCTTGGGATGATTTCCAGAATTTGTGCTTCACCAATTTTCGTGATTTCCATTGATATTATTGTCAATATTTCTGCATTGGTGAATTTGTGTGTCATTGACTTTTGTGATTGACATTGATATAATCGTCAATATTTATGGTTAGGTGAACGAAATGAGGAGTATGACATTTCTTTGTTTCTTGTGTAGATTTGGTGATATTGATTAATCTCTCGTTGATTTTCAATTACTTATATATATCACAGCTTGGCATTGTGATTATTATGTGTTCAGTCATATCTCTTATTCTATATCGTTGCATCTGATATTTATAGTTAGACTGATCCGTTTATTGTTTTCTTATTAAATAATACTCGGGTCAGACCGAGATGTTACAGGTGCTTCTGCTTGACTTCTCCCCAGGGATTCATTTCTCTTACTTTTGGTTAACTACTTAGATTAGTAGTTTTTGGATTGTATACAATTGAGACATAGACTCTATAATGTATACTTATTATTTTGTGTAGTTCATGTAACTATTCTTTTGTGATATTGTGGATCTTTTTAGACCACTACTCTGATGTACACTTCCTAGTGTAATATTCATATCTATTTCCGCCTTTGTGATATGAATTGTCTGTGACTGATTTGTGTTATGTTTATTTCTATATTTGTTGCCGAAGACATTATAGCCACTGTATAGTTGCTTTGAGTTTGCGTCGGTATGTCGGACTTCCTCTTGTAAAAGAATGCAAGTCATATTTTATCTGGCATATCGGTACTCGCACAAAGCAATTATACAGATGGTCGCTCCTCAACAGCCTTATTCTCCGTGCTAGTTGACGGCATTACACCGTGGTGTCCTTGGCTAGCGTGGGTATAGAGGTGGGGCGTCATAGCTTGGTATCAAAGCCAAACTTCGGAACAATATGGAATATTATATCAAGGATCATCGTCCTAAGTCCATCTCAGGAGTCGTGCTTTAGGATTTAATTCGGATCTATGTACCGTTCTATCCTATTTTCTTTTATGATTCCTTGTTTTGTCTATCAAGATTGCTTGATATTCATTTGTGAATAACCTTCTTCTTCTTCCTTCTTTCTTTCTTAAGGAAGAGAAATGGTTAGACCAGGCCGTCCCAGCGCCGGTCAATCTAGTGTTCCACCCCAAGATGGAGTTTTTATGACTGCTCAGCAGCTTCTTGATTTAGTGACGAATGCTCAAGCAGCTGGAGCTAACCCGGAACCTACTCACCCAAAATCGGGATTTGCACGCTTGTGTAGCGATTACACCAATTTGGGTGGGGAGCCATTCAAAGGTTCCGAAACTGTTATTGAAGTACAGGCCTGGCTAAGGTAATGCGATCGAATCTTTTCTCGCATGAATCTTATTGACCTTCACCGAGTTCAGGTGGCCTCTAGTATGCTCAGAGAAAGAGAATTGGACTGGTACGAGCTTCTTATTTCTGAGATTAATGAAGCAGATCTCACCTGGGAGAAATTGCGGGAACGCTTCGAGTTGAAATTTGTACCGGAAGCAGAGAAAGTGACATTTGCTTGACGATTTATAGACCTTGTTCAAGGTGAGTCCTCCGTGACTGATTACGTCGCCTCCTTCGAGTCGCTTTCCAAATATGGGGTTGAATACATCAACACCCCTTTAAAGAAGAACCAGAGATTCGTTTATGGCTTAAACAAAAATCTCAAGAAGCCATTACTTCTAAAATTAGAAGTTTCTTTCGACCAACTCGTTGATATTGCTCTTCGTCTTGAAGAGGCGGATAGGGAGAACGATGTTGAAGTGGTGGGTTCCAAACCAAACTTCAACAACAAGAAGAGGCCAAACAAATTTAAAGGCCCTAATCCCAATAAGAAAGGGAGGCAGGCTACTCCTGCTGAAAAGACCTTTTCATCTACTCAGGGGAAATGCTATAATTGTGGTTCGAAAGACCATTTTGCGAACAAGTGTTCAAAGCCTCGTACTTGTCGCTATTGCAAAAGCCCGGACCATTTTATGCATGCATGTCCCAAACTTCAAAATAGGAAGGAGGGAAAGCTTTATGTTGTTCAAGCTCCTGGCAACACATCTCGTGGCCAAGGTATTTCTCATTCTATTCTGGATGGAATTATTTTATTTCGTGATCATCCTATTCGAGTTCTTTTTGATACGGGTGCGTCCCATTCTTTTATATCAAAAGAACTTGTTGATACTTTTTCCTTGGATGTTTTGTGTTTAATGACTTCTTTGAGAATTGCGAATCCGGTTGGTGGATCCGCGACAATCAGTTTATTGTGTAAAGATGTCGAGATTATTTTGTGTGATTTTTCTTTCCGAGCCGATTTGCATGTCATGCGTTATTTAGGCTTTGGAATGATTTTGGGAATGGATTGGCTTAACCGTTATGAAGTCCATATCCTATGTCCTGAGCGGACTATTCATCTTCGACATCCTCAATCTATTAAGCAGATTTCTATTAATCTTAAAGATTCAGATTCCAGCTTGGTTGCATCTTTATATTCTTTAAATCCTCGTGATGACGACGATGATGATGAGGGTGATATTATTTCTCTTATTCACGTCGTTTGTGAATTTTCCGACATATTCGAGCCCGTCTTAGGATTACCCCCTAAGCGAGCAATTGAGTTCAGAATTAATCTTATTCCTGGAGCTCAACCTATCACTCGTCCTCCTTATCGTATTTCCAATAAAGAAAACGAGGAGATGCATAAACAATTACCCGAATTGGAGACGAAGCAATTTATTCGCTCTAGTTCCTCGCCTTGGGGAGCTTCAGCTATTTTTGTGAAGAAATCCGATGGAACACTTAGGCTTTGCGTTGACTACCGCAAGCTTAATGATTTTACTATCAAAAATAAATATCCTTTACCTCGGATTGATGATCTATTCGATCAACTTAGTGGTGCCAAAGTCTTTTCACAATTAGACTTAGCTACTGGATTTCATCAGCTTCGTATTGCAGAGGATAGTATTCCTTTGACATCGTTCCGTACTCGATATGGATCTTATGAATGGCTAGTCATGCCATTTGGTCTAACGAATGCTCCGGCTTATTTCGTTTACCTTATGAATAGAGTTTTTAAAGACTTCCTCGATCGATTTGTTCTCATCTTTATTGATGATATTCTTGTGTATTCTAAAACCGAGGAGGAGCATGAAAAACATCTTCGGATTGTGTTGGAAACTCTTAGGAGTAATCAATTAAGGGCAAAAAAATTTAAATGCCACTTTTGGCAATCTCGTGTGAAGTTTCTCGGTCATATTATTTCCGAATCCGGAATTTCCATGGATCCTTCAAAGATCGAAGCGATTCAAGATTGGAAGAGACCGGAGAGTGTGACAGAGATGCGTAGTTTTCTAGGATTGGCGGGCTATTACGGTCGTTTTATCAAAGACTTTTCTAAGATTGCCGTGCCTCTCACTAGCTTGACTAAGAAAGGTGTTAAATACATTTGGTCGGACAAATGTGAAGCTTCTTTTCAGAAATTAAAAGAACTCCTTTCTGATGCTCCTATTCTTGTTATTCCCGAAGGGAATCAAGATTTCGTTGTTTATACCGATGCTAGTCGCGTTGGTTTGGGTGCCGTTCTTATGCAAAAAGAACGTGTTATTGCTTACGCTTCTAGGCAATTGAAGCCTGCCGAGACTAGATATGCCACTCATGATTTAGAGCTCGCGGCTATTGTTTTCGCCCTTCGTATTTGGCGTCATTATCTTTTAGGAGAGAAATTTGTTCTTTATACCGATCATAGGTCCTTGAAGTATTTATTCTCTCAAAAGGAACTTAATTTGCGTCAACAGCATTGGCTCGAATTTCTTGCACCTTATGATTTTAATATTCTTTATACTCCCGGTAAGGGTAATCGTGTCGCCGATTCTCTTAGCCGTAAACAACAAGCTGTTGTTTCTATGATGATATTCGAATGGAACGATCTCGAGGTCTTATCCACTTGTGAGATTCGAGACCGCGTATCCGATTTGTGTTCATCACTTGTGTTATGTAGCCTTAAGGCTCATCCTTCTCTTTTAGACCGCATTCTTGAAGCTCAAAGGCTAGATCCCGAATTGGCTCTTCTTGGCCAAAATATTAAGGATAAGATTGATATTGAAGGTTTGAAGGACTTTGATATCGATTCCCGTGGCGGCATTCGAAAATTTGGTAGACTTATCGTACCAAATATTGTTGATCTTCGTAAGGATATTTTAGAAGATTCCCATCGTTCTAAATTTACCATTCATCCCGGTAGTAGTAAAATGTACGCGGATATGAAGCGGCTTTATTATTGGGAGGGAATGAAACTTGACATCGCTAACTTCGTTAAGCGTTGCATGACTTGCCAACTCGTTAAGGCCGAACATCAAAGTCCCGGTGGGTTATTGCAACCTTTAGAAATTCCAATTTGGAAGTGGGACCAAATTTCCATGGATTTTATAGACGGCCTTTCCCGTTCTCGTTCGGGTCATGATAGCTTATGGGTGATCGTTGATAGACTTACTAAATCCGCCCATTTTATTCCCTTCGGTCTAACCGAACCGTTCCTCTTTTGGCCAAACTCTTTATCAAAGAAATTGTTAAATTGCATGGAGTCCCTACTTCTATTGTTAGTGATCGTGATCCATTGTTTACTAGTGGATTTTGGAAGAGTCTTCAAAAAGCTTTGGGAGCGAAGCTTAATTTTAGCACCGCTTATCATCCTCAGTCCGATGGACAAACCGAGCGTGTGAATCAAACTCTTGAAGACCTTCTTCGTGCTTGTGTTCTCGATTTTGGTGGAAGTTGGGAAGATCATATTTTACTTGTTGAGTTTTCCTATAATAATAGCTTCCAATCTAGTATTGGTATGGCACCTTTTGAGGCACTCTACGGAAGGCCATGCCGATCTCCTTCTTGTTGGCTTGAGACCGGTGAGAAGCTGGTTTTAGGTCCAGATTTTATTCGTGATTCCACAGAAAAGATTGAACTTATTCGACATAGGATGAAAGAAGTCCAGAGTAGACAAAAATCCTATGCCGATAACCGGAGAAGGAAGTTAGAATTTTCTGTGGGAGATCTTGTGTTCATTCGTGTTTCACCTATGAAAGGTGTTGTACGTTTCAGTCGATCGAGAAAATTGGCGCCTCGATATATTGGGCCATTTCCTATCACTGAACGTATTGGTTCCATGGCTTATCGCCTTTTGTTACCGGCTCAATTTTCTGCTATTCATGACGTGTTTCACGTTTCTCAACTTCGGAAGTGCCTTCGAGATTCCGATTCTATTCTTGAGTCCGGTGTTGTGGAAGAGATTGAAGTTTCGCCTAATTTAACTTATGAGCAACATCCTATTCGTATCATTGCTTCGGAAGTCAAACGACTTCGAAATAAAGATTTTCCGCTTGTTAAAGTTCAATGGTCTTCAAATCCTAAGGATTGTTCTTGGGAGTCTAGGGAATTCATCGAGCGATCCCATCCGGACTTGCTTTCCCATGCTCTTTAAGGTGAACCTTTTATTTCATGTTTCTTTTGTGTTGCGTATGCTTTTATGGTTGTTACTTTATGTTCTCTTCTTAAATATTGTGAGGATGCAATTTCTTTAAGGAGGGGAGTCTATAACAACCCGCATATTTATCGATTTTATATTTAAATATTTTATTTAAACATTTTATCGTTAGTCGGATTTTAGTCTGAAAAGCTACTTTTTGCATACGGTCGAATTAGGACTCGGGACCACTCCTATTGAGTTTAAAATGCCGTTTGCGGCCTTTTTGAGTATAAGCTTCGATATGTTTGGAGAAAGTTGATTTTTGCTACTTTTCACTTTGGGTTTGAGTTTGGGTTCAGCCATTAGCCAACTTATACTTAAAAACTGAACCCCTCCTCCCCATTCTCCCTCACTTCTTTCTCTTTTCAGTTTTTATAGCATTAATGGTGGGAGAGATTGGAAATTAAAACTCCAAAACCCTAGTTCCTCTTGCAAATCCAATTCCTAGCTCCAAACTCAAGAAGAACCCATTGGTAAGCTTCTCTCCTTCTTCTCCAACTTACTCTCTTACCAATTTCAGAAATTCCTAAACCTAATTTTGGAAATGTTCTTGTTTTTGAGCATAGATTCAAGGTCATTTGGGTTGTGTTGAAGAGAGGTTGATTCTCCATTTGCTTTCAAGCTTCTTCTTGTTTGATTTTGTGAAAAGGTGAGATTTTTAATCTCACATCTAAGTCTATGAATTATCTTCGATTGTTAGGCATGAATTCCTAACACTTATTCTTGTGTAATTGCTTTGGATTTGGATTGCTTTTGAGAATAATCCAATTTTAGTGTTTGAACCCCAAATCCTTAAAAATCATAGCTTTGAGGATCAAATGTGTTTTTGGTGATGCATCGAGGAGCCAATAGGGCCGGGTAGCCGTTAGGCATAATTCCCTTGCGTCCGTGCTCGTTCGGTTGCGAATTGGTGGAGGTTGCATATCAATTTATGGGCATAAATTTGCAGAGCATCAGGTTCGGCCGACCGACCCCCCTGGTCCGGTCGACCGACCTGCTAATAAAAGTGCAGTGCACTTCTCTTTTTCCGGTTCGGCCGACCGACCCCCCTGGTTCGGTCGACCGACTTGATGCCCGAGAAGTTTTTCAAAACAAGGTTCGGTCGACCGAGCTCTGTAGCCGGCCGACCGACCTGATGATTTTTGCCTGCTTTGCCTTGTTGCTTGAATTTCCAACTTAAATCGATTCGTGTTGTTTCCTATTTATTGTTATCAATTATTATGACTTTGATGACTCCTTTTTAGGGATTTTTGAGTATCCATTTTGATGGATTCTTTATCGGTTTCGTTGGATTTTTATTCACATCTTCGTATGTGAATTTTAGTGATTGATTGTTCCTACAATCTTCTTTGTGTTTTGTCACTTTAAAAATATAAAGGTTTTCTATACTAGTAGTAAATATCAAAACTCTTTCCTCAAACGATTTCAATACTATTTTAATACCAAATTCGTTTATAAAACCGTTTTCCAATCTATTAGTATATATATAAACCTTTACCTCACTCGTATGAGAAATCTAATTAAACGACTTAGTAAAACAAGTGGTATGAAATGCTTGCGTTCACTTTGTCGGTTAATTCTTGGACTTGTTCGATTGAATCTCTTGTGACAATTTTATAGTGGAGATCTACAGTTTGTTCGTAAATATTTAAGTTAAGCAAGTGGTTATGGGACATGAAGCTAAACTCATATATTTACTAGCTTAGTGTAATTGACACTTCTCGTTGATCATGACGATCATTTTTGTGATTTAGACTAGCAATGTGCGATGTCTCTTTGTCTGCGAGGGAGACTAAACCCCGTTTTGTGGAGTTTCGACTCAAATTGGTGGGGTGGCAACCCACGGTCTATGGACCATTCGTGTGTCAGGTCTTCGGACCATTCGTGTGTCAAATTAATGGCTAGCTACCATGAGATAGCTTCTCGTTCATGTGTTACAGCTGTTGGCAGTTTTCATGCTCCCGTTCGTGTGATAGGCCTCTCCCCCCTATTTTGTGTGATTTCTGGGTTTCGTGTGTCGAATTCTGGGATTTTCTTCTTCACCTATTTTTGTGATTTCTATTGATATGATTTATCAATTTTTGTGCATAGGTGAATTTGTGTGTCATTTACTGGAATTCTTTGGATGATTTCCAGAATTTGTGCTTCACCAATTTTCGTGATTTCCATTGATATTGTTGTCAATATTTGTGCATTGGTGAATTTGTGTGTCATTGACTTTTGTGATTGACATTGATATAATCGTCAATATTTATGGTTAGGTGAACGAAATGAGGAGTATGACATTTCTTTGTTTCTTGTGTAGATTTGGTGATATTGATTAATCTCTCGTTGATTTTCAATTACCTATATATATCACAGCTTGGCATTGTGATTATTATGTGTTCAGTCATATCTCTTATTCTATATCGTTGCATCTGATATTTTTAGTTTGTAACGACCCGTGAATTAATAATATTTAATAAATTAATTTGATATAAATTTTAATTTGTTTAAGAATAAATGTAGAAATTGATATAGTGATTGTAATTTAATGTTGACAATTAAATACTTATATGGCATGGATTGAATTAACGTGAATTGGTGGGTGGCTATTAGTTATAATTAGCTGATTAAATGGTATTAATGAAATGATAACTGGATTGGATTGCAATTTAATAAACATTAGAAAATTTATTAAGTGAACTAAATTTGTTAAAGTTCATAAGTTGTGTAATTTTATTTAGTAGAAACTCTAAATGTATAAACGAAGATTTAAATAAACGCTAAATTAAACTATGTGAATGGGTGATTTATGTGGATTGAGGAAATTTGTAATTTAATAAATGAATGCACTAAGTATGTAGAAATTTATGCACCAAAATATTTTCATTTATAGGATTATTGCAGAAGTGTACCCATTTATTTAATGTATATAAATGAATCTAATTAATTATTTTGGTTATTGTTGTGTCTAGTCAATAAAAGGAGAACTTTCAGACAATAAATTTATAAACGAATAAATTTATAGAAACGTAGTAACGGAAGAGTGGATATTATAGTAACGTAAACGTATTGTAGGGTAATAATTAAGTATAGGCTTGTAAATTAGATTTTATGACGATAAATGTGGATAATGCAAATTGTCACAATTTGATTTAAAGTTAATTTTAAGAAACAAACAAATGTTGAATCTGTGAATGTAGTACAAATATTAACTTGAATGGTGTTCATTAATACAAAGATGTAATTAGTAAGATAGTAATAATTTGTGCCTGTAGTGAAAAGAAATCTAATAGAGACATAAACTCTAATTATATAAAGGAGTATAGATCTGAACAAATTTATGAAGATTGATAAGGACAGTGTTTGTAATCAAGTTTGGATTATTGATATTTGAAAGATAGAGAAGTGTAAATACGTTAATGAATTTATAATGGGAAGGAATGGTAGAATGAAAAGAATATATATAATAATAAGCAATTGATTCAATTAAGGGAATTAAATTATAATAAATGGTCATTTAATAAATTTAACGTTCTGTGAGAAATCATAATAATTGTGTAAAATCAGTACAAGTTGGAAATGCATAAACCTTAATAAACATTCTAACTTAATAAATTTATGCAAATGTGGGAATTAGTTATAAGCGTGTAATTATGGGTATGATAACAATTAGTATAAAATACCTATATATTGGAAACACATTTGTAAAGCATAATTAATTGAGTTGGTGAATTGGGAATGAATTCAAAGTATATGAACATTTATGTTATATAAATAAGAATTAATGCAGTAGCTAAATTTGTGAAATCTAAATCTATGGAACAAAGGGTGTAAGATCTTTACTGATGGAAATTAACGTTACAGGTAGTGTAAATTCCTATTTTAATAAGACTATGGGTTATAGTAAAGATTTTAAATCAAGATTTGGCTACGTGAATAAAAAGAATGAAGGTAATTGAGTTATTGCAATTAAGAAAATTTAAACGTTTATTTATACGTTAAGTAAAACTTAAGTTGGGATTTAAAATATTTGTGTATATTAATTTCATGCATTTGGCTATAATGGATTTAATAATAAAAATGAAACAGTGAAATCAAATGGATATAAAGATTTCAATTATACCTTGAAATTCATATTCACCATAAAAGGTTAATTGGAACCAAAGTAGTTAATATAGGAATCAAGCCTTATTTATCAATTTGGATTTATTGCAATAGTTAATTCCATAAAATAAAGTTAAAGCTAATTCAAATTTAGTTGGACCGTTGTTGATATAACTTTAGAAAGCAAGATTTTATTTATAATTTGAATATTAAATCCAACAAAGGGTATTTACTACAAATAAAATAGAATTAAACGTAAAATATTACGTTATTGAATTTAAAATGGAATTTGTAAACAATTGAGTGAATTTAATAAATTTATCAAACTTATAATGTTGAATTCGTTAAGATTGGAATTAATAATAGTAAAGAAGAATGAGGGAAGAATAATTTGAAAACATAGCAATAGATATTAATGTAAGGTTACCTTAAATAAGTTAAGGCAAACCAATGGAGAATAATGTAGATACCTTTATAATACGATGTTTGTGTGTAAAGGAAATGGGAATAAAGTTATTAATAATTTGGAATTTTATTTATGGTAAAAAGTTTATTTGCAATCAAATGAGTTGGAATGGAAGTCAAATCTATTTATCTAATTGGATTTAAGTGAGAGTATAAGAGTATATGATTTAATAATTGGGTTTTTGCGAATAAAATTTATAATTCCCAAATAATAAGAAAATGCAGAAATTAACACTGCAAAATTGATATACTTATAAATTTTAATTCACATCCAAGCTTGGAAAACCATTTGGGATTGTTTGAATTATATAAGTCACAAAATTTGGCCAATATTAGAAGTTGAAACATAAAAACTGGATTTATAATTTATTTTAATTTATTTAATAAATATTAAAAATAGCCATTTTTGGGCCATAGTTTATTCCGTACGTTCGCGTATCCAGTCTAGCTACCCTACCTCTAGCCTATCTATAAATATACAGTTATAAACCCTAGCTCCCTTCTTTTTTCATCTGTTGTACGTTCATTTTCTTCAACCTTCTTTCTTCCTCAATGTATACATCTCAGATCCAATTTCAAATTGCAAAATTCAGTGAAAATTCAAACACCTCAGAAAATTTTCAAAAAAAATTTATGTTGATGTTTTCGATACGCGTAATCTCATGGTGAAATTCGTTTTTCAATTGGAGCTGTCGTTCATCCAGAATAAATTCAAACAGCCCCAAAACCGTTCATCATCATCGCACAAAACTTCATCGGATCGAGAAACGGTTTCCGGGTATTGGAGAGGGGACTGAGGGGGTTAGATCTATATGGTTCGTTGGTCGAATCGACGGTCGGATTTTGGTCAAAAAAGGGACGTGTTGGGTTCGTTTCTCTCTGTTGCGTGCAAATTGGTGCCTGCGCGTGAAGCCTGGGAGAGAAGGTGACGTGGCGTAGTAAGTTGTTAATTGTGTGTCGTTTCTATTTATTTTTCAATTTGAATTCAATCATCATTTTTCGCCATAACTTTCTCATACGAAGTCGGATTCACACGAAATTTCTTTTGTTAGGATCGTAATTTAATTCCGGACTTGATGACGCTGGTTTGGACGAATTCCGAGACGGGCGAAATTTTGGGTTTAAATCGAATTTTAAATTCGATTTAAATTCAAAAGGTGAGTGTTTTAACCCACTCACAATTACTAGAAGCTTTTATGTTCGTTAAATAAGTTTTAGAAATGAATAGAAATTTATTTATGGGTATCTGGCATGTTTATTTCATTCATATCTGTTGAATTGCATTTTATTAAATTTAACTGTTAATTTAATTGATTTATTGCGTATTAATTGACTGTTGGAAATTATTGTTGCATATGAATTGCTAGTTAACAGTTGTATAAATTATTACTGAATAAACTGTTAGATTAATAGTTGATAAATTTAATTTGAATAAACTGCCAGTTATCACCTGTTATATATGATCACATATATAATTGTTATTGATTGATATTGATCGATGTGTGATTGGATGATGGATGTGTTGTTGAATGAATGTTTTATTTGGATATCATTAAACTGCAAGTTAGTATGCATTTACATTTCATTCGGGATTGCGGTTTGAAATGATATACAACCGCAGTTTTATTTTTTAAATTGCGGATTGAAATGATAAATATCCGTATCACTTGACCATAGGATAGAAAACTATATACAGGCACTGCGGTCTATATATAACTATTTTTAATGAGATTTCTATGGTTTGGATGGAATACGGTTTATAAAAATCTTAAATTTTATACTGAATAAATGTTTTCTTCCATATTTATATACATATGAAGTTGAAAAATTTGAAATAAAAAGGTGTATAAATCTCTTTATTAAAATGGAAGAAAATTTAGAAAATGGAGTTTGATAATTTATATCCTATGTTTAAATGTTAAGTTGGAAATTTTAAGATAGTATATTTACAATTGGATTTTTCCCAAAATAAATTGAAATGAATATTCTAGTATAATTTGAATTGGAAAATATATATATTTTATTACTAGAAATTGAAGTCTTATTATTTATGGATTTTATGTGAATGTTCAAAACTAATTAATAGAACATTTGATTTGTTGAAAGAATAAAAATCCAACTTTAGTTGAAATATTAACCCTCAAGATGGATATAAAAATATATAAAATTGGAATGGTTGGGACTTGAAATAATATTTTGGATTATGGTTTTAACATTGAGTAAAGAAATATTCACAAAGCCATGTAAATTATTTTCCGTACAAAGTAACCATAAAGTTAAATCACTTATTTTATATATTGTTGAATATCCAAACCATTTAGTTTTGAAAGTAATGGTTTTAAAAACTATGGATTTCGAAGTATTATGTTGAAAGTTAATGTTCAAATATTTGGTTACAAGGAATTATAAATTTTAAAAGTGGCATAATTTTTGGAAAAGATTTATATTTGGGAAATGATATCATTGATTTGGGTTTTATAAAAATAATATCAAAATGAATCTTTTTGGGTTTTAAAGAAGAAATGATATCGTAATATTATGGTTTTGAAATGGATTTTATTTTGGTTTTAAAAGTATAAACTATTTTTAAATGACCGCGGTGTTATAATAACGATTGGTTGGCAAAGAGACCGGGATCGGATATGGACATACTCTCTGTCGATACCGAAAACCACTTTGACTAACCGTGTACGCGGTGGAGATTCCAGAATGAAGTAGGTGGTGGCGACGTTTCCTGTAAGGTAAATACGTGGACCCAACTCCCGTGAGTTGGCATAAGGTGGCTAAAACAGGAGCGATTCTCAGGCCAATGAGGTCATTCCTCTGATCGGACGCTCCTCTTCGATATTATACTTTGACTTGGATTTGATTCAGTGGCCACTTCTATATTTTGATTTTGGGGAGTTAGTCCGAGGTGGGCGGTAACTACGGCTACGCGTTTCCACCAGCCTGGATAGCAATTGGTATATCTACCCTGGCATTGCCTAGTTGTGCCGTGTCACCTACCATATCGAGCCTTTACTACGAGTTTCTATTTGTGTCGTACCTATGGAGTATCCTCTGGTAGCTTCCCGATCAGGAGGTATTACGGTACTGTATAGACTATTGGCATTTTACGTGTTAAGGTGGAAAATGTAAAGCCTTAACGCTATTTAAAAGTAAGTTTATTTTACAATTAGACACTATTATAATAGCGCAATATACTACATAGTAAATAGTTTAACGGATCCTTAGGAGATGTAAATCCCGAGCATCTCTTGAGTTACTGTACTCATATTTATTTCTGTTTATTTAACTCACATAAGATTTTCTAGTCTGACTCGAGTGTTTTTGTCTTTTCAAATTCGCTCGGGTCAGTCCGAGCGTTTCAGGATAGCAGATTTTAGCATTGGAGGACGAAGACGAAGAATCAGTATTATTTTACATATAGTATTGCACCACACTCTTTCTATTCCGCTGCATTGCTTGTATTGGTATGTGTAACTCTGATATATATTGTAAAAGAAGAATCAAGCTTTTGTAAACTGTTTATGAAACTGTATATTTGTTATTATATTTTATCCTTCCGCTGTGAGATTCTATTTTCGTTTTATTTCTTCTCCATTTTTCTTATTTACCCCATAACAATCCGCCCTTGCGTATGCTTTGAATTGGGACAAGTGTCGGTTTAAAGTGTGCGGAAAGAGTGGACGTTACATCTGGTATCAGAGCTTTGGTTTAGCGATAAACCTTGGCTTTGTGGGGTTTGACTCTTTGTTAATAGGGTAGAAATATCCTATGGGAGTCGCTGAGTGTATATATATGAGAGAGCGTATTTGTTAGTATTAATAAAATGATTTTTATATTGTGTTAATCTGTTCCGCTTTGTATTTATAAATTCTGGTTGATGCATGGGACGCTATGTCATCAATAGGGATTTCTAAACACTTAATAGGACAGACCGACATAATATTTGTTTTAATATAGGTGAATGAAAGAATTTTGCCTATTATATTTTCTATATATAAAAATATTTTATAAAGATATATATATATATATATTTGGTTGCTATAGATTGGGTGTTAGAAAAAAAAAAATTTTTATAATAAATTGAAGCTAAGTTGAAATTAAAATAAATCAAATGGGAGATTTTAGAACTTAAGTCCGGGATTTTGAAAATCTGCTTTCAAAGGATTTATGAAATATAATGATTTGGTTTATAAGTATTTTCTTATATAAGTATTTAGTATAATTTGGAAGAATTGTTTTAAAGAAGATTTTGGAGAGAATAAATTTTGTACTTTCCTCTCTGTCGCTGGAAAATAATTTCGGTGATGGCGGCCACATCATCGACTTTCATTTTCGGGTTTCGAAGGGGAAAGACTACTTTAGTGAATTCTACTACAGATTTATTTGAAATTTTCTAAAAAAAATTTCTTTTATTGCTCTAACTATAATTAGAGATATTGAGTTGTAAGAACTTATTTATCTATTATTTGAAAATAAATTGAAATTTAACCCGGTACTTAATTCTAAATTTTTCCGTTAATTAATTGTTTAAAATTTGTTAGTGAAATAAAAGTTAAGTAATAAATGAATTGAAACCTCTAATTGAAATAAGAGAATAATTGCAAAGCTATAAAGATGAATTTGCATACATATGAGACAAAGAGTAATATGGATAAACATTAAATTTAATTAAAAGAATGGAGATTAAACTTGTATAAGTTCAATTGCAATTTCCTTAACATAAATAACTTACCCAAATATAAAAGTTGAAGTGTTAAATGAGAAACTGGAATTGAATATTTTACAAGTAGGAATTTAGGAAAAATGAAGTATTCAATAAATTACTGTTATAATAAGAATTTAATGGTATAAACTTAGGTTATAATTGAAATTTTACTGAAAAGGGTTAAGAATTATTAATAGATGATATGAACCTAAGTATATAAAATGAAATTCAAAATAAGAATTGATTGTATGATTATTGACTTAAGTATGTTTTAATTTTCCCTATTCTAATATAATGGAAAATAGGAAAAATTAAATGACTGCAATTCATAGTCAGTGGATAAATAAAAACTTCCACTTATAAGAATGAATGTTAGCGGATTTAGAATTTAAGGGAAATCTTACAAGTGAAGAGTAAGGAAATGAAGATATTCAAATAATTGTTGTTATTAATGAGAATTTATTTTATAAACTTAAGTAATAAAAAGGAAATACAAATATAATGAATTTTGTGATAGTTGGAAAATAAAACTTGTAAGAAACAAAGAAATTCCTCCATAAATGAAGGAAAGAAAATTTAACCACTGAATTATGAAATAAATGTATAATAAGCTATCTTGATGTTGGTTTGAATTGTTTGGTTGATGTATGATTTCAAAAATTTGAACCCGAACAACTGATTGTTTGTTGGATTGAACGACTGTTTGTTGTGGTGTGTGCTGTTTGTTAAAATGTATGCTTGTTGCAATTGATTGGATATGAAGGATTGAATCTACCCAAACATTTCACTGTAAAATAAATATTTAACTTTTAGATTATATAAGTGAATACAGGTGATGGAAGCCACTGCTATTGCTTTGGTTCCATAAAAATATAAGCGTATTGCCCGACAAATAGGTACGTTTTCGGATTACGTTTAAAGCGCTGTTTTATATATTTTCCCATGTGGGATATTTTATTTGGATAATATGTGTAATATATTTGTATACTTGGATATTATATTTT
Organism: Allium cepa; assembly: GCA_030765085.1. Lineage (NCBI taxonomy): Eukaryota > Viridiplantae > Streptophyta > Magnoliopsida > Asparagales > Amaryllidaceae > Allium > Allium cepa. The sequence goes on from CM060943.1 coordinate 897,966,945, forward strand.
CTCCAGAGTCCCTCCGTACAAAGGAGACTCTGCCAAAATTTTCAGAAAATTTTAGACTTAGAATTTTGTGAAAATATTTTTCCAACTTTAATAATTCAAGTATTAAAGGATATAATGATTATAAAACAAGTGTATTTCATTAAAGGGAATTAATCCAGTAAAATATTGTTTATAAGTTAATATTTGAAATAAGATGCACTATTTTATTCTTCCTTCTCCCTTCTTTTCCTTTTCGGGGACGAAAAGTTTTGAGTGGGGGAGAGTGTAACGACCCGTGAATTAATAATATTTAATAAATTAATTTGATATAAATTTTAATTTGTTTAAGAATAAATGTAGAAATTGATATAGTGATTGTAATTTAATGTTGACAATTAAATACTTATATGGCATGGATTGAATTAACGTGAATTGGTGGGTGGCTATTAGTTATAATTAGCTGATTAAATGGTATTAATGAAATGATAACTGGATTGGATTGCAATTTAATAAACATTAGAAAATTTATTAAGTGAACTAAATTTGTTAAAGTTCATAAGTTGTGTAATTCAATTTAGTAGAAACTCTAAATGTATAAACAAAGATTTAAATAAATGCTAAATTAAACTATGTGAATGGGTGATTTATGTGGATTGAGGAAATTTGTAATTTAATAAATGAATGCACTAAGTATGTAGAAATTTATGCACCAAAATATTTTCATTTATAGGATTATTGCAGAAGTGTACCCATTTATCTAATGTATATAAATGAATCTAATTAATTATTTTGGTTATTGTTGTGTCTAGTCAATAAAAGGAGAACTTTCAGACAATAAATTTATAAACGAATAAATTTATAGAAACGTAGTAACGGAAGAGTGGATATTATAGTAACGTAAACGTATTGTAGGGTAATAATTAAGTATAGGCTTGTAAATTAGATTTTATGACGATAAATGTGGATAATGCAAATTGTCACAATTTGATTTAAAGTTAATTTTAAGAAACAAACAAATGTTGAATCTGTGAATGTAGTACAAATATTAACTTGAATGGTGTTCATTAATACAAAGATGTAATTAGTAAGATAGTAATAATTTGTGCCTGTAGTGAAAAGAAATCTAATAGAGACATAAACTCTAATTATATAAAGGAGTATAGATTTGAACAAATTTATGAAGATTGATAAGGACAGTGTTTGTAATCAAGTTTGGATTATTGATATTTGAAAGATAGAGAAGTGTAAATACGTTAATGAATTTATAATGGGAAGGAATGGTAGAATGAAAAGAATATATATAATAATAAGCAATTGATTCAATTAAGGGAATTAAATTATAATAAATGGTCATTTAATAAATTTAACGTTCTGTGAGAAATCATAATAATTGTGTAAAATCAGTACAAGTTGGAAATGCATAAACCTTAATAAACATTCTAACTTAATAAATTTATGCAAATGTGGGAATTAGTTATAAGCGTGTAATTATGGGTATGATAACAATTAGTATAAAATACCTATATATTGGAAACACATTTGTAAAGCATAATTAATTGAGTTGGTGAATTGGGAATGAATTCAAAGTATATGAACATTTATGTTATATAAATAAGAATTAATGCAGTAGCTAAATTTGTGAAATCTAAATCTATGGAACAAAGGGTGTAAGATCTTTACTGATGGAAATTAACGTTACAGGTAGTGTAAATTCCTATTTTAATAAGACTATGGGTTATAGTAAAGATTTTAAATCAAGATTTGGCTACGTGAATAAAAAGAATGAAGGTAATTGAGTTATTGCAATTAAGAAAATTTAAACGTTTATTTATACGTTAAGTAAAACTTAAGTTGGGATTTAAAATATTTGTGTATATTAATTTCATGCATTTGGCTATAATGGATTTAATAATAAAAATGAAACAGTGAAATCAAATGGATATAAAGATTTCAATTATACCTTGAAATTCATATTCACCATAAAAGGTTAATTGGAACCAAAGTAGTTAATATAGGAATCAAGCCTTATTTATCAATTTGGATTTATTGCAATAGTTAATTCCATAAAATAAAGTTAAAGCTAATTCAAATTTAGTTGGACCGTTGTTGATATAACTTTAGAAAGCAAGATTTTATTTATAATTTGAATATTAAATCCAACAAAGGGTATTTACTACAAATAAAATAGAATTAAACGTAAAATATTACGTTATTGAATTTAAAATGGAATTTGTAAACAATTGAGTGAATTTAATAAATTTATCAAACTTATAATGTTGAATTCGTTAAGATTGGAATTAATAATAGTAAAGAAGAATGAGGGAAGAATAATTTGAAAACATAGCAATAGATATTAATGTAAGGTTACCTTAAATAAGTTAAGGCAAACCAATGGAGAATAATGTAGATACCTTTATAATACGATGTTTGTGTGTAAAGGAAATGGGAATAAAGTTATTAATAATTTGGAATTTTATTTATGGTAAAAAGTTTATTTGCAATCAAATGAGTTGGAATGGAAGTCAAATCTATTTATCTAATTGGATTTAAGTGAGAGTATAAGAGTATATGATTTAATAATTGGGTTTTTGCGAATAAAATTTATAATTCCCAAATAATAAGAAAATGCAGAAATTAACACTGCAAAATTGATATACTTATAAATTTTAATTCACATCCAAGCTTGGAAAACCATTTGGGATTGTTTGAATTATATAAGTCACAAAATTTGGCCAATATTAGAAGTTGAAACATAAAAACTGGATTTATAATTTATTTTAATTTATTTAATAAATATTAAAAATAGCCATTTTTGGGCCATAGTTTATTCCGTACGTTCGCGTATCCAGTCTAGCTACCCTACCTCTAGCCTATCTATAAATATACAGTTATAAACCCTAGCTCCCTTCTTTTTTCATCTGTTGTACGTTCATTTTCTTCAACCTTCTTTCTTCCTCAATGTATACATCTCAGATCCAATTTCAAATTGCAAAATTCAGTGAAAATTCAAACACCTCAGAAAATTTTCAAAAAAAATTTATGTTGATGTTTTCGATACGCGTAATCTCATGGTGAAATTCGTTTTTCAATTGGAGCTGTCGTTCATCCAGAATAAATTCAAACAGCCCCAAAACCGTTCATCATCATCGCACAAAACTTCATCGGATCGAGAAACGGTTTCCGGGTATTGGAGAGGGGACTGAGGGGGTTAGATCTATATGGTTCGTTGGTCGAATCGACGGTCGGATTTTGGTCAAAAAAGGGACGTGTTGGGTTCGTTTCTCTCTGTTGCGTGCAAATTGGTGCCTGCGCGTGAAGCCTGGGAGAGAAGGTGATGTGGCGTAGTAAGTTGTTAATTGTGTGTCGTTTCTATTTATTTTTCAATTTGAATTCAATCATCATTTTTCGCCATAACTTTCTCATACGAAGTCGGATTCACACGAAATTTCTTTTGTTAGGATCGTAATTTAATTCCGGACTTGATGACGCTGGTTTGGACGAATTCCGAGACGGGCGAATTTTTGGGTTTAAATCGAATTTTAAATTCGATTTAAATTCAAAAGGTGAGTGTTTTAACCCACTCACAATTACTAGAAGCTTTTATGTTCGTTAAATAAGTTTTAGAAATGAATAGAAATTTATTTATGGGTATCTGGCATGTTTATTTCATTCATATCTGTTGAATTGCATTTTATTAAATTTAACTGTTAATTTAATTGATTTATTGCGTATTAATTGATTGTTGGAAATTATTGTTGCATATGAATTGCTAGTTAACAGTTGTATAAATTATTACTGAATAAACTGTTAGATTAATAGTTGATAAATTTAATTTGAATAAACTGCCAGTTATCACCTGTTATATATGATCACATATATAATTGTTATTGATTGATATTGATCGATGTGTGATTGGATGATGGATGTGTTGTTGAATGAATGTTTTATTTGGATATCATTAAACTGCAAGTTAGTATGCATTTACATTTCATTCGGGATTGCGGTTTGAAATGATATACAACCGCAGTTTTATTTTTTAAATTGCGGATTGAAATGATAAATATCCGTATCACTTGACCATAGGATAGAAAACTATATACAGGCACTGCGGTCTATATATAACTATTTTTAATGAGATTTCTATGGTTTGGATGGAATACGGTTTATAAAAATCTTAAATTTTATACTGAATAAATGTTTTCTTCCATATTTATATACATATGAAGTTGAAAAATTTGAAATAAAAAGGTGTATAAATCTCTTTATTAAAATGGAAGAAAATTTAGAAAATGGAGTTTGATAATTTATATCCTATGTTTAAATGTTAAGTTGGAAATTTTAAGATAGTATATTTACAATTGGATTTTTCCCAAAATAAATTGAAATGAATATTCTAGTATAATTTGAATTGGAAAATATATATATTTTATTACTAGAAATTGAAGTCTTATTATTTATGGATTTTATGTGAATGTTCAAAACTAATTAATAGAACATTTGATTTGTTGAAAGAATAAAAATCCAACTTTAGTTGAAATATTAACCCTCAAGATGGATATAAAAATATATAAAATTGGAATGGTTGGGACTTGAAATAATATTTTGGATTATGGTTTTAACATTGAGTAAAGAAATATTCACAAAGCCATGTAAATTATTTTCCGTACAAAGTAACCATAAAGTTAAATCACTTATTTTATATATTGTTGAATATCCAAACCATTTAGTTTTGAAAGTAATGGTTTTAAAAACTATGGATTTCGAAGTATTATGTTGAAAGTTAATGTTCAAATATTTGGTTACAAGGAATTATAAATTTTAAAAGTGGCATAATTTTTGGAAAAGATTTATATTTGGGAAATGATATCATTGATTTGGGTTTTATAAAAATAATATCAAAATGAATCTTTTTGGGTTTTAAAGAAGAAATGATATCGTAATATTATGGTTTTGAAATGGATTTTATTTTGGTTTTAAAAGTATAAACTATTTTTAAATGACCGCGGTGTTATAATAACGATTGGTTGGCAAAGAGACCGGGATCGGATATGGACATACTCTCTGTCGATACCGAAAACCACTTTGACTAACCGTGTACGCGGTGGAGATTCCAGAATGAAGTAGGTGGTGGCGACGTTTCCTGTAAGGTAAATACGTGGACCCAACTCCCGTGAGTTGGCATAAGGTGGCTAAAACAGGAGCGATTCTCAGGCCAATGAGGTCATTCCTCTGATCGGACGCTCCTCTTCGATATTATACTTTGACTTGGATTTGATTCAGTGGCCACTTCTATATTTTGATTTTGGGGAGTTAGTCCGAGGTGGGCGGTAACTACGGCTACGCGTTTCCACCAGCCTGGATAGCAATTGGTATATCTACCCTGGCATTGCCTAGTTGTGCCGTGTCACCTACCATATCGAGCCTTTACTACGAGTTTCTATTTGTGTCGTACCTATGGAGTATCCTCTGGTAGCTTCCCGATCAGGAGGTATTACGGTACTGTATAGACTATTGGCATTTTACGTGTTAAGGTGGAAAATGTAAAGCCTTAACGCTATTTAAAAGTAAGTTTATTTTACAATTAGACACTATTATAATAGCGCAATATACTACATAGTAAATAGTTTAACGGATCCTTAGGAGATGTAAATCCCGAGCATCTCTTGAGTTACTGTACTCATATTTATTTCTGTTTATTTAACTCACATAAGATTTTCTAGTCTGACTCGAGTGTTTTTGTCTTTTCAAATTCGCTCGGGTCAGTCCGAGCGTTTCAGGATAGCAGATTTTAGCATTGGAGGACGAAGACGAAGAATCAGTATTATTTTACATATAGTATTGCACCACACTCTTTCTATTCCGCTGCATTGCTTGTATTGGTATGTGTAACTCTGATATATATTGTAAAAGAAGAATCAAGCTTTTGTAAACTGTTTATGAAACTGTATATTTGTTATTATATTTTATCCTTCCGCTGTGAGATTCTATTTTCGTTTTATTTCTTCTCCATTTTTCTTATTTACCCCATAACAATCCGCCCTTGCGTATGCTTTGAATTGGGACAAGTGTCGGTTTAAAGTGTGCGGAAAGAGTGGACGTTACATAGTTAGATTGATCCGTTTATTGTTTTCTTATTAAATAATACTCGGGTCAGACCGAGATGTTACAGGTGCTTCTGCTTGACTTCTCCCCAAGGATTCATTTCTCTGACTTTTGGTTAACTACTAAGATTAGTAGTTTTTGGATTGTATACAATTGAGACATAGACTCTATAATGTATACTTATTCTTTTGTGTAGTTCATGTAACTATTCTTTTGTGATATTGTGGATCTTTTTAGACCACTACTCTGATGTACACTTCCTAGTGTAATATTCATATCTATTTCCGCCTTTGTGATATGAATTGTCTGTGACTGATTTGTGTTATGTTTATTTCTATATTTGTTTCCGAAGACATTATAGCCACTGTGTAGTTGCTTTGAGTTTGCGTCGGTATGTCGGACTTCCTCTTGTAAAAGAATGCAAGTCATATTTTATCTGGCATATCGGTACTCGCACAAAGCAATTATACAGATGGTCGCTCCTCAACAGCCTTATTCTCCGTGCTAGTTGACGGCATTACACCGTAGTGTCCTTGGCTAGCGTGGGTATAGAGGTGGGGCGTCACATATTAATATAATGTCTATAGACTGAGTGCACGCTTTAGATTTTAAGGTTTTATATCTAATTGTTAGCAATGATTTGAACCACTATAAATATAAGTGCAATGCCGCGTTTTTATTCTCATTATTTTGTGAGGACCCGAAAATCCGTACTCCTTGAATATACACTAATCTCCGTAGATTAACTCAAGATGAACAGAAATACGAATTCTCAATGTTTAAGAAAAAGAAAAAGACAGAAGAAGAGAGAAAAAGATAGAAAATAGAACGAAAAGGAAACAGCAGAACAATATCAGAATCTCACAATCCGCAGCGGAACAACATATAATAGATAAATGAATAATCTTTAAACAAAGAACTATATCAGTTATTACATTTTATACATTACATTACATCATCATCAGAGTGTACAACATCAAACAACAACAAACAGCGGAAAAGAAATACTATATACTAGTAATACGCCATGCCATCCAGCTTGCCTCCAGCAACTCCTGAATATCCTGATAAACCTTAACTCTTGACTGCCCGTGTGGAAATTGGTGGGCACCCAGAGTTTAGGAAGGAAAACAATAAACTCCAAGTCAGTCATGTGACTGGTGTGAGAACTCAAAACAGTTTATTTATCTTTAAAATCAAAATAGAAGAATATTTTTAAAGTCAATTCGCAATGCTTTTAAAAATGAGATTACCATAAGGCCTCCCGCACACACACACATGCAAACGCAAAATCGGAGGAGAATTCTCCTTATGATAGTCAAAGATGCTTGATACGCATTAAAAAGAACATTTGATATTATTACTAGTGCATAGTGTAGGAAAAATTCATTTCGAAAATAAAGATATAAATCTTAGCCAACATACAACCATTATCGTATGCCTACTATAGCTACCATCCAAACAGTGGGGCGCCACCATAAGTGAATGATAGGTTATACAACTAATACCGTACAAGATCGTATTGTTTCTTTGGATTTCCAATGAATGGTCAGGCCAAGGAACTTCCCATTGCCACATGAGAACGCCCCTGGAAGGACGTACCCGAGAACCAAACCGGATCTCTACCAACACAAGGCCGGGTTACCCCTAACTGGGTAACAACTGACACGAGTATGCCATCCCCCGGTCCTTTGGGACCTTTAACCGAGCGCTCGTCATCAACATAACACAATCATAAATAAAGTGTTTCAACATGAGTAAGTATCTGGGCTCCATACCATGATACCACCCTTTTCCAGAAAGAAATGCACATACCCTAAAGGGAGCTACCCCTCATAACCTTGTTGCATCTTTCCTGTTTTGACCATTCCGGGGTGTGAGGTTCGACGAAGTCTCATCCACAAAGCCACGCTTTATACAAAAGCTGTGCTTTGGGCCAACAAATGATCATAGAAATGATCACAAAGATAAACAATCAAACAAATGATCTTATCACAAATGATCAACACAATGATCATTTCACAGCGACACTCAGCATGTCACATTACCAAATTGGGAATATATTGCTGATAACATTCAACTATATAACCTCTGAGCTCGTACGTCTCAGAGAAGGGTGTTAAGCTAAAAGAATAAATTCTCCGCCACCAACAAAAATATATTTGAAAGAAATCAGCTTTATATCTCAATTTGTAATGTCAGACATACTATCCATACAAGTCTGTTCTGGGCTCGAACAGAACCGAAGGCACTTACAAAGAAGTCCTTGCAATCTGGATATCCACAATCCTGATCGGATTCCCCATCACATATGGAGAACTCTATACCGGAGCAACTCGGTGCAGAGTCAATCGACAGGTCATCCTATCGCTCTCGCAAATACCCGGTCTTCAACACCGGTCATCAATGTTATCCATTACGTCGTATCACTATTCGGAATGGGTAATCCGAATAACGAGCGCAATAATTTAAAAATAAGTGTGGCATTCAAATTCAAACAAATCACAACAAATACCTTTCAAAGGTAAATATTGATAGTCGGTTATTGAACTATCAATGGATATGCACAACATCACCAGATTCCAAATAATTTTCCAAATTATTTATTTCCCAAAAATATCTTTACAAGATAAATAATTTTCATACTTCATAAATCAATATTTATTTTTAAACAAATTCCACTTTCTTTTATAAATTCCATAGTGAATTTATATTTCACGATATCTACTGAATATACGATTTTCAATAAGTTTCAAATATTCATTTTCAATTTATCTTCAAAAAGATAAATTCTCAAAATATTCACTTTATATTGGAAAACATTTCCATACTTACTTATTAAGTGATTCTCAAATCCATTTATTTTCAACACTTGGAAAATATTCAATATACTTAAATTGAGATTAAGTACATATTTCATTTTTTAAGGAAATCATTCTCTTAAACATATCTATTTGGGCCAAAACGGATGTTGCGTAAAACATCGTTACGACAACCCAAAATCACTAGTATAGGGATTCGAAATTCAAATAGATATATAAATCCCAATACTAAACAAAACATTTCCTTTCGGAAATCATTTACTATAACAACAGTGTTATAGTCCACCATTTCCTTTTATTTCTCGAAAACGTCTATTTCAACAATGAATGTTGCAATCTATGGTTTCGAATCTCAACACATTTAAAACATCGTTAGATCGTTTTAATTCTGTTTAAAATATCACATCCTAAACATTTTCTTTAACATATTATTCACTATTCAAAACGTGAATATACTACGTTAACCAATTTCATCATTACTATTCATTTTATTTTAAAGGCTTATTCACTCTCTAAAAGGTGAATATAACTCCTTTAATATGCTATAGCAAATTACTTATCAAAATAAGTTGTTTTGCGGATTTATAAAACAATATTTATAAATTCTATTTCTATTTATTTTACATCAACTCCTTTTATAAATTCCTTATTAACCTATCTCAATTCATATCTCAATGATATACTAAAAATTCATATTATAAGTCAAATACTTATAATTTATTTGTTTACAAAAATCGTTCTTTTAGACTTCCCAAATTATAAATCTTATAACTTATAAGATTCATTTATTTACCCAAATCTATCTTTTAATATCTTCACAAATTTTATAAACCTACTACTTATAAAATTCCATTTATAACTTCATCGTTTATAATTCTATAAATTTCATTCATTTATGAAATTTATTCACAATTCATTCTAACACTTATAAAAACTCGTTTTATAATTCAAATATTTTAATATACAAATATCCATTTTATAAATATTTTATATAAATCTATTTCTATTATTCTTTTAAAACGTCTTTATACTCCTTTATAATTTCACCATTTTGATTTATAAAATAATCAAATAATATAAATCCTATATTTCAACTTTTTATAATAAATTCAAAAATCCCAATTTAAACTACTTTATAAAATCATTAACCCCATATTTTCAAAAATCAACTTTTAACTATATTTCTCAAAAATCATAATTTTTGTAACATTAAATATCATAACGTTATTTATTTAAAATGGATCAATTCCAAAAATATTTTATAAACATATACTTTCAAAAATCACTTTAAAAATCCTTTTAAAATTCCAAAATTTGGCTCAATGATGCTACATATCAAATAGTCAATCACGACAACAACGACATCATATATCGATATGATAATCCATCAAATATCAAAATATCTGAAATCAAATAAATACTGTTGAGGAATCCAGTTGGATCCCTCCAACCTGTTTTCCTGCATCCAAAGATGTTAGCACAATACCAATTCCGTTCCAGTACGAAATTATCGCGGTATATGGGATTTAAAATATTATCCGCTTAATAGACGGCGCAATAGGGTCTTATCCGCTATACAATGCGGGAAATCAATAACTGTAATATATACATATGCCAATATATATATATATATATATATATATATATATATATTGCTATTATAATTAATACCAATTTCACTGTTTATGAAATATTCGCGGTATATGTTTTTAATAAATAACATCCGCTTACTAGCGGCGCATAATGTCTATTTTAACAATCAATAGATAACAATCATCATTCAAACATGCATTCAAATATTTTAAATATAACTATTTAAAATAAAAATCGAAACCGATTCGATTGAGTGAGAAGTTCTCACCTTGATTTCAATTTCGTTTTAGCGATTTATTTCGAATAAAATTAAACGGACGTTTAATTTTACCCGAAATTCTCACTAACTCCAAACAACTCCAATCTAATTCCATAGCGTAGTGGTCGTCCATACGATTCCAACGCAACTGGTTTCGCGCATTTTCGACCTTGTATGAAAAAGATATGATTTTTTAAAGTTTACACGATTTTATATAAACTAATTACAACAATTTATTTTCTTTTTTATAACCTAATATTTTTCTGGCCGTAGAATCTCCAAACCCCCCCATCATGACCGCACGTTTTCTTTCTCCTTCCCCTTCCATTCACGTTCTACAGGCCGCATATGAACCCATTGCTCGACATTTAGGGTTAGATTTCTCGACCTCCACGCTTGCTTCTACCTCGATCAATGACCACCACCACGCGCGCGCTCCCCGGCACCACCCACGGCCAAGTTGCGGCCCCACTCGGTCGCGCCTATGGCACGAAATTCGAGAACGAACGCGTGACCTTTATATGCAATTTGCCATTGAATCTCTGCTCCAAACACGATCATAGCCGTTCAGATTGAAGATCTCCTTGTCGTCTACAACTTTCATGTTGAAAGTTTCTTGGATTGCTTCACGGATTTAAAGAAATTCGAGGAGAAAGAACTGTAAATTTCGGCCATTGGTTTCTTAATGGCAGCTGAAGGAGAACGAAACCCTAGTTTTTATTTTTTTTATTTTTTTGTGAATAAAGCCCTATTTATAGAATTTTCTCAAACACTATTCATTTTGGAATTTCCAAACTCCGATTTACACGCGGCGACCAGCATTTCTAGGGTTTATTCCACGTTCCGGACGCAATGGAGTAGGTTTCGAAAGCTAATTCGGTCATCTGTGCGAGTTATGGCAATAAACGTTCGATTTAAAATTAAACCGATTAAACGATTTTCTAGGCGTTTTAGCTTGTACCGGACAAACGGTAAATCCGATTGACACGAAATTTGAAACCTTACAATAATATCACATTACGGATCCAATGAAACTGTTTTCGTCGAAATTCGAGACTGTTTGAAAAATGGCTATTTTAACTCGCCAAATTAATAATAAAAACAATTTCGATGCGTTTCGAGCTGCCACGGTCAAAAGATAACTCCGATTGCTACGAAAATTAAAATCCGATAATAGTAAACTATTACAGATCCAATGGAACTAGTTTCGTCCAATTCTGAGACTGTTCAAAAATTGACTAATGTGACGCCCCACCTCTATACCCACGCTAACCAAGAACACTACGGAGTAGTGCTGTCAACTAGCGCGGAGAATAAGGCTGTTGAGGAACGACCATCCATGTAATTGCTTATCACACGGTGGCTATAAATAATCTTCAGAAACAAACGTAGAAATAAGCATAACGCAAATCAGTCACAGACATCCATATCACAAAGGCGGAAGAAGATATGAATATATAACTAACACATGAAAGTGTACATCAGAGTAGTGGTCAAAAGATCCACAATAATACAAAAGAATAGCAACACGTGCTATATAGAAGAATACAACTATGAGTCTATATCTCAAGTGTATACAACAAAAACTGCTAATCTAAACAGTTAGCCAAAAGTCAGAGTGATGAATCCCTGGGAAGAAGTCAAGCAGAAGCACCTGTAACATCTCGGTCTGACCCGAGTATTATTTAAGAAAAATAATAAACGGGTCAGTCTAGCTATAAATATCAGATGACAAGATATAACATAAAAGATATGGCATAAACATAAAATATCCATAATGACATACCACTATAAGTATGTAAATAATGATCAACAGAAGATCAATCAATAAGAGATAATCAATATCACAAGAATCTTCTCAAAGATTCGGAAAGGGCATCATACCCCAAACTTGTACTCATAACAAGTTAATGACATAAATTCTAGAAATCAATGCAAGAAGTCCAGAAATCATATAAAAGAGAAAGAGGCCTATCACATGACGGTCCGAAGACCAAGGGGAGCTACCCCACATGTGTGAATGGAATCACACAGATTAAGGTCCAGACTAACCAAAAAGCAAAAAGGTATGTGTGAGTGGAATCACACAAGTGGTGTCTAGTCTAACCTCGCAACAAGAGACATCGCACAGTTGCTAATCTAAATCATCAGAATGATCGTCATGATCAACGAGAAGTGTCAATTACACTAAGCTAGTAAATATAGAATTTAGCTTCATGTCCCATAAACACTTGCTTAACTTAAATATTTACGAACAAACTGTAAATCTTCACTAATAAAATTGTCACAAGAGGTTCAATCGAACAAGTCCAAGAATTAACCGACGAAGTGAACGCAAGCGTTTCATACCACTTGTTTTACTAAGTCGTTTAATTAGATTTCTCATCTGAGTGAGGTAAAGGTTTGTATATACTAATAGATTGGAAAACGGTTTAAGAAAAGAGCTTTGTTATTAAAAATAGAGTTGAAATTGTTTGTTAAAAGAGTTTTGATATTTACTACTAGTATTGAAACCTTTGTATTATAAAATGACAAAACACAGAAGCAATTGTAGAAACAATCGATCACAAAGATCGCATACGGAGATGTGAATAAAATCCAAGGAAATCAGCTCAATGTTTTTCAGATAAGATCCCCTACGGAGGGGGGGTCCAGGGGGTGGCAACCCCCCAAGGTGGGGGTGCGGGGGAAAGCGACTTAGTGGTTACGACCTAAGAGGGATAGGGTCGAGCGACCTAACGGTTGCGACCAAGGGGTCTAAGGGGTCAAGCGACTTAGTGGTTGCGACCTAGAGGTGTTCGCGACTTAACGATGACTCACGACCCAACATGGCCGACTTAACAGAGGTCGCGACCTAACAGGATAACTCGTGACCGACTTAAGAGTTGCGTGACTGAAGGGTTGCACGACTTAAGGGTTAGGCCAGGAGCGACCTAACGAGATAAGGCCCAACGACCTACGAGTTAAGGGTCCAACGACCTATCGGGATAACTCGTAACCGACTTAAGAGTTGCGTGACTGAAGGGCTGCACGACTTAAGGGTTGCACGACTTAAGGGTTGCGCGACTTAAGGGTTAGGCCAAGAGCGACCTAACGAGATAAGGTCCAACCACCTACGAGTTAAGGGTCCAACGACCTATCGGGATAACGACTTAACTACGAACGAGCTAAAAATGGCCAGAACGACCTAGGGTTAACTCGTAAACGACTCACGACCTATGGACGAACGACTTAACTCCGAACGAGCTAAAAATGGCCAGAACGACCTAAGTGCAGAAAATTCACCAAAACGCTAAAAATTGGAGTTTTTCGCCAATCCAAACTAAATGCTAACATGCATGCAAAAATGATAGGGAATCATTCCCAACAGTCCAATATAGTTATAGGCTAGAATTGTGAGATAAAAATCTCACCTTTGCACAAATTCAATGAAGAAGGAGCTTGAAACAATGGAGAAGCAACTACAAGCTAGAATCCAATGTCTTCACTTTGATTTTGGAGTTGAATGATGGATTTAAAGTTGAAACCTAAGCTTGGAGTTTTAATTTCCTCTTCCACTCACCATTAATGCAAAAGCTTGGTTGTTAGGAAATTTATGAAGAGTGAGAAGAAGGAAGGGGGTTTGGGCTTGAGTTATAATGGCAATCTAACCCAAAGTCCAAAGCGGGAAAAGTTAGTGAAATTCCACTAACTCCAAACCTACCAATGTTTATACTTAAAAAAATTGTAAACGGCATTTCGAACTCAATGGAAGTGGTCTCGAGTCCTAATTTGACCGTTTGCAAAAAGTAGCTTTTCGGATCAATATCCGATTAACGACAAAATATTTAAATAAAATATTTAAATATAAAATCGATAAATATGCGGGTTGTTACAACTAATTTCACTAGTCGATTAAATATTAAAATATTCAATTTTCACAAATTAACTTTTAATTCGATTTTAAAAGTTCTAAAATATCATTCTAACTCCAGTATGATAAAATAAAATTTTACAAATCATTTTCAATCATATTTAACTCAATTTTCAATTATTTCTGTATTTTCACCTATTAAATTATCGATTTAATTATCCAATTAAATCCAATTATTCGAAATAAAATTTATTCGACTTATAAATTCACTTATTAATATTTTAAATTAATTAAATATTCAAATTTTAATTAATTAAAATCCTGGGTCGTTACAATTTTTCTCTTGCATACAGAAGCTCTGCCATTTTTCTATCTCTTCTACACTTTCTTAATAACAAAATTTTAGATCTAATTCACACGAATTTAGATCTAAATAGAAAGAGAATATAATTAATTAGGGAATTAGGAATTGGTTCAAATCAGAAGGATATGTCAAAGGTAAAACCCTAGATCTGAGTTTTTTGCTATTTCTAATCCAAATCTCCTCCTTTTCTCTTTTAAGTATTATAGATCTGTAAATATATCATTTGTAATTCCAAATAGGGATTACAAGAGAGGTGAATATAAATGTTAGGGACAGATCTGAAATAAAAACAGAGAGATTTGAAAAGCTAGCAATGTGAGTGGATTTAATTATATCTTTTACATTTATGATGTATTATCGTTAAATTTCTGTTAAATAATTTTATTCAGTATTTCAGTAATTAATTCTGTTAATCAGTTATGCTGAACTGTAAGAAATTTACATTTATTTACATCTAATTTGAAGTTATAATTAAGCCTAAATGCTAGTTTCTTTTTATTCTTTTTGTACGCGAATAATATAGTTAAAAAGAAAATTCGAGATTATGGATTATGGGAAAATACTAGATTAGATGTAAAATAAGAAAAGTTGGAATAAAGCTAGAAAAATGAAATTCTGCAATAAATTACGCTAAAACGGGAATAATAAATTAATCTAATAACTTGATTTGGAAGTAAGTAATTGATTAATTAGTTGGTTTAGAAAATATAATACATTTCTATAATTTAATTTATAAAAGATAATGATAAACGTAACTTTAAGAATAAAAGAAAGAAAAAGGAAACCAGTGTAAAATAGAGAAACCGCTGTATTTTACACTATTCCAAAATAACAAAAGAAATACCTTACAGTTATGAATTATTGTTTATAATATTATTTAGTATTAAAATATGAAAATGGATTTTTAGTATAGTTTTC
Organism: Allium cepa; assembly: GCA_030765085.1. Lineage (NCBI taxonomy): Eukaryota > Viridiplantae > Streptophyta > Magnoliopsida > Asparagales > Amaryllidaceae > Allium > Allium cepa. The sequence continues at coordinate 897,982,835 of CM060943.1, forward strand.
ATACCCAACCAAATAAAATAGAATTACTTCCTAGAATAAAAGAAAATAAAGTAAAGTATAAAAGTGATCAAGTAAATTATTAGAAAAGAATTTGAAGATGTAAACGATAATGAATCTAGATCTGCATTCACTACGCAGACTATACAATAAGATAGTTATTATGATGAGTGAATTATATAATATAAGAGAATAAAAGAATATTCTATATCATATTAAAATAAGGCAGACTAGAATAGAAAAGAAATGCTGGAATTATGTATGGACTATAGAAGAAAAGAAAATGACAATTACAGGTAGAATTATAACTTAGGTTACAATTAAGTAATAAGAATGGAAAAGCTTAATTTGAGACTTTGAATAAATTAATGAGCGATAATAATGGTAGAAGCTTATTTAAATTATTTATATTAAGTCAATAAGCAAATAAAGCAGGAATGATAAAAGTGGCTTATTTCAATGAACTTAAGATTTAAATTAAGTTAAATAAGCAAGATAATGAATGTGGCTCATACCAACAGCATTCCCTATTAAATAAATGGAAATCTCACAATAGATAGAGGTGAGACGAGGGCAAGAATATGCTAATAGGGTAAATAAGTAGCCAACAGAATAAAGAAAAGTAAACTAAACGCAAATTAAAAGATTAGACTTAGCGTCTAATAAAAGAGAGAGATGCGTTTGGAGTAGCCCAAAGGATGAAGAGCCTAACGAAGCATTTCATTACAGATTTTAGCAAAGGAGAAGCAGGTCCAACTTAGTTATTTTGGGCTAGAAGGAAGTACGAGACTTCAATGGGACATGATTTATTTTAGGCTAGAAGGAAATACGAGACTTCAATGGGACATGAGGATACTCTAGGATGGCCCTCCGGGTAGGCCTCACGAAGCTAAGTCCCCGGAGGCGGGTCTGTAGGTGTTCGATCAAGAGAGTATGCCTTGACTGCATTTGCATTATAGGCCTAACGAAGCAGACCTTTGTAGGCAGTCAAAAGGGCTTGGTTTCGGAGTAGGGTATTCATATGTCCAATACTTGCAAGTAAGCTTAAGGATAATTACATGCGGATATCAGCCTGCATCAAGACCAAGAGCGATTTCGGGAAAGACTGGAGTTAAACCATCAGGCCAATGATTCTTTCACTATCGAGACATTGGATGAGGGGCACGGCCATTTGGATGTTAGATTGTTTGGAGTAGGGCACGAACACTTAAATCTTTAGAAGTCTTTCGGTTAGTTGAGGGGTGGCTGCGTGGGACCATGCAACGATGAAAAAGAGATAGACCAACTAGAATATCTGTATTGTAGGCCTAATGAAGCAGTCTTTTATAGATATAGAAAATCTCCGATTGAATTCCGTACAAGTTAGACCTTGTTGGCGGGATTCAAATAGTAGGCAGAATGATTAGGTAGTCCTCAATGTACGCACTAGATGGTACATTGTGGATGTCCGAGCATTGGCCTAGACTAGTGCGGACGCGACTTATGTTTTCATAGTAAGTAGTGGAGCATCTGTATTGTAGGCTTACGAAGCAGTCCTTTACAGATGCAGCTACAGAACGCTCTCGAAGTAAGATGATGGAGCCCTTTTCGATGAGGATACAGAAGGTACCATGGGTAGTGCCTAGGACCAATATGGTCATTGGGCATATAGCTAAATATATGTATATATTAGTTATTTGGTTTTAATCTACTATGGAGTAGGTGAGCACGGTTCGCGAACAAAGGTGAGAGTGTTATAGCCTAATGGACCTAATATAAGAGTAAATGAAAATAAAATGATATATGTAGAATTAAGCCTAGAAGTATCTAATTTATTCATTCACCAGAACTTCTGTTCTGACCCCTCCACATAACATCTTACAAGTTAGGTAGATGGCAAAGACTTCCCAGCTTTAAGACACTTGTATATATTGGTGAGCATCTACTTACTATTATATTTTAGTCAATTCCACTGTGAGATATTTTATTGAGCTCTGATTTATTTATCTTTGCCTATTTGCAGGATACCAGATTCCCAACTCGAGTTTCAGTGGGTTTGGGTTTTAGCATTTTTGTAATGATCCTGAATTTTTGAACAATTTAAATTGAAAATATTTAATTAATTTTAAATATTTGAATGATAATTTCAATTGAATTCCCAATATAACTGTGAATTTGGTGATTAAATTTTAGAATTTAATCTATACAAAATTGAATAAAAATTTAAATTTGACTTTGGAGTTGAAATTGAATATTGAATTTGTATTTTTAATTCAAACTAATGACTTAGGAAAATAATTTGGATACAAGTATTATTTATGTAAATTTATAAATGGGCGGTTAGTTTTTAAATAACATTTTTCTTTTCTTTAAAATAGAAAGGAATAAAATTTTTATCAATACAAAATAAATAAAATAAATGCACATAGTTAAAATTTAAAACAACATATTTATAAACTTCGTAAAATATGAAGTGACTACATTGGAAAAGTTATAACAACATAATTCAACAAAACAAAGCAAAGAAATAACAAAATTAATTGAAATTCAAAATGAAAAAAATAAAAAAAATTTGGTTAAGTGTTGTGGAGCGTTGAAATTGTGAATCTCGGCCCATTTACCTTTGAATGTCGTTTCCTTTTTACCTCAATTCGACCCGTCCCTCTTTACCTTCTCATTCCAAAAACCTAAACGAAAAAAAAGAGTAAAAATGGCGGCTTCGTTCTTCTCGTTCGTTCCGCTTTGCAAAATTTGGGCTTGCGATCCAATTTGGGGCTTCGATTTTTCTTCGATTATGCTCATTACTCACCTCGGCTGTTTCGATTCGTGATAAGGTGAGTTTTCTCACGATTAATTATTATTCAAGTTTTTTAAATTTGTTTTGAATTGGGTGTTTAGTTGCATGCTATGATTTGGTGTTATTGGCTTCCAGTTGCTCAGATTAATTTGAATTTTAAACTAATAAGAACAGATAAAAACCACTGCATGGTTGTTTGTTGGGTGTTATCTGTTATCATTTGCTCGGTTACTTGAATCTAAACTGATAAGAACAGATGCTATTTGGAATTTATTTTTAAATTGATAAGAACAGATGTTATTTGTAATTTATTTTTAAATTGATAAGAACAGATGTTGTACCAAAAAAAACTTTGCTTGTTTGTTGTTGCTGCATGTGATGGATCTTTGAATCTAGATGAGGAAAATTTTGTTTGCATGTGCTTGTTTGAACTTCGGTTCATGTGTGTTGTATGTATGTGTCTGTAAAACCCCCTATTCTTGTTCTCAGATGCAAGCAAATTCAGAACCCCAAATCACTTGCTCTTTTACCTGTCAGTTTTAAGTTGTCTAAGTAAATGTAGTAAAAAAAAATGAATACCATAGTTCTGGAAATAACTAGGAGCAAAACCTATCCAAATCTATGTTATATGCAGTGATAAATGTTGTTATCTTGTTAAAATGCCTGTTTGCCCGTGTGGATGTGGATTTACTTATATTGTGATGGATGCATGCTTGTGCATATGTATATATATGCCACCTCTGTTATGTTATACAGTTTCAAGAAAAATTAATATTGTGAGCAAACATCACCCTTTAGACCTTTATATGTTTATATTTTGGTAACGTATGCAAATATAAGTATGCAAGTCTGTAAATAGACAAAAGAAGGCCTCTGCCTTTGGTTACAAGTTTTAAGACCTGTTTAAAGAGAAGAAAAGCTTAAACACTTGGAAAAAAATTCTTTTCTTTTGATCTGGTGACTGTTATGGCTTAATGTTTTTATGAACTTGTTTCTCTCAAGATAAAGTAAAATTTTTTAAAAAAAATTACAAGTTGGATCTGTTGCTCGATTTTTTTTTTATCTGCAACAAGTTGTTATGTTGAATTTATACAAGTGTGTGATTCTGTATGAATGCGTAGTGTTATTTTATATACTGTAGTACTTGTTCCAGGGTCAAGAATTAATCAAAATTCACTTGCTATTAATACAATCTTTGTTAAGACTTGAGCATCGGACAAAGTATGTTTGCTGTATTATAATTTGAAGCATCAACAAGCTTAAAAAAAATGAACTGAGTGCATATGCTTGTATAAATATATATAAGAGAAAAGATAGGTCCTGTTAACTTGTGCACAAAAGTTATCTTTCTAATCTAATTAACAATTATCTTTTTCTTGATTATGATCAACTGTATTTACATTTTCTCCTTTTGTTTAGAGTTGAAGTTGAACTTAGTTTTCATAAACATACTTATTTTTGTTTATTTTTAAAGTCTTGTATTGAAAGAAAGGGCAGATATAGTTTTTTAATGTTACATACTCTAGTCTAGCGACATAGATTTATATAAGGTCATGTCTTATAATTTTGCATGCTTAAAGTGAATATAGCCTGACACGCATTTTCTTTGAATAGCCTTGATTTTTAACTTGTATATATGTTAGAACTTGGGCTAGAGTGTATTTTTATTATAGAATGATTTGACGACTATACTAATGTAACTTTTTGTCAAACTTGGCCTGTGCATATTTTTCCAGATGCTAGTATGTATGTTTCGATTTTAACTTTATGGAAGAAAGATCATTAAAAACCATTGACTGGGTTTGTCTCATTTACTTATTGCTATGACTCTGTAAACTAGATGATTACATGAAAATGTATTCACCCGAGTTGCTCATGTTTTTGCTGCCTTACACTTATTTTCTCAAACTGTCTAGGGTCACTGTGTTGAACCCAGTTACATTTGTCTGACTTGATCATTGCTTTGAGTTTCACTGTCATACTTCCATGTAATTTCGACTTCCACACAGTTGACATTTGTTCACTTCAGTTTTCACAGTTGCACATACTTATTTGAGTTTGCATTGGTGCATTTCCTTACTGAATTTGGTCGAGACTTGTTCTTTGATGTATTTCATTTGGCTTGAGTGTTTTCTCTGACCTGATGGCTTCGTTTTCATTGTCCACACCTGTTCATGCTTCACTGCAGCTTGTTGTTTGTGTACTGATCATGTATCAATGTACACTTGTATTGTTTGTCGGTCTCTGGCCAGTGCACATTGTTGCATGCATTAAGTATTTCCCTGGCTATCTGTGTTGGGCATTTCTTGCATCACCAGTGCACTCTATATCATGGTGTATACGTGAGTTCATGCTTTGATGTTGTTTCAGTCTTCATGTTCATGTATGTCTTCCTATTCACTATTGCCTGGTTTTGGACTTGAATGCATCCTGTAGCCCATCTTGACTTGGGCTTGTAGTTGATGTCTCACTGTTACCATTGTAATTTAGTTCATTGCAAATTTATTTACTTGAATTAAGATTAATCCTGACTCGAGTGTTTTTTTGTGTTTTGCAATAAACGCTCGGGTCAGACCGAGTATTTTTGCAGTTTGGAGATTTTCACGCAGCGAAGTTAGAGAGAGGGGAATTACCGCATCGCTAAAGTTTTTCAAGAAATTTTTCTTGTACTTAATAAAAATTGTTACGCTGTATAAAATGTAATTCATTGTATAACTCTGATATTTGTATATAAAAGAAAAATTCATTTATGCGAAATGTTATTATTATTATTCTGTGATTCTGTGGCTGATTCTGTTTAAACTCTATAAACTAAATAACAATCCGTCATTTGAACGTTTCTAGTTGGTTTAGTTACCGACTAGAGGCGGTCAGAGCGGTGGGTCGTTACAAAGTGGCATCAGAGCTTTGGTTTACACAAAGCTTAGTTTATGGCGTTTAATATGAATAGTTACTAGAATCACTTTAAAGAAAACGTCTTTCAAATCTAAAGAAGTATAAAATTTGTTTTCTTTGAAAGATAAAAGATATTTTGAAAATTCAAATCATTTTTGAAAATTTCCCTCTCTAAATTTAGGTTTGCGATAGTTCTCTTCGGTGAGGTCTCCTTAGATTTGAGTCTCGATCGTTCGAAAACTCGTTATCGAATTGTTGAGATTTACGGAAAGTGAAATATAAGTTAAGTGAATTAATGAATTGGTTTAAATCGAATATTTTGGATATCTCCAGAGCAATAAATTGGAAAATAAAATGACATGTCAATGTAGTTATAATCAAGCGGATTATTGAACTATGACTCGGGAATTTGATTCTGAATTCTTTTGAAAATTGATTTCAAATGTTTTGAAGAATGATTTGTAAATAAATGGATTATAAGTATTTAACTTATAATATGGATTTTGGTATATAACTGAGTTATATCGATTGAATCAAATTAATGAAGGAGATTATAATCGAAGTTTTATAAATAGAAGTGGAATTGGTAAAGATTGTTTATAAATTTGAAACCAATTGAATTTGATAAATGAAACATAAAAGTTGTTAAAGGAGATATATTCGTGATTTTGGACAGCGAATTATCCTTTAAGTTAAATATTGTGATAATAAGAGTTTGGTTAGGAATTATATCCACGATTTTGGACAGTGGATAATTCTGAATTAAATGCGTAAAATATTGAAATTGGTTAACGAAGTATATTCACAATTTTGGACAGTGAATATATTATTCAATACAACGAATATGTTTTAGGGAAATAATATTATGAAATGGAGTAAATCCATTTGAAGTTGTTTTAAAATATGTTAAGAATCGAAATCATAGATTTCAACATTCATTGTTGAAATAGACGTTTTCGAGAAAAATAAAAGGAAATGGTGGACTATAACACTGTTGTTATAGTAAATGGTTTTTGAAAGGAAATGTTTTTATATAGTATTGGGATTTATATATTTATCTTAAATTCGAATCCCTATACTAGTGATTTTGGGTCGTCGTAACGATGTTTTACGCAACATTCGTTTTGTCTCAATTAATGTGTTTAAAGAATGATTTCCTTTAAGGATGAGATATATACTTAATTATGATCTAAGTATATTGAATATTTTCAAAGTGTTGAAAATAAATGGACTTGTGAATTACTTATTATTAAATAAGTATGGAAATGTTTTTCCAATATGAAGTGAATGTTTTGAGATTTTATCTTTTAAAGATAAGTTGAAAATGAATATGTGAAATCGATTTGAAAATCGTATATTCATAGATATTTTGGAAATGTAAATTCACTATGGAATTTATAAAAGAAAGGGGAATTTGTTAAAAATAAATATTGATTTATTTTTGAAATGTGGAAATAAATTTACGGATTTGGAACGTAAGTTTAAAATAAATCGGTAAGGATTTATTTGATTGATTTAAGTGAACCATTTTAAGTTTAAAATGGATAAATATTTGGAAATGTTTCCGTTTAAGGAAATTGCTTTGGAATTTGTTTTCAAAGATTGAAAGGTGAGAAATGATTTGAAATTTGTTTTCAAATGGTTAGGTGTGGAAAATTATATATCTTGTAAAGATATTATTTTTGGAAAATATGAACAACTAGTTCAACTTGGAAATTTTCAAAGGATTGAATTTTGAGTTAAATTGAGTTTAACTTTGACACCCAAAAACAATATAAGTTGGACTTTGAATTTTGAATGGTTGATTTGGATTGTATGTCTAACATTGTGAATTAACGACATAGCAATTGATCTTTATTGAATATATATCTGTTGGGGCGGAGAATTTATTCTCTTAGCTTAACACCCTTCTCTGAGACGTACGAGCTCAGAGGTTATATATCGATAGACATCAATTATGTGTTGAGAATTGACGATGTAACATGAAATCCAAATCGAGTGTGAAGTCGATAATAAATTGGATTATGAATGTGAATTAGGTTTGAGATAACCTTAAATTTCCAAATCGACTTAGAAGAAAATTTTAAATGGATAATGAAATGGAAATTTTGTGAATCCTCTATTTGTTATGGGTATGAGATATTGAGGTTTTCATAACGTATATATGAGAATACGATAAATTCGAAAACCATTAGTTTGGAAAGAAATTGTTATGGAAAACTTGTGTAAGTACATGGGTATGATATGTACGAAATGTGAAATGAAATATTATATATATGTATGTATGATATTATGTTTTCCAAATTGAGGATATGGAAAAGTACCTTCCATTTAAAATTTGTGAAGGTTGTTGGAACTCGATATGAGTGTCCATTTGAAAATCGTAGCTACGTAGAATTCCATTAGTTGGATTGACCATTAGAATTCCATTAGTTGGATTGACTATTTGATTTCCATTAGTTGGATTGCCCATTTGATTTCCATTAGTTGGACTGGCCATTTATTTTCCATTAGTTGGATTGGCCGTTTGTTTTCCATTAGTTGGAGTGACTAGCGTAATTTGAGGGGCGAGATGCCTACAGTTACAAGCCATTCCACTGGGATAGTGGCGTAACCGCCTAGTAAACTGCAATCTAGATGCCAAAGCGAAATTCGAGGGGCGAGATGCCTACGGTCACAAGCGATTCTACTGGGATAGTAGCGTAACCGTCATGTGGACCGCGATCTATGGCAACAACCATAGCGAAATTCAAGAGATGAGAAATCTTGTAAGGACCCGATTCTTCGACTTTCGAAAATTCAACATCGATACTCACTTTATCGACTGCCGAGCAATCGAACGACGGAAAACCGAACACTTAGGGTTTTAAAAAGAAGAGAAAGACAGAAGAAGAGATAAGAAGATAGAAAATAAAGAGAAAAGAACATAGAAAATAGAACAGAAAGAAAACAGCAGAACAACATCAGAATCTCACAATTCGCAGCGGAACAACATATAATAAATAAATGAATAATCTTTAAACAAAGAACTATATCAGTTATTACATTACATCACATTTCATTACATCATATCATCAGAGTGTACAACAACAACAACAAACAGTGCAGCGGAAAAAGAAATACTATATACTAGTAATACGCCATGCCATCCAGCTTGCCTCCTGCAACTCCAGAATATCAAGAATATCCTGATAAACCTTAACTCTTGACTGCCCGTGTGGAAATTGGTGGGCACCCAGAGTTTAGGAAGGAAAAAAATAAACTCCGAGTCAGTCATGTGACTGGTGTGAGAACTCAAAACAGTTTATTTATCTTTTAAATCAAAATAGAGGAATATTTTTAAAGTCAATTCGCAATGCTTTTAAAAATGAGACTACCATAAGACCTCCCGCCACACACACAATGCAAACGCAGACTTGGAGGAGATTTCTCCTTATGATAGTCAAAGATGCTTGATACGCATTAAAAGAAACATTTGATATTATTATTAGTGCATAGTGTATAAAACGATTTCGAAAGTAGAATATAAATCTTAGCCAGCATAGGTACCATTATATTATGCCTACTATAGCTACTTCCTGAGGAAGCAGGTTCTACAACTAAAACCGTACAAGTCTCGTATTGTTTCTTTGGATTTCCAACGAATGATCAGGCCGAGGAACTTCCCATTGCCACATGAGAATGCCTCTGGATGGACATCCCCGAGAACCAAACCGGATCTCTACCAACACAAGGCCGGGTTACCCCTAACTGAGTAACAACTGACCGAATATGCCATCCCCCGGTCCTTTGGGACCTTTCACCGAGCGCTCGCAATCAATTCACACAATCATAAAGTGTTTTCAACATGAGTAAGTATCTGGGCTCCATACCATGATACCACCCTTTTCCAGAAGGAAATGCACATATCCTAAAGGGCGCTACCCCTCATAACCTTGCCGCATCTTTCCTGTTTTGACCATTCACGGGGTGTGAGGCTCGACGAAGTCACGTCCACAAAAACATACTTTATACAAAAGCCATGCTTTGGGTCAAAAAATGATCATAGAAATGATCACCAGGATAGACGATCAAATAAACGATCCTATCACAAATAATCAACATAATGATCATTTCACAGCAACACTCAGCATGTCACATTACCAAATTGGGAATATATCGCTGATAACATTCAACTACATAACCTCTGAGCTCGTACGTCTCAGAGAAGGGTGTTAAGCTAAAAGAATAAATTCTCCGCCACCAACAGAAATATATTTGAAAGAAATCTGCTTTATATCTCAGTTTGTAATGTCAGACATATAATCCATACAAGTCTGTTCCGGGCTCGAACAAAACCGAAGGCACTTCCCACGAAGCCCTTGCAATCCGGGTATTCACAATCCCGATCGAATTTCTCATCACTTAGGAAATCTCTATACCAGGAGCTACCCAGTGCAGAGACAATCGATAGGTCATCCTATCGCTTTCGCAAATACCCGGTCTTCAACACCGGTCATCAAATGCAATTCATAACGACGTATCACATATTCGGAATGGGTTATACGACCCCATGGTCCTTTCCTGGTTAACCCGAATAGTGAGCGCTTATTCAAAAATAAGTGTGGCATTCAAATTCAAACAAATCACATCAATTACCCATTCAAAGAGAAATATTGATAGTCGGTTATTGAACTATCAATGGATATGCACAACATCACCAGATTCCAAATAATTTTCCAAATTATTTATTTTCCAAAATATCTTTACAAGATATATAATTTTCACACTTCAAAAATAAATCAATATTTATTTTTAAACAAATTCCCCTTTTTATAAATTCCTTAGTGAATTTATATTTCACAATATCTATGAATATACGATTTCAATTATTCATTTTCAATTTATCTTCAAAAAGATAAATTCCCAAAATATTCACTTTATATTGGAAAACATTTCCATACTTATTTATTCATAAGTAATTCACAAATTTTATTTATTTTCAATACTTAGAAAATATTCAATATACTTAAATCAAGATTAAGTATATATTTCATTCTTTAATGAAATCATTCTCTTAAACATATTTATTTGGGCCAAAATGAATGTTACGTAAAACATCGTTACGACGTCCCAAAATCACTAGTATAGGGATTCGAAATTAAAATAGATATATAAATCCCAATACTATACAAAACATTTCCTTTCGGAAATCATTTACTATAACAACAGTGTTATAGTCCACCATTTCCTTTTATTTCTCGAAAACGTCTATTTCAACAATAAATGTTGAAATCCATGGTTTCGAATCTCAACACATTTTAAAACATCGTTAGATCGTTTTTAATTCAATTTAAAATATCACATTCTAAACATTTTCTTTAACATATTATTCACTATTCAAAAACGTGAATATACTACGTTAACACATTTCATCATTTCTATTCTTTTTAACTTAAAGGATTATTCACTGTCTAAAACGTGAATATAACTCCATTTATAAGTTATAACAATTTACTTATCAAAATAAGTCGTTGGTGAATTTATAAAACAACGTTTATAAATTCCTTTTATTAACCTATCTCAATTCATATCTCAATGATATACTAAAAGTTCATATTATAAGTGAAATACTTATAATTTATTTGTTTACAAAATCGTTCCTCTGAACTTCATAATTATAAATCTTATAACGTATAAGATTCAATTATTTATCCAAAACCTTTCTTTAATAACTTCACGAAATTTATAAATCTTATTATTTATAAATTTCACTTATAACTTCACCATTTATAATTTTATAATTTCCATTCATTTCTGCAATCCATTTTCACTTCATTCAAACACTTATAAAAACTCGTTTTATAATTCAAATGTTTTAATTTATAAATATCAATTTATAAATCCTTTATAAAATCAATTTATACTATTATTTTAAAACATCTTTAATCTCCTTTATAATTTCATCCTTTTGATTTATAAAATAATTAAATTTTATAAATCCTATATTTTCAACTCTTTATAATAAATTCAATAAATCTCAATTTAAACTCTTTTTATAAAGTTATTAACCCATATTTTCAAAAATCAACCTTTAACTATATTTCTCAAAAATCATAATTTTTATAACATTAAAATTATAATGTTTATTTATTTAAAATAAATCAATTCCAAAAATATTTCATAAACGTATACTTTCAAAAATTACTTTAAAATCATTTTAAAATCCCAAAATTTGGTTCAATGATGCTACACACCAAATAGTCAATCACGACAACAACGACATCATATATCGTATATGATAGTCCATCAAATATCAAAATATCTGAAATCAAATAAATACTGTTGAGGAATCCAGTTGGATCCCTCCAACCTGTTTTCCTGCATCCACAAACATTAGCACAATACCAATTTCGCTCCAGTACGAAATTATCGCGGTATATGGGATTTAAATATTATCCGCTTAATAGACGGCGCAATAGGGTCTCATCCCCTATACAAATGCGGGAAATCAATAACTCCAATATATACATATGCCAATATATATATATTGCTATTATATATAATACCAATTTCACTGTTTATGAAATATTCGCGGTATATGTTTTTAATAAATAACATCCGCTTACTAACGGTGCATAATGTCTATTTTAAAACTCAATAGATAACAATCATCATTCAAACATGCATTCAAATATTTTAAATCTAACTATTTAAAATAAAATCGAAACTGATTCGATTGAGTGAGAAGTTCTCACCTTGATTTTAATTTCGTTTTAGCGATTTATTTCGAATAAAATTAAACGGACGTTTAATTTTACCCGAAATACTCACTAACTCCAAACAACTCCAATCCAATTCCATCGCGTAGTGCTCGTCCATACGATTCCAACGCAACTGGTTTCGCGCGTTTTCGACCTCGTATGAAAAAGTTATGAATATTTGAACATTACACAAATTTTTTATATAATAATTTCAACATAAATTTTATATTATAAACTTATTCTATTTGGACCGTTGGATCTGCTTTCTCCTCATCAGGGCCGAACGCCCCTTCTCCCTTCCTTCTTCATCTTTCACGCATAAACTCCTACAGGAAGCCGAAACCCATTACATTACACTTAGGGTTAAATTTAGCAACCTCCACACCAACCTATATCTCGATCAAAGACCTCCACTTCAAAGCCCCACACGCAAGCTACCACCACCAAGAAGAGCACGAAGCTCGGTCTCACCAGGTGCCTTGAATTGCGTGCCAAACTGAAGCCATACGTGGCCTTGCCTCTCCCTCCACGCTGCGCCATATTCGATCATAGCCGTATAGAATTAAAGCCCTCACAATACTCTTCAACTTTGTAGTTGGTAATTTTCGATGAATGTTGCCGGATTTTGAGAGATTAGGAGGAGAAAGGGAATGGTTTTCATCCGAAAATTCCAAACTCCGATTTACGCGCCGAAACTGACGTTCCTAAGGTTTACCCCACGTTCCGGACACAATGGAACAGGTTTCAGAAGCTAATTCGGACATCTGTGCGAGATATGGCAATAAACGTTCGATTTAAACTAAACCGATTTAATCGATTTTCTAGGCGTTTTAATTTGTACCGGACAAACGGTAAATCCAATTGACACGAAATTTGAAACCTTACAATAATATCACATTACGGATCCGATGAAACTGGTTTCGTCAAAATCCGAGACTTTTTGAAAAATGACTATTTTAACTCGCTAAATTAATATTAAAAATAATTCGATGCGTTTCGAGCTGCCACGATCAAATGGTAACTCCGATTGACACGAAAATTGAAATCTGGTAATAACAAACTATTACGGATCCAATGGAACTGGTCTCGTCCAATTCTGAGACTGTTCAAAAATTGGCTATTTTCACTAGTCGATTAAATATTAAAATATTCAATTTTCACAAATAAACTTTTAATTCGATTTTAAAAGTTCTAAAATATCATTCTAACTCCAATATGACAAAATAAAATTTTACAAATCATTTTCAATCATATTTAACCCAATTTTCAATTATTTCCATAATTTAACATATTAAATTATCGATTTAATTATCCAATTAAATCCAATTATTCGAAATAAAATTTATTTGACTTATAAATTCACTTATTAATATTTAAAATTAATTAAATATTCAAATTTAAATTACTAAAAATTCTGGGTCGTTACAAATCTACAGTTACAAGCGATTCTACTGGGATAGTAGCGGAACCGCCGGGTAAACTGTGATCCGTGGGGGAATGTGCTTTCCATATCCATTTAAAAGAAAAAGATTTTTAAAGTATTTTCACTGGGAATTGAAGCAAGTATATTTAGTACTTGAAGATTTTTAGACTTGCGCCTGGGTAGCGTATGCCTAATGTCTTTAAGAACGACAATAGACTTGTTAAATTTCGAGTTACCAAGTATTTTCAAACTTTAAATAGAAAATCAATAATCTGAAATTAAAGTAACATAAATTCCAACCTAATAAACTAAGGAAGAGGATTTTTGAAATGTTTTGAAAGTCCACAGCTTTGGAAAAGATATAATATGTAAATGAAGTGTTTCAAGTTTAAAATTGAGTTTTTTTTTAAGTCGAAAACTTTAGTAAAAGACTTTTGCGTCTTGATTGTAGAAAATGATGAGCAAATGAGTTAATTAACAAAGCTAATGAGACAAAACAAATAGAATGAATCCTATACTTATTTATTTATTTTTAATAAGTTTCAAACTTGATAAAATTGAGTAGGGTATAAATATTAGTGAAATTTTAACAATCATTTTTCCTTACTTGTAATTTCGGGAAGAAATTCTTTTAAGGAGGGGAGGTTGTAACGATCCTGAATTTTCAAACAATTTAAATTGAAAATATTTAATTAATTTTAAATATTTGAATGATAATTTAAATTGAATTCCCAATATAACTGTGAATTTGGCGATTAAATTTTAGAATTTAATCTATACAAAATTGAATAAAAATTTAAATTTGACTTTGGAGTTGAAATTGAATATTGAATTTGTATTTTTAATTCAAACTAATGACTTAGGAAAATAATTTGGATACAAGTATTATTTATGTAAATTTATGAATGGGTGGTTAGTTTTTAAATAACATTTTTCTTTTCTTTAAAATAGAAAGGAATAAAAAATTTATCAATACAAAATAAATAAAATAAATGCACATAGTTAAAATTTAAAACAACATATTTATAAACTTCGTAAAATATGAAGTGACTACATTGGAAAAGTTATAACAACATAATTCAACAAAACAAAGCAAAGAAATAACAAAATTAATTGAAATTCAAAATGAAAAAAATAAAAAAAATTTGGTTAAGTGTTGTGGAGCGTTGAAATTGTGAATCTCGGCCCATTTACCTTTGAATGTCGTTTCCTTTTTACCTCAATTCGACCCGTCCCTCTTTACCTTCTCATTCCAAAAACCTAAACGAAAAAAAAGAGTAAAAATGGCGGCTTCGTTCTTCTCGTTCGTTCCGCTTTGCAAAATTTGGGCTTGCGATCCAATTTGGGGCTTCGATTTTTCTTCGATTATGCTCATTACTCACCTCTGCTGTTTCGATTCGTGATAAGGTGAGTTTTCTCACGATTAATTCTTATTCAAGTTTTTTAAATTTGTTTTGAATTGGGTGTTTAGTTGCATGCTATGATTTGGTGTTATTGGCTTCCAGTTGCTCGGATTAATTTGAATTTTAAACTAATAAGAACAGATAAAAAACACTGCATGGTTGTTTGTTGGGTGTTATCTGTTATCATTTGCTCGGTTACTTGAATCTAAACTGATAAGAACAGATGCTATTTGCAATTTATTTCTAAACTGATAAGAACAGATGCTATTTGTAATTTATTTTTAAATTGATAAGAACAGATGCTATACCAAAAAAAAACTTTGCTTGTTTGTTGTTGCTGCATGTGATGGATCTTTGAATCTAGATGAGGAAAATTTTGTTTGCATGTGCTTGTTTGAACTTCTGTTCATGTGTGTTGTATGTATGTGTCTGTAAAACCCCCTATTCTTGTTCTCAGATGCAAGCAAATTCAAAACCCCAAATCACTTTCTCTTTTACCTGTCAGTTTTAAGTTGTCTAAGTAAATGTAGTAAAAAAAAAATGAATACCTTAGTTCTGGAAATAACTGGGAGCAAAACCTATCCAAATCTATGTTATATGCAGTGATAAATGCTCTTCCCTTGTTAAAATGCCTGTTTGCCCGTGTGGATGTGGATTTACTTATATTGTGATGGATGCATGCTTGTGTATATGTATATATATGCCACCTCTGTTATGTTATACAGTTTCAAGAAAAATTAATACTGTGAGCAAACATCACCCTTTAGACCTTTATATGTTTATATTTTGGTAACGTATGCAAATATAAGTATGCAAGTCTGTAAATGGACAAAAGAAGGCCTCTGCCTTTGGTTACAAGTTTTAAGACCTATTTAAAGAGAAGAAAAGTTTAAACACTTGAAAAAAAATTCTTTTCTTTTGATCTGGTGGCTATTATGGCTTAATGTTTGAATGAACTTGTTTCTCTCAAGATAAAGTAAAGTTTTAAAAAAAAATTACAAGTTGGATCTGTTGCTCAATTTTTTTTTTATCTGCAACAAGTTGTTATGTTGAATTTATACAAGTGTGTGATTCTGTATGAATGCATAGTGTTATTTTATATACTGTAGTACTTGTTCCAGGGTCAAGAATTAATCAAAATTCACTTGCTATTAATACAATCTTTGTTAAGACTTGAGCATCGGACAAAGTATGTTTGCTGTATTATAATTTGAAGCATCAACAAGCTTAAAAAAAATGAACTGAGTGCATATGCTTGTATAAATATATATAAGAGAAAAGATAGGTCCTGTTAACTTGTGCACAAAAGTTATCTTTCTAATCTAATTAACAATTATCTTTTTCTTGATTATGATCAACTGTATTTACATTTTCTCCTTTTGTTTAGAGTTGAAGTTGAACTTAGTTTTCATAAACATACTTATTTTTGTTTATTTTTAAAGTCTTGTATTGAAAGAAAGGGCAGATATAGTTTTTTAATGTTACATACTCTAGTCTAGCGACATAGATTTATATAAGGTCATGTCTTATAATTCTGCATGCTTAAAGTGAATATAGCCTGACACACATTTTCTTTGAATAGCCTTGATTTTTAACTTGTATATATGTTAGAACTTGGGCTAGAGTGTATTATTATTATAGAATGATTTGACGACTATACTAATGTAACTTTTTGTCAAACTTGGCCTGTGCATATTTTTCCAGATGCTAGTATGTATGTTTCGATGTTAACTTTATGGAAGAAAGATCATTAAGAACCATTGACTGGGTTTGTCTCATTTACTTATTGCTATGACTCTGTAAACTAGATGATTACATGAAAATGTATTCACCCGAGTTGCTCATGTTTTTGCTGCCTTACACTTATTTTCTCAAACTGTCTAGGGTCACTGTGTTGAACCCAGTTACATTTGTCTGGACTTGATCATTGCTTTGAGTTTCACTGTCATACTTCCATGTAATTTCGACTTCCACACTGTTGACATTTGTTCACTTCAGTTTTCACAGTTGCACATACTTATTTGAGTTTGCATTGGTGCATTTCCTTACTGAATTTGGTCGAGACTTGTTCTTTGATGTATTTCATTTGGCTTGAGTGTTGTCTCTGACCTGATGGCTTGGTTTTCATTGTCCACACATGTTCATGCTTCACTACAGCTTGTTGTTTGTGTACTGATCATGTATCAATGTACACTTGTATTGTTTGTTTGTCTCTGGCCAGTGCACATTGTTGCATGCATTAAGTATTTCCCTGGCTATTTGTGTTGGGCATTTCTTGCATCACCAGTGCACTCTATATCATGGTGTATATGTGAGTTCATGCTTTGATGTTGTTTCAGTCTTCATGTTCATGTATGTCTTCCTATTCACTGTTGCCTGGTTTTGGACTTGAATGCATCCTGTAGCCCATCTTGACTTGGGCTTGTAGTTGATGTCTCACTGTTACCATTTTAATTCAGTTCATTGCAAATTTATTTACTTGAATTAAGATTAATCCTGACTCGAGTGTTTTTTTTGTGTTTTGCAATAAACGCTCGGGTCAGACCGAGTATTTTTGCAGCTTGGAGATTTTCACGCAGCGAAGTTAGAGAGAGGGGAATTACCGCATCGCTAAAGTTTTTCAAGAAATTTTTCTTGTACTTAATAAAAATTGTTCCGCTGTATAAAATGTAATTCATTGTATAACTCTGATATTTGTATATAAAAGAAAAATTCATTTATGCGAAATGTTATTATTATTATTCTATGATTCTGTGGCTGATTCTGTTTAAACTCTATAAACTAAATAACAATCCGTCATTTGAACGTTTCTAGTTGGTTTAATTACCGACTAGAGGCGGTCAGAGCGGCGGATCGTTACAATTTTTGTGAAAAATCTAGAACCATTGGAATTCGGATTGTTACACCAGTCAAAGTTGATCATAACCTTGAGTCTTAGATCCGTCAATTAGGCTTCCATAACTGCTTCGAAGGGACTGTTTCAAAGGAAAAATCAAGCTACTTTATACAGCTCGAAAGACCAAAAGCAAGGGAACTTAAGCCTTTCGACTGAGTCGAAAGGTCAATAAGATGGAAATTTCACAACAAGGACTGATTCAAAAGGTGGTCTGAAGAAGGCATTCTCATCCTTGCTCTCTCCAACAAATCAAAAGTGACATAAAGGGCTAACCTTTCAACTTTTCGGTGTTGACAAGTTTTCTTGCTAATATTTTGGTACTAGAAGGAGGGCTCGAACCTCCGACTCTGTTAAACATCCAACACCACCTGTCTCTAACCCAATCTAACTTCAAGCTTAAATACTTAAGACCGTACTTCATCATTGTAACGACGTGATTTTTCGACGCTCAAAAATCGACATCAATACGTCCATTGTATCAACTGCCGCATAATCGAATGCCAGAAAACCGTACCATTATGGTTAAAGAAGAAGAAAAAGATAGAAAAAGAGAGAGAAAGATAGAACAGAAGAGAAAGAAACAACAGAACAATATCAGAATCTCACATATCGCAGCGGAACAACATATAATAGATAAATGAATAATCTTTAAACAAAGAACTATATCAGTTATTACATTACATCGTATTACATTACATTACATCATCAGAGTGTACAACAACAAAAAACAGCGGGAAAGAAATACTATATACTGAATATGCCATGCCATCTAGCTTGCCTCCAGCAACTCCCGAATTCTAGAATATCCTGATAAGCCTGACTCTTGACTGCCCGTGTGGAAATTGGTGGGCACCCAGAGTTTAGGAAGGAAAACAGTAAACTCCGAGTCAGTCATGGGACTGGTGTGAGAACTTAAAACAGTTTATCTTTAAAACAAAGTACAGGATAATTTTAAAATAGATTCGCAATGCTTTTTAGAAAATGAGACTACCATAAGGCCTCCCACACACACACACACAATGCAAACACAGGATCGGAGGAGATTTCTCCTTATGATAGTCAAAGATGCTTGATACGCATTAAAAAGAAACATTTGATATTATTACTAGCGCATAGTGTAGGAAAAATCATTTCGAAAGTAAAGATATAAATCTTAGCCAACATACGACCATTATCGTATGCCTATTATAGCTACCATCTAAATAGTGGTGACCACCATAAGTAAATGGCAGGTTCTACAACTAAAACCGTACAAGGTGCGTATTGAAGTTTGGATTTCCAACAAATGGTCAGGCCAAGGAACTTTCCATTGCCACATGGGTACGCCTCTGGAAAGACGACCCAAGAACCTAACCGGATCTCTGCCAACACAAGGTCAGGTTACCCTTCAAACTGGGTATCTACTGACACGAATATGTCATTCCCCGATCGTAACCGATCTATATCCGAGGATCCTCGATTCCAACAACCACAAAGTAATAAATTTGCAGCAACAACATACGTTAAATATCTGGGCTCCATACCATGATACCACCTCTATCCAGAAGGAATGACATACACTAAAGGGGCGCTACCCCCTAATAACCTTGCTGCATCCTTCCTATTTTGACCATTTCCGGGATGTGAGGTCCGACGAAGTCTCGTCCACAAAGCCACGCTTTATACAAAAGCTGTGCTTTGATTCAACAAATGCTCAACAACACTTAGCACATCACACTACCAAATTGGGAGTATATCACTGATAACCTTCAACTGCATAACCTCTGAGCTCGTATATCTCAGAGAAGGGTGTTAAGCTAAGAGAATAAATTCTCCGCCACCAACAAAAATATATTTGAAAGAAATCAGCTTTATATCTCAATTTGTAATGTTAGACATACAATCCATACAAGTCTGTTCCGGGCTCGAACAGAACCGAAGGCACTTCCAAAGAAGCCCTTGAAATCCGGATATTCACTAATCACGTCCGGACTTCCCGTCACTAAGGGTGATAAAACCTCTATATCGGAGATCGGCCGATGCAGAGTCATTCGACGGTAATCCTTCCGTTTTCAAAAATATCTGGTCTTCAACACCGGTCATCAAATGCAATCCATAACAACGTATCACATATTCGGAATGAGTTATACGACCCCAAGGTCCTTTCCCGGCTAACCCGAATAGTGAGCGCTTATTCAAAAATAAGCGTGGCATTCAAATTCAAGCAAATCACAACAAATACCAATTCAAAGGTAAATATTGATGGTCGGTTATTTAACAATCAATAGGTTTGCTCAACATCACCAGATTCCAAATAATTTTCCAAATTATTTACTTTCCAAAATATCTTTACAAGATATATATTTTCCACACTTCAACATTTGAAAACAAATTTTCAAATCACTTTTCACCTTTACCACTTTTGAGAACAAATTTCAAATCGTTTTTCTTAGGCGGAAATACTTTCATTTCAAAATGGTTCATTTAAACCAATTAAATAAATCCTTACTGATTTACTTTATATTTACGTTCCAAATACGTAAATTTATTCCCACACTTCAAAAATAAATCAATGTTTATTTTTTTAAACAAATTTCCCTTTTTTTATAAATTCCATAGTGAATTTACACTTCCAAAATATCTATGAATATACGATTTTCAAATTGATTTCTTCAAATCGATTTCTAATATTCATTTTTAATTTATCTTTAGAAGATAAAATCTCAAAACATTCATTTCATAATTGGAAAACATTTCCATACTTATTAAATAATAATAAGTAATTCACAAATCCATTTATTTTCAATACTCGGAAAATATTCAATATACTTAAATCGAAATTAAGTATATATTTCATTCTTTAAGGAAAACATTCTCTTAAACACATTTATTTGAGTCAAAACGAATGTTGCGTAAAACATCGTTGCGACGACCCAAAATCACTAGTATAGGGATTCAAGATTAAGATAGATATATAAATCCCAATACTACATAAAACATTTCCTTTTGGAAATCATTTACTATAACAACTGTGTTATAGTCCACCATTTCCTTCTATTTCTCGAAAACGCCTATCTCAACAATAAATGTCGAAATCTATGGTTTCAATAGTTAATCCATTTTAAAACATCTTTAAAACAATTAACTTCATTTGATAATATTCATTTTTCCCAAAACATATCCATTTTATTTAATAATATATTCATTGTCCAAAATCGTGAATATACTTCACTATCAAATTCAATATTTTCTACACATGTTATTTTAAGGATAATTCGCTATCTGAAATCGCAAATATATCTCCTTTAATAACCTTCTATTAAATTTATCAAATTCAATTGATTTCGGATTTATAAACAATGTTTATAAATTCCATTTCTATTTATAAAAACTTCAATTATAAAATCCCTTTTATAAATCAATTCAACTTATAACTCAACTTTATACCCACAATCCGATTTATAAGTTAATTATTTATAAATCTTTTATTTTACAAAATCTATTCATTTCATAACTTCAGCAATTTATAAATCTATAAATTTTATTCACTTGTGAAATCCATTTATACTTCATTTTTAACACTTAATAAAACTCGTTTCACAATTCCTATATTTTCAATTTATAAATATCAATTTTAGAAATATTTTATATAAACCGTTTATAAAAATTCAAAAATCTCAATTTAAATAAACCAATCCTTTTTAATAATTTACAAAACGTTACATAAAACTTATATAACTCCAAAATCATACTTAAGTACTATTTTCCAAAAATATAACTTTTATAACAATAAAATTATAATGTTTATTTATTTTAACAATTCAAAATTTAATAAAACGTATACTTTCAAAAATCACTTTAAAATTCTTTTTAAAATCAAAAATCATTATTTTAAAACTTCAAAAATGGATCCGATGATGCAACAGCACCAAATAGTCAATCACGACAACAAAAACATCATATATCAGTATATGACAATCAACACATATCAAAATATCTGTATTCAAATAATTACTGGTGAGGAATCCAGTTGGATCCCTCCAGCCTGTTTCCCTGCATCCACAGATGTTAGCACAATACCAATTCCGTTCAATTATGGAATATCGCGGTATATGGGATTTATAAGGTATTATCCGCTATTATGCGGCGCAATAGGGTCTCATCCGCTATATAATGCGGGAAATCAACTCCAAGTACATAAATAATACCAATTTCACTTTGTAGTGAAATATTCGCGGTATATGTGTTTAATAAATAACATCCGCTTAATAGACGGCGTATAATGTCTATTTTAACAATCAATAGATAACCATCATCATTCAAACATACAATCAAGAAATTTTAAATATAACTATTTAAAATTTAAATCGAAACAATTCGATTGAGTGAGAAGTTCTCACCTTGGTTTCAATACAGTTTCAGAGTTTTATTTCGAATAAAATTAAACGCGCGTTTAATTTTACCCAAAATTCAAACTAGCTCCAAATGACTCCAATCCAGTTCCATAGCGTAGTGCTCAACAAAACGAACCCGGCGCAATTCTTTTCGTGCGTAACGGACCTCGTATGAAAAAGTTATACTTGTTTAAAGTTTACACGAATCAAACTATAATTTTATTTACAATTTATTTTAATTCTAACCCTCAAATCAATCTGGGCCGTACGATCTCCAGCCCGTGAATCATGGCCGTCCCCCTATCTCCTTCCTCAACGTTCAAAGCCATGAGCACAAGAACCTACAAGCCGCCTCAAAACCCTACTACACGCGACCTATCCAAGCCACCTGACGACGATCAGCAACCTCCATTTAAACGGCCTCCTCGAGTGCTACTATCGGCCACCATAGTACAAAGCTCGGCCTCCCCAAGCCCCCTAGAATTGCGTGCGAACGGTAGCGCTTTGAACCCATATTGTCGTCGATCGACAGCTCCAAATATGACCACCACCGTTGGATAGCAAGATCTCAACGTGCTCTTCAACTTTGTAGTTGAAGCTTTCTGATAATTGTTAACGGATTTGAAGAAAATGAGGGAGGAAGAGAGATAATTTTCGGCCATTGATGTTTATTGGAGGCGGCTATTGTAGAAACCCTAGGGTTGATTATTTTCTTTGGCAAAATGAAAGTAAGGGGTGCTTTTATAGAAAGTTCAACGAACACTATTTATCCAAAATTTTCCGAACTCCAAACGAAGCGTGCCGGTTGGCGTTTCTAAGGTTTACCCCGCGTTCCGAACACAATGGAACGTGTTTCGGAGGCTAATTCGATTATCTGTGCGAGTTATGGCAATAAACGATCGATTTTAAATTAAATCGATTTAAACTAATTTCTATGCGTTTTGGCTTGCCCCGGACAAACCGTAAATCCGATTGACACGAAATTTGAAACCATACAATAATATCACATTACGGATCCGATGAAATTGGTTTCGTCAAAATCCGACACTGTTTGAAAAATGGCTATTTTAACTCGTCAATTAAATATTAAAATATTCAATTTTCACAGTTTGAATTTTAATTTTAAAAGTTCTATAACATTGTTCTAACTTCAATATGATTAAATAAAATTTTACAAATCATTTTCAATCATATTTAACACAATTTCCAATTATTTCTGTAATTTCAACTATTAAATTATCGATTTAATTATCCAATTAAATCCAGATATTCAAAAAATAAATTATTCGACTTACAAATTTCACTTATTAATATTTAAAATCAATTAAATATTCGAATTTCAAATGACTGAAATTCTGGGTCGTTACAAACTTCCCCCTTAAAAGAATTTCGTCCTCGAAATTACCAAGTAAGAAAAAGTTACAAAATCCATTAACTTTCCAAAACAAACCATTCAATTTAGATTTTTCAAATCTCTTAAGTGTTTAACTTTCCCAAAATTCATAGTTAAATTTCTTACAAAATCTTTACTAAGTTTCCAAATCCAAACTTAGTTTTCAAAATTTTCCCAATTTTCTTGAAAATATTCTAACGCCTTAAATTTTCGGAAAAATTCGCCATAGTCTCCTTTGCGCGGCTCGATCCGGAAAAAAACGACAGTATATATATCACAAATATACATCTCATCAAGTGATGAGGCATCCCGCAAGGAAAAAAGTGTAAAAGTACGATATTTAATCCGAGATATGTACCTTATATTTTATTAACGAGCATATACGGCTAATATAGCGCGAAAGCAAGCTCCAAATGTGAAGCAAGCGCAATCCGCACTTACTATACACTCAACAAACCATGAGAACCATTCATATAAGAAAATAATATTAATATACATCATATACTAACATAACAACTACATGTGCTAACATAGCAAATGCAACAAAAGCAACAAATGCAACACTATCATCCAATTAACATTCAACAAATCCATAACCAAATCAATATAAATTTACTTCTCATTAATATTCAATGAATTGGCTTTTCATTTTAATCACATTTGATTTGTTAACATTGGACTTTACAAATATTCATTTATTCATTTCCATTTAGTACACATTCACTAATTTATATTCAAGTTAGTTCACTTATAAATCAAATTCAATCATATTTAAGATTAACTTAACTTCCAATTTGATTTCAATGATTTATAGCTTTCTATTTCATCAATTCAACTTCATTAATACTTAATGAAATATACACAATCAATTTACAATCAAATAACAACCAATGTATATTCAACATAACCAAATTATTTAATTTACATTCAATTTGGTCCAACATTTTTAATTCCAATTGGTTGATATCAAATTGACTTCCATTCAATTTTTCAATTTCTCAACTTCATTAACTTCTAATGAATTTACACTCACATTCATTATCCCATATCAATTCTTTTACATTCTATTGATTAATATTTCATCCATTTATCAATTCAATTGCTAATTCCTTTAACGATATAAGGTTGAATTTCATTTATATAACTCAAGTTCAAATTCTTAATGACTTCATTTCATTAATTCACTTATTAATTTACTTCGATACCAAAATCAAATTCATCCAACATTACTTAAGTTATATCATTAAAAATCATTTGTTTACTTAACTTAAATTTTCACTTTTAAATCCAATTCAGGTTTCATTTCTATTTAACTTTTACCAAAGTCAAATTTTCATCACTTATTATAAGTTCAAAACTCTTTTCACTTATATTCATCAATTTCAATAGTTTATCTAATCCAAATCAATTTATTTAACTCTCCTTTAGTTAAATTTCAAATCACATGTCTTTGATGACAACTCAAATTTATTTCAACTTGGATTTTAATTTCATTTTCTTGCACTTGCAAATTTTATTTATTCATTCACAATTTATTTTCCAACTTAATAATTGTATTCCAATCATTTTATATAACATTCCAGAGTCTTTTCAATCTTTCAAAACCATTTTTGAAACCAATTCAATTATCCTTTGAATTTCAAAACCCAAACCCAAACTTTCCAAACAACTTTCATTTAAAACAATCTGGCAGCAATTCCTCTTTTGGAAACCCGAAAATGAACACCAATGATGTCGCGATCATCATCGGAATTATTTTCCAGCGACCAAAAAGAGTTTAGAGCTTTAATTTCTCCAAAACAATTCTCCAAAATACCAAATCCTTTCAAAACACTTCTCTGGAATTTTGTTTTTAGATTATAAATCACTTTTATAAATCTTTAGCTTATATAATTTCACTTCTTATGTATAAGATTATTTCACAATTGTAAATCATTTTAATTATAATTCCATACTTATAATTCATTTGCTTATACAATTATTCTTTTACAATATGTTTCATTTAACTTATTCAACAACCAAACAATTAATTCATATACACTTTAATAATTCTGAAAAATTATTCCTTTATATATAAAATATAATCGAGGTAAAATTATTTCATTTACCCAATTTAAAACAATATCGTGTCGAATTGTTTTGTACCAGTGTTTAGAGATCCCTATCGATAGAGTTGTACGGACTATACCGACCAGAATCCATATACCACTCAACAAACCAATCATCACAATATAAAATAATTTTATATTCACTAACAAATACGCGCTCATAGCTATTATTACACTCAAACTCATTCTAGAGTACTACTGACTCTATCTTTAATGAGTAATATCCAACAGAACCATGGTTGTCGCTTAACCATATGCTCTGATACCAAATGTAACGACGCGATTTTTCGACGCTCGAAAATCGACATCAATACGTCCACTGTATCAACTGCCGCATAATCGAATGCCAGAAAACCGTACCGTTATGGTTAAAGAAGAAGAAAAAGATAGAGAAAGAGAGAGAAAGACAAAACAGAACAAAAAGAAACAACAGAACAATATAAGAATCTCACATATTGCAGCGGAATAACATATAATAGATAAATGAATAATCTTTAAACAAAGAACTATATCGGCTATTACATTACATCATATTACATTACATCATCAGAGTGTACAACAACAACAAACAGCGGGAAAGAAATACTATATACTAGTGAATACGCCATGCCATCCAGCTTGCCTCCAGTAACACCCGAATTCCAGAATATCCTTGTGACGACCCAGATTTTTCAATGGGTGTTAATTGATAATTAATGGAATTAAATTATTAAAATGTTAATATTAAGCAGTCAAATAAATATCGGACGGTTAAAATATCTGAATATCTAAATTAAAGTTAAAACTAATAAAAATATGGCTATTAGTGTAAATATAAATATATAACACAAGAAACTATGAAATGAAAATAAGTATGAAAATAAATAATAATAAATAAACAATTAAGCGTTAACTTTAGAAAGATATAAGAATAAGTATTTATATTAGCAATAAATGATATCTCAAAGAACTTTATGGTTAAGTAAATTTATAAATGAGCATAAGCTCATTCTAGAACAATATATTTATATACTGTTAAGATACATGAAGACAAAGGAATGATATAAATAAATACATGTTGTATAAGAGAGAAGAGACAATTATAATTAATATAAGCAAGTAATGAATGGGACAAGATAATAACTTGATCAAGAATATGCCCATAAATTAAATATAGATTCGTTCATTTTGCAAAACAATTAAATGAAAAAAAGAGGAATATAAAAATCTATGGAAGCTTGCAAAAGAAGACAACCATGCACATGAATGTAGTCAATTAAATGAATACAAGTTGTCATATTGTAAATATCTTCGAACATGGATGACTTTGTAAACATGAAACAAGACAAGCCTAATTAATGATAGCACAACCTAGATCATTTCAGCCACCCTACAAAAGAAAATCTTTGACCAAGTTTTTCTTTAAAAAAAAAAGAAACAATATCTAACAGTACAAGACAATCTTGTACCTGAATACTATTTCAGTTGTACACATTGCTTTGATATATCATCCCTCTTTTCCATTTCGTGCAGTAAAAAGAAACCTGAGTATATATATAAAAATAATAATAATAAAAGAAGCAAGGCAAACCAGAAGTTAGCAACACTATTTACAAACTTAAACAACAATCTCATCAAACAAGCAAGAAGATTTAAAGAAAAAAATCAAGTGTCAGCTTCCAGATCGGGCTCTGTTCATTTAGTTTCCAGGTGAGTAAACATTTTGATTTAAAGGTTTAAGTGAGTAAATGATGATTGCTGATGGAAGTTCTAAGTTAAATGGTGCTTGTTTGTAGTATTTCTGTATGTGTTAATATGTGCAGGTTAGTTTTCGTCCTAATTTTGAACAACAGGGTGTAATATAATTTAAAATTGTAACAAACCGCATATTTAACGATTTTATATTTAAATGTTTTATTTAAATATAACGTCGTTAGTCGGATTTAGGTCCGAAATGTTACTTTTTGCAAATGGACGAATTAGGACTCGAAACCACTTTCATTGAGTTCAAAATGGCGTTTGCGATCTTTTTGAGTGTAAGCTTCAATATGTTTGGAGTTTGTGAATTTTTGCAACTTTTCTATTTGGGTTGTGGGTTTGGGTTCAGCCCATTTGTTAGTTTAAACCAACTCAGCCCTTTCTCTACTTCCATTCACTCATCCTCATTTCTTAAACTCAAGCAAAACTGAAAATGGGGGAAGAGAATAGGAAATAGAAACTCCAAGCCCTAATTCCTCTTGCAAATCCAAATTCTTGCTCCAAGTTCATAGAGAAGCTATTGGTAAGCCTCTTCTTCATCTTCTCTATCTCTTTCTCTCTTCAATCTCAGAAATTCCTAAACCTAAATTTAGGAAATACTAGTTTGATCTTAGATTTAAGCTAGTAGAGTTGAAGTAGAGATTGGTTTGTCTTCTCCTTGAGATTAAGCTCCTTCTTCTTTATTTTAGGGTTAAAGGTGAGTTTTGAACTCACATCTACTTCTTTTGATATCATTGATGTTAGGCATGAATTCCTAACAATTGTTCATATGTTCTTTTGCTTTTGATTTGGGTTGATTCGGTGAAATTGCCAAATTATGATTTTTGAAGCCAAATCTATGTAAAACCTTATATGGTTGGTGTTTATGTTGTTCGGAGTGTTTGGGGGTGTTGTTAAGGTTGGGTAGTCGTTTGACGTAAGCCCATAATCAACACGCATCCGATCGCTTTCGATTTGTTTGGCAATAGTTGGCCTAGGTTCAGGAAATGCCTGGCCATCTGGTTTCAGACGTCTGAAATGCCCATTTCAGACGTCTAATATTGTTCTTGGGAAGAAATTTATTTCCAGATTCAGACGTCTGAATTTATATTCCAAACGTCTGAGTTCGCTAAATTTCGACCAGAAAGGAAATAGGCAAAATATTGCCTATTTCAGACATCTGGATGTTAGGATTCAGACGTCAGAATTCTGTCTTGGAAAACAAATTGATTTCCAGATTCAGACGTCTGAATCCCTTCTTTCAGACGTCTGAATATGCTGTTTTTGGCCAATTTGCCTTGTTCGTTTAATTTTCCAAATTTGATCGATGCATATTGATTCCAACTAGTTGCTTATGCGTATTTGACCTTGATGATTCCTTTTTGACTTCATTCACGGGTTTTATAAATGATTTCTTCAAATCGTATTAAAAGTTCGCTTCTCCGATTTATAAATTCTATTTAAACCACACGTACAATTTCGCACTTCGAGCGAAGTGGAAGGGTGATTAAATGGTTGGGCAAAACACGGACCATGAATCTGTGCGTTTATCTTTCCGATTAATCCCCGACCTATTCAATTGATCGTTTTAACCTTTGGGTTTGGTTTACCGATGATATGAGGTAAACTTTGTACTGCTTTGAGTGTGAAAGTGACTGACGGATAGTAAACCGTTTAGTGCGAACGAGTGGTTATGGGACATACGTTAACACTTTTCGGATTCCTTTCCGAGAGTTGTGAGACATTCCGCCAGTTAGTGGTGTCCAGTATTGGGTCTTCGACCTTCACCACTACGGCTTGTCGCCCTATAGTATCGCTTCCGATGTTGGTCTTTATGAGCCGCATGGGTGATATTGGGTTTGTGCCTTCGGGTTTGTCACCCTATAGTATCGCTTTCTATGTTGGTCGTTATGAGCCGCATGGGTGATATTGGGTATGGAGTCTTCGGGCTCACGGATCCTTGTTTATACAGTACCGAGCTCGAGCAATCTTCTGATGTTTCATTGATATGTATATTCCCTTGGTATCGCCCTTCGGTGTTGGTCTTTTTGAGCCGCATGATGTGTAGCGATTACCTTGTGGAACTCGTATACCTCATGGGTAATTGTTATTTGCCTTTTTGGCTTGATTTGGGATATTTGTATCCTTTGTTTCTAGATGTTGCCGATGATATGAGGCTTGTTATCATATGATTCATCTTTTGTTAGATGATTGTGTTATCTCCTTTGGAGATATCTATTATGCTTTGTAACCTTGCAGGTTTATTGTTGTTCAGTTTATCTAACTGATTTGTTTAGCTAGACTGACCCGTGTATTTTATACTCGGGTCAGACCGAGATGTTTGAGGTTAGGTGCCTTTGGACTTAGCCTATTTTGCTTCCGCATGGACTACTCCGCTAGCTTCTTTTTGTCATAGCTTTTTGTGTAGTCCTATTTTGTTGTAACTCTGATATGTATTCTTGTGAACTCGTCTGTATATTATGGTTTGCTATACCACTTGACATGTATTATTTTGTATACTCTGCTATGTATCAGTATATGTGTATATGATGGTTTACTGTTCTGTGATGTATATTGCATTTGAGTTGTTATATTCTGTTCTGATAGATCCTCTAGCCACCTATGGTTTTGTTTTAAGTATTCATTGGATATGTCGATCTGCTTGGTAAGACAATTGTCGATGTATTCAATAGATAATTAAAGCAAGGCTACAGATGGTCGCTCCTAAACAGCCTTATTCTCCGTGTTAGCAGACGGTATTATCTATTAATACTCTTTGCTAGTGTGGGTATAGAGGTGGGGCGTCACAGCGTGGTATCAGAGCCAGGTTCAGAACAAAATATGATAAACACAGAATAGATGCACATATTATGGTACATCAAAGTGTATAAGTGATACAAATCTTTGAATCATTGTGTCTCTTTATTCCATCAAGGTTAGATAGAGTTTGGGAATACGTCTAGGGATGCATTTTATTCCGTAGTATTCCATATTGCAATATCTACCTTGTGAATAATCTTGTTCTTATCTTACTTTCAGCTTATGGCTGGAAGAGACGGAGGACGACGCTCGGATGCTGGGCAATCCAGTAGCTCGCATCCGAACGACGTTTATATGTCTGCCGATCAGTTTTTGGTGTGGTTTAGGAGCACACAACCTCCGGCTCCTACTCGAACATCTCCTCCATGCAAGTCCACCTTCGCACATTTGTGTAGTGATTTTTCTCATCTTAGAGGGAAGCCATATAAAGGCTCCGAGATTGTTCTTGAGGTCCAAGCTTGGGTTCGCTTGTACGAGCATGTTCTCTCTCGCATGGATCCTTCTGACCATGATAGAGTTCTGGTAACTTCTAGCTTATTGCAAAAGCATGCCCTTGATTGGTACGAGCTTCTTTTAGCTGAATTTGATGAGTCTGCTCTTTCTTGGACTCAGTTTCGGGAATGATTCGAACTCAGGTTCATTCCTGAATCGGAGAAAGCTTTGTTGTCCCGGCGCTTTCTTGAATTGAAGCAAGGGGAGTCTTCCGTTTCTGAATATGTTACATCTTTCGAGGCCTTATCAAAATATGGTCTTGAATTCATTAGTACCTCGTATAGGAAGAATTTGAAGTTTGTATCTGGTCTTAAGAAATGTCTTAAGAAGTCTTTAATGCTCCAGCTTAAGCTTTCTTTTGAGGAGTTGGCTGATTCGGCACTTCATCTCGAAGCCTTCGAGAAGGAGCGTGATTGTGGGAATGATGTTGAGGTTCGCAAGAACGCCAACAAGAGGCAGTTTCCATTCGATAAGCAGAAATTTTTCCCTTCTAAGAAGAAAAAGCCCGTCGAATCTAATTCTCAGTCTCAGTCTGCTGGAACACCTTCCACTCGGAAGTGTTTCAATTGTGGTTCCCCTGATCATATGATTCGAGCTTGCCCTATGCCTCTCTTCTGCCACTATTGCAAGAAGGAAGACCATCGTATTTTCACTTGTCCTATTGTTCCGAATAATCCTCTATCTGGCAAGCTAAAGATAACAGATGCTTCTAGAGGTTCTTCTCGGAGAAAAGGTACATCTCCATCTGTTTAGGAATGTTCTATTTTATTTCTTGACTATTGTATTCGAGTTCTCTTCGATACGGGGCTTCGCATTTTTTTCCGTATCGAAGAAGCTCTTCGATGATTTATCTTTGGATGTTTCTTCTTTGGTTACTTCTTTGAAAATTGTGAATCCGAATTGGTGGACCCGCAACGCTCAATTTGCTTGTACTAATGTCGAGATTATTTTATGTGATTTTTCTTTCCGAGCCAATTTACGTGTTATGCGTTACTTAGGCTTCGGAATTGATATTTTTGAAAGGATTATCCCGAGTGGACTATTCATCCTCAACATTTTCAATCTGTTAAACAGATTTCTATTTTCTTTGTGATTTCGATTCCATTTGATCTCATCATTTTATTCTTTAAGTCCTCATGATGAGGAAAGTGTTGTTTCTCTCATTCTTGTAGTTTGGGAATTTTCTGGTATTTCTAGTTTTGTCTTAGGATTATCACCTAAGTAATCTTTTGTTGTAGTGTTAAGGTGTTTTTAGCTCGACCTTACCACCGGTTTTCATTTGACTACGAGTGGCGGAAGTTAGCATTCCACTTACCGCTCTCCGCACTCGTTGTAATTCTTATGAATGATTTGTTGTGTCATTCAGTTTTTCCAGCTCATTTCATCCATTTTATGAATCGAGTATTCTACGAATATCTCGATGATTCCATTTTTGTATTTGTTGATTTTGGATGAAATTAGCAATTTAAAATTTTGCAAATCTTTTTCATAAGATATTTATAAGTAGGATTTTTGTTCTTGAAACGAATAAAGAGTATTCATAAAGTTTTTAAGAGCCATTTTCAATATATAGAAGATGATTTTGTGATTGTATTGCCCATTGAGTGCTTTAAGAATTCTGGTCGATGCGCTTGATCAACGTTATCGATAGGAATCTCCTAAACGCTTTGATGAGACAATTTGACACAATAAATTGACTTATAAAAGGTAAATTTTTAAAATATTTATTTTCTCACAAGGTACTTGATTTGTGTCAACAACGTTGGCTCAAATTTCTTGCATCTTATAATTTTAATATCCAGTATACCCCTGGAAAGGGTAATCGTGTTGCTGACGCGCTTAGTCGCAAGCATTCGGCTGTTATTTCTATGATGCTTGCCGAATGGGATATTCTTGAGACTTTATCTTTTAGTGAAATTCGTGATCGAGCTTCATCTTCTGATTCTCCTA
The DNA here is from genome assembly GCA_030765085.1 of Allium cepa. Classification (NCBI taxonomy): domain Eukaryota; kingdom Viridiplantae; phylum Streptophyta; class Magnoliopsida; order Asparagales; family Amaryllidaceae; genus Allium; species Allium cepa. Next base: position 898,015,820 of record CM060943.1, read on the forward strand.
TTCTATTATTTAGTTTAGGAGCTCGACCTATTTTATTGGATCGTATTGCCGATGCCCAGCGGCGTGATCCTGAGTTGTTGCATCTTGTTCAGCTTTGTGAGTCTGGATCTTGTGATGAGGCGTTGCAAGATTTCAGCATTGATTCTCATAGGTGTCTTTGTAAGAAGGACCATCTTTTTGTGCCTTCTGATTTTGCACTTAGGCATGACATTCTTGATGATTGTCACCGTTCTAAGTATACCATTCATCCTGGTAGTAGTAAGATGTATGCCGATATGCGCCGTCTTTATTATTGGGAGGGCATGAAACACGATGTGGCGAGTTATGTGAGTAATTGCATAACTTGTCAGCGTTTTAAGGCCGAACATCAGCGTCCTTCTGGTCTTCTTCAGCCTCTGGAGATTCCATTGTGGAAATGGGATCAGATTTCTATGGAATTCATTGACGGCCTACCTCGTTCGAGATTGGGCCATTCTAGCATTTGGGTTATTGTTGATCGCCTCACTAAGACTGCTCATTTTGTCCCTATTAAGTCTAATAGGACTGCTTCACATTTGACTAAGTTGTATGTCAAGGAAATCGTGAGACTTCACGGTGTTCCTAGTTCTATTGTGAGTGACCATGATTCTTTATTCACGAGTCATTTTTGGCAGAGTCTTCAGCAAGCTTTGGGAACAAAGCCTAATTTTTTGTATAGCTCATCATCCGCAGTCTGACAGACAGACTGAACGGATGAATCGTATCTTGGAAGATCTTCTCCGTATTTGTAATTTTGATTTTGATGGTTGTTAGGAGGATCACCTACCTCTTGTAGAGTCCTCCTACAATAATAGTTTTCAGTCTAGTATCGGTATGGTTCCTTTCGAAGCTTTATACGGAAGACCATGTCGATCACCTTCTTGTTGGTTGGAATCTAGAGAGAAGCTTATTATTGGTCCAGATTTTGTTCGTGATTCTTCCGAGAAGATTAATCTTGTCCAGTTGAGAATGAAAGAGGAAGTCACCAGAAATCCTACGCTGACAACCGTAGGAAGCCTCTCGGGTTCTCGATTGGTGATCCTGTTTTTATTCGTGTTTCTCCTTGAAAGGGGTTATGCGTTTCAGTACGACTGGGAAATTGGCTCCTCGCTTTATAGGACCGTTTTCTATTACTGAACGTATTGGCCCTGTGGCTTATAAAGTTTCATTTTCAGCTCATTTATCTGGCATTCATGACGTGTTTCATGTCTCGCAACTTCGAAAGTGTCTTTGGGAATCGGATTCTGTTATTGATTCTCCTGATTTGCTTGAGCTTGAGGTCTCATCGGACTTATCTATTGTACAGCAACCTATTCGCGTACTTGACACGGAGGTGCGACACCTTCGGAACAAGGACGAGCCGCTCGTTAAAGTTCAATGGTCCGCTAATCCCAATGACTGTACTTGGGAAACCAGAGAGTATATCGAGCGATCTTATCCGGGTTTTCTATCTTTGTTTAGAAAAGGTGAGTATGTCTTTTCATCTCGAGCTTATTTTCTTTTCTTTTGAATGTTGTATGTGTGTAGTTGTAACAAATATCGTCTTTGGGAATTGCGGGGATGCAATTTTATAAGGAGGGGAGATCTGTGACAACCCGCATATTTAACGATTTTATATTTAAATGTTTTATTTAAATATAACGTCGTTAGTCGGATTTAGGTCCGAAATGTTACTTTTTTGCAAATGGCCGAATTAGGACTCGAAACCACTTTCATTGAGTTCAAAATGGCGTTTGCGATCTTTTTGAGTGTAAGCTTCAATATGTTTGGAGTTTGTGAATTTTTGCAACTTTTCTATTTGGGTTTTGGGTTTGGGTTCAGCCCATTTGTTAGTTTAAACCAACTCAGCCCTTTCTCTCCTTCCAATCACTCATCCTCATTTCTTAAACTCAAGCAAAACTGAAAATGGGGGAAGAGAATAGGAAATAGAAACTCCAAGCCCTAATTCCTCTTGCAAATCCAAATTCTTGCTCCAAGTTCATAGAGAAGGTATTGGTAAGCCTCTTCTTCATCTTCTTTATCTCTTTCTCTCTTCAATCTCAGAAATTCCTAAACCTAAATTTAGGAAATACTTGTTTGATCTTAGATTGAAGCTAGTAGAGTTGAAGTAGAGATTGGTTTGTCTTCTCCTTGTGATTAAGCTCCTTCTTCTTTATTTTTGGGTTAAAGGTGAGTTTTGAACTCACATCTACTTCTTTTGATATCATTGATGTTAGGCATGAATTCCTAACAATTGTTCATATGTTCTTTTGCTTTTGATTTGGGTTGATTCGGTGAAATTGCCAAATTATGATTTTTGAAGTATATGCTTGGTGTTTATGTTGTTCGGGGTGTTTGGGGGTGTTGTTAAGGTTGGGTAGTCGTTTGACGTAAGCCCATAATCAACACGCATCCGATCGCTTTCGATTTGTTTGGCCATAGTTGGCCTAGGTTCAGGAAATGCCTGGCCATCTGGTATCAAACGTCTGAAATGCCCATTTCAGACGTCTGAATATTGTTCTTGGGAAGAAATTTATTTCCAGATTCAGACGTCTGAATTTATATTCCAAACGTCTGAGTTCGCTAAATTTCGACCAGAAAGGAAATAGGCAAAATATTGCCTATTTCAGACGTCTGGATGTTAGGATTCAGACGTCTGAATTCTGTCTTGGAAAACAAATTGATTTCCAGATTCAGACGTCTGAATCCCTTCTTTCAGACGTCTGAATATGCTGTTTTTGGCCAATTTGCCTTGTTCGTTTGATTTTCCAAATTTGATCGATGCATATTGATTCCAACTAGTTGCTTATGCGTATTTGACCTTGATGATTCCTTTTTGACTTCATTCACGGGTTTTATAAATGATTTTTCAAATCATATTAAAAGTTCGCTTCTCCGATTTATAAATTCTATTTAAACCACACGTACAATTTCGCACTTCGAGCGAAGTGGAAGGGTGATTAAATGGTTGGGCAAAACACGGACCATGAATCTGTGCGTTTATCTTTCCGATTAATCCCCGACCTATTCAATTGATCGTTTTAACCTTTGGGTTTGGTTTACCGATGATATGAGGTAAACTTTGTACTGCTTTGGGTGTGAAAGTGACTGACGGATGGTAAACCGTTTAGTGCGAACGAGTGGTTATGGGACATACGTTAACACTTTTCGGATTCCTTTCCGAGAGTTGTGACACATTCCGCCAGTTAGTGGTGTCCAGTAATGGGTCTTCGACCTTCACCACTACGTCTTGTCGCCCTATAGTATCGCTTCCGATGTTGGTCTTTATGAGCCGCATGGGTGATATTGGGTTTGTGCCTTCGGGTTTGTCACCCTATAGTATCGCTTTCTATGTTGGTCGTTATGAGCCGCATGAGTGATATTGGGTATGGAGTCTTCGGGCTCACGGATCCTTGTTTATACAGTACGGAGCTCGAGCAATCTTCTGATGTTTCACTGATATGTATATTCCCTTGGTATCGCCCTTCGGTGTTGGTCTTTTTGAGCCGCATGATGTGTAGCGATTACCTTGTGGAACTTGTATACCTCATGGGTAATTGTTATTTGCCTTTTTGGCTTGATTTGGGATATTTGTATCCTTTGTTTCTAGATGTTGCCGATGATATGAGGCTTGTTATCATATGATTCATCTTTTGTTAGATGATTGTGTTATCTCCTTTGGAGATATTTATTATGCTTTGTAACCTTGCAGGTTTATTGTTGTTCGGTTTATCTAACTGATTTGTTTAGCTAGACTGACCCGTGTATTTTATACTCGGGTCAGACCGAGATGTTTCAGGTTAGGTGCCTTTGGACTTAGCCTATTTTGCTTCCGCATGGACTACTCCGCTAGCTTCTTTTTGTCATAGCTTTTTGTGTAGTCCTATTTTGTTGTAACTCTGATATGTATTCTTGTGAACTCGTTTGTATATTATGGTTTGCTATACCACTTGACATCTATTATTTTGTATACTCTACTATGTATCAGTATATGTGTATATGATGGTTTACTGTTCTGTGATGTATATTGCATTTGAGTTGTTTATATTCTGTAACGACCCGCTATTTTGACCATTCAAATCGACACTAAAACCATACATGTCCGACTTGAATAATTCAAAATACCGAATTGTTAATTTAATTTGGCAAACTTAAAATATACAGTAAATAAATCAAACACAGATCACAGACACAGAGTAATATAATGCAGCGGAATAGAAAAAATAGTAGTTCATGAAGCTACTATATACATCAGAGTTTAAAATGAATACATCAGAATCTCTTGAATACGGAAAAGTCTTCAGTACGAGCCGATGACTTCTCTGAACCAGTCAACTAGAAAACTGAAAGCTGAAACGATAGTTGGATCTCCAAATGAAGCTCCAATCTCCAAAGGTGAGTCTCTAATGTTGTATTACTCAGTCTGACCCGAGCGTAAAGCAAAACACAAAACACTCGAGTCAGGATTAACATTCTTATATCAATAAATTCAACTCAAATGAAATATCAACTGAAATACAATATAACTTAAAGGATGTTTGGGATGTCCATCCTCTAAGGGTCCATAGAACTATCTACAGGGTGGAAATATACACTATTACACCGTGGTCATTTACTTAATTTATACCTCAAACCCAAATATCAAATTCGCTTTAAATAATCATATTTCCCAAGATAGTATTTATATATTTTAATAATGTATACAGTAAAGTACTTTCAATTTCCTTAACTTAACAAATCGTTTCACATCAACCCGACCTTCCCATTTAAATTAAATCCAATCTCATTTTATTAGTTTAAATCTTCCTAAAATAACCACTTAAATCTATAATTCCCAAATTTGGATTTGATATCCCAATTTCCCCGTTTATTTCAATATGTTTCCATATTTAAGTATTCAACATTTCAACTAAAATTTTCCCAATCTAGTTTTCTAAATAAAATTTCCAATCTAGTTCAAACTCAAATTTCACTAAGTTCGGTTAGTTATCTACATAACCAATTCAACTATCTTGGTTCCAAATACATACCGAACCTCTACACCATTTAATTCCACTATGGTTCATAGCTTATATATAACAATTTTAAATTTAACAGTTTCATATAGATTCTCGATTTTTACATCGTTATTATCTAGCCTTGAACCCTCCCATATTTGATTCAATATCATTTTAGTGACCTTAAATTACATTTTACTCAATATTTCTTAATTTATTTAAACGTGAAATATCTCCTTCGATAAATTTCAAATTGATTTAAATAAATAAATCCTTATCTGAATACCATTAAAAATAACCCAAATTTATCTCCCAATCTTAATTGTTCAATATTATTGCAAAATTTTTCCGAATAAAATTTACATAGATATTTATCATGATTTATGTATTAAATCAAATCTTTGATTAAACTAGACATAATTAACTCTATCTTTATCATTACCCTTTATACATGTATTTAAGAATTTACATTAAATAAGACCATATATTTCTTATCACATGGTCAAGTGTTACGGATATTATCATTTCAATCCGTACACTAAATGTATACGGGTGGATAGCATTTCAACCCGTAATTCCAAATTAAATTAAATGGAAACTACTTGGGTCTATCTTTTCAACCCATTTCAATTCAAAACAAACATAACAAAAGGGAACTTGCAGTGATGACAGGGATGGTGTCAAAGTAAATAAACAGGCAATAACAACAATCAATAACAATTCAATAAATAAATCAAATAACCCCGAAATAATCGTATTAATTCGCATTGCTATTTGTATGATTACTTCTAGAATCTACACTATCATTTCATGTAGATTAAAGATTATTACATTACAGTTTTTCACTTGTCGTTCCTTTTTAAATTTCAGTTTTAAACTACAACAATTAATCCAAACTACGTTCAAAAGATTTAAAGTATAAAATTTTCTATTTCTACGTCAATTAAAGGGTCAAATTTAACTAATCAAATTTACATATGTCGGGGTCAGGTTTTAATAAATTAAGGTCCATCATATATAATCCGTTTAATTTGTAAACTATACTACCCAAATTAAACTAGCAACTAGTTATCACTTAACAATAAAAATTAACATCCAATTTAAACAACAATCAATCAAACAATCAATTATCAACCAATCCGTATTATTATCACATACATAATTAACCGATAATGGTTTCGGGTGTCATAGGTGAACAGATACAGATAATAGCAGTCATAACAGTAAAACAACTAACAGCAGCATATTTCAATTGTCGTTTCAATTGAAATCAAATTTAATAAATAAAAGAATGTTAATCGTGAGTGATTGCTCACCTTTTGAGGCTAGAGAGAAGATAGACAACATAACAAGCTATGATTTGAATTGCGAAATGACTGATCCAATTGACGATTTTCAAAGCAAGTCAAAATTGGCACGAATTCGAATGGACAACCAAGCTGATCAAAAGGAATTGATAAAATGAATCAGAACTATCTTGATATAGTTTGAAACAAAATATATGTTATAAATTGCTCAAAAACCAAATTTTTAACCATATATTTAAAATAAGATATATATATATATATATATATATATTATTTCAAATTACTAATTTAACTTTAACACCATTAGAACAAAACATATGTTGTATATATATATATATATAAAATAACTTTCTCTAACCCCAATTTTTACAAACATATATTAAAGAATATTTGAAAAAAAAATTATTAATTAATAAACTTCGAAACCCAAATTGCACATTTTTGAGATTTATGTACATTTAAAACTTAATGCATATCCAAAGTTATTTCCTTGAAAGTTTACATAAACTAAACCATGTATATTTGAAACCATGTATATAAAAACTGTTCAAAATCATGCAACATACAAAAATGTATCTATGCGAGTTTTTTTTTTTTTTTAACAACATAAATGCAGACTGGAATTATAAACATATTATATATATTAGAACACACGACAGCAATATGTATATATATGAAATAAATAAATAAATAAGACTGGTTACTAGCTTTATAATATAATATATATAATACTTATTTATAATATAAACTTACATCTATACACATTATATATTTTAAAACAAATACTTAAATCAATACATATAACCAAAATCGCATACTCTTAAAAATATATAAAAACAAAAACAAAAAAAACAAAACAACTTAAAAATTCTTTATTCTGTAACAATAACTGCAAACAAAAAACTATAAACAAAACAAACTTTGAAATATTAAAACTGTAAACACAAAACTATGAAAGAAAGAAAACAAAACTCATACTTATTAAAAATCTAAACTGTATATAACGTATAACTATACATATATATATATATATATATACACGTACCCACGAGATCACCAACTATAGATATATGTGTGCCTCAATAAAAAGATTGCCAGAGACGCACAGGTGAGGACACGTGGTTGTGGAGGGGTTCGCTTGCACGGGGCTGCTGACGTGGGGGAAGGTTGCAGGCAGAGGCGGTAGTGTTTGAGAGGAAAGGCAGGAAAAAGAATAGTTTGTCTCAATTGAAGTCCAGATCCAAAAGAAAAGATGGGAGAAAAATAAAAGAGGAAAGGAGATGAAGTAGGAAATAAATAGGCTAGAAAAAGTAACGGCTACAGGGGAAAAATAAGAAAAAGGAAACGTAAAGGAAAATAAAAGAAATGAATGTATGCGTAAAGAACGTATAGAATTTTATACGTTTCAAAATCAACGGTGCAATTAAAGCAATTTTTATTATTTGTCAGGTTATATGTTTTATATTTATTTCTTTCCTAGATCTCAATTCATAGCATATTAAACTACGCAGATTAATTATTTTTATCAACGTTCAAAACGTTATCACCCAAAATACAGCAATGACATAGCAAATGTCTAGAAGCATTAATTTGAAAACTTAATAAAGCAATTTATTGTTTACCTTGGGTAGCACTTTCAAATTTGAAACTGAAGGAAGAATGAATAAGAAACGGCTACAGATCAATTAAAGAAGGAGAGGAGTGTGGATTTGTTTGAAAAGAAGAAGGATATTGTCATTTATTTTATTTTATTTTATTTTTTGAAAACAATTTTTTTTTTTTTTTTGGAAAAGCAATAGTGTATATATATAATTTAGTGGATAGGAGAAATAGAAGGGGAAACATCTGTCAATAAAATAACGTATATACTTTGCCTTATATATAATATTAAACAAGTGGATAAAAGGAAAATTCAATGGTGAATATTGTAACTTATGGAATAAATGTTAAAACGAAAGCAAGTGAAACTAGGAAATCAATTAAAGCATAAAGAAAAGTTATAAAGTCAAAAGAGCCGTTAAAAATCCAATAAATGCAACGTATAAAATTTTCAAATTTCGAAACTGATAGATATAAAGACAGTCATAAATGCATTGTAACAGCTGGAAATAAACATTAGTGGCTGTTTTATTGGATCAAATTTGGAATAGAAGGCAGTTGGACGTGAATCAAGGAGTAACCAAGGTAAGCTACTGTTTTAATTAAAATCTTTCTTTTAACCGGTGGAAATAATATGATGGGTGGCTGTGACAGAGGGAAGAAGAAGCTTGATTTATATATACTTTTTTTCAGGATGGAGTGGGAGTAAAAACAGATCCGAGAGGAAAATGCGAGAGGATAATATAATGGAAGAATGAGAAGTTTAAGCAAATGAAACGTATAGAAATGAATGCGCAACAAATAAACCAAACAAGGTAATGGTCCATTCCCTTGATTTGGGGAAAATAAATGTTTTCTGCAGTTTCATTCGAAAGAAGGAAAAACGTAAACATGTTTCAAAAGGGAAAGATTGAAGAAAATGAAAATTTGGAGCAGGTCACAGCAAATATATATTATTTTTGTTGCTGAGAAGAAGAAAGGATTGAAACGTCTCAATAAATAAACACGCGAATTAATGGGAACAGTAACAATCAACCCCTAAATTATGGAATAATAGAGGCAACGGCTATAAAAGCAGTAATTAAAATATGGCAAGTTATATACAAAATAAAGGAGAAAATAAAACTTTCAGAGGAAAGTTTGAACAGTAATAAAGAATATGGACCACGTTATACATGTAAAATTAAATGAGATGATAATAGGCAGAAGTGAAGTTGGTTTTCGGAGAAAAATGTACAAATATATTTATTGCCTCAAACGTAAAACGCGAAATGACAATGGATAGAGAAAGAAAATGAATCACTGAATAATGAATTGAAATGATGGGTTTTGTAACAGCTTTGCATTGATTGAGAAGTTATTAACTGATTTGAATGAGGTAGAATTTCTAAATAAATAAACCTCCATAAAATAAATTGAAAATCTATCATCTGCTACGTACAATTGAATGTAATCCAAATATTAAATTTTTTTTATATCAAAATATTATTTTTAAAGTTCTCAAAATTTTAATTAAATACGTAAAAACATTAAAAATTATTAAAATTTTACGGGTCGTTACACTCTCCCCCACTCAAAACTTTTCGTCCCCGAAAAGGAAGGAGGTAGGAGGATTGTACAACCAGAAATAATAGTAGGTTGGAAGTCAAAATTAAACCAATACTTTGAAACTAAATAAATTTTGCTTAAAATTTGAAAGCTTCATTTGGAATACGATTATCTTTGATACTTTAAAAATTTTCAAAACTCCTTTGATAACAATTATTTACACTATTACTTCTATTTACAAAGACTATTGAAAATATTAAATCCAAAATTTATGAAATTTTTAATTTATCTCAAGATACCTTTTAAATATTATCAATAAATTAATAATCATTTTCTTTAAAGATGTTTTATTTAATTTATAACTTCAAAAATATTTATAACACTAAAATTTTATATAAACAAATGTAGTATACAAATAAGCAATATTTAAAAGATTTATTCAAAAAGGAAAGGAAGGTAGATTCCGAAAACGGAATATAGGTGAAAAATAAAGCTGAGCAGATGAGGTAGATTCAAAAGAATAGAATCGGGCACGAATAATTTATTTCAAATCATAAGAATTTAAATTTCAAATATTAATACAAAATTTCTTTGTTGAAAATACTTTTATAATAAAATACCTTTATAAATAAATACTTTTATATTGAAACCAATTTTTCTTTCGAAAATACTTTTATAACTCAATGTTTTAACAAGTTTATCCTCGTTCTTGCAGACTCTGGCCATGCGTTGATCAGGCGCAAAGCTAGAATTCTTCAAGTACTTAGTAGACTTGTTTCAACACCCAGTGAAAATACTTGAAAACCTTTAAAACAGATATGGAAAGTACAATCCAAACAAAACAACCAAACCAAAACCTTTGTCCGATCATGGTTCGCAGATACACAATGGTTACGCCTGGGTCCCCCAGGAAACAATCCATATCCGTAAGCTTTCTCAGCCCTGCGAGTTACGCCATGATGACTAGTAGAGTGCAGGATACACAATGGTTACGCCTGGTTCCCCCAGGAAACAATCCGTACCCCTAGGCAAGACTCAGCCAGGCACTTGCGCTACTATTCGCGACCTACACAGATTGCAGGATACACAATGGTTACGCCTGGTTCCCCCAGGAAACAATCCGTACCCCTAGGCAAGACTCAGCCAGGCAATTTCGCTGTGCATTCACGAGAGAAAAAGAAACCATGGGTTACCCACGGTGGGAATACTCGAGTATTACATCCGGAAAACCGAAAATCAGAGAGAATAATATCGATAGAATGAATCCACGCTGTGGCCACAAAGCGGATATCAAGCAGAAGGCACTTTCCATATCTTTACTTGGAAAATATATATATATAGTACCTTTTCAAATACTTCCAAATATCATACTTATATAAAGTCCATATGTATAGGATTCCTTTCTAAATCGAATACTTTCCAAATCAATAGTATATCAAAACATACTTACATAGACTTTGATTATATAAATTTTCTTTCCAAATTGAGTACCTTTCAAATCAATTGATTTCAAATCACTTTCATACTTATACAAATCCATTTTATATAAGTCCGACCACTTCCCAAATCAAGTGCTTAATTATACAAGGTTCTCAATTTCAAATCATTCAATATCAAATTTAGTTTCAAAATCATATATGATTTCACCAAATTTTCTTCCGAATTAAATATCTAATATTTCAAAGTTCCCAAAAAATAGGTTTAGAAAATTATCCCATTTTCCAAATTAAAGTAAGTCAAACAGATTCATTTCCAAAAATCACCATATAAGTACTGGTTTTTGATTCCAATTTAATTTCAAAACCAAATATTTTCCCAAAATTAATTATACTCAAAATGGTTTCCAAATTTATAATTATCCTTTTTTTTTACTTTTAAACTATCTATTTCTATGTGAAATATCCAATTTACCTTTTTGAACACCATTATACAACTTTTTTTTTTCAAAACATTTCAAAACTAAATTTATATTCTTTATCAAACATTTTATACTCTTCGAAATTGCTTAGCTTTGAAAATTTTAATCTCGATTTGGAAGTGTTCGAACATTCAAAATAGTTAGGGAAATCAAATTTTAAATTCAAGAGTTGAAAATCAATTATTAAATCTGAAACTCGAGGACTGAACACCGGTCTCACTTTAAATTGTTTCGAATATATATATATATATATATCTTTTGAAAATATCAAATTATACTTCGGAATTTGAAATCATAACGGTTTTACAAAATCACTCGCATAGCGAGCTATTAAAGTGGCCCCTCCCCCACTCTGAAACTCGAAAATCAATGTCGATGATGCGTGCACTCATCACCGAAATTATTTTCCAGCGACATAAGTGAGTTCTGGACTTCTATTTTCTTGAAAACTTCTTCGAAATTTCTTCAAAATTATTGGAATTCATTTGAACTCATTTGAAACCTTTCTGATTCGGAAAAATACTTTTAAATCGTATTATTTTTATATATTTTCCAAAATCTTAAAACCAATTTCAAAATACCGGAATTCAATTCTCGAATTTCAAATTTAACACTTCAGTTATAAATCGTTTTTATATAATCAATTTCTTATAATTTTTCAAAATTTCAAAATCCTTTCAAAACCTTTTTATATAGAATAACATTTCTTATTTGATTTATCCTTATCGAAAACATTTTCACTTTTATATAAAGAATAAAATCATAGTTATCAAAATAATAATTTCGATATATAAAACAATTTCAAAAATGCAAACATACCCGATTTTCAAAGGATAATTTTAAGAATGGATTTCAAACAAAGATGGAGATTTAAATTAGAGGAACTCTAATCAATAGAATCCTGATACGAAGATAGACTCAACAAAGTTGAGAAAATCAAAATACAAAATAGAAGATGGATATATTTCTACAAATCGCGGGCGACCTTAACCGGGTCAATCGTGATTTCAGGAATATGATCGATGCGGAATTCAAAGGCAAATCGACATTCGATCGCCCGATATAGAATTCAGCATAAATAGATATAGCAGCATTGTACACCGAGGATACATGAATCTTCGGTGAATCAATGCCAACTGAAAAGGAGTTTCACCCCTTTTACAAATCATTCAGTGGAGTTATGGAATACTCCAGAATCAAACGAATATAAATAGGGAGAGACAAGAATGAATTTCGAAACTGAGGGACATTCCAAAATTCAAAGGAAATCGAGTCAAAAAGGAAGAGGTCCAACTCGAATGAAAGTGATTCTGTAAATAAATTTACCATATATGCTAAGTTTTGCCTAGAGCCAAAGCTCTGATACCAACTGTAACGACCCGCTATTTTGACCATTCAAATCGACACTAAAACCATACATGTCCGACTTGAATAATTCAAAATACCGAATTGTTAATTTAATTTGGCAAACTTAAAATATACAGTAAATAAATCAAACACAGATCACAGACACAGAGTAATATAATGCAGCGGAATAGAAAAAATAGTAGTTCATGAAGCTACTATATACATCAGAGTTTAAAATGAATACATCAGAATCTCTTGAATACAGAAAAGTCTTCAGTACGAGCCGATGACTTCTCTGAACCAGTCAACTAGAAAACTGAAAGCTGAAACGATAGTTGGATCTCCAAATGAAGCTCCAATCTCCAAAGGTGAGTCTCTAATGTTGTATTACTCAGTCTGACCCGAGCGTAAAGCAAAACACAAAACACTCGAGTCAGGATTAACATTCTTATATCAATAAATTCAACTCAAATGAAATATCAACTGAAATACAATATAACTTAAAGGATGTTTGGGATGTCCATCCTCTAAGGGTCCATAGAACTATCTACAGGGTGGAAATATACACTATTACACCGTGGTCATTTACTTAATTTATACCTCAAACCCAAATATCAAATTCGCTTTAAATAATCATATTTCCCAAGATAGTATTTATATATTTTAATAATGTATACAGTAAAGTACTTTCAATTTCCTTAACTTAACAAATCGTTTCACATCAACCCGACCTTCCCATTTAAATTAAATCCAATCTCATTTTATTAGTTTAAATCTTCCTAAAATAACCACTTAAATCTATAATTCCCAAATTTGGATTTGATATCCCAATTTCCCCGTTTATTTCAATATGTTTCCATATTTAAGTATTCAACATTTCAACTAAAATTTTCTCAATCTAGTTTTCTAAATAAAATTTCCAATCTAGTTCAAACTCAAATTTCACTAAGTTCGGTTAGTTATCTACATAACCAATTCAACTATCTTGGTTCCAAATACATACCGAACCTCTACACCATTTAATTCCACTATGGTTCATAGCTTATATATAACAATTTTAAATTTAACAGTTTCATATAGATTCTCGATTTTTACATCGTTATTATCTAGCCTTGAACCCTCCCATATTTGATTCAATATCATTTTAGTGACCTTAAATTACATTTTACTCAATATTTCTTAATTTATTTAAACGTGAAATATCTCCTTCGATAAATTTCAAATTGATTTAAATAAATAAATCCTTATCTGAATACCATTAAAAATAACCCAAATTTATCTCCCAATCTTAATTGTTCAATATTATTGCAAAATTTTTCCGAATAAAATTTACATAGATATTTATCATGATTTATGTATTAAATCAAATCTTTGATTAAACTAGACATAATTAACTCTATCTTTATCATTACCCTTTATACATGTATTTAAGAATTTACATTAAATAAGACCATATATTTCTTATCACATGGTCAAGTGTTACGGATATTATCATTTCAATCCGTACACTAAATGTATACGGGTGGATAGCATTTCAACCCGTAATTCCAAATTAAATTAAATGGAAACTACTTGGGTCTATCTTTTCAACCCATTTCAATTCAAAACAAACATAACAAAAGGGAACTTGCAGTGATGACAGGGATGGTGTCAAAGTAAATAAACAGGCAATAACAACAATCAATAACAATTCAATAAATAAATCAAATAACCCCGAAATAATCGTATTAATTCGCATTGCTATTTGTATGATTACTTCTAGAATCTACACTATCATTTCATGTAGATTAAAGATTATTACATTACAGTTTTTCACTTGTCGTTCCTTTTTAAATTTCAGTTTTAAACTATAACAATTAATCCAAACTACGTTCAAAAGATTTAAAGTATAAAATTTTCTATTTCTACGTCAATTAAAGGGTCAAATTTAACTAATCAAATTTACATATGTCGGGGTCAAGTTTTAATAAATTAAGGTCCATCATATATAATCCGTTTAATTTGTAAACTATACTACCCAAATTAAACTAGCAACTAGTTATCACTTAACAATAAAAATTAACATCCAATTTAAACAACAATCAATCAAACAATCAATTATCAACCAATCTGTATTATTATCACATACATAATTAACCGATAATGGTTTCGGGTGTCATAGGTGAACAGATACAGATAATAGCAGTCATAACAGTAAAACAACTAACACCAGCATATTTCAATTGTCGTTTCAATTGAAATCAAATTTAATAAATAAAAGAATGTTAATCGTGAGTGATTGCTCACCTTTTGAGGCTAGAGAGAAGATAGACAACATAACAAGCTATGATTTGAATTGCGAAATGACTGATCCAATTGACGATTTTCAAAGCAAGTCAAAATTGGCACGAATTCGAATGGACAACCAAGCTGATCAAAAGGAATTGATAAAATGAATCAGAACTATCTTGATATAGTTTGAAACAAAATATATGTTATAAATTGCTCAAAAACCAAATTTTTAACCATATATTTAAAATAAGATATATATATATATATATATATATATATTATTTCAAATTACTAATTTAACTTTAACACCATTAGAACAAAACATATGTTGTATATATATATATATAAAATAACTTTCTCTAACCCCAATTTTTACAAACATATATTAAAGAATATTTGAAAAAAAAAATTATTAATTAATAAACTTCGAAACCCAAATTGCACATTTTTGAGATTTATGTACATTTAAAACTTAATGCATATCCAAAGTTATTTCCTTGAAAGTTTACATAAACTAAACCATGTATATTTGAAACCATGTATATAAAAACTGTTCAAAATCATGCAACATACAAAAATGTATCTATGCGAGTTTTTTTTTTTTTTTTAACAACATAAATGCAGACTGGAATTATAAACATATTATATATATTAGAACACACGACAGCAATATGTATATATATGAAATAAATAAATAAATAAGACTGGTTACTAGCTTTATAATATAATATATATAATACTTATTTATAATATAAACTTACATCTATACACATTATATATTTTAAAACAAATACTTAAATCAATACATATAACCAAAATCGCATACTCTTAAAAATATATAAAAACAAAAACAAAAAAAACAAAACAACTTAAAAATTCTTTATTCTGTAACAATAACTGCAAACAAAAAACTATAAACAAAACAAACTTTGAAATATTAAAACTGTAAACACAAAACTATGAAAGAAAGAAAACAAAACTCATACTTATTAAAAATCTAAACTGTATATAACGTATAACTATACATATATATATATATATATATATACACGTACCCACGAGATCACCAACTATAGATATATGTGTGCCTCAATAAAAAGATTGCCAGAGACGCACAGGTGAGGACACGTGGTTGTGGAGGGGTTCGCTTGCACGGGGCTGCTGACGTGGGGGAAGGTTGCAGGCAGAGACGGTAGTGTTTGAGAGGAAAGGCAGGAAAAAGAATAGTTTGTCTCAATTGAAGTCCAGATCCAAAAGAAAAGATGGGAGAAAAATAAAAGAGGAGAGGAGATGAAGTAGGAAATAAATAGGCTAGAAAAAGTAACGGCTACAGGGGAAAAATAAGAAAAAGGAAACGTAAAGGAAAATAAAAGAAATGAATGTATGCGTAAAGAACGTATAGAATTTTATACGTTTCAAAATCAACGGTGCAATTAAAGCAATTTTTATTATTTGTCAGGTTATATGTTTTATATTTATTTCTTTCCTAGATCTCAATTCATAGCATATTAAACTACGCAGTTTAATTATTTTTATCAACGTTCAAAACGTTATCACCCAAAATACAGCAATGACATAGCAAATGTCTAGAAGCATTAATTTGAAAACTTAATAAAGCAATTTATTGTTTACCTTGGGTAGCACTTTCAAATTTGAAACTGAAGGAAGAATGAATAAGAAATGGCTACAGATCAATTAAAGAAGGAGAGGAGTGTGGATTTGTTTGAAAAGAAGAAGGATATTGTCATTTATTTTATTTTATTTTATTTTTTGAAAACAATTTTTTTTTTTTTTTTGGAAAAGCAATAGTGTATATATATAATTTAGTGGATAGGAGAAATAGAAGGGGAAACATCTGTCAATAAAATAACGTATATACTTTGCCTTATATATAATATTAAACAAGTGGATAAAAGGAAAATTCAATGGTGAATATTGTAACTTATGGAATAAATGTTAAAACGAAAGCAAGTGAAACTAGGAAATCAATTAAAGCATAAAGAAAAGTTATAAAGTCAAAAGAGCCGTTAAAAATCCAATAAATGCAACGTATAAAATTTTCAAATTTCGAAACTGATAGATATAAAGACAGTCATAAATGCATTGTAACAGCTGGAAATAAACATTAGTGGCTGTTTTATTGGATCAAATTTGGAATAGAAGGCAGTTGGACGTGAATCAAGGAGTAACCAAGGTAAGCTACTGTTTTAATTAAAATCTTTCTTTTAACCGGTGGAAATAATATGATGGGTGGCTGTGACAGAGGGAAGAAGAAGCTTGATTTATATATACTTTTTTTCAGGATGGAGTGGGAGTAAAAACAGATCCGAGAGGAAAATGCGAGAGGATAATATAATGGAAGAATGAGAAGTTTAAGCAAATGAAACGTATAGAAATGAATGCGCAACAAATAAACCAAACAAGGTAATGGTCCATTCCCTTGATTTGGGGAAAATAAATGTTTTCTGCAGTTTCATTCGAAAGAAGGAAAAACGTAAACATGTTTCAAAAGGGAAAGATTGAAGAAAATGAAAATTTGGAGCAGGTCACAACAAATATATATTATTTTTGTTGCTGAGAAGAAGAAAGGATTGAAACGTCTCAATAAATAAACACGCGAATTAATGGGAACAGTAACAATCAACCCCTAAATTATGGAATAATAGAGGCAACGGCTATAAAAGCAGTAATTAAAATATGGCAAGTTATATACAAAATAAAGGAGAAAATAAAACTTTCAGAGGAAAGTTTGAACAGTAATAAAGAATATGGACCACGTTATACATGTAAAATTAAATGAGATGATAATAGGCAGAAGTGAAGTTGGTTTTCGGAGAAAAATGTACAAATATATTTATTGCCTCAAACGTAAAACGCGAAATGACAATG
This sequence comes from Allium cepa, assembly GCA_030765085.1. Taxonomy (NCBI): domain Eukaryota; kingdom Viridiplantae; phylum Streptophyta; class Magnoliopsida; order Asparagales; family Amaryllidaceae; genus Allium; species Allium cepa. The sequence continues at coordinate 898,033,693 of CM060943.1, forward strand.
GATAGAGAAAGAAAATGAATCACTGAATAATGAATTGAAATGATGGGTTTTGTAACAGCTTTGCATTGATTGAGAAGTTATTAACTGATTTGAATGAGGTAGAATTTCTAAATAAATAAACCTCCATAAACTAAATTGAAAATCTATCATCTGCTACGTACAATTGAATGTAATCCAAATATTAAATTTTTTTTATATCAAAATATTATTTTTAAAGTTCTCAAAATTTTAATTAAATACGTAAAAACATTAAAAATTATTAAAATTTTACGGGTCGTTACATATTCTGTTCTGATAGATCCTCTAGCCACCTATGGTTTTGTTTTAAGTATTCGTTGGATATGTCGATCTGCTTGGTAAGACAATTGTCGATATATTCAATAGATAATTAAAGCAAGGCTACAGATGGTCGCTCCTAAACAGCCTTATTCTCCGTGTTAGCAGACGGTATTATCTATTAATACTCTTTGCTAGCGTGGGTATAGAGGTGGGGCGTCACAGCGTGGTATCAGAGCCAGGTTCAGAACAAAATATGATAAACACAGAATAGATGCACATATTATGGTACATCAAAGTGTATAAGTGATACAAATCTTTGAATCATTGTGACTCTTTATTCCATCAAGGTTAGATAGAGTTTGGGAATACGTCTAGGAATGCATTTTATTCCGTAGTATTCCATATTGCAATATCTACCTTGTGAATAATCTTGTTCTTATCTTACTTTCAGCTTATGGCTGGAAGAGACGGAGGACGACGCTCGGATGCTGGGCAATCCAGTAGCTCGCATCCGAACGATGTTTATATGTCTGCCGATCAATTTTTGGTGTGGTTTAGGAGCACACAACCTCCGGCTCCTACTCGAACATCTCCTCCATGCAAGTCCACCTTCGCACGTTTGTGCAGTGATTTTTCTCATCTTAGAGGGAAGCCATTTAAAGGCTCCGAGATTGTTCTTGAGGTCCAAGCTTGGGTTCGCTTGTACGAGCATGTTCTCTCTCGCATGGATCCTTCTTACCATGATAGAGTTCTGGTAACTTCTAGCTTATTGCAAAAGCATGCCCTTGATTGGTACGAGCTTCTTTTAGCTGAATTTGATGAGTCTGCTCTTTCTTGGACTCAGTTTCGGGAATGATTCGAACTCAGGTTCACTCCTGAATCGGAGAAAGCTTTGTTGTCCCGGCGTTTTCTTGAATTGAAGCAAGGGGAGTCTTCCGTTTCTGAATATGTTGCATCTTTCGAGGCCTTATCAAAATATGGTCTTGAATTCATTAGTACCTCGTATAGGAAGAATTTGAAGTTTGTATATGGTCTTAAGAAATGTCTTAAGAAGTCTTTAATGCTCCAGCTTAAGCTTTCTTTTGAGGAGTTGGCTGATTCGGCACTTCATCTCGAAGCCTTCGAGAAGGAGCGTGATTGTGGGAATGATGTTGAGGTTCGCAAGAACGCCAACAAGAGACAGTTTCCATTTGATAAGCAGAAATTTTTCCCTTCTAAGAAGAAAAAGCCCGTCGAATCTAATTCTCAGTCTCAGTCTGCTGGAACACCTTCCACTCGGAAGTGTTTCAATTGTGGTTCCCCTGATCATATGATTCGAGCTTGCCCTATGCCTCTCTTCTGCCACTATTGCAAGAAGGAAGACCATCGTATTTTCACTTGTCCTATTGTTCCGAATAATCCTCTATCTGGAAAGCTAAAGATAATAGATGCTTCTAGAGGTTCTTCTCGGAGAAAAGGTACATCTCCATCTGTTTAGGAATGTTCTATTTTATTTCTTGACTATTGTATTCGAGTTCTCTTCGATACGGGGCTTCGCATTTTTTTCCGTATCGAAGAAGCTCTTCGATGATTTATCTTTGGGTGTTTCTTCTTTGGTTACTTCTTTGAAAATTGCGAATCCGAATTGGTGGACCCGCAACGCTCAATTTGCTTGTACTAATGTCGAGATTATTTTATGTGATTTTTCTTTCCGAGCCAATTTACGTGTTATGCGTTACTTAGGCTTCGGAATTGATATTTTTGAAAGGATTATCCCGAGTGGACTATTCATCCTCAACATTTTCAATCTGTTAAACAGATTTCTATTTTCTTTGTGATTTCGATTCCATTTGATCTCATCATTTTATTCTTTAAGTCCTCATGATGAGGAAAGTGTTGTTTCTCTCATTCTTGTAGTTTGGGAATTTTCTGGTATTTCTAGTTTTGTCTTAGGATTATCACCTAAGCAATCTTTTGTTGTAGTGTTAAGGTGTTTTTAGCTCGACCTTACCACCTGTTTTCATTTGACTACGAGTGGCGGAAGTTAGCATTCCACTTACCGCTCTCCGCACTCGTTGTAATTCTTATGAATGATTTGTTGTGTCATTCAGTTTTTCCAGCTCATTTCATCCATTTTATGAATCGAGTATTCTACGAATATCTCGATGATTCCATTTTTGTATTTGTTGATTTTGGATGAAATTAGCAATTTAAAATTTTGCAAATCTTTTTCATAAGATATTTATAAGTAGGATTTTTGTTCTTGAAACGAATAAAGAGTATTCATAAAGTTTTTAAGAGCCATTTTCATTATATAGAAGATGATTTTGTGATTGTATTGCCCATTGAGTGCTTTAAGAATTCTGGTCGATACGCTTGATCAACGTTATCGATAGGAATCTCCTAAACGCTTTGATGAGACAATTTGACACAATAAATTGACTTATAAAAGGTAAATTTTTAAAATATTTATTTTCTCACTAGGTACTTAATTTGTGTCAACAACGTTGGCTCAAATTTCTTGCATCTTATAATTTTAATATCCAGTATACCCCTGGAAAGGGTAATCGTGTTGCTGACGCGCTTAGTCGCAAGCATTCGGCTGTTATTTCTATGATGCTTGCCGAATGGGATATTCTTGAGACTTTATCTTTTAGTGAAATTCGTGATCGAGCTTCATCTTCTGATTCTCCTATTCTATTATTTAGTTTAGGAGCTCGACCTATTTTATTGGATCGTATTGCCGATGCCCAGCGGCGTGATCCTGAGTTGTTGCATCTTGTTCAGCTTTGTGAGTCTGGATCTTGTGATGAGGCGTTGCAAGATTTCAGCATTGATTCTCATAGGTGTCTTCGTAAGAAGGACCATCTTTTTGTGCCTTCTGATTTTGCACTTAGGCATGACATTCTTGATGATTGTCACCGTTCTAAGTATACCATTCATCCTGGTAGTAGTAAGATGTATGCCGATATGCGCCGTTTTTATTATTGGGAGGGCATGAAACGCGATGTGGCGAGTTATGTGAGTAATTGCAAAACTTGTCAGCGTTTTAAGGCCGAACATCAGCGTCCTTCTGGTCTTCTTCAGCCTCTGGAGATTCCATTGTGGAAATGGGATCAGATTTCTATGGAATTCATTGACGGCCTACCTCGTTCGAGATTGGGCCATTCTAGCATTTGGGTTATTGTTGATCGCCTCACTAAGACTGCTCATTTTGTCCCTATTAAGTCTAATAGGACTGCTTCGCATTTGACTAAGTTGTATGTCAAGGAAATCGTGAGACTTCACGGTGTTCCTAGTTCTATTGTGAGTGACCATGATTCTTTATTCACGAGTCATTTTTGGCAGAGTCTTCAGCAAGCTTAGGGAACAAAGCCTAATTTTTTGTACAGCTCATCATCCGCAGTCTGACAGACAGACTGAACGGATGAATCGTATCTTGGAAGATCTTCTCCGTATTTGTAATTTTGATTTTGATGGTTGTTAGGAGGATCACCTACCTCTTGTAGAGTCCTCCTACAATAATAGTTTTCAGTCTAGTATCTGTATGGTTCCTTTCGAAGCTTTATACGGAAGACCATGTCGATCACCTTCTTGTTGGTTGGAATCTAGAGAGAAGCTTATTCTTGGTCCAGATTTTGTTCGTGATTCTTCCGAGAAGATTAATCTTATCTAGTTGAGAATGAAAGAGGAAGTCGCCAGAAATCCTACGCTGACAACCGTAGGAAGCCTCTCGAGTTCTCGATTGGTGATCTTGTTTTTATTCGTGTTTCTCCTTGAAAGTGGTTATGCGTTTCAGTACGACTGGGAAATTGGCTCCTCGCTTTATAGGACCGTTTTCTATTACTGAATGTATTGGCCCTGTGGCTTATAGAGTTTCATTTTCAGCTCATTTATCTGGCATTCATGACGCGTTTCATGTCTCGCAACTTCGGAAGTGTCTTCGGGAATCGGATTCTGTTATTGATTCTCCTGATTTGCTTGAGCTTGAGGTCTCATCGGACTTATCTATTGTACAGCAACCTATTCGCGTACTTGACATGGAGGTGCGACACCTTCGGAACAAGGACGTGCCGCTCGTTAAAGTTCAATGGTCCGATAATCCCAATGACTGTACTTGGGAAACCAGAGAGTATATCGAGCGATCTTATCCGGGTTTTCTATCTTTGTTTAGAAAAGGTGAGTATGTCTTTTCATCACGAGCTTATTTTCTTTTCTTTTGAATGTTGGATGTGTGTAGTTGTAACAAATATCGTCTTTGGGAATTGCGGGGACGCAATTTTATAAGGAGGGGAGATCTGTAACAACCCGCATATTTAACGATTTTATATTTAAATGTTTTATTTAAATATAACGTCGTTAGTCGGATTTAGGTCCGAAATGTTACTTTTTTGCAAATGGCCGAATTAGGACTCGAAACCACTTTCATTGAGTTCAAAATGGCGTTTGCGATCTTTTTGAGTGTAAGCTTCAATATGTTTGGAGTTTGTGAATTTTTGCAACTTTTCTATTTGGGTTTTGGGTTTGGGTTCAGCCCATTTGTTAGTTTAAACCAACTCAGCCCTTTCTCTCCTTCCATTCACTCATCCTCATTTTTCAAACTCAAGCAAAACTGAAAATGGGGGAAGAGAATAGGAAATAGAAACTCCAAGCCCTAATTCCTCTTGCAAATCCAAATTCTTGCTCCAAGTTCATAGAGAAGCTATTGGCAAGCCTCTTCTTCATCTTCTTTATCTCTTTCTCTCTTCAATCTCAGAAATTCCTAAACCTAAATTTAGGAAATACTTGTTTGATCTTAGATTGAAGCTAGTAGAGTTGAAGTAGAGATTGGTTTGTCTTCTCCTTGTGATTAAGCTCCTTCTTCTTTATTTTTGTGTTAAAGGTGAGTTTTGAACTCACATCTACTTCTTTTGATATCATTGATGTTAGGCATGAATTCCTAACAATTGTTCATATGTTCTTTTGCTTTTGATTTGGGTTGATTCGGTGAAATTGCCAAATTATGATTTTTGAAGCCAAATCTATGTAAAACCTTATATGGTTGGTGTTTATGTTGTTCGGGGTGTTTGGGGGTGTTGTTAAGGTTGGGTAGTCGTTTGACGTAAGCCCATAATCAACACGCATCCGATCGCTTTCGATTTGTTTGGCCATAGTTGGCCTAGGTTCAGGAAATGCCTGGCCATTTGGTTTCAAACGTCTGAAATGCCCATTTCAGACGTCTGAATATTGTTCTTGGGAAGAAATTTATTTCCAGATTCAGACGTCTGAATTTATATTCCAGACGTCTGAGTTGGCTAAATTTCGACCAGAAAGGAAATAGGCAAAATATTGCCTATTTCAGACGTCTGGATGTTAGGATTCAGACGTCTGAATTCTGTCTTGGAAAACAAATTGATTTCCAGATTCAGACGTCTGAATCCCTTCTTTCAGACGTCTGAATATGCTATTTTTGGCCAATTTGCCTTGTTCGTTTAATTTTCCAAATTTGATCGATGCATATTGATTCCAACTAGTTGCTTATGCGTATTTGACCTTGATGATTCCTTTTTGACTTCATTCACGGTTTTATAAATTATTTCTTCAAATCGTATTAAAAGTTCGCTTCTCCGATTTATAAATTCTATTTAAACCACACGTACAATTTCACACTTCGAGCGAAGTGGAAGGGTGATTAAATGGTTGGGCAAAACACGGACCATGAATCTGTGCGTTTATCTTTCCGATTAATCCCCGACCTATTCAATTGATCGTTTTAACCTTTGGGTTTGGTTTACCGATGATATGAGGTAAACTTTGTACTGCTTTGAGTGTGAAAGTGACTGACGGATAGTAAACCATTTAGTGCGAACGAGTGGTTATGGGACATACGTTAACACTTTTCGGATTCCTTTCCGAGAGTTGTGACACATTCCGCCAGTTAGTGGTGTCCAGTACTCGGTCTTCGACCTTCACCACTACGGCTTGTCGGCCTATAGTATCGCTTCCGATGTTGGTCTTTATGAGCCGCATGGGTGATATTGGGTTTGTGCCTTCGGGTTTGTCACCCTATAGTATCGCTTTCTATGTTGGTCGTTACGAGCCGCATGAGTGATATTGGGTATGGAGTCTTCGGGCTCACGGATCCTTGTTTATACAGTACTGAGCTCGAGCAATCTTCTGATGTTTCATTGATATGTATATTCCCTTGGTATCGCCCTTCGGTGTTGGTCTTTTTGAGCCGCATGATGTGTAGCGATTACCTTGTGGAACTTGTATACCTCATGGGTAATTGTTATTTGCCTTTTGGCTTGATTTGGGATATTTGTATCCTTTGTTTCTAGATGTTGCCGATGATATGAGGCTTGTTATCATATGATTCATCTTTTGTTAGATGATTGTGTTATCTCCTTTGGAGATATCTATTATGCTTTGTAACCTTGCAGGTTTATTGTTGTTCAGTTTATCTAACTGATTTGTTTAGCTAGACTGACCCGTGTATTTTATACACGGGTCAGACCGAGATGTTTCAGGTTAGGTGTCTTTGGACTTAGCCTATTTTGCTTCCGCATGGACTACTCCGCTAGCTTCTTTTTGTCATAGTTTTTTGTGTAGTCCTATTTTGTTGTAACTCTGATATGTATTCTTGTGAACTCGTTTGTATATTATGGTTTGCTATACCACTTGACATCTATTATTTTGTATACTCTGCTATGTATCAGTATATGTGTATATGATGGTTTACTGTTCTGTGATGTATATTGCATTTGAGTTGTTATATTCTGTTCTGATAGATCCTCTAGCCACCTATGGTTTTGTTTTAAGTATTCATTGGATATGTCGATCTGCTTGGTAAGACAATTGTCGATGTATTCAATAGATAATTAAAGCAAGGCTACAGATGGTCGCTCCTAAACAGCCTTATTCTCCGTGTTAGCAGACGGCATTATCTATTAATACTCTTTGCTAGCGTGGGTATAGAGGTGGGGCGTCACAAAAATCAATTAGTTCCTTCTCTGGTTAGTTTTATGCTAAGATGTTTTAACAAAGTTTGTTTAAAACAACAAGTTTTAAATTTTCAAAAAAAAAAATCAACAGCAAGTTTTAAAACATCTCTGCAAGAATCCAACAACAAATTTGGAGTTTAAAAATCTATAAAGCAAGTCTGCATTTAAATTTTCAAAGCCTAAAGCAAAGAACCAAGCAGCAGTAATGGAACTGTGAGTAATATAATTTTGTTGAACATATGTATACTCACGTAACTTTGTTCCAGCTTAAACTTTATTGTATGGGAATGTGTGAATTGCATTTGATCCTAGAAGTACATATATGGGTAGCGAAATACAACCTGTAGCTCAAAGGGAAAAAAATGTATAAGCCAGTAGACAATACACAATATCTCAGAGGATAAATCCATTGTTCTTCTTCTTCCTCAAATCTTGTTTATTTGAAAAGAAAACTATTAAGAATAAAAATTAGAGCTGTGAATAAAACCTTAAGCTGGGCAAGTGATATAAGTTTCTGGATTAAATACTCTGTTCATTTGTTTTTTTTTTAAAAAAATCAAAGTCTTTTATTTCCTTTCAAATTAAACTTTAAGATTTAAGGCGAAGTAGTCAGGTCAAGTAGAGATCGAATTAAATTTTCTTTCAGTTGATACCATGAGTCAGTAAGGAGAGAGGACTATGTTTGGTAAAACTCGAATATCATGATTATGTAAATTGATTGTATGTCCTAGTTAGTTGACTAAAATCATGAATTTTAGACTTGGTTTGAGAAATTTTAGCATCAAGAAGAGGGAGAAAGATAGGGTTGAACGAGACTGTGTGTGCAGGCTAATTCCGGCGACAGGTATGTTTTCGTTGCTCGAGGCTCGTCGTGGAGGAAGGGTATGAGATGGGGCGTGCACGAAAAATACCACGGCACCTTAAAGAGGCCTGAGGTGGTCCGCCGAACTCGAATTAGGGTTTAATTTGGGCTTTGTAGTGGCTATAGGGTTGGGTAAATGGCGGCGACGAGGGGAAGTTGCAGAGGTGCGGTCCAGGGGGAAAGGTGGGCGAGGGTCTTGGTGGAGCATAGGGTGGATTTGGGGAGAAAATATTATATCGTGGTGGCCGAAGGAGTTGCTGGAAGGGGAAAATAAGTCGTCCAGCGTTCGGCTGGAGTTCGAATTCTTTGAACGAGGTGAGTGTCATGGGATCCATATGGTGGGGTGAGTGAGGGGGTTGTAGGTGATTTGCGAGGCTAGTTGGTGGCAATGATCGATCATCAACGTGCGCGTGCACGTGTACAAGTCAATGCACGTTAACACTTTCGAATGGGAAAGAGAGGAGAGCAGAACTGGGAAGAAAGAAAACAAAGGGAGGAGAAAAGAAAGTTGGGCCGAAAAGTGGTTGGGCCAGGAGAATTTTCTCACGTCAGTAAGGATAATGGAAATATATAATAAACTGAAAACAGATGAGAGAAGTATTTCGTGAACCAGGTTTGGTCAGAAATCATGGGGCCGAAGATTTTAAAAATAATAATAATAATAATGATAGGTAAATTTAAATATAAATGGATTGTAAAGGAAAATGTTAACAAGTTTTAAAACATAAGGAACAGTACATAGTTTTCAAGCTAAACAAGATTCAAAGTAAGTTACTGAACGAAGTTCTAGTAAAAGAGCCTATCAGATTTAAGACTGAAATTTTAAACGTTTTAAGGAAATGATTTTGGTATTGAATAATTAAATATTAGGTTGATTTTTAAGTAAATCTCTAATTGTTTTCAAAATAAAGAGTGTGATTAAGTAAGTGATTAAAGATAAACGTATTGAACTTTAATTAATAGAAGGATAATAATTACCTTAAGAAATTAATGTGTAATTAATGTAAGTATAATTTGATAAGTAATTTAAGAAAACTAACTCATGGAATAATTGCTTGATGAAAATAATTGAAGCTAAATTGCTTGACCGAATTAATTTAAGGATTAATTACTCAATGTAATTAGTTAAAGGATTGATAAATTAAGAAATTTACTAAGGATTAGTTAATTAATGAGTGTGATTAACTAAGGGATAATTAACCAATGTAAGCGATTATAGAATAATTAATTTGAGAAATTAACGCAATAAATCATTGTTAATTACTTTGTAAGAATAATTAAGGGATTATTTAATGTGATGAGTGAAGGCTAATTAACTTGTGGAATTAATAAAGCAATTAATTAACTTAATATAATTAAAGGATAATTAATCTAGGGTGATTAATTAAGATGATGATTAATTAATCAGTTTGTGATTAATTATTGCTAAATAAGCTAGATTAAAAGTGATTAAAGAATTGATTTGATTTAATTAGGAATAAGTGACTAACTAATCTTGATTATAAATGATGGATTGATATTTCTGATATGAAATGTTTAAGACATGATATGTTGTCTTGAATAGTGACTATGTGGTTATCTGTCGATGATAAATTGTTGGATAAAAGAGTGATACCCTGTGATTAAAGGTTGATTTGTATCTCACTTGAATAGTATGGGTTTGGATGGCATTGAATTCGAAGAGATCAGAGACGGGTATTTGTAAATACCCGAAACCACTTTGAATTTTTATAGATTGATATATGAAATCAATTGGCTGGAAGAGTTGAACTAGTTAATCTAGTTTTGGTGCTTAGATACCGATGTGTGAAATTAGAAAAGTCTATAACCAATGGTGAAATTTATAAATTGATACGATTTACCCGGGTTTTATATAGTTGTATGCTTTTGTATTCCATGTTACTTGGGTTTACTCACGCTGGTTTCCAGCCTGGCCCGGGTGTTACTTTGATGTAATGCTCGAGTCAGACCGAGTATTACAGATTTCCAGGTGAGTACGTTCTGGAGCTCAGGAGGCGAGCTGGATGGCAAGGTCGCATAGAGTGTTTCCGCTGTATTTTTGAGATATGATAATATTCAGTGACTGTATATATGTGAAACCCTGATGTATATTAACGTAATCAACAGATATAGCATTCTTCTGTAAACTATTATTTATTATTATATTTTATCCATTGTGAAGGTGAGTTGTTGATGTTTCTATTCTTCTTCTTCTTCTTCTTCTATTTCTTCTTTTTCATATCTATCTGGAATTTTCGGGTTCAAAAATTCCGGGTCGTTGCATTTGGTATCAGAGCTGAAAGGTTAAGCGAGAACCTTGGCTCTGGTGGGGATTACTCATTTAATAGAGTCTGTAGTACTCTAGAATGAGTTGAGAATATATATATATATATATATATATATATATATATGAGCACGTACTTGTTATTTTCTTATATAAAGATTTTAAATGATTTTATATAAAATATATATTTTGATATATAAAGCAATATTTCCTTCTAATGAATATTAAGGTGATTGGTTGTTAATTTTTGAAATGAAAATTAAGAAGTAATAAAATACAACCAAATTGAAGCCTTGAATTGGAATTTAACTTTAGGGAAGTTAAATAAGTGTAGAAAAGCAACCAGAATTGGAAATTTCAAGATGAAGTTGGAATTTAACTAGGAAAGTTAAATGGTTGATTTGAATTGGGAATTTGTGTGATCTCGAATGGGGTTTGAGATCTAAAAATTTAAAATGGATGGACGTTTTAAAATAAATTGGATGATATCATCCTATTGTTAATAAAAATCTTTAAATTGAGAATGGTATTGTATAAATAAAATAAATTTGAATAATTAGATTGTAAATTAAACTTGTTTAAGAACTGGTTTCAAACTGGAAGATAAAATTGAATAGTAAATTAAGATTTTAAAATAAAATTGTATTGAATTCTTATTTGAACATTGAAATACATAAGTTAAGATAATTTAAAATGGAACTTTGAGAATTGAACTCAGAAATTAAATTGATTAAATTTTTTTGAATAAAAGTAAATCTTGTTTAAAAGGGTAAACCGACCTTTGAGAATTTAACTCGAATTCATATAATTCGAGATAGTTTGGATTCAAGATTGAAATTAAATTAGTCCAAAATTTAATTTGGTTTGAATTAATTGAATTGGTGATTGAAGATGTATAAGCTTAAGAATTTAAATGAGAAATTGAATTGGACTATGTTGAAATAATTTGAATTTGAAATAGGTTAAATTGATAATAATTCAAATTGATTGGAATAATTTGAAATTTAACTAAGTTGAACATGATTGAAATTAAATGGAATTTGATTTAAACTGGGAAGGGAATCAAGATTGATTTGACTTGAATTGGGTTTAAATAAATTTTAATAGAAATTGAAGTTATTCAAGTTAGAATTGAGTCAATTAAGTGTAAATTTACATTGGATTGTTGGGGAAGTGAACAGTTGACTCTTGACTAGTTTCAATATAAATTGTTTTAAATTAAATTTATTTTTCTGAGCTATTAAATATATACAATCTTTCTTTCTTAAAGCCAAATTATTTTATACTTGTTTTACAATCATTTTTGGAGCTATTGTTTTTCAACTGTTTTATAAACTAATTACTATTTTTCAACTATTTCACAAACTAATTACTATTTTAAAACTATTTGGCAATTATTTAAAAATTTCTGAAACCATTTAACTATTTTGTAGCTTAATTGCAAACTAATAATTATTTTTCAACTACTTATCTATTCTTAAAATTTTCAAGCTATTTTCTAAATTGGTCGGAGTTCAAACTGTTATTGATTAAATACCCAACTGAGATAAGGATTGTAGTGATAATCCAAATGGGGATTAAGGCAAATATGAATAAGTAAATGAAAATTTAGGTGAACGTAAATAGCAAGGAAATTGATTTGGCTAATAATCAATGAAGTTAAATACGTAGAATGTACGTATATTATTCTATTCGCATAGTGATTTGATCCAGATTCGAGCACAGAATTTCGAGATAGTTTATCGATTCGGGTTTGGATTTTTCACTCGATTTTTGACGGCGAACCTGGATATGGATTGTTGATTGGTTCTGGATTTTCTCTATCATAGTTATAGCTATGCAAGGAGAATGACGGTTTTTGATCAAGAAACCAGATCTGTGTCCGCACTAGGAAGTCGGTGGACGATACTAGTTCGAAAGTGAAATTGTGTGATCGATCGAGCAATCAGGTTGATATAGCGTACGGATGGTATGGGTACATCGTACGGATTTGACTGAAATTGAAATTGGAAAGAGAAATTAAATTGAGATATTTGGTTTTGAATAAACGCAGTTGTATATCTTTGATATACAAGATGAATCTTCCCTTGTTGAATTTATTGCTGGAAGAAAAATGTTTTTGAAATGTTTGAAGTATAAAAAGGGATTTTATACAAGTTTGTAATGATCCAAAGTTTTAAAAAATTATATATATTTTTGAATATATATAAAGGATTTTATGAGGATTTTGGAAAAGGTTTTGGGAACCTTTGGATTTGAAAAGGCTTTTGACTTTTGGGTAAAATCAATATTGAATTTGGAAAGCCTAGTTTGAGAATTATCGATTTTGGAATAATCGATTTTGTATAAATGAACTTTTTATGATATCATACTAGGTGTATGATTTGAAGATACTATATGTATAGTATAAAGTGTTTTGATGATGGCTCTAGGGAAAAAGGCGCTCCCTCGAAATGGACTTCTCAGGAGTGCCACCGGGTGGTGCTGCCTTGAGCCCCAAGGGGGGGTTCTAAAGTTGATCCTGTGAGGAGTCCGGACAAAACTAGTTCCTGAGAATTATGAGTAGTGTATACCATAGCGAAAGTCGTGTGTGCGGCGGAGAGCCAACAGTCTGTGCTTGATTTTATATCGGTAGATTGCGACCTATGGTATAACATAGCGAAAGTCGTGTGTGCTGCGGAGAGCCAACAGTCTACGTTTGATTTTATATCGGTAGATTGCGACCTATGGTATAACATAGCGAAAGTCGTGTGTGCTGCGGAGAGCCAACAGTCTGCGTTTGATTTTATATCGGTAGACTGCGACCTATGTAGGAGAGGAGAAGTTTCATTTCGACAACAAAAATCAGAGGCCGCGGAGAGCCTGTAGTTACATGGACTTTTGCTGTGACGGCAACGTAACCCTGGAATGTAACTGCGACCATGGATGGGGGTGATGATTTTCAGAGCATTGTCACCAAAGATATTTTCTCTATTTTCAAAAACTGTTTTCTATATTTTCAATCAAATTATTTTCCAAGTATTTTCACTGGATGTTGAAAATTGGTCTACTAAGTACTTATAGATTTTCAGTCCTATGCCTGATCAACATATGATTGAATTTCTGTGAGAATAAGGATGGACTAGTTGAGACATCGAGTTATAAGAAACATTTTTTTTTATAAAAGCTATTTTAATAGTATGAGGTGGGTTTAAAGGCATTTCTAAAATTTTAAAATAGAAGAGTTGGAATTATGAAAATATCAAGGGAAATCCAAACTGAAATTATAAAATAAAATCGAAACTCAGGAAAATTTAACGAAGTGATTCTTTATAATTAAAAATCGAATATTAAATTAAAGGTGGAAGTAAGCTAATGGGTTAAATGAATTATTTAATAGAGTATGGTAATAAAATTTAACTCGGTTAAATAAAATGGATTGTAAATTGATAATGGGTTTGGAAATGAATTCGAATTGTTAATAGAATTCGACTTGGATTTGATAATGAATTAAATACGAAGAGATGTTGCAATAAATAATAAAATAGAGTTGGATTGAAAAAGTGTTTTAAAAATGATCAAAGAATATTTATCTGATTTTAAGCATTTTAATAAATTCTGGCTTCGTTCCTTTTCGGGGACGAAAAGTTCTAAAGGGGGGAGGAATGTGACGACCCAGATTCTTCAATGGGTGTTAATTAATAATTAATGGAATTAAATTATTGAAATATTAATATTAAGCAGTCAAATAAATATCAGACGGTTAAAATATCTGAATATCTAAATTAAATTTAAAACTAATAAAAATATGGCTATTAGTGTAAATATAAATATATAACACAAGAAACTATGAAATGAAAATAAGTATGAAAATAAATAATAATAAATAAACAATTAAGCGTTAACTTTAGAAAGATATAAGAATAAGTATTTATATTAGCAATAAATGATATCTCAAAGAACTTTATGGTTAAGTAAATTTATAAATGAGCATAAGCTCATTCTAGAACAATATATTTATATACTGTTAAGATACATGAAGACAAAGGAATGATATAAATAAATACATGTTGTATAAGAGAGAAGAGACAATTATAATTAATATAAGCAAGTAATGAATGGGACAAGATAATAACTTGATCAAGAATATGCCCATAAATTAAATATAGATTCGTTCATTTTGCAAAACAATTAGATGAAAAAAAGGGGAATATAAAAATCTATGGAAGCTTGCAAAAGAAGACAACCATGCACATGAATGTAGTCAATTAAATGAATACAAGTTGTCATATTGTAAATATCTTCGAACATGGATGACTTTGTAAACATGAAACAAGACAAGCCTAATTAATGATAGCACAACCTAGATCATTTCAGCCACTGTAACGACCCGTAAATTTCGTATATTTAATTTGGTTAAATAAATAAGTTGTAATTAAAGGTTAACAATATAAAAATGAAATTCCAATTCAATAAAATAGTGTAAAAAGTTGTGATTTGTTTTTTAATGGAATATGAGAAAACAAGAGTAAGTATTTAATAATATGTTATTTATTTAGGATATTGAATAAAATTTTAAAAGCCAATTGTGATAAATGGTAATATTGTGATATAAGTTAATAAATTTGATTTCAATGCAATACCCATAAATGAATGGGATGAAATGACCGTATGTAAAGGTATACTAGGTTATTTGTCGAATAGTAGGAAAGAAAAGTAAATATCAAATTGATTGATGATAAATATGCATTGAATAGTAAATTGAATGTACAGTTAATGGTAATTTAAAACTTATTTATGGTAAAATTGCATAAGATTCAATAAATTTAAAGAATTATGCAAGCGGATCATTTATAAACTAAAATGAAACATTCCAAGTTAGTAGAGACATTTGAATGTTATGACTTATTTAAAGGTAATAATTGGAGTTAATTAGAATTGGTTATATTTGGTTTAAATAGGGAAGGAGTATACAAAGGTAACTGTGAATAGTAAAGTCATAACCATAAATGAAAGAAATTGTACTAAGGGCAGTAAACATTTAATAAATTATAGGGATAAATGCCAACATTGAATGGTAATAAATGCAATTAAAAATTTCAAGTGTGTGAAACGTAAAAAAAGGGGTTAAAAGTTGTTAGGATTGGTATATTAAATATATGATAAGGAGTAAATGTATGTATTAATAGAATCATGAATTTATTTGAAGGGAACGTATTAATTGTTTTGAAACCTTAATTAAAATGGGTAATTTATTTTATGTAAGCAAAACCAATGCAAATATTGAATTTATCATTAAGCAATAATAATAAATAGAAATCAATTCAATTTGAAATCCATTTTTTTCAATTAACGATAATAGTATTGGTGCAAGCTAATAAGTCTAAATGACAATGCAATACAAATTTACGGAAATTGAATATAAACGGAGGTAATAAAGTAATGCAAGAAAATAAATAATGTAATTAGTACAATCCCTTTTATTTGTAAACTATTGTAAGGTGTTAATTAATTGAAATATTAAAATTTGGAAATAGATTCAAAGTTATAAATGATAAATGAATTGCGATAATTAAAGCTAGTAATTAATAGGTTAAAGGGAATACCAATTTATTCATAAATGAATATAAGTGAATGTAACAAAATAAATAGGAAACGCTAATTTTTCATAAGTGATGGTTGATGATATAAACGTTACTAACTATTAATGTAGTAACGTAAGATGTAAATGTATTTTCAACGGAAATGTAACCTTATTTCTAGGTAGAAATTGCAGGTAGATTTATGAAATGGAGTTTATGAGATAAATAGAATTGAATGTTTCGTTAGTATGAGTTTAAGGGAATATGGGGTAAATTGATTAAATCAATAAAAGACAATAAATGCAATGATGAAGGGTTAGTAATAAAAGTGAATAGGGAAATGATTGTATAGTAAAAATGGAATTCCAACTTGTTGGAATGGAGTAAATACACTTAGTAATAAATTTAGGATAGGAAAACGAAATGGAAATTTTGAATTAGTTAATTCGTATATATATATATATATATATATATATATATATATATATATATATATATATATATATATATATAGAATGGCGATTATTGGATTGTAAATAGTAAACTTATTAATGGTGATCAAGAGTTGTGACCACAAGTTATTATGAGTGATACATATATATTTAATTCAATTCAATTGATTTGGAAATCATTGCATTAAATATAAATCAAATGTTACGTTGAATAAGTTAAGGTAATAAATGGATAATAACGTAAATGTTCTTCATAGATATGATAATTTGAATCTATTGAAATTTATGGAATTTGAATATAACATTTTACGTTAATTGGAGATAAAGATGAAAATAGGTAATAATTGCATTAATTTGTAAGTAGAAATAAATTGTTAATGAGAACAAGTATTTATGATTTACCACCTATTTAGTATATTAAGTTATAACGGAAAATCAATTGCAATAATTAACAATATATTTATTTCATTAATGATAATGACGTAATATTTGAAATATTAAATGTATATAACGATAGAAATGTGAAATTTGGGGAATAGATTCGAAGTTATAAATGAGTTGTTAAAATAATACATAATAAGTGCAAATTGAATGAATCAATGGGAGCATAGATTTAAGTTTAGAAAACGATATTTTGGTTTAATTAAGTATTGCAAAATAAATGAAATTAACGTTTAAATATTTCCTTTATAGAGATTAAACTAAAATTCAAGGATATTAAAACAGTAGATTTTGAACCCAACACGGAATCCTTCTACTTAAAATTTTTAGATGGAATAAACATTTGATTATTTAATTGAATAGAGAAAAAGATTTATTTAGTATGTAAGTTAATGCTTGTTGAAACCTGTAATTTTATAAACATGTTTGCTTCACTATAAATAAGGATTACAATGTTCACGTATTTGTTTAATTGATTTCATCAATTAGGGTCTGTTTTGAAGTGGAAGATTAAAATTAATTGGAAATAAATTTATTAAAATCTTTCAATTGAAAAAGGAAAAGAAACAAAGTGCAATTAATAAAATTTATGTAAGAATGTTTTCATTATGAATGTACATTATTTGGAAATATAAGAATTGATTTAATATTGTATAAGTTGATCATTTTAGAATATAAGAATGTTTACATTATGAATTGCAAGTAACAAATAAGCATTTTAAGGAAAATAAAAGAACGTTGAGGAAATAAAGTGAACGTTTCCATTCTAAATATAAGGAAGTGGAGAAATTAACACTGCAATGGATAGACTTATCAGCTTTTAATTTACATCTAAATTTGTTTAGATCAATTTGGAAATTAATAAAATTGTGGATATATTTTGAAACGTAAACGAAACGTCTAGATTTACATTTGTAAATACGTTTAAAATAAAATGTAAATGATAAGGAATTTATTTATTTCCTAAATCCATAACGTGTGTAATTAATATTGTTTATCTTTTGGGACCACCTCCGTTTGCACGTTAAAATTCGTGCACACCTATTCTTTTGCGATCTATCTATAAATAGGCGGTGAAACCCTAGCCTATATCATCATTCCTCTGTATAGTCTCTTCTTCAACTTCTTCTCTTCTTCAATGGCAACAGACAATTTCTAGATCCAGTTTCAATCCAAATAAAAGTCAAAATTCAAACTCCTCTAAAAAATTCCAGAAAAATTATATGTTGGAGTTCTCAGAATACGTAATCTACTGGTGGTGTTCGTTTTCCGTTTTGGGTTCGGTCTGGAAACATATTCGCGTGCTCCTATAGCCAAAGCGCGTGGAAGACGATAGTGACGTGGCGAGTATTTAATTAAGGTTTGTTTTGTTTTATAATTTATTTTGATTTTCAAATCGTTTAAATCGCATAACTTTTTCATACGACCTCGGATTCACGCGAAACTTTTTTGTTAGGATCATAATTAAATTCCGGACAGTTTGGAACTAGTTTGGACCAATTCGGAGACCGTTGAATTTTTGGGTTTAAATCGGATTTAAATTCGATTTAAATTCAAAAGGTGAGTGTTTTAACCCACTCACAACTTCTAAAAGTTTTTATGTTTGTTAAATTTATCGTAGATATGAGTAGAAATTTATTTATAACTGTTTGGCATGTTTATTCATCATATCTGTTAAATCGTGTTATTAAATTTAACTATTAATTTATTTTATTTATTGCATATTAATTGATAGTTAGAATTAATTTATTTGCATATAAACTGTTAGTAAACAGTTATAAAATTTATTACTGAATATAAACTGTTATTTAATAGTTGTTAAATTTTATTTTGAATATAACTGCCAGTTATTACCTGTTATATATTACCAGATATATATTGATATTGATTTATTATTGGATGATGATTGTGATTTGGATGATGGATGATTTTGACGAATGGATGTTTTTTTTTATCATTAAACTACAAGTTATCATGCATTTTCGTTTTAATTCGGGATTGTGGTTTGAAATGATATACAACCGCAAATTTTATTTTTAAATTGCGGATTGAAATGATAAATATCCGTATCACTTGACCATAGGATAGAAAATTATATACAGGCACCGTGGTCTATATATAAATTATTTTAAAGTGATTTCTATGGTTTGGATGGGATACGGTTTATAAAAATTTTAAATTTTGATATTTTATAAATATTATTCTTCTATATATATATATATTCATATGAAGTTAAAAATTTTGAATTTAAGCTGTGTATAAATCTGTTGAATAAAAATGGAAATCTAGAAAATGGAATTTGAAATTTATATTATGTGTTTAAATTTGGAAATTTTTAAGGTATGATATTTATAACTGGATTTTTCCAAGATAAATTTAAAATGAATATTCTAGTATAATTAAATTGAAGAAAATATTTAATTGCTAGAAATTGGAGTTTTATTTATTTATTTTATGTGATTATTCAAGACTAAATAATATAACATTTAATTTGTTGAAAGAATAAATTCCAACTTTGGTTTTGAAATATTAATACTCCAAATGGATATATATATAGAAATTGAAGTGGTTTTGCAACTAGAAAGTGATATTTAAATTTATGGTTTAGACTTTAAATAAAGATATATATTTGTAAAGCCATGGAAATTATTTTTCTTTACAAAGTAACCATAAAGTTAAACCATTTATTTTATATACCATTGAATATCCCAACCATTCAAGTTTTAGAAGTTATGGTTTTAAAATTTTGAATTTTGAAATATTATGCTTTGAAAGTATATTTCAAATATTTGGTTTCCAGATATTTTAAATTTTAAACCAGCATGATTTGGGAAAAGAATTATATTTGAGTTAAAATGATATCATATTGTTTTGGGTTTAAATTGATATCGTATTCATAGTTTTGAAATGGGAAATTTTATTCTGGTTTTAAAGTATAAACTATTTTTAAATTACCGCGGTGTTATAATAACGATGGGTTGGCGAAGAGACCGGGATCGGATATGGACATACTCTCTGTCGATACCGAAAACCACTTTGACTAACCGTGTACGCGGTGGAGATTCCAGAATGAAGTAGGCGGTGGCGACGCTTCCTGTAAGGTAAATACGTGGACCCGACTCCCGTGAGTTGGTGTAACAACCCGCATATTTATCGAGTTTGTATTTAAATATTTTATTTAAATAGTAACTCGTTAATCGGATTTTGGTCCGAAAAGCTACTTTTTGTAAACGGTCAAATTAGGACTCGAGACCACTTCCATTGAGTTCGAAATGTCGTTTACAACTTTTTTAAGTATAAACATCGATAGGTTTGGAGTTAGTGAAATTTCACTAACTTTTCCCGCTTTGGACTTTGGGTTAGTTTAGCCTATTAAGCCCAAGTTCCAACCCTCTTCTCCTCACTCTTCATAAATTTCCTAACTAATCAAGCTTTGGCATTAATGGTGAAGGGAATGGGAAATTAAAATTCCAAAACTCAAATTCAATTGCATCCATCTTTCTACTCCAAATTCAAGAAGAAGACATTGGATTCAAGCTTCTTGTGCTTAGATAGAAGAAGGATTGATTCTTGCTTGCTTAAAACTTCATTTTCATTGATATTTGGTGCAAAGGTGAGATTTTTATCTCACAATTCTAGCCTATAACCATATTGGACTGTTGGGAATGATTCCCTATCACCTTCGCATGCACATTTGCATTTGGTTTGGATTGGATTGGCCAAAAACTCCAATTTTTAGTGTTTTTGGTGAAAAACTGCTCTTAGGTCGTTCTGTCTTCATTAGGTCGCTCGGGGTGGAAAATTCACGGCCTTCGTATTTGACTCACTCGGTTTTAGGTCGTAGGTCGCAAGCCTTTTAAGTCGTAGGTCGCGAGCCCTATAGGTCGTAGGTCGCGAGCCCTATAGGTCGTTCGGCCTTGTTCCTTCATTAGGTCGCTCTGCCTTATTAAACCGATAACTCGTGAACCTCTTAGGTCGCTCAACCTGTTCGTCCACTAGGTCGCGTAAACCACTTAAGTCGCTTGTCCCTTATAGGTCGCATTTCCTGCTTAGGTCGCTAGGTCGCGTGCCTTTAGGTCGCGTTCCTCTATTAGGTCGTGTGTCTCTGTTAGGTCGTTGACCTCCTTAACTCGCATGACCTAACTCGTAGGTCGTTGGACCTCGATTCTATTTAGGTCGCTGCTTCTTTTAGGTCGCTCGGCCCCTTATTTTCTTTAGGTCGTTTGAGTGTTAGGTTGCGAACCCGTTTTAGGTCGCATAACCTTAGACCCTTAGGTCGCGAGCAGTTAGGTCGTTAGACCTAGGTTGCCTTTTCCCCTTAGGTCGTTGGACCGATAGGTCGCTTCACCTGTGCTCACGTTAGGTCGTTCGACCCATTCATCTTTAGGTCGTTCCACTTGCCTATCTCGTAGGTCGCTCACGAGTTAGGCCTATAACCCGTTAAGTCGCGAATACTTTTAGGTCGTTAGACCCCCTTTTTGCCTTCACTAGGTCGTACCGTGTTGCACGTGTTGGTGATTTTCATGCTCATGTGTAGGTGAGATTTCGTGCTCCCGTTCTCGCTTTGCTTTACATGTGCTAATGAGTTTTCATACTCTCCTTCGAGTTTTCAAACTCCGGTTCGAGTTTTCATACTCCGGTTCGAGTTTTCATACTCGCGTTCGAGTTTTCATACTCTCATATTGTGATTTCTGGATTTCTTGTGTAGATTTCTAGAATTTGTGCTTCACCAATTTTTGTGATTTCTATTGATAAGTTTTATCAATTTTTGTGCATTGGTGAACTCGTGTGTTATTGACTTGTTATGAATAGAAGTTTAGGGTATGATACCCCTTTCTATCTTTGAGAAGATTCTTGTGACGTTTTTGATGAATGAAAATCCACTTATCGAAGTTGCTACTGATGTCGCTGTTTTAATCACGTGTTTTAAAAATTGTTTCAAAATGTAAATCAAAATTGTTTTCAAAATTTTTATGATTTGTGCTTTCAAGAGAACGAGGAAGCGAATTAAACGTTTCAGTAAAATCGAGGACTATGACCCCTTTCTTTTGCTGATTCGCTTAGTTCCGGACTTGTTCGTTTGAGAATGTAAATTATTATTATTATTATTTTTATATAAAATAAATGAAAATTGTTTTCAGAAGTTTTACCATTTACACTTTCAAAAGAATGAGGAAGCGATTTAAACGTTTCAGAAAAATCGAGGACTATGACCCCTTTCTTTTACTGATTCGCTTAATTCCGGACTTGTCCGTTTGAGAATGTGAAATGTTATTTTTAAAATACACCATTATGCACTTTCAAGAAAACGATGAAGTGAATTAAACGATTTAGTGAAACTCGTGGTTATGGGTCATGTGTGTTTGCTATTTCGGTTAATTCCGGACTCGTTAATTGAATAATTTATGATTTTTGATTATCATTTTGATAATCTTGTGGTTTCTGATTGTCGTTTTTGATAATCAGATATTTATTGTTTCTAATTATCGATTGTGATAATTAGATATTTGTGGTTTGATTATCGTTTGTGATAATTAAACATTTGTGATTTGAGATTTGATTATCAATTGTGATAATTAGATATTTGAGATTTAATTATCGGTTGTGATAATTAAATATTTGTGATTTAAGATTTGATTATCGTTTTGATAATTGAATATTTGCGGATTTGAAGTTTGATTACCGTTGTGGTAATTCCTGATTATCGTTTTTGATAGTTAGATATTTGTGTTTTCTAATTATCTTTGTTGATAATTAGATTTGCTGATTTTGCTGTTTTCTAATTATCGTATCGATAATTTGATATTGCTGTTTCGTGATTTCTGTATTCTGACTATCTATTTGATAATTAAATTTTGTAGAGAATTTGTGAATTTCTTTTAGGAAATTAAAAGATTTCTTTGGTGTTTAAATTGTACTACGCCGGTGTACCAGCTCAATTTTCTGCTATTCATGACATTTTTCTACGTCTTCTTATTCCGGAAATGCCTTATGGATTTCCGATCCTTATTTTTGAGCAACCTTCTAGTCACATCATTGCTTCGGAGGTTCAGCACCCTTGAAATAAAGATGTTTTTCTCGTGAAAGCTCAGTGGTTCTCAAATCCTATGGATTTCACTTTGGAATCCAGAGAATTCATCGAGCAAACACGTTTAGCTTACTCTTTCATGCTCTTATGGTTGTTACCTTTTGTCCATTTATTCCTTATGATTGCGAGGACGCAATTTCTTTAAGGAGAGGAGTCTGTAACAACCCGGTATTTGCATCGATTAATAATCGACAATTTAAACGATTAATATTGACACAAATTTCTATTTGAAATTTTTAAATTTGAATTAAATTTCTTTTATAATTTGTTTAAGAATTTTTAACGGGCTTAACAATTTTGTTTTGGCCCGTTCCTTTTTGGGTCACGACAATTAAATAATCACGTCCCCTTTAACCCGTTCCCCTTTATTTTTTTTTTAAAAACCCTAAGCAAAATAAACGAAGGAAATTAATGGCGGCCCCTTTTTGCATTTGTCGTTCGTCTTCCCCTTTATTGCTCGTGGCTGCGTCGATCGTTGATCTCGTGCTCGGCTTCCCCTAAATTCGTCGACAAGGTGAGTGATCGCATCACTCACATCTAATTCGATTACTTTAGCTCGTCTTCTTACTTGTTTTCGTTGCCACGTCTTCGACTTTTCTGTGATGGGTTGATTTACCTTGGCCAGTGATTCGAGTTTGTTCTTACGACTTGTTTAAATATGATTTTTAAATCATTGATTTCTGGATTTGAACTGTGCTTTCATTTACTACTTGAATTCATTGTGCCTGGTGGCATTGTTGCATCACTGTAATTTGTTCATGTAGCTCTCAGCATTCACTTGCATTCTTATGCTAGTACACTTGAGTAAATTGTAGTTTCACTGCAACTTTTGTTTACATATTTCATATGCAGTTACACTTGAGTAAATTTTATTACTCACATCTAATTTGACTTTGTAAGATACTTGGTGTACGTTTTTGTTTCGTGGTTGATGCTTTCTCTGATTTTGTCAAATTCGTGTAATTTCGTGATACTTGGATAACTCGGCTTTGATTTTGGGCTGTTTAATATCTCGTGACCATCACGAATTCGATTTTTTTGTTGAATTCGGTCACTTCGATTGTTAAGCCTCCTTGCTGTGTTTACTTGAATTTGTCGAGCATTTGTATTTTGTTGATTTGAGATGCAGTTTTATAGTGGGCATCGGCTTTAACTTTGATTTGTGTTCACGGCTGTATATATTCATGTTGTATGATGCAGACTTGAGTCTTATGTACTCTGAAAGCTGGCATTGTCAGATTTCATATGGAGTTGTTCATGTTACATGTTTTTGTTCATTTGTCTGCACTGCTCTGTCAACTGCCATGTTGATGTTCATCCCCATTCACTGTTAGTCCGTTGAAGTGCATTTGAATCATGTAGAGTCTTTTTATGCATAGCATATATATGTATGCAGTGTTGCTTTACATTAAATCATACTTGCTATCACATGATCATTTCAGGTTGTATTGAAATTTGGTTTCCACTGCATATATATGTGTGTGTGTTTACACATGTATATGTGTATGTTGTGATGCCTGATGTGTTATTCATGTAGTCTGCTTGGACATGGTTACATGTGCACTGCTTATATATGTGTGAATCATTTACTATTGAGGCTGTCGGTCATTGCATTCATGTTCATGTATATGTACACAAGTGTGTATGCATTTTGTCCTTTTAGTTGATGTTGATTTTATGTAGTCTGGTGGCTTCACTTGCATATTGAACCACTTCGGTCATGCCTCTGATTGCTCTGCTGTTTCACCTTATCTAGTTTGGTTGCTTTTGAGTTTCTGGGTTGCATTCACTGTATACATATGCGAACTGCATTGTGCTAGTATCTGCAGTCTAACCATTGACTGTTTCTTGCATTTTTGCTCATCATGTTGTTGCAGTCAAGTTTGCACTATTTTACCCAAGTGAATTCAGTTGTATTTCATGTATATGATGCAATGGTTGTTGAGGTATTGTCATTTATATTTGATTTCCTTGTAACTGCTGGGCCACTTGTGTACTGTGCCTTGGTGCATATTGAGGCTTTAGGTCTTGTACCTATTGCCTTCATATTCATGTACATTATTTCTTGCTGTGTTTTGGAAATTTCAATGTGGCGAGGCAGTGCACGCGAGCGTGTACTGCAGCCCTGTCAGATTTGACAATTTAAATTGAGATTTCAATTTCTGGATTTGTTTTCTAATTTCACTTGAGTTGAACCCATCTTAAACGCTCGGGTTTGACCTTGTGCCCGGTTGTGTACATCATTACCGTAGTGGCAAGGCAGTGCACGCAAGCGTGAACTGCAGCCACACGGTATTCAGTTTTTGGGTACGACAACACTATAGTGGCAAGACAGTGCACGCAAGCGTGAACTGCAGCCACACGGTACGACTTTTATAATATTCTACTTGAATTAATATTTTAATTGATATTTCAATGGTTTGAACTGCTTTGTTCATTTCAATTCAATATTATGAATTGCATTCTGATTTGGTTTAATTACTGTCGTCTATTCATTATTTAATTATTATTGCTTCTGTGCACTAATAACTGAGTTTGAATTAGACTGACCCGAGTATTATTTTCTTTTGAATTTAATACTCGGGTCAGACCGAGTATTTCAGGTTGTAGATATTCTGCTTCGGGTTGCTGCTAGAGCTATGAAGTTCTTTCATATCTTTTGGAGTAGTCGTCGTTATTTGAAGTAGTCTGTATAATTGTATAGGAAGATATGTATTCATGTATATTATATACGTTAATGTACTTGTATATGTAACTTCCTGAGTCGACTGTTGTAGCTGTATCATATGTATTATGTCAAATGTATCGTAGCTGATATCAGTTATTATATATATATATATATATATATATGAGACTTTTCTATTTTATCTCTGTTCCGCATTTATATTCTCTGTGTTATTATTATATATTTTGTTCTAAACTATTACGAACCATCATAGTTCGTTTTATACTGGAATTGGGGTATGTCGATGAGAGAAAATAAATCAAAGATGAAAATTGAAAGAATATTTATATATATATATATATATACCACTCCTATCGAGATAAACAATACTAGTGTAAGGCCTAACTATTGATGGCCGCTCCTCAACAGCCTTATTCTCCGTGCTAGTTGACAGCACTACACCGTGGTGTTCTTGGCTGGCGTGGGTATAGAGGTGGGGCGTCACAGCTTGGTATCAGAGCCTGGGGTTTAGAACAAATATAAAACGTAACTTAGATAGTACATGTGTTACAACTATTTGTCGACGTTTTATCTCTCATATTTGCATATGATTGTTTTTTATTGTTAGGTATGAATTCCTAACGCTTATTCATATGCATTTGATTTTTGAATTTTTGTGTTATCGGCTTTGATTTGATTTAGCCGATGATTGATTTTGTTCGAATCTCAGCGATTCTGAACTAGATATTTTATGTTTTCCTCGGCTTGATTTCCATTCGACTTCGGTCACTTTGTTTTTGAGAAATTTCTAATTTCTTGATTTCCACGACTCTGATTTTGTTTGCCGTTGAATTCTTTGATTATGATGTTGAATTGTTTTGTACTCTATTATGGCCATTGCTTGTTGACTTCAGCATTGACTTGATTTTCATTTTCGTTGAAGTCATTTATGCATTTATGCTCGTTCTGCTTTGTTTTTCCAAATTTAATCGATTCTTGTTAATTCCCCGATTTGTTGCTACCATTTATTAGCAACTTTGATAACATTTTCTTCGGGATTCTTGTGAACATTCCTTTTGATGGATACAGTATCGATTCCTTTGGATTCTATTCACATCTTTGTATGTGAATTCTTGTGCTTGATTGTTCCTACAATCATTTTTGTGTTTTGTCACTTTAAAAATATAAAGGTTTTCTATACTAGTAGTAAATATCAAAACCCTTTTCTCCAAACGATTTCAAAACTATTTTACTACAAAACTCTTTTTCTAAACCGTTTTCCAATCTATTAGTATATACTAACCTTTACCTCACTCGTATGAGAAATCTAATTAAACGACTTAGTAAAACGAGTGGTATATAACGCTTGCGTTTACTTCGCCGGTTAATTCTTGGACTGATTCGATTGAATCTCTTGTGACAATTTTATTAGTGAAGATTTACAGTTTGTTCGTAAATATTTAAGTTAAGCAAGTGGTTATGGGACATGAAGCTAAACTTTTATATTTACTAGCTTAGTGTAATTGACACTTCTCGTTGATCTTGACGATCGCTTTATGAACTAGACTAGCAATTGTGCTATGTCTTTTTATTTGCGAGGTTAGACTAGACACCACTTGTGTGATTCCATTCACACATACCTTTCTGCTTTTTGGTTAGTCTTGACCTCAATCTGTGTGATTCCATTCACACATGCTTAGTGTAATTGACACTCCTCGTTGATCATGATGATCGTTCTGATGGTCAGACTAGACACCACTTGTGTCATTCCATTCACACATACCTTTCTGCTTTTTGGTTAGTCTTGACCTCAATCTGTGTGATTCCACTCACACATGCTTAGTGTAATTGACACTCCTCGTTGATCATGATGATCGTTCTGATGGTCAGACTAGACACCACTTGTGTGATTCCATTCACACATACCTTTCTGCTTTTTGGTTAGTCTTGACCTCAATCTGTGTGATTCCATTCACACATGTGGGGTAGCTCCCCTTGGTCTTCGGACCGTCATGTGATAGGCCTCTTTCCCTTTTTCTGTGATTTCTAGATTCCTTATGTTGATTTCTGGAAATTTTATGCTTCACCTATTTTTGTGTATTGGTGAATTCATATGTTATTGATTTGTCTTGAGTACAAATTTGGGGTATGATACCTCTTTGGATCTTTGAGAAGATTCTTGTGATATTGATTATCTCTCATCGATTGATCTCCTGTTGATCATTATTTACATACTTATAGTAGTATGTTATTATGGACATTTTATGTTATGCGTTGCACGTGTTGGTGATTTTCATGCTCACGTGTAGGTGAGATTCTGTGCTCCCGTTCTCGCTTTGCGTTGCACGTGTTGGTGATTTTCATGCTCACGTGTAGGTGAGATTCCGTGCTCCCGTTCTCGCTTTGCTTTACATGTGCTAATGAGTTTTCATACTCTCCTTCGAGTTTTCAAACTCCGGTTCGAGTTTTCATACTCCGGTTCGAGTTTTCATACTCGCGTTCGAGTTTTCATACTCTCATATTGTGATTTCTGGATTTCTTGTGTAGATTTCTAGAATTTGTGCTTCACCAATTTTTGTGATTTCTATTGATAAGTTTTATCAATTTTTGTGCATTGGTGAACTCGTGTGTTATTGACTTGTTATGAATAGAAGTTTAGGGTATGATACCCCTTTCTATCTTTGAGAAGATTCTTGTGACGTTTTTGATGAATGAAAATCCACTTATCGAAGTTGCTACTGATGTCGCTGTTTTAATCACGTGTTTTAAAAATTGTTTCAAAATGTAAATCAAAATTGTTTTCAAAATTTTTATGATTTGCGCTTTCAAGAGAACGAGGAAGCGAATTAAACGTTTCAGTAAAATCGAGGACTATGACCCCTTTCTTTTGCTGATTCGCTTAGTTCCGGACTTGTTCGTTTGAGAATGTAAATTATTATTATTATTATTATTATATAAAATAAATGAAAATTGTTTTCAGAAGTTTTACCATTTACACTTTCAAAAGAATGAGGAAGCGATTTAAACGTTTCAGAAAAATCGAGGACTATGACCCCTTTCTTTTACTGATTCGCTTAATTCCGGACTTGTCCGTTTGAGAATGTGAAATGTTATTTTTAAAATACACCATTATGCACTTTCAAGAAAACGATGAAGTGAATTAAACGATTTAGTGAAACTCGTGGTTATGGGTCATGTGCGTTTGCTATTTCGGTTAATTCCGGACTCGTTAATTGAATAATTTATGATTTTTGATTATCATTTTGATAATCTTGTGGTTTCTGATTGTCGTTTTTGATAATCAGATATTTATTGTTTCTAATTATCGATTGTGATAATTAGATATTTGTGGTTTGATTATCGTTTGTGATAATTAAACATTTGTGATTTGAGATTTGATTATCAATTGTGATAATTAGATATTTGAGATTTAATTATCGGTTGTGATAATTAAATATTTGTGATTTAAGATTTGATTATCGTTTTGATAATTGAATATTTGCGGACCTGAAGTTTGATTACTGTTGTGGTAATTCCTGATTATCGTTTTTGATAGTTAGATATTTGTGTTTTCTAATTATCTTTGTTGATAATTAGATTTGCTGATTTTGCTGTTTTCTAATTATCGTATCGATAATTTGATATTGCTGTTTCGTGATTTCTGTATTCTGACTATCTATTTGATAATTAAATTTTGTAGAGAATTTGTGAATTTCTTTTAGGAAATTAAAAGATTTCTTTGGTGTTTAAATTGTACTACGCCGGTGTACCGGCTCAATTTTCTGCTATTCATGACATTTTTCTACGTCTTCTTATTCCGGAAATGCCTTATGGATTTCCGATCCTTATTTTTGAGCAACCTTCTAGTCACATCATTGCTTCGGAGGTTCAGCACCCTTGAAATAAAGATGTTTTTCTCGTGAAAGCTCAGTGGTTCTCAAATCCTATGGATTTCACTTTGGAATCCAGAGAATTCATCGAGCAAACACGTTTAGCTTACTCTTTCATGCTCTTATGGTTGTTACCTTTTGTCCATTTATTCCTTATGATTGCGAGGACGCAAATTCTTTAAGGAGAGGAGTCTGTAACAACCCGGTATTTGCATCGATTAATAATCGACAATTTAAACGATTAATATTGACACAAATTTCTATTTGAAATTTTTAAATTTGAATTAAATTTCTTTTATAATTTGTTTAAGAATTTTTAACGGGCTTAACAATTTTGTTTTGGCCCGTTCCTTTTTGGGTCACGACAATTAAATAATCACGTCCCCTTTAACCCGTTCCCCTTTATTATTATTTTTGAAAACCCTAAGCAAAATAAACGAAGGAAATTAATGGCGGCCCCTTTTTGCATTTGTCGTTCGTCTTCCCCTTTATTGCTCGTGGTTGCGTCGATCGTTGATCTCGTGCTCGGCTTCCCCTAAATTCGTCGACAAGGTGAGTGATCGCATCACTCACATCTAATTCGATTGCTTTAGCTCGTCCTCTTACTTGTTTTCGTTGCCACGTCTTCGACTTTTCTGTGATGGGTTGATTTACCTTGGCCAGTGATTCGAGTTTGTTCTTATGACTTGTTTAAATATGATTTTTAAATCATTGATTTCTGGATTTGAACTGTGCTTTCATTTACTACTTGAATTCATTGTGCCTGGTGGCATTGTTGCATCACTGTAATTTGTTCATGTAGCTCTCAGCATTCACTTGCATTCTTATGCTAGTACACTTGAGTAAATTGTAGTTTCACTGCAACTTTTGTTTACATATTTCATATGCAGTTACACTTGAGTAAATTTTATTACTCACATCTAATTTGACTTTGTAAGATACTTGGTGTACGTTTTTGTTTCGTGGTTGATGCTTTCTCTGATTTTGTCAAATTCATGTAATTTCGTGATACTTGGATAACTCGGCTTTGATTTTGGGCTGTTTAATATCTCGTGACCATCACGAATTCGATTTTTTTGTTGAATTCGGTCACTTCGATTGTTAAGCCTCCTTGCTGTGTTTACTTGAATTTGTCGAGCATTTGTGTTTTGTTGATTTGAGATGCAGTTTTATAGTGGGCATCGGCTTTAACTTTGATTTGTGTTCACGCCTGTATATATTCATGTTGTATGATGCAGACTTGAGTCTTATGTACTCTGAAAGCTGGCATTGTCAGATTTCATATGGAGTTGTTCATGTTACATGTTTTTGTTCATTTGTCTGCACTGCTCTGTCAACTGCCATGTTGATGTTCATCCCCATTCACTGTTAGTCCGTTGAAGTGCATTTGAATCATGTAGAGTCTTTTTATGCATAGCATATATATGTATGCAGTGTTGCTTTACATTAAATCATACTTGCTATCACATGATCATTTCAGGTTGTATTGAAATTTGGTTTCCACTGCATATATATGTGTGTGTGTTTACACATGTATATGTGTATGTTGTGATGCCTGATGTGTTATTCATGTAGTCTGCTTGGACATGGTTACATGTGCACTGCTTATATATGTGTGAATCATTTACTATTGAGGCTGTCGGTCATTGCATTCATGTTCATGTATATGTACACAAGTGTGTATGCATTTTGTCCTTTTAGCTGATGTTGATTTTATGTAGTCTGGTGGCTTCACTTGCATATTGAACCACTTCGGTCATGCCTCTGATTGTTCTGCTGTTTCACCTTATCTAGTTTGGTTGCTTTTGAGTTTCTGGGTTGCATTCACTGTATACATATGCGAACTGCATTGTGCTAGTATCTGCAGTCTAACCATTGACTGTTTCTTGCATTTTTGCTCATCATGTTGTTGCAGTCAAGTTTGCACTATTTTACCCAAGTGAATTCAGTTGTATTTCATGTATATGATGCAATGGTTGTTGAGGTATTGTCATTTATATTTGATTTCCTTGTAACTGCTGGGCCACTTGTGTACTGTGCCTTGGTGCATATTGAGGCTTTAGGTCTTGTACCTGTTGCCTTCATATTCATGTACATTATTTCTTGCTGTGTTTTGGAAATTTCAATGTGGCGAGGCAGTGCACGCGAGCGTGTACTGCAGCCCTGTCAGATTTGACAATTTAAATTGAGATTTCAATTTCTGGATTTGTTTTCTAATTTCACTTGAGTTGAGCCCATCTTAAACGCTCGGGTTTGACCTTGTGCCCGGTTGTGTACATCATTACCGTAGTGGCAAGGCAGTGCACGCAAGCTTGAACTGCAGCCACACGGTATTGAGTTTTTGGGTACGACAACACTATAGTGGCAAGGCAGTGCACGCAAGCGTGAACTGCAGCCACACGGTACGACTTTTATAATATTCTACTTGAATTAATATTTTAATTGATATTTCAATGGTTTGAACTGCTTTGTTCATTTCAATTCAATATTATGAATTGCATTCTGATTTGGTTTAATTACTGTCGTCTATTGATTATTTAATTATTATTGCTTCTGTGCACTAATAACTGAGCTTGAATTAGACTGACCCGAGTATTATTTTCTTTTGAATTTAATACTCGGGTTAGACCGAGTATTTCAGGTTGTAGATATTCTGCTTCGGGTTGCTGCTAGAGCTATGAAGTTCTTTCATATCTTTTGGAGTAGTCGTCGTTATTTGTAGTAGTCTGTATAATTGTATAGGAAGATATGTATTCATGTATATTATATACGTTAATGTACTTGTATATGTAACTTCCTGAGTCGACTGTTGTAGCTGTATCATATGTATTATGTCAAATGTATCGTAGCTGATATCAGTTATTATATATATATATATATGAGACTTTTCTGTTTTATCTCTGTTCCGCATTTATATTCTCTGTGTTATTATTATATATTTTGTTCTAAACTATTACGAACCATCATAGTTCGTTTTATACTGGAATTGGGGTATGTCGATGAGAGAAAATAAATCAAAGATGAAAATTGAAAGAATATTTATATATATATATACCACTCCTATCGAGATAACCAATACTAGTGTAAGGCCTAACTATTGATGGCCGCTCCTCAACAGCCTTATTCTCCGTGCTAGTTGACAGCACTACACCGTGGTGTTCTTGGCTGGCGTGGGTATAGAGGTGGGGCGTCACAATATTATACAAGTAGAAAATTTTGGGAAAATGAAGTATTCAATGAATTGCTATTATAAATAAGAATTTAATGGTTACAAACTTAAGTATGATATAAATGCTACTAGTTTAATATAATGGAAAGTAGGAAATATAAATAAATGATTGCAAACCATAGTTAATGAGTAAATAAAATTCTTTACTTATAAGAATGAATGTTATAAGGTTAAGGATTTAGTGTAATTAAAAAGGGTTACTGTAATTAAATATAATAGAATGTAAGCATTTAATAAATGATTGAAATTGAGAAGTGCATTTAATGTAATACAAATAACAGAAACTTACATAACCTGAATAGATATAAATGGATAATTGTAAGTAATAAATAGAAATAAGGAAACAACCATTGAATGAGAAATAAAATTTGAAGTTTGTTAGAAATAAATGTAAATTATAAAAAGGAAAATTTATGTGGTATGAATAAAAGAAAGGAAATCAAACAACTAGAGTATGTAAAGAATTTATATAAGGTAATTTGATTTGTTGGTTTGAATTGTTATTGTTTGATCTATGGTTGGTTGGGTAAGGAAATTTGAAGTTGTTGGATGAATAAATAATCTATTTTGTCCCACCTAAGACTGTTGAGTAAATGATGCACTGGATAGTTATTTTTCACTCCGTACCATTCCAAGTTTTAACCCGAACAACTATTTGTTTGTTTGATTTAATGATTGTTGTTTGTGGTGTGTGTTGTTTGTTAAAATTGATGGTTGTTGTGTTGATTGTTGTTAGTGTTTGAAACCATGAAAATATTTCACTTTATATAAATAGTTAACCTTTTTAGATTATATAAGTGAAATGCAAGTATGGAAGCAATTGCTACTGCTTTTGGTTCCATAAATTAAGCGTAATTTGCCCGACAAATAGGTACGTTTTCGGATTACGTTTTGTAGCGCTATTTTATATAATTTTTTCCATGTTGGGATATTTTATTTTGGATAATATATGTAATATATTTGTTATATTTTGATATTATATCTTCTCCCGAGCCTCTCCGTACAAAGGAGACTTTGACAAAATTTTCCGTAAATTTTGGACTTGGAACTATTTTGAAATGTTTTCCAAACTTTAATAAATTTAGTAAATTATTGTTTATAAGTTAAATATTTTGAATAAGAAGTATTTTTACTTAACTCTTTCTTCTCCTTTCTTTTTACTTTTCGGGGACGAAAAGTTTTGAGTGGGGGAGAGTGTAACGACCCGTAAATTTCGTATATTTAATTTGGTTAAATAAATAAGTTGTAATTAAAGTTTAACAATATAAAAATGAAATTCCAATTCAATAAAATAGTGTAAAAAGTTGTGATTTGATTTTTAATGGAATATGAGAAAACAAGAGTAAGTATTTAATAATATGTTATTTATTTAGGATATTGAATAAAAATTTATAAGCCAATTGTGATAAATGGTAATATTGTGATATAAGTTAATAAATTTGATTTCAATGCAATACCCATAAATGAATTGGATGAAATGACCGTATGTAAACGTATACTAGGTTATTTGTCGAATAGTAGGAAAGAAAAGTAAATATCAAATTGATTGATGATAAATATGCATTGAATAGTAAATTGAATGTACAGTTAATGGTAATTCAAAACTTATTTATGGTAAAATTGCATAAGATTCAATAAATTTAAAGAATTATGCAAGCGGATCATTTATAGACTAAAATGAAACATTCCAATTTAGTAGAGACATTTGAATGTTATGACTTATTTAAAGGTAATAATTGGAGTTAACTAGAATTGGTTATATTTGGTTTAAATAGGGAAGGAGTATACAAAGGTAACTGTGAATAGTAAAGTCATAACCATAAATGAAAGAAATTGTACTAAGGGCAGTAAACATTTAATAAATTATAGGGATAAATGCCAACATTGAATGGTAATAAATGCAATTAAAAATTTCAAGTGTGTGAAACGTAAAAAAAGGGGTTAAAAGTTGTTAGGATTGGTATATTAAATATATGATAAGGAGTAAATGTATGTATTAATAGAATCATGAATTTATTTGAAGGGAACGTATTAATTGTTTTGAAACCTTAATTAAAATGGGTAATTTATTTTATGTAAGCAAAACCAATGCAAATATTGAATTTATCATTAAGCAATAATAACAAAAAGAAATCAATTCAATTTGAAATCCATTTTTTTCAATTAACGATAATAGTATTGGTGCAAGCTAATAAGTCTAAATGACAATGCAATACAAATTTACGGAAATTGAATATAAACGGAGGTAATAAAGTAATGCAAGAAAATAAATAATGTAATTAGTACAATCCCTTTTATTTGTAAACTATTGTAAGGTGTTAATTAATTGAAATATTAAAATTTGGAATTAGATTCAAAGTTATAAATGATAAATGAATTGCAATAATTAAAGTTAGTAATTAATAGGTTATAGGGAATACCAATTTATTCATAAATGAATATAAGTGAATGTAACAAAATAAATAGGAAACGCTAATTTTTCATAAGTGATGGTTGATGATATAAACGTTACTAACTATTAATGTAGTAACGTAAGATGTAAATGTATTTTCAACGGAAATGTAACCTTATTTCTAGGTAGAAATTGCAGGTAGATTTATGAAATGGAGTTTATGAGATAAATAGAATTGAATGTTTCGTTAGTATGAGTTTAAGGGAATATGGGGTAAATTGATTAAATCAATAAAAGACGATAAATGCAATGATGATGGGTTAGTAATAAAAGTGAATAGGGAAATGATTGTATAGTAAAAATGGAATTCCAACTTGTTGGAATGGAGTAAATACACTTAGTAATAAATTTAGGATAGAAAAACGAAATGGAAATATTGAATTAGTTAATTCGTATATATATATATAGAATGGCGATTATTGGATTGTAAATAATAAACTTATTAATGGTGATCAAGAGTTGTGACCACAAGTTATTATGAGTGATACATATATATTTAATTCAATTCAATTGATTTGGAAATCATTGCATTAAATATAAATCAAATGTTACGTTGAATAAGTTAAGGTAATAAATGGATAATAACGTAAATGTTCTTCATAGATATGATAATTTGAATCTATTGAAATTTATGGAATTTAAATATAACATTTTACGTTAATTGGAGATAAAGATGGAAATAGGTAATAATTGCATTAATTTGTAAGTAGAAATAAATTGTTAATGAGAACAAGTATTTAAGATTTACCACCTATTTAGTATATTAAGTTATAACGGAAAATCAATTTCAATAATTAACAATATATTTATTTCATTAATGATAATGACGTAATATTTGAAATATTAAATGTATATAACGATAGAAATGTGAAATTTGGGGAATATTCAAAGTTATAAATGAGTTGTTAAAATAATACATAATAAGTGCAAATTGAATGAATCAATGGGAGCATAGATTTAAGTTTAGAAAACGATATTTTGGTTTAATTAAGTATTGCAAAATAAATGAAATTAACGTTTAAATATTTCGTTTATAGAGATTAAACTAAAATTCAAGGATATTAAAACAGTAGATTTTGAACCCAACATGGAATCCTTCTACTTAAAATTTTTAGATGGAATAAACATTTGATTATTTAATTGAATAGAGAAAAAGATTTATTTAGTATGTAATTTAATGCTTGTTGAAACCTGTAATTTTATAAACATATTTGCTTGACTATATAAATAAGGATTACAATGTTCACGTATTTATTTAATTGATTTCATCAATTAGGGTCTGTTTTGAAGTGGAAGATTAAAATTAATTGGAAAAAAATTTATTAAAATCTTTCAATTGAAAAAGGAAAAGAAACAAAGTGCAATTAATAAAATTTATGTAAGAATGTTTTCATTATGAATGTACATTATTTGGAAATATAAGAATTGATTTAATATTGTATAAGTTGATCATTTTAGAATATAAGAATGTTTACATTATGAATTGCAAGTAAAAAATAAGCAT
This sequence comes from Allium cepa, assembly GCA_030765085.1. Classification (NCBI taxonomy): domain Eukaryota; kingdom Viridiplantae; phylum Streptophyta; class Magnoliopsida; order Asparagales; family Amaryllidaceae; genus Allium; species Allium cepa. The sequence continues at coordinate 898,070,362 of CM060943.1, forward strand.
TTTAAGGAAAATAAAAGAACGTTGAGGAAATAAAGTGAACGTTTCCATTCTAAATATAAGGAAGTGGAGAAATTAACACTGCAATGGATAGACTTATCAGCTTTTAATTTACATCTAAATTTGTTTAGATCAATTTGGAAATTAATAAAATTGTGGATATATTTTGAAACGTAAACGAAACGTCTAGATTTACATTTGTAAATACGTTTAAAATAAAATGTAAATGATAAGGAATTTATTTATTTCCTAAATTCATAACGTGTGTAATTAATATTATTTATCTTTTGGGACCACCTCCGTTTGCACGTTAAAATTCGTGCACACCTATTCTTTTGCGATCTATCTATAAATAGGTGGTGAAACCCTAGCCTCCATCTTCTTTCCTCTGTATAGTCTCTTCTTCAACTTCTTCTATTCTTCAATGGCAACAGACAATTTCTAGATCCAGTTTCAATCCAAATAAAAGTCAAAATTCAAACTCCTCTAAAAAATTCCAGAAAAATTATATGTTGGAGTTCTCAGAATACGCAATCTACTGGTGGTGTTCGTTTTCCGTTTTGGGTTCGGTCTGGAAACATATTCGCGTGCTCCTGTAGCCAAAGCGCGTGGAAGACGATAGTGACGTGGCGAGTATTTAATTAAGGTTTGTTTTGTTTTATAATTTATTTTTATTTTCAAATCGTTTAAATCGCATAACTTTTTCATACGACCTCGGATTCACGCGAAACTTTTTTTGTTAGGATCGTAATTAAATTCCGGACAGTTTGGAACTAGTTTGGACCAATTCGGATACCGTTGAATTTTTGGGTTTAAATCGGATTTAAATTCGATTTAAATTCAAAAGGTGAGTGTTTTAACCCACTCACAACTTCTAAAAGTTTTTATGTTTGTTAAATTTATCGTAGATATGAGTAGAAATTTATTTATGACTGTTTGGCATGTTTATTCATCATATCTGTTAAATCGTGTTATTAAATTTAACTGTTAATTTATTTTATTTATTGCATATTAATTGATAGTTAGAATTAATTTATTTGCATATAAACTGCTAGTAAACAGTTATAAAATTTATTACTGAATATAAACTGTTAGTTTAATAGTTGTTAAATTTTATTTTGAATATAACTGCCAGTTATTACCTGTTATATATTACCAGATATATATATTGATATTGATTTATCATTGGATGATGATTGTGATTTGGATGATGGATGATTCTGACGAATGGATGTTTTTTTTATATCATTAAACTACAAGTTATCATGCATTTTCGTTTCAATTCGGGATTGTGGTTTGAAATGATATACAACCGCAAATTTTATTTTTAAATTGCGGATTGAAATGATAAACATCCGTATCACTTGACCATAGGATAGAAAATTATATACAGGCACCGTGGTCTATATATAAATTATTTTAAAGTGATTTCTATGGTTTGGATGGGATACGGTTTATAAAAATTTTAAATTTTGATATTTTATAAATATTATTCTTCTATATATATACATATGAAGTTAAAAATTTTGAATTTAAGCTGTGTATAAATCTGTTGAATAAAAATGAAAATCTAGAAAATGGAATTTGAAATTTATATTATGTGTTTAAATTTGGAAATTTTTAAGGTATGATATTTATAACTGGATTTTTCCAAGATAAATTTAAAATGAATATTCTAGTACAATTAAATTGAAGAAAATATTTAATTGCTAGAAATTGGAGTTTTATTTATTTATTTTATGTGATTATTCAAGACTAAATAATATAACATTTAATTTGTTGAAAGAATAAATTCCAACTTTGGTTTTGAAATATTAATACTCCAAATGGATATATATATATAGAAATTGAAGTGGTTTTGCAACTTGAAAGTGATATTTAAATTTATGGTTTAGACTTTAAATAAAGAAATATATTTGTAAAGCCATGGAAATTATTTTTCTTTACAAAGTAACCTTAAAGTTAAACCATTTATTTTATATACCGTTGAATATCCCAACCATTCAAGTTTTAGAAGTTATGGTTTTAAAATTTTGAATTTCGAAATATTATGCTTTGAAAGTATATTTCAAATATTTGGTTTCCAGATATTTTAAATTTTAAACCAGCATGATTTGGGAAAAGAATTATATTTGAGTTAAAATGATATCATATTGTTTTGGGTTTAAATTGATATCGTATTCATAGTTTTGAAATGGGAAATTTTATTCTGGTTTTAAAGTATAAACTATTTTTAAATAACTGTTGTGTTATAATAACGATGGGTTGGCGAAGAGACCGGGATCGGATATGGACATACTCTCTGTCGATACCGAAAACCACTTTATCTAACCGTGTACGCGGTGGAGATTCCAGAATGAAGTAGGTGGTGGCGACGCTTCCTGTAAGGTAAATACGTGGACCCGACTCCCATGAGTTGGCATAAGGGGGCTAAAACATGAGTGATTCTCGGGCCAATGAGGTCATACCTCTGATCGGACGCTCCTCTTCGATATTATACTTTGACTTTGGATTGATTTAGTGGCCACTTCTATTTTTGATTTTGGGGGAGTTTGTTCGAGGTGGGTGGTAACTGCGGCTACGCGTTTCCACCAGCCCAGATAGCAATTGGTATATCTACCCTGGCATTGCCTAGTTGTGCCGTGTCACCTACCATACCGAGCCTTTACTACGAGTTTCTATTTGTGTTGTACCTATGGAGTATCCTCTGGTAGCTTCCCGATTAGGAGGTATTACGGTACTGTATAGACTATTGGCATCTTACGTGTTAAGGTGGAAAATGTAAAGCCTTAACGCTATTTAAAAGTAAGTTTATTTTACAATTGGACACTATTATAATAGCGCAATATACTACATAGTAAATAGTTTAACGGATCCTTAGGAGATGTAGATCCCGAGCATTCTTGAGTTGCTGCACTCATATTTACTCCTGTTGATTTAACTCACATAAGATCTTTTAGTTCTGACTCGAGTGTTTTGTCTTTTCAATTCGCTTGGGTCAGTCCGAGCGTTTCAGGATTTGAGGACTTAGATCTGGAGGACGAAGACGAAGATTTGTATTACTAGTATCTACTATATTATTCCACTACACTATTTAATTCCGCTGCATTGTTGTATTGGTATGTGTAACTTTGATATTTATTGCACAAGAAAAATAAATTATTTTGTAAAACAGTTTCATGAACTGTATATTTGATTATTATATTTTATCCTTCCGCTGCGAGATTCTGTTTTGTTTTATTTCTTCTCGTTTTTCTTATTTACCCCATAAAAATCCTCCCTTCCGTATGGTTGGAACTGGCACGTGTGTCGGTTTAAATCGTGCGGAAAGGCGGGACGTTACAGCCACCCTACAAAAGAAAATCTTTGACCAAGTTTTTCTTTAAAAAAAAAACAATATCTAACAGTACAAGACAATCTTGTACCTGAATACTATTTCAGTTGTACACATTGCTTTGATATATCATCCCTCTTTTCCATTTCGTGCAGTAAAAAGAAACCTGAGTATATATATAAAAATAATAATAATAAAAGAAGCAAGGCAAACCAGAAGTTAGCAACACTATTTACAAACTTAAACAACAATCTCATCAAACAAGCAAGAAGATTTAAAGAAAAAAATCAAGTGTCAGCTTCCAGATCGTGCTCTGTTCATTTAGTTTCCAGGTGAGTAAACAATTTGATTTAAAGGTTTAAGTGAGTAAATGATGGTTGCTGATGGAAGTTCTAAGTTAAATGGTGCTTGTTTGTAGTATTTTTGTATGTGTTAATATGTGCAGGTTAGTTTTCATCCTGTTTTTGAACAACAGGGTGTAATATAATTTAAAATCAATTAGTTCCTTCTCTGGTTAGTTTTATGCTAAGATGTTTTAACAAAGTTTGTTTAAAACAACAAGTTTTAAATTTTCAAAAAAAAAAATCAACAGCAAGTTTTAAAACATCTCTGCAAGAATCCAACAACAAATTTGGAGTTTAAAAATCTGTAAAGCAAGTCTGCATTTAAATTTTCAAAGCTTGAAGCAAAGAGCCAAGCAGCAGTAATGGAACTATGAGTAATATAATTTTGTTGAACATATGTATACTCACGTAACTTTGTTCCAGCTTAAACTTTAATGTGTGGGAATGTGTGTGAATTGCATTTGATCCTAGAAGTACATATATGGGTAGGAAATACAACCTGTAGCTCAAAGGGGAAAAAATGTATAAGCCAGTAGACAATACACAATATCTCAGAGGATAAATCCATTGTTCTTCTTCTTCATCAGATCTTGTTTATTTGAAAAGAAAACTATTAAGAATAAAAATTAGAGCTGTGAATAAAACCTTAAGCTGGGCAAGTGATATAAGTTTCTGGATTAAATACTCTGTTCATTTGTTTTTTTTTTTAAAAATCAAAGTCTTTTATTTCCTTTCGAATTAAACTTTAAGATTTAAGGCGAAGTAGTCAGGTCAAGTAGAGATCGAATTAAATTTTCTTTCAGTTGATACCATGAGTCAGTAAGGAGAGAGGACTATGTTCCAGTAAACAACTCGAGTTTGGTAAAACTCGAATATCATGATTATGTAAATTGATTGTATGTCCTAGTTAGTTGACTAAAATCATGAATTTTAGACTTGGTTTGAGAAATTTTAGCATCAGGAAGAGGGAGAAAGATAGGGTTGAACGAGACTGGGTGTCCAGGCTAATTCCGACGACAGGTATGTTTTCGTTGCTCGAGGCTCGTTGTGGAGGAAGGGTATGAGATGGGGCGTGCACGAAAAATACCACGGCACCTTAAAGAGGCCTGAGGTGGTCCGCCGAACTCGAATTAGGGTTTAATTTGGGCTTTGCAGTGGCTATAGGGTTGGGTAAATGGCGGCGACGAGGGGAAGTTTTAGAGGTGCGGTCCAGGGGGAAAGGTGGGCGAGGGTCTTGGTGGAGCATAGGGTGGATTTGGGGGAAAAATCTTATATCATGGTGGCCGAAGGAGTTGCTGGAAGGGGAAAATAAGTCGTCCAACATTCGGCTGGAGTTCGAATTCTTTGAACGAGGTGAGTGTCATGGGATCTAAATGGTGGGGTGAGTGAGGGGGTTGTAGGTGATTTGCGAGGCTAGTTGGTGGCAATGATCGATCATCAACATGCGTGTGCACGTGTACAAGTCAATGCACGTTAACACTTTCGAATGGGAAAGAGAGGAGAGCAGAACTGGGAAGAAAGAAAACAAAGGGAGGAGAAAAGAAAGTTGGGCCGAATAGTGGTTGGGCCAGGAGCATTTTCTCACGTCAGTAAGGATAATGGAAATAGATAATAAACTGAAAACAGATGAGAGAAGTATTTCGTGAACCAGGTTTGGCCAGAAATCATGGGGCCGAAGATTTTAAAAATAATAATAATAATAATAATAGGTAAATTTAAATATAAATGGATTGTAAAGGAAAATGTTAACAAGTTTTAAAACATAAGGAACAGTACATAGTTTTCAAGCTAAAGAAGATTCAAAGTAAGTTACTGAACGAAGTTCTAGTAAAAGAGCCTATCAGATTTAAGACTGAAATTTTAAACGTTTTAAGGAAATGATTTTGGTATTGAATAATTAAATATTAGGTTGATTTTTAAGTAAATCTCTAATTGTTTTCAAAATAAAGAGTGTGATTAAGTAAGTGATTAAAGATAAACGTATTGAACTTTAATTAATAGAAGGATAATTATTACCTTAAGAAATTAATGTGTAATTAATGTAAGTATAATTGATAAGTAATTTAAGAAAACTAACCCATGGAATAATTGCTTGATGAAAATACTTGAAGCTAAATTGCTTGACGGAATTAATTTTAAGGATTAATTACTCAATGTAATTAATTAAAGGATTGATAAATTAAGAAATTTACTAAGGATTAGTTAATTAATGAGTGTGATTAACTAAGGGATAATTAACCAATGTAAGCGATTATAGAATAATTAATTTGAGAAATTAACGCAATAAATCATTGTTAATTACTTTGTAAGAATAATTAAGGGATTATTTAATGTGATGAGTGAAGGCTAATTAACTTGTGGAATTAATAAAGCAATTAATTAACTTAATATAATTAAAGGATAATTAATCTAGGGTGATTAATTAAGATGATGATTAATTAATCAGTTTGTGATTAATTATTGTTAAATAAGCAAGATTAAAAGTGATTAAAGAATTTATTTGATTTAATTAGGAATAAGTGACTAATTAATCTTGATTATAAATGATGGATTGATATTTTGATATGAAATGTTTAAGACATGATATGTTGTCTTTAATAGTGATTATGTGGTTATCTGTCGATGATAAATTGTTGGATAAAAGAGTGATACCCTGTGATTAAAGGTTGATTTGTATCTCACTTGAATAGTATGGGTTTGGATGGCATTGAATTCGAAGAGATCAGAGACGGGTATTTGTAAATACCCGAAACCACTTTGAATTTTTATAGATTGATATATGAAATCAATTGGCTGGAAGAGTTGAACTAGTTAATCTAGTTTTGGTACTTAGATATCGATGTGTGAAATTAAAAAAGTCTATAACCAATGGTGAAATTTATAAATTGATACGAGTTACCCGGGTTTTATATAGTTGTATGCTTTTGTATTCCATGTTATTTGGGTTTACTCACGCTGGTTTCCAGCCTGACCCGGGTGTTACTTTGATGTAATGCTCGGGTCAGACCGAGTATTATAGATTTCCAGGTGAGTACGTTTTGGAGCTCAGGAAGCGAGCTGGATGGCAAGGTCGTATAGAGTGTTTCCGCTGTATTTTTGAGATATGATAATAATACGTATTCAGTGACTGTATATATGTGAAACCCTGATGTATATTAATGTAACCAACAGATATAGTATTCTTCTGTTAACTATTATTTATTATTATATTTTATCCGCTGCGAAGGTGAGTTGTTGATGTTTCTGTTCTTCTTCTTCTTCTTCTATTTCTTTCTTCTTTTTCATAACTATATGGAATTTTCGGGTTCGAAAATTCCGGGTCGTTACAATCCTGATAAGCCTGACTCTTGACTGCCCGTGTGGAAATTGGTGGGCACTCAGAGTTTAGGAAGGAAAACAATAAACTCCGAGTCAGTCATGGGACTGGTGTGAGAACTTAAAATAGTTTATCTTTAAAACAAAGTACAGGATAATTTTAAAATAGATTCGCAATGCTTTTTAGAAAATGAGACTACCATAAGGCCTCCCGCACACACACAATGCAAACGCAGAATCGGAGGAGATTTCTCCTTATGATAGTCAAAGATGCTTGATACGCATTAAAAAGAAACATTTGATATTATTACTAGTGTATAGTGTACGAAAAATCATTTCGAAAGTAAAGATATAAATCTTAGCCAACATACGACCATTATCTATGCCTACTATATGTGAAGTCCCGGCTTTCTGACCACAGAAATCCGTTTCATCTTGAAGAAAGAAAGGGATGAGAAAATAGAAAAGATAGAGAAGAAAGAACAACAACATCAGAATCTCACAGCGGAACGAATAAATTATATTAATTCCATAAGTATTACATAATATACAATGTCCATCAGAGTTACACAGGTAATACATCACATACTAGACAGTTATAAACACCTGTCTAGTTATACAAGTCAATATACAATACAACACAGAGATATCAACACAGCGGAATACTATATATATCTACAACGTCGAAGCCTCCTACTCCATTGCTCCTCCAGAATTCGTCAAAGCTAACCTGAATCCCTTGCTACTCGTAAAAATTTGAGTACCAAGATTTTATGAAAAACAGAAATAAACTCCGGGTCAGACATGGGTCTGGTATGAGTAACAGGTTAAAGTTGTTTAACTTTGAAAATATTTGAAAACAAAAGGTATCACGTAAGACTTCCCACAAATAAACATGGTAAGTTTTTACTTACGCTAACCAAATCATTTAATAGGAAATTCTGTGATATTATAATAGGTCTAGGGTTTTCAAGTAAATAGAAAATAGCAGAAATTGTTACATTCATTAAATTCCAGCTACTAGCCACAAAAGTGGGTAATACAATCAAAACCTTGGCACTTATCGGATTTTGGATTGCATACAATGGCAGGGCTACTGGGGTACCGCCCGTCACAGTACGTGGCCTAGATCAACGTACCGAGGATCACTCCCGACCCCCTACAACACAAGGCCGGACCATTCCTTACTGAACAGTCCCGAACAAGACAACCCCGACAGTTGGAGCTCACAACTGTCCACACAGCCGAATAAAAAGGGACATCTAGATAGGGGAAAATCTTCTCCTGCTTGGGCATGACCCACCTAACCTTGCTGCACCTCCCCTGTTTTAGCCATTCTCGGTTGATGAGGCTTGAGGCTGCGATTACCTTTAGAGAACACATCTCTTAGAATGCTCATCGCCCACCTGACGATGTTCTGAAAGCATTCAATCCATACAAGTTCGTTCCGGGTTCGAACGAAACCGAAGGCATTATCTCGTTACACTCATTTTGGAATCACCCTCAAAGTTAATGACGATAACCCTTGCATTCTGAATCTTCAACTTCACTTCAGATTCACGACCTATCGTTAATTTGGATCGATGTGGTTTTCGGACTTCCAAATATGGAAAACCCGATCCCGATCTCATCGAAATCCAAAACGTATCTTTTAAGGCCAAGTCGTTTTAAAGTTTTAAACAATTCAATTCAATTATCCATATACACACAGATAGATAATTCATAATATCATAATAGATAATCAACATCAACATAAACAGATAACAGATAATCCATATTATCATCATACTTAAATCAGAGCATACCTATCGAATAGCATTCATCGATCTCATATTTGAGATCTCAATCCTTTCAAAGTAAACAATATCATCAATCCATATATAAGCAATCATGTCAGCTATAATTAATTTAAAATGAATTAAATTAATTATATCATCTCTAATTAATTTAAAGTAAATTAAACTAGTTACTTCACCCTTATAAATCTTGCTTATATATCTATTAATTAATTGTCCATCAATTAATTTATCATCATCCAATTATTCAATTTAATTAATCATCCTTGATTAATTTACATTTGATTACATTCAAGTAATTATCCTTAGTTTATTTTCACAAATTAATTAACCTTAACTAAATATAGAAACTAACCTCTAATTTCTTATTAAATTGATTAACTATAATTAATTACTTAAATCTTTAATTACACTAATTAATTTCTTTTTAATTACTTATTATTGGCTAATTGATCTTAATTGATCAACCCTTAATTACATTATTTATTAATGATTTCTAATTACACTTATTTAATTATCCAATTTAGATTAATTACCTTATGTAATTAATCTTCACTTAAACACATTTATTAATCACCCCTGATTGATACCATTCAGTAATTAACTACCCTTAATTATTCCATCAAATAAATTAATTACTCGTTAATTAATTTTCTTTAAATTAATCCCTTGATTGATTATACAAGTGATTATACTCCAATTACTTTCACCATTAAATCATCTTCAGTTAATTACATCAAGTAATTATCATTAGTTACTTCTCTAAGTAATTATATTTATCGCATCATCAAATAATTAGTTAAATTAATCAAACTTAATTAATTAACTTAAACAATTCATATTAAACTGAATTAATTACAATAAGTAATTAATTCCTTAATTACTTCCTTTAAGCAATTGTACTTAAACAATTCTCAATTGATTACCTTAAATTAATTAATTTATCTAGCTATTAAAATTAATCCCATTAATTAATTATTTAAAAATCTTAGTTAATGACTTTCATTAACTATTTACAATTCTTTAATTACTTTTCTAAAGCAATCAACTAAGAGTTACAAATTTTAATCTTCAATTACTCATTAATTAATCCTTAATTAATTAATTAATTACCAATCATAAATTTTAAAGTTTAGTCCTTATTTAATTAATGATCCTTAATTACTAATTAATTTATCTCAATTTAATCAGCTTAAACCTAAATTAACTAATTTTAAATTCTTAATTACTTACCCAATTAATTCAAGTCATTAATTATCCATTTAACTAATTTAATAATTACCAATCATCAAGTCTTTAATTAAAACATTTTTTTTAAATAATGATCAAATTATCACTAACAAGGTATTTAAAACAATTTAATTTAAATTTTACTTTTAAATTTCGTTTTAAATTTAAGATTTAAAATGAAACCAATTTAACTTTAACAAAGTTCGTACAATTTCAAAACTCTTTTAATTTCATAAGTGTAACGACCCGATATTTTCAACCATTCGCATCAATTATAAGTGTATAGGTAGACAATCATGCCGGAATAGAATTGCTCAAAATACCGCGTTGTAAATAAAAATTTGACAAATCTCAGAATATACAGTAAATAAAAATCACAGATCACAGATCACAGACACAGAGTAATAATAATGCAGCGGAAGTAAAAGAAATAGTAGTTCATGAAGCTACTATATAAAAATTTCAGAGTTACATAAAATACATCAGAAGAAATAAAGTACAAAGGAAGTCTCAATATATAGAAATCTACTAATACAATAGCTGGAAAGGACCAACAGACTGCAAAAGATAAAACTTAACAAATAGATAATCTCCAGCGATTCAAATCTCCAGAAAGTGGAAATCCAAATCTGTGAATACTCAAGATGACTCGAGGGTAAATAAAAATACAAACACTCGAGTCAGGACATACATACTTATACAATGTAAACCAACTCAAGTGAACTGTAGAAAAGGTACGAGTAACTTAGAGAATGCTTGGGACCGCCCATCCTCTAAGGATCCGGTAAACTATTTACTATGTAGTATATTGCGCTATATACGGTAGTGTCTAATCAGTAAAGTATAATCATATAGAAAATAGAGTTAAGGGGATGGTGAACCTTAACGTGGTCGGATCTTTAAAACCAAAATCGTAGTGGGCTCGATATAAGGAGATGACACGGCACGCGAGGCAATGCCAGGGTGGATACACCGCTCGCACTCCCAGACCGGTGGTGACGGCAAGCCAGCAGCTTCCGCCCACCTCGAGCAATACCCCTGAATCAAAGTGGCGCCACATATCGAATCACAAAAGTAATAGAATGGTTTTCGAAGAAGCATGCTCGATGAAACGGTGCGACCCTCTGTGTAGCCCGGTATAGCTCCTGTTTTAGTCATTTATGCCAACTCACGGGAGTTGGGTCCACATAATATACCTCGAGAACGTCGCCACCATCGTACTTCATTCTGTAAATCTCCACCGCATACACAGTTGTTAAAGTGGTTTTCGGTATTGGCCGGCTATAAGACAATATCTGATCCCGGTCTCTTTAACAACCAATCGTTATTATAACCCGTAGAACTTTAAAAAAATATTTTATACTTCAAAATAAAATATCATGTCAGCCCAAATCTTTATCAAAATAAAGATTAAATCATTTCCAAACCATTTCAATATATCATCATACCATATCTTTCAATTCAAATATTTATCAAAATAAATATCAAGTCATTTCTAACCATTTCAATATATTAAATTATCATATCCTTTAAAAACTTCCTTTCAAATCATTTTAATACATCAAAATATCATAACCTTTCAAAGCTTCATTTCCAAAATATCGTATCCTTCAGAACTTCCTTTCAAATCATTTTAATATCAAAATGTCATATCTTTCAAAACTCCATTTTTCAAATCATTTAATATCAAAATATCATATCTCTCAAAACTTCGTTTCAAATCATTTTAATATATCAAAATATCATATCTATCAGTACCACATTTCAATCATTTTAATATATCAAAATATCATATCTTTTCGAAACCACATTTCAATCATTTTAATATATCAAATAGTTATATTTCAAAACAAATTAATTCATTTTAAATCATAAAAATGAAGTTATTACATTTAATAATTAAATTCCAAAAATTTAAACCTTTCAATGTTCATTTATGCACTTAAACTTATTAAAACAATGAAAATTCAAGTTTCGCAGCATTTGGAAAATGCTACAGAAAGTTACATTCAAAATAATTCAATTTAACAAAAGATAGCATTTAAAATGTTGTTATTTAACTTCAAATATTCAATAGAATTTAACAAACACTTTTTTTTATTTAAATTATTTTTAAATTATAAAATCATACATTTCACATTTATAAGCATCATTTAATTTTCCTTAAATTCATGATTTTATAAAGTTAAGTTTCCTTTCAAAAATCAATATTTATTAATAATTCACTTATTAAATTTCAACATTCATATTTAAATTCATTACATTAAATTTCAACTTAACACTTAAGTTCAAATTCTCAAATATAACTTAGTTTTATTTTTATTTACTTAACTAAATTCCACTTTTAAGTCAATTTCATAAATTTCCAATTTTAGTTATATTTCAAAATTTCAACTTAAATATTCATTCATTTCAACTTTATTAAAAATCATTAATATGATATAAAATCACTTTAAATTCATTTAAATTCAAAATATCATAAATTTATCATATTTTTAAATTCCATTAAAAATTAAATCAAAATTTCCAAAATAACTTACATTTTGGTTTTCTAACTTTTCCATAATTTATTTAACATATAGATTTCCAGAAAATCAATAATACTTTACAAAAATTATATTTTTATTAAATTTTAAATCAAAATATTATAGTAATTAAATTTCTTAAATATTTTAAACAATTTAGAAAACATATTTTAACTACGGGCCTGTATATAATTATCTACGCTAGGTAAAGTGATACGGGTAATATATCATTTCAACCCGTAATTTACAAAGAAAATCCGGGTTATATCATTTCAAACCTGCAGTCCCAAGTAAATAAAATAAATTAAAAATCGCTCAGGCCTATCATTTCAGCCCATAACGATTTTTCCTTATTCTAAAGTCCATTCGGGTATGTATCATTTCAACCCATAGTGATTCTAATCTAAAGCGAACTTGCAGTGTGTTGGACAGATAAAATAAACAGAATAGCATGAAATAACAGTAACATATAACATAATAGGTGTAATAACAGGTGTGAACATCATATGATAATAATATAAGCGTTATAACATGATCATATAATTCTACAGATTCATAGGGAGTCAATTTTACTTATATAAGTACATAATGTCTGGTGAGAAATACTCACTTTTTTTTGAAGATATCAGTTAGAATGACACATCGGATCCAGAAGGCATGACCTTTAATTTGAATGGAGAGAAATAGCCAAGATATCATCTTGTAAACAACCCCAAAACAAGACAATACAACTTATGAATATTCAACCAAAGTATATTGAAATAAATTGAAATTGAAAGGCAACAAAGGCCAGATAACTTGACCTTGCTACAACCATTCAAAAGCTCGACTAAGGGGTTCGTTTTCTCAGCCATGATGATGACATGAGTGTGGGAGAGACAAGGTTAATTGCCTTGAATACATGAGACAAAACAATACTAACTAGTTACAACACGAATTAACATCAAACAACATAAGAATTCAGTTCCCAAATCAACAACAATTGACTTGCACTTGTTCTCAACTTTACATGGATCAGTTATGGACGGGATTGGTTCATCCAAGGCATGCACTAAGGTCTAGTTTGGGTCCAAATAGGGTCGGCCTAGGTTGGTTCAAAGGTGAATGGGCATAGGTGCAACAAAACAACAACTACAAGGCAAATTCATCACTTCTATGCTATAAATGGGTTTGGCCATAGGCTCTAGGGGCATGGCCAGTGGGTCCAGGTGGTGGTGGGTGATGTGGCAGAGGGTGGAGGTCAGGTCAGAGGTGGTGGTGGTGGAAGTGGCGGCTAATGGTTGTAGAAGGTGGTGCTAGCAAACTAGGTTCGGTTTATGTAAATAGGTGATGGTTTTGTGCATTTTTGGTATTGTCTCTTGCTAAGGTGGGTTCGGCCTGGTCATGGTGATGGACTAGAGGGTTGGTTGATCAGAGAAGGAGGAGGTGGAGGTCAGCCTAGATCTGGTTGAGGAGGAGTGGAGCCATGAAGTAGAGAACAAGTTGCAAAATCACATAGAAAAACTAGAAAATAAGAGAAGAGAAGAAGATTTTACCAAATTTTTGCAAGATGGAGGCCATGGTTTTTTTTTAGGGTTGAGAAGCTTTGAAAATACGTGAAAAAGATAATAGAATGCAGCTGAAAAGAATAGAGAAAGGTACGGACAAAATAATTGGTGTATTGATTGAAAAAGAAACGGTAAAAGAAACGTCTTAGGAGGTGAAACGACTTTACGTTTCAAAGCTTTTAGAACCTTTCAAATTTCTTATATATGTTTATATAACTTGATATTTATGGAATTAATAATAATCCCAGATAAAATTTCGAAGATTTATCAAAATATAAAAATATATATAACATTTATTAATTATATAAAATTAAATTAAGGAAAATAGCTAAAAACAGTAAACTAATCTAGAAAATTTGAAATGAAATGAAATAAATTTCAAAAAATTCATATGAGCTTGTAATATATTTTAAAACATAAATAATAATATAAAATAAAATTACATTCACAAAAAAAAAATAGATTTAACTAAAATTTTAATGAAGAAAATTGCAGAAAATAAGAAAACAGCTTTGAAAAAAGAAATCAACACAGTAAACTTTGGAAAAATCATAACATCACTTTAAAAAATATTAAAAGACAAAATATACTTGAAATAACCCATTAACACATAAGAAAAAAAATTAATTTTAAAGAAAATAGAAAAGGATTTAAAGAAATTGCTTAAAAATCCAAAACAGTGTCTAGAAATTACAATAAATCACCATTGACTTTGGAAAATTGTTTACTTCATTTTAAAATTATTATAATACAAAGATATACATAAAATAACATATTAAAATAAAATATGACAAAGAAAATAAGATTTATATAATTTATAATAGACAAAATTGTTAAATAAATCAAATTACACTGAAAATTGAAATGTACATAACTTTTACAGTTTAAGTCCATTTTCAACGAAAAAAAAGCAATGTTCAAGTTATTTTATTTACTTTCATAATAAAAGATAAAATTTAAGAATTTTAAATAATTTAAATTTGAAGTTTAAAAGTCAAAGTTTGAATGGTTTGACCAGAAATTCACTTTACAGTAAAATATTCAAATTATACTAGTTTGAACTATAAATCACTTAATAATCATCATTTATATTTAAAAATGAAACGTTTGAAATAAAACAAATTTAAAAATAAAAGAAAGTCGAATTTAAATAATATACAAAAATCTAGGGTTGTTACACTCTCCCTCGCTCAAAACTTTTCGTCCTCGAAAAGGGATGAGGTACGGAAAAGCACAGAAAAAGATAAAGTGAAATGGGATTCAGATAAGATGACAAGAAGATTGAAATTATACCCGATAGCTGTTGTTATAGGTAAGTTTAACAAGGTGCAGATTTATCAAAGATTATAGAAAGATTTCTAAACAGAAAGATTATAGAAAGATGCATATACCAGTCTATAGCAAGATAAGGATGATAAGGACAACCAAAAGATAGTTTGAAAAAAAATCAAATTAAGGAAATAAATTTGAAAGCATGGAAATTTCAACTTAAATAGAGAATAAATCTTTTACACAAGTTAAATAAATCTTAGCTATCCCAAATTTCATTATCTTATTATCCAATCATCTTAAATTAACAATTTTTAAAACCATGGGTTTGAAAAATAATCATTTATTGCACTCACAATGTACTTAATAAATTTTATTCTTCTTTATTCCTAATTAAAATTAATTTTATTCCTCTCAATACATACTTACACTTATTATAACTACTTTCTTTTATTCTTGGTTCTTTTAAAATTATTTTATTGTAGGTTATTCAATCACCCTTTATTCTATTTACCTCTGTTAATCATTTTATAATTAAAATACAAGTGTATAACATTTATTATAACCACTCAAATTTTATTTATAAAAACTTTTTATATTGTATATTATCCAATTACATTGTTAACTTCTAAAATTAAGGTAAGTTATATTGGAATGCAATTGAGTATTATACAAATAAAACTTTCCAATTCAATTATCTCAGGTTTGAATTATTTATCCAAAATTTTTGATTTTTTTTATAATTGAAATTATTTTTTAAAAATAAAATTTAAGAATTAAATTTTCGATTTCTTCAAACCATTTAGAGATAACTAAAGGTATGTACATAGTTTATCAAATCAAATTTAAATCATATATCTATATATATTATAAATCAAGTCATATTTTAGAAATTCAATTCAAATCAATTTGATTTACCAAAACAAAGCTGTAGTAAGTCTACAGAGCGGTCTCTTCACTTCGAAACTCGAAAATGAACGTTGATGATGTCGCGATCATCACCGAAGTTATTTTCCAGCGACAAAGAGAAGAGCATTAATTTTTAAACTTTAAAAATCCTTTGGAAACATATTCTTATTCGAAAATACTTTAAATAATATGACCTTTTAAAACTTTAAACACAAAGTTTGAAACCATCAGAAATTAAATTTTCAAATTCCTTGTTCTAAATTCATTTCGGTTTCCAAATCAATTTATAACTATCTATAAATTCATTTATAGAACAATAAATGATAAATTAAGTATTATCATTTCAAATAATCAATTTTAAATCAATTTATTAAGTTCCAACAATTTACTTATATATCAAAATTTATTTCATTAACCAAATTTTAAAATAATATTGTGTCAGTTTGTTCCGTCAAAGTGTTTGGGAAATCTTATCGATAGCGTTGATCAGACGAATCGATCAGAAACCCAATTCAACGTCAACAACTCAAACAACACAATATATAAACAAAACATAGATTTACAAGTACAATCCAAAATGTTTGAAGATAGGTTGGAAACAAAAGACAAGGTGATTAAATAACAAATAGGGAGGTGGATAAACTTAAATAAATTACGAGCAACCTTAACCGCGTCAACCGTGACTTAAAGAATAAGATCAATGTGGATTTTTCTGGGGTAAATCTACAATCGATCTCAAGAGTTAGAGTTTGGAATAACCAAAAGATATTAGCATCTAAACCAAGGATAGATATAAATCTCTAGTGAATCGATGCTAATTGTAAAGGAGTTTCACCCTTTTACAATTCAATTTTAGGGATTGGCGGGACTGCCAACTCAATATAAAGATCATTCGAAGCGGAGTTATGGGATACTCCAAAATCAAAAGAAGATGAATAGTGAGGGACACGAATGGATTTTGGAACCGCATGGAACGTTCCAAAATTCAAAGGAAACCGAATTGAAGAAAAGGAATTCAAGCTCGAACGAAAGTGATTCTGAAATTAAATCTACTCTATATACTGAGTTTTGCCTAAAACTTGGCTCTGATACCAACTGTAACGACCCGCGCCAGTGGGGTAACACCCACCGTAGCATACATTGGTACCTGTGTTCTGCCTTTACGGCCAGCCTCTCGACTGCACCACCAACCCCCGCGGGGACATGTAGGAGTAAGAGTCAACCGTTCGCTACCAAACCAAGAAGCGAGAACCCCCTATCATGCTGCACCCTCCAAATGCAATGGCAGACACACATGTCAGAATTGAATTGCTCAAAATACCGCGTTGTAAATAAAAATTTGGCAAATCTCAGAATATACAGTAAATAAAAATCACAGATCACAGACATAGAGTAATAATAATGCAGCGAAAGTAAAAGAAATAGTAGTTCATGAAGCCACTATATAAAAATATCAGAGTTACATAAAATACATTAGAAGAAATAAAGTACAAAGGAAGTCTCAATATATAGAAATCTACTAATACAATAGCTGGAAAGGACCAACAGACTGCAAAAGATAAAACTTGACAAGTAGATAATCTCCAGCGATTCAAATCTCAAGAAAGTGGAAATCCAAATCTGTGAATACTCAGGCTGACCCGAGCGTAAATAAAAATACAAACACTCGAATCAGGACATACATACTTATACAATGTAAACCAACTCAAGTGAACTGTAGCAAAGGTACAAGTAACTTAGAGAATGCTTGGGACCGCCCATCCTCTAAGGATCCGGTAAACTATTTACTATGTAGTATATTGCGCTATATACAGTAGTGTCTAATCAGTAAAGTATAATCATATAGAAAATAGCGTTAAGGGGATGGTGAACCTTAACGCGGTCGGATCTTTAAAACCAAAATCGTAGTGGGCTCGATATAAGGAGATGCCACGGCACGCGAGGCAATGCCAGGGTGGATACACCGTTCGCACTCCCGGACCGGTGGTGACGGCAAGCCAGCAGCTTCCGCCCACCTCGAACAATACCCCCGAATCAAAGTGGCGCCACATATCGAATCAAAAAAGTAATAGAATGATTTCCTAAGAAGCATGCTCGATGAAAGGGTGCGATCTTTTGTGTAGCCCGGTATAGCTCCTGTTTTAGTCACTTATGCCAACTCACGGGAGTTGGGTCCACGTAATATACCTCGAGAACGTCGCCACCATCCTACTTCATTGTGGAATCTCCACCGCGTACACAGTTGTTAAAGTGGTTTTCGGTATTGGCCGGCTATAAGACAATATCTGATCCCGGTCTCTTTAACAACCAATCGTTATTATAGCTCGTAGTTATAACTTTAAAACAATATTTTATACTTCAAAATAAAATATCATTTCAACCCAAATCTTTATCAAAATAAAGATTAAATCATTTCCAAACCATTTCAATATATCATCATACTATATCTTTCAATTCAAATATTTATCAAAATAAATATCAAGTCATTTCAAACCATTTCAATATATTAAATTATCATATCCTTTAAAAACTTCCTTTCAAATCATTTTAATACATCAAAATATCATAACCTTTCAAAGCTTCATTTCCAAAATATCGTATCCTTCAGAACTTCCTTTCAAATCATTTTAATATCAAAATGTCATATCTTTCAAACTCCATTTTTCAAATCATTTAATATCAAAATATCATATCTTTCAAAACTTCGTTTCAAATCATTTTAATATATCAAAATATCATATCTGTCAGTACCATATTTCAATCATTTTAATATATCAAAATATCATATCTTTTCGAAACCACATTTCAATCATTTTAATATATCAAATAGTTATATTTCAAAACATATTACTTCATTTTAAATCATAAAAATGAAGTTATTACATTTAATAATTAAATTATTGAATTCCAAAAATTTAAATCTTTCAATGTTCATTTATGCACTTAGATTTATTAAAACAATGAAAATTCAAGTTTCACAGCATTTGGAAAATGCTACAGAAAGTTACATTCAAAACAATTCAATTTAACAAAAGATAGCATTTAAAATGCTGTTATTTAACTTCAAATATTCAATAGAATTTAACAAACACTTATTTTTTTTATTTAAATCATTTTTAACTTATAAAATCAAACATTTCACATTTATAAGCATCATTTAATTTTCCCTAAATTCATGATTTTATAAAGTTAAGTTTCCTTTCAAAAATCAATATTTATTAATAATTCACTTATTAAATTTTAACATTCAAATTTAAATTCATTACATTAAATTTCAACTTAACACTTAAGTTCAAATTCTCAAATATAACTTAGTTTTATTTTTATTTACTTAACTAAATTCCACTTTTAAGTCAATTTCATAAATTTCCAATTTTAGTTATATTTCAAAATTCCAACTTAAATATTCATTAATTTCACATTTCAACATTATTACAAATCATTAATATGATGTAAAATCACTTTAAATTCATTTAAATTCAATATATCATAAATTTATCATATTTTCAATGTTAATTTAAATTCCATTAAAAATTAAATCAAAATTTCCAAAATAACTTACATTCAGGTTTTCTAACTTTTCCATAATTTATTTAACTTATAGATTTCCAGAAAATCAATAATACTTTAAAAAATTATATTTTTATTAAATTTTAAATCAAAATATTATAATAATTAAATTTCTTAAATATTTTAAAAAATTTAGAAAACATATTTTAACTACGGGCCTGTATATAATTATCTATGCTAGGTAAAGTGATACGGGTAATATATCATTTCAACCCGTAATTTACAAAGAAAATCCGGGTTTTATCATTTCAAACCCGCAGTCCCTAGTAAATAAAATAAATTGAAAATCGCTCAGGCCTATCATTTTAGCCCATAACGATTTTTCCTTATTCTAAAGTCCATTCGGGTATGTATCATTTCAACCCATAGTGATTCTAATCTAAAGAGAACTTGCAGTATGATGGACAGATAAAATAAACAGAATAGCATGAAATAACAGTAACATATAACATAATAGGTGTAATAACAGGTGTGAACATCATATGATAATAATATAAGCAGTTGTAACATGATCATATAGTTCTACAGATTCACAGGGTGTCAATTTTACTTATATAAGTACATAATGTTTGGTGAGAAATACTCAATTCTTTTTTTTTTGAAGATATCAATTAGAATGACACAATGGATCTAGAAGGCCCGACCTTTGATTTGAATGGAGAGAAATAGCCAAGATATCATCTTGTAAACAACCCCAAAACAAGACAATACAACTTATGAATATTCAACCAAAGTATATTGAAATAAATTGAAATTGAAAGGCAACAAAGGCAAGATAACTTGACCTTGCTACAACCATTCAAAAGCTCGACTAAGGGGTTCGTTTTCGCAGCCATGATGATGATATGAGTGTGGGAGAGACAAGGTTAATTGCCTTGAATACATGAGACAAAACAATACTAACAATATAAGTTACAACACGAATTAACATCAAACAACATAAGAATTCAGTTCCCAAATCAACAACAATTGACTTGCACTTGTTCTCAACTTTACATGGATCAGTTATGGATGGGATTGGTTCAGCCAAGGCATGCACTAAGGTCTAGTTTGGGTCCAAATAGGGTCGGCCTAGGTTGTTTCAAAGGTGAATAGACATAGGTGCAACAAACAACAACTACAAGGCAAATTCATCACTTCTATGCTATAAATGGGTTTGGCCATAGGCTCTAGGGGCATGGCCAGTGGGTCCAGTGGTGGTGGGTGATGTGGAAGAGGGTGGAGGTCATGTCAGAGGTGGTGGTGGTGGAAGTGGCGGCTAATGGTTGTAGAAGGTGGTGCTAGCAAAATAGGTTCGGTTTATGTAAATAGGTGATGGTTTTGTGCATTTTTGGTGTTGTCTCTTGCTAAGGTGGGTTCGACCTGGTCATGGTGATGGACTAGAGGGTTGGTTGATCAGAGAAGGAGGAGGTGGAGGTCAGCTTAGATCTGGTTGAGGAGGAGTGGAGCCATGAAGTAGAGAACAAGTTGCAAAATCACATAGAAAAACTAGAAAACAGGAGAAGAGAAGAAGATTTTACCAAATTTTTGCAAGATGGAGGCCATGATATTTTTTTAGGGTTGAGAAGCTTTGAAAATACGTGAAAAAGATAAGAGAATGCAGCTGAAAAGAATATAGAAAGGTACGGCCAAAATAATTGGTGTATTAATTGAAAAAGAAACGGTAAAAGAAACGTCTTAGGAGGTGAAACGACTTTACGTTTCAAAGCTTTTAAACCTTTCAAATTTCTTATATATGTTTATATAACTTGATATTTATGGAATTAATAATAATCCCAGATAAAATTTCGAAAATTTATCAAAATATAAAAAATATATAACATTTATTAATTATATAAAGTTAAATTAAGGAAAATAGCTAAAAATAGTAAACTAGTCTAGAAAATTTGAAATCAAATGAAATAAATTTTAGAAAATTCATATGAGCTTGTAATATATTTTAAAACATAAATAATAATATAAAATAAAAGTACATTCACAAAAAAAAATTAGATTTAAACAAAATTTTAATGAAGAAAATTGCAGAAAATAAGAAAACAACTTTGAAAAAAAGGAAATCAACACAGTAAACTTTGGAAAAATCATAACATCATTTTAAAAAATATTAAAAGACAAAATATACTTAAAATAACCCATGAACACATAAGAAAAAAAATTAATTTTAAAGAAAATAGAAAAAGATTTAAAGAAATTGCTTAAAAATCCAAAACAGTGTCCAGAAATTACAATAAATCACCATTGACTTTGGAAAATTATTTACTTCATTTTAAAATTATTATAATACAAAGATATACATACAATAACATATTAAAATAAAATATGACACTGAAAATAAGATTTATATAATTTATAATAGACAAAATTGTTAAATAAATCAAATTACACTCAAAATTGAAATATACATAACTTTTACAGTTTAAGTCCGTTTTCAACGAAACAAAAAGAAATGTTCAAGTTATTTTATGTACTTTCATAATAAAAGATAAAATTTAGGAATTTAAAATAATTTAAATTTGAAGTTTAAAGGTCAAAGTTTGAATGGTTTGACCAGAAATTCACTTTACAGTAAAATATTCAAATTATACTAGTTTGAACTATAAATCACTTAATAGTCATCATTTATATTTAAAAATGAAATGTTTGAAATAAAACAAAATTAAAATAATTTAAAAATAAAAGAAAGTCCAATTTAAATAATATACAAAAATCAAGGGTTGTTACAATAAGTTAAAGAATTATTCACTTAATATGGAAGTTTAAAAGAATTTAAAACCCAATTTCATTTTAAACTCAAATCGATTTAAAAATTCACTTTATTGTTCAAACTGTTTAAAATAATTTAAAATCTTCTTTTATTTCAAAATAAGATTCAAATTTATATTTGAATCCAGATTTACCCCTTTATTTTAAACTTCACTTACAATTTAAACTTTACTTTTAAAAATCCAAACTACTTAAGCCATTTTAAGGTAGAAAAACAATTTAAATAAAAACTTTATTTATGTTTAAATTAGGATTTAAAACTAACTTGAACCAGATTAAACTTGGATTTAACTTATTTTTAATCTTTGCTTTTTATTTAAACTTAGCTTTAAAATTCTATTTAAAAATTTAAAGACAGGATAACAGGTTTTCTGTAAAACCTGTAGCACATGTTTAACCCAAGGCAATAATCAATTGCTTCGAGTCAAAACCTACTTCACTACAAGCAATACCATAGGCTACTTCGAGTCAGTTACGTCGTCAACTCGAAACACCCAAATCCAAACAAACTTCACCTGAACAACATGCCGTGCACGTGCACAGGCTAGCCACCCCTCTCTGACCATCCACGGCGATCTCTACAAGTCATCGATCATTTCCAGATCAACCCACAACTATCTGAATCCAACTAACGACCAAAAATAAAAAACGAGACTTGTACCCAATCCTGGAAACAAGAATACAGGAAACACCCAAAACCTGGAACGCCTTCTTCTTCGATCCTCCGACCACCGGATGTTCTGAAATCACGGCCACACCATCACCGACGCTTCCTCTACCCTCACCCAGTACCTTGTCGCACTCGATCGACTAGAGAAGACGTGTCGATCAAAATACGCAGCCTAGTTAAAACTAGGTTTAAGTTTTTTCAATTCCTCGCCGCCGCCGCCGCTGTGGCCTAATCCATATCCTACCATTTTTCTCAGAACCCCTGCTCATTTTCTATCACCAGAAGAAACCCCGGTCTCCCCGAACCTCGAGATCACCAGAAACTACCCAGAAATCAATTTCTGGTTAAACCAGAAATACACTCCAAACCCTATACTAAAAATCATGATTTTAGTTTCAAAAATCGAGTTTTAGTTAAAGAAATTGATTCACATTCCTGAATTCGTGAATCATGACAATTAAAATTTGACTTATTTCGAGATTGTACTGTTATTTTTCATTTCCAGAGACAATACCATTTTGTTTTAACTTAAACAATTTTCTAAACTTTAACTATTAACAAATCAAATAGATTTTGTTTGAATCTTATATCCTAACTTAGATTAGATAATGGGTTGATGATTTTTTTTGAATAAATCTTGAACCAAAAAAAAAAGAACTAGTAACAGAGAGGTTACAGGAGATAAACATATACACCTTCACATCCGTATATATATAGACAATTTATCAAACATTTATATATTCATACCAAAATGCATATATTCCAGAACTCATCATACAACCAAATTCAATTTAAAGCTTTTAAAATGTGATGTTACTCACTTTGCTTTGAGAATGCACAGAGCACTATTTTGAACTCTTTAAGACTGGAAAAAAATATGCTTTTTGCTTTGATTTCCTGCTAACATCTTTGCTTTAGATTATTGAAGTAGTTTAAGTTTGTAAAAAAAATAAAAATTTACTTATGTTTCTGGTTAGATATGTTGAACGAATTGAAATGAGAAGTATTATATATAGAGCAGGGTTTACAGGGTTTGCATAAGCTAGTACAAACAATTTCTTTTTGATCGGAGATTTTCTTTACTTTTTCTTACCAGGCAAGATTTGGTTTTGGAGGCTGAAATGATTTTTCAAACATCTCGAGTTGACTAATCGTTGTGCTGAGATGATGGTATTAAATGCTAATGTCTTTTATGTTTCTTGCTTAGCCCTTTGATATGTCAATATTTTCCTTTTTGTCCTATTCCATACTTATCTTCTTTTCGTATTTTGTTCTGCATATTATTTACAAGCAACATATCTAAACTTTCCATACAATATTCTTTAACCTGGTTTGTTTATCTACTTTATGCATGTACATAGACATTTTTATTTATTATTTTGTTCTTGCTTTACATAACTACTTACAGGCTTCATTCTTAGCTTATTTTGTATGTAGATAGATCTTTTTTTTTACTTTGTCTTATTTCTAACTTTGTTTATTTGCCTGCATACTACTTTACATACATATTTCCTTTATTTCATTCTTGCTTGGATATGCCTTTATACTTTAGGTACATAATATAAAGTTGTTTAAGTCATTTGTTTAGGTTTATTACTTGATTTATATTCATATACTCTTTATACTTAAACAATTTACAGATTCACTTTTCTTTTTATTTTAGACTTAAACTATCCAATACTTAATTTACTTATTTTTTTTTATACTTATGTTATTA
Source organism: Allium cepa (assembly GCA_030765085.1). NCBI lineage: Eukaryota > Viridiplantae > Streptophyta > Magnoliopsida > Asparagales > Amaryllidaceae > Allium > Allium cepa. The sequence goes on from CM060943.1 coordinate 898,095,348, forward strand.
TCATTCATTTGATTTATGCTTGTGTCTAATATATTTAAGATTTGTTTTATTTTAAACATATTTGAAAGATGTTATTTCAAATTTACAAATCATAGCTTTCCTATCAAAATACACACACACACACACACACACACACACACATATATATATATATATAAATTTAAGATAACAATTTTTATTTATATTAAAAATCCATTTGTAAAACTATTACATTATCAATATAATATTTTGTCATTTTTTGGTGCGAGTTGTTGCCGATATGGCATTACTCCTTGGTTTTGGTCTTTGCGTGAGTTGTGAGTTGCTGAGGCGCCTTTGCCTCACACCTGTATTATCGTTGTAAAGTGGTACGACCACTATAATTCGATTTTCTGTACAAAATGATAATATTTTATTTTGTCTGCAAAAAAAAGAGTATGTCCGCATAAGTTAAACCATTCAATAAATTATATATATAATTATGTTAAATTATAAATTTTGTTTCAATAAATTAAACAGAAGTCTATTCGAGTTAAATTATTGATTTTTTAAAATTACACAATAAATTAAACAAATGTATAACTTAAATCGCTCAATAAATTAAACAAATGTATATGTAATTGAGATAAATTATAAATTTTGTTTAATAAATCAAACAAGAGTTTATTCGAGTTAAATTCTCTTTTTTCTAAATCATCCAAAAATTAAACAAATATATCGGTTAAATTAATCAATTAATTAAACAAATATATGGTTAACACAATTTTTTCTAAATTCAATAAATACAATAGCTGAAATACAAAATTACTTGTTACTAAAAAAAAATTGGTTAATATGTAGAGATCATCATTATATAGAGCCGCTACAGTTAATAATGTCGTAGAAAGAGAAAACCAAAGGTTGAAGTCACACGTTGGTAAGCAAGAAAAGAAGGTTGGATTGCTTACGAATGCTTTTTTACGGCGCTTTACAAACGAGGATATTTTTGGTGACGGTTATGGAGATGATGATGGTGGGCATGGTTCAGAGGAGTATGGAATATTTATGTTATTGTTTGGATGTTCAGTTTGTATATATGTGATAATATTGCTTGTATATTTGGTTTGTATTGTGATGGCATTGCTTGAATTTTTGGTTTGTATTGTGATGTATTGTTCGGATATTACGATGTCGGATAATACTTTTGATATTCTTATATTGGATAATATTTTTTGGCATATGAATTTGGTGGTATGTGATAGTATGGTATATGAATTTGCGATGTCAATATGTTATGTACAATGAATTTGAATATGAATTTGAATGTGTGATTGAGGTTAGAAATGCAGCAGAGGTACTGCAAATATATTTCAACAATAGCGTCGGCAAGGTGTCTGAATGGCGTCGACAAATCTGATTTTAACTTTATAATTGGACATCATGACGTCGTAAAATCCAAATTACACAATTTTAATAGTGATCCGCATGGCATCGCAATTGTAACGCTTGCGGATTTTCGTTGCCGAAAAACCGAAATGTTATGGGTTTAAGAAAGAAGAAAAGAAAAGGAAAAGAAAGAAGAAGAGATAAGAAGGTAGAAAATAGAGAGAAAAGAAAATATAGGGAAAAGAAAATGGAAAATAGAAAATAGGGAAAAGATGGAAATAGAGAAGAGATAGAAAATTTTTAAAATAGAAGAAAAAGAGAATAGAGAACATAGAACGGAACAGAAAACAACAGAACAACATTAGAATCTCACAATTCGCAGCGGAACAACATATAATAATAAATGAATAATCTTTAAACAAAGAACTATCAGTTATTACATATTATACATTTCATTACATCATATCATCAGAGTATACAACATCAAACAAACAGCGGAAAAAGAAGTACTATATAACTAGTAATACGCCATGCCATCCAGCTTGCCTCCAGCAACTCCAGAATATCCAGAATATCCTGATAAACCTAACTCTTGACTGCCCGTGTGGAAATTGGTGGGCACCCAGAGTTTAGGAAGGAAAACAATAAACTCCAAGTCAGTCATGTGACTGGTGTGAGAACTCAAAACAGTTTATTTATCTTTAAAATCAAAATAGAGGAATATTTTTAAATTCAATTCGCAATTCTTTTAAAAATGAGACTACCATAAGGCCTCCCGCACACACACACAATGCAAACGCAGAATCGGAGGAGATTTCTCCTTATGATAGTCAAAGATGCTTGATACGCATTTAAAATAACATTTGATATTATTATTAGTGTATAGTGTAGGAAAAATTCATTTCGAAAGTAGAATATAAATCTTAGCCAACATAGACATTTCGAACTATGCCTACTATAGCTACCATCCAAACAGTGGTGACCACCATAAGTGAATGGCAGGTTCTACAACTAATACCGTACAAGTTTCGTATTGGGAATTGGATTTCCAACGAATGATCAGGCCAAGGAACTTCCCATTGCCACATGAGAATGCCTCTGGATGGACATCCCCGAGAACCAAACCGGATCTCTACCAACACAAGGCCGGGTTACCCCTAACTGAGTAACAACTGACCGAATATGCCATCCCCCGATCCTTTGGGACCTTTATCACCGAGCGCTCGTAATCAATTCACACAATCATAACAAAGTGTTTTCAACATGAGTAAGTATCTGGGCTCCATACCATGATACCACCCTTTTCCAGAAGGAAATGGACACATCCTAAAGGGTGCTACCCCTCATAACCTTGCTGCTTCTTTCCTGTTTTGACCATTCACGGGGTGTGAGGCTCGACGAAGTCACGTCCACAAAAACATACTTTATACAAAAGCCATGCTTTGGGTCAACAAATGATCAACACAATGATCACAAGGATAGACGATCAAATAAACGATCCTATCACAAATAATCAACACAATGATCATTTACAGCTACACTCAGCATGCCACATTACCAAATTGGGAATATATCGCTGATAACTTCAACTATATAACCTCCGAGCACGTACGTCTCAGAGAAGGGTGTTAAGCTAAAAGAATAAATTCTCCGCCACCAACAGAAATATATTTGAAAGAAATCGGCTTTATATCTCAACTTGTAATGTCAGACATACAATCCATACAAGTCTGTTCCGGGCTCGAACAAAACCGAAGGCACTTACAAAGAAGTCCTTGCAATCCGGATATTCACAATCCTGATCGGATTCACCATCACATATGGAGAACTCAATACCGTAGCTACTCGGTGCAGAGTCAATCGACAGGTCATCCTATCGCTTTCGCAAATACCGGGTCTTCAACACCGATCTTCAATGCAATTCACAACGACGTATCACATATTCGGAATGGGTTATACGACCCCATGGTCCTTTCCCGGTTAACCCGAATAGTGAGCGCTTATTCAAAAATAAGTGTGGCATTCAAATTCAAACAAATCACATCAATTACCCATTCAAAGGGAAATATTGATAGTCGGTTATTGAACTATCAATGGATATGCACACATCACCAGATTCCAAATAATTTTCCAAATTATTTACTTTCCAAAATATCTTTACAAGATATATAATTTCAACACTTCAAAAATAAATCAATATTTATTTTTCTAACAAATTCTCCTTTTCATTCATAAATTCTTTAGCGAATTTATAATCCAAAATATCTATGAATATTCGATTTCAATTATTCATTTCAATTTATCTTTAAAAAGATAAATTCTCAAAACGTTTCATTTCACATTGGAAAAACATTTCCATACTTATTTATTCATAAGTAATTCACAAATTTTATTTATTTTCAACACTTAGAAAATATTCAATATACTTAAATCGAATTAAGTATATATTTCATTCTTTAAGGAAATCATTCTCTTAAACATATTTATTTGGGCCAAAACGAATGTTGCGTAAAACATCGTTACGACAACCCAAAATCACTAGTATAGGGATTCGAATTTAAAATAGATATATAAATCCCAATACTATACAAAACATTTCCTTTCGGAAATCATTTACTATAACAACAGTGTTATAGTCTACTATTTCCTTCTATTTCTCGAAAACGTCTATTTCAACAATAAATGTTGAAATCTATGGTTTCGAATTTCAACACATTTTAAAACATCGTTAGATCGTTTTAATTCTATTTAAAACATCACATTCTAAACATTTTCTTTAACATCTTATTCACTATTCAAAAACATGAATATACTACGTTAACACATTTCATCCTTTTATACATTTTATTTCAAGGGATTATTCACAGTTAAAAACGTGAATATAACTCCATTAATAGGTTTCAACAAATTTTCTTATCAAAATAAGTCATCTGCGAATTTATAAAACAACGTTATAAATTCCATTTCTATTTATTTATAAAAACTCCCTTTATAAATCTCCTTTATTAACCTATTCCAGTTTATAGCTAAATTATAAACTAAACGTTCATATTATAAGTTAAATACTTATAAATTATTTGTTTACAAAAACGTTCTTTTAAACTTCCCAAATTATAAATCTTATAACTTATAAGATTTAATGATTTATCCAAAACCATTCTTTAAATAACTTCACAAATTTTATAAACCTACTGTTTATAAAATTTCATTTATAACTTCACAGTTTATAATTCTATAAATTTCATTTATTTATGAAATTCATTTTCACTTCATTCAAACACTTATAAAAACTCGTTTTATAAGTCAATATTTCAATTTATAAATATCCGTTTATAAATCTCTTAATATAAATCAATTTATATTATTCTTTTAAACCGTCTTTAATTTCCTTTATAGTTTCACCATTTTGATTTATAAAATAATCAAATTTTATAAATCCTATTTTGAAACTTTTATAATATATTCAAAAATCCAATTTAAACTATTTTATAAAATCATAAATCCCCTATTTCTCAAAAATCAACTTTTAACTATATTTCACAAAATCATAATTTTTATAACTTTAAAAATTATAACGTTTATTTATTTAAAATGGATCAATTCCAAAAATATTTTATATTTTCAAAGATCACTTTAAAAATCATTTTAAAATCCCAAATTTTGGGTCCAATGATGCTACACACCAAATAGTCAATCACGACAACAACGATATCATATATCGATATGATAGTCCATCAAATATCAAAATATCTGAAATCAAAAATAAATACTGTTGAGGAATCCTGTTGGACCTCTCCAACCTGTTTTCCTGCATCCAAAAACATTAGCACAATACCAATTTCGCTCCAGTACGAAATTATCGCGGTATATGGGATTTAAATATTATCCGCTTAATAACGGCGTAATAGGGTCTCATCCGCTAAACAAAAAATGCGGGAAATCAACAATTGCAATATATGCATATGCCAATATATATATTGATATTATATATAATACCAATTTCACTGTTTATGAAATATTCGCGGTATATGTTTTTAATAAATAACATCCGCTTACTAACGGCGTATAATGTCTATTTTAACAATCAATAGATATCAATCATCATTCAAACATGCATTCAAATATTTTAAATCTAACTATTTAAAATAAAATCGAAACTGATTCGATTGAGTGAGAAGTTCTCACCTTGATTTTAATTTCCGTTTCAGCTTTTATTTCGAATAAAATTAAACGCGCGTTTAATTTTACCCAAAATTCTCACTAACTCCGATTGACTCCAAACCAACTCCATCGCGTAGTGCTCGTCCATACGATTCCAACGCAACTGGTTTCGCGCGTTTTCGACCTCGTATGAAAAGGATATGCATATTTGAAGTTTACACGATTTATATTTATAAACTAATTACAACATTAATTAATTTTTTTAACATACCCAAATCATAACCCTCCAACCTAAATCCTACGGCTCCCCTCTTTCTTCATCCCTCTCACGCATAAGCTCCAGTATACACGTTTCGCCGCCGAACCCATAATGATAATTAGGGTTAATTTTATCGATCACCTCGCTCCACTAGAATTTTATCAAGAAGTTGCAAATCGAAGCTCTTGACCTGAGCTACCCACGGCCAGAACACAGGCCAACTAGGCCCCCTCCCTCCTTGGGAAACGCGCACGCAAGGCAGCACGGTCGGCCCCCTGTAGCTCCCTCCACACGACACCAAACACGATCTCCACCGTTCACATCGAAGCTCTCGTTGTGATCTTCATCTTTGTAGTTGAATGTTTTTGACGAATGTTGACGGATTGGAAGGAATCAAAGGAGAAACGAGGAGAGGTGCTGGCCGTTTTTTACATTAGTGGCGGCTAGGGTTTTATTAGGGTTTTTATTTTTTTATTTTTTAGTTTATGAAGGGTGTGGGTGTGTATTTATAGGAAATTTTCGAACACTATTCATCCGGAAATTCCGAACTCCGATTTACGCGCCGAAACTGACGTACCTAGGGTTTATCCCGCGTTTCGGACACAATGGAACAGGTTTCGGAAGCTAATTCGGAAGTATGTGCGAGTTATGGCTGTAAACGCTCAATTTAAATTAAACCGATTTAAGCGATTTTCTAGGCGTTTTAATTTGTACAGGACAAACGGTAAATTCAATTGATACGAAATTTGAAACCTTACAATAATATCATATTACGGATCCGATGAAACTGGTTTCGTCGAAATCCGAGACTTTTTGAAAAATGGCTATTTTGACTCGCCAAATTTAAATTAAAAATAATTCGATGCGTTTCGAGCTGCCACGATCAAACGATAACTCCGATTGACACGAAATTTGAAATCCGGCAATAACTAACTATTACGGATCCAATAAAACTGGTTTCGTTCAATTCTGAGACGTTCAAAAATTGGCTATTTTCACTAGTCGATTTTAATATTAAAATATTCAATTTTCACAAATTAACTTTTAAATCGATTTTAAAAGTTCTAAAATATCGTTCTAACTTCAATATGATAAAATAAAATTTTACAAATCATATTTAACTCAATTTTCAATTATTTCCATAATTTAACGTATTAAATTATCGATTTAATTATTCAATTAAATCCAAAAATTCAAATAAAAATTTATTTGACTTATAAATTCACTTTTTAATATTTAAAATTAATTAAATATTCAAATTTTAATTTCTAAAAATTCTGGGTCGTTACAGCAATGGCGCTGGTAAAAAGGCATCGAAAAATCACTTTTGTATGGTGTTGGTAACAACCAGACGCAAGGCGTCTTCAAGTCGTTGGAATACATTTTTTTGACTTGTGTTTTACCGATGTCTTTTATGTCGTCGGCATCTAGTGTTTACCTCCGGCTAACGCCTTTTTCACGTCAGTAAATTGTCTTATTTTTTTAGCTGAATAGAAGAAGAGGGACACTATTTTGAATTTTTTTTTTATATTTAACTGTGTGTTGTTTTTTCTCGTTTTCAATTTAATTTCTTCCTTTTATTCTATATTTTACTCTATACAGGTGTTCAACTTTTGGCACAAACACTAGTTAATTCAAGGTCGCAGCTCAATATGAACCAACGTACATACAGTTTTCCTGATCGATTGAAAAAGTTATTTTGCTCTAGTTATAAGTTTGAAAACAATTAACTTTTGATATCTGAAGTTTAGTATAGATTCAAAAAAAAAGTTTGTCAGAAAATACGTTTTTCTTCTAACACATATATGTTCTACTTTTATTAAACAGACTTGACTTGCAATATACAGATCAAGTGCATGTAATAATAATAAAGTAGAGTGGCAAGAAATACACTCAAACTGTGGAAATGAAAACACTCAACTGAAATCGTCTCGTATTCTTACCAGTTAGATCAAAAACATTAATGAAATGAAAATTATAGATGCAGTGTACCTCACGTACTGCCACGGTGCTCTCCAGAACACGATTAGCATCGGTTTATTGGATCAAACATTGTATGCTGCATGTAAGGCAACCTTCACATACAAAAAAAAGCGTCGGAAGTCCCAATATTCCAAACACGTCATTTGGACCGTTGAGTCAATTGGGGAAACAATACGATGCCGTCGGACGCATCGAACGCTTCGTATCGTTTCTCACAGACCGCTACATTTTTTCCACTTTTTCCTCCCTCTTATTTATTCAACCTTCATTCCACCTCCACACCAGCACAGCGGTCACCTCCCCGATTTTCTGCAGTGCTATCTGATTCTCTTTTTAGGTATTTTTTACGTTCTGTGTTTACTTTGTTTCAGTTTATAACATATATTTTTCTACAAATTTTTTATAATACTATGTAAATTTCAGTTTTTAGCATGTTGCAAGGGTCTTCTGCTTCCTTTTGAGTCCATTGTTTTATGGATGTCCGAAAGGGAGAAAATTTTCACACTTATGCATGGAATTTTTTCTGGATAGAAGAAATTTCGTCAGCTAGTTTTATGCGTCGGTGACAGTCTTATTTAATGATAGATTGAATCTTGGCTAGTCTCGAGTACAAATGAAGAACAAATGTGACAACTTAAAACGTTCTAGGGTTGACTGGGATAGACTGCAGCAGCTAGGAGGGGAAATTTAGGATGAGAAGAATGATTACATGAACAGTCTCAAGAAGCGGTGGAATCCAATGCACGAATGTACAAGAGATTTAGAAAAGATTTCTCCTTTAAATTCAAAGATTTGGATCAGCGTTTTGAGGTTTCAGTAAAGGAGACTTGTACATTCTGATACTTCCTACTCCACCCTCTCAATCTTTGACTGTTGTCGATACGACTACAAGAACAAGGGCAATTCCGAAGGCTCGTTGCCGTCGACGGCCATCGCGAGCCATCGAAAATACCGTCGGAATACGAATCACTCATTTCGTCCACTTTCGACGGCTTCGATGAATGTATTACGACGGCTAGCGACGGCTCTTCCGACGGCACTTCCGACAGCAAAAGACACGTGGCATGAAAATTTTCCATTAAGCAGTCGCAGGCTATTGCAGGCCGTCGCAGGCTATTATAGGCGTCGCAAATTTCGCTCAGAAAGCCGTCAGAAGTTGTCGCTCGCCGTCGAAAGAAATGCCAATAGGCCGCCAGAAGCTGTTAGAAATCTGGGTAAATTATTTTTCTGCAGCACGGCATCATTTCCATACCAATATATAACACAATTCATCAAAATTAATATATCTGTCGGATATATAAGCTTGAATCAATGTCAATATCAATATAAAACTCAAATATCATCATATCAGACGAAAACATATTCAATCAATCCAAAATAAACCTTCCATCATCAGTTTCACCCATCCAACTCCAATATTTACATCCAACATTTATGTACAATATATATCCAACATCAAACTCCACATATCAACTCCACAAATTAACCATCAAATCAACCACACAAATCAATGTCAAACACCACATATCCATAAATTAATCTCACCATTATTTAATGTTTATATACACCAGTTTAAAAAACCGCAAATCGTACCTCAAGGCTCATCACCGGTGTAACGTTGCGACTTTTCGACGCTCGAAAACCGACATCAATACGTCCACTGTATCAACTGCCGAGCAATCGAAGGCCGGAAAACCGTACCGTTAGGGTTAAAGAAGAGGTAGAAGATAGAAGAAGAAAGAAAAAGAAACAGAAAACAATATCAGAATCTCACAATCCCAGCGGAACGACATATAATAGATAAATGAATAATCTTTAAGCAAAAGAACTATATCAGTTATTACATTACATCACATTACATTACATTACATCATCAGAGTGTACAACAACAAACAAATGACAAACAGCGGAAAAGAAATACTATATACTAGTGAATACGTCATGCCATCCAACTTGCCTCCAGCAACTCCTGAATTCCAGAATATCCTGATAACCTGACTCTTGACTGCACGGCAGGAAATTGGTGGGCACCCAGAGTTTAGGAAGGAAAACAATAAACTCCAGGTCAGTTATGGGACTGGTGTGAGAACTTAAAATAGTTTATCTTTAAAACAAAGAACATGATAATTTTAAAATAGATTCACAATGCTTTTTAGAAAATGAGACTACCATAAGGCCTCCCACACGCACGCACACAATGCAAACGCAGAATCAAAGGAGATTTCTCCTTATGATAGTCAAAGATGCTTGATACGCATTAAAAAGAAACATTTGATATTATTACTAGTTCATAGTGTAGAAAACATTTCGGAAGTAAAGATATAAATCTTAGCCAACATACGACCATTATCGTATGCCTACTATAGCTACCATGTTCAATACACTACACCAAATAGGTGTATTTGTAACGAATATAGTCATTATAAATGAAATTTATAACAGATATGGTCGTGAGCGGTACAGGCGTGAGGAATGCCGTTACAAATATTTATAACGGCCTCTACCCGTTATTAGATATATTACTTACCAACAGACTTTGTCGTTAGAAATCTAAATTTTTGTAACGAAAATGTTTGTTATTAGTTGCATCGATTTGTAACGGGTATTTTCCGTTACAAATTTCATCAATAGTAACGACTATGCTCGTTATAAATTTCGTCTTTAGTAACGAATATGTTCGTTACAGCTACCAAACCATGTAGAGCTGCATTTTTGCTAGCATTCACACTACAGAATTGTCTATTATAATGCAGTAGGTACATACATATCAAAAATTACAAAATTTCGATAACAATAAACAATTACGCATCCAAACATACAACTAAATTGTACAAATATTTGACAACAAATTAAAGGAAGATTCGAAATTTCACAAGTTCATAATACATAACTAAAGAGTATGAAATCAAAATATTACAAGTTCTAACATTACTTCAAAATAAAATTATCATATTCATTACCTAGAACAGTTGCCTCAACTTCTTTTCCACCAATCAACATTCAAAAAAACATACAAACAACAATCTCTACCTGACAACCGTCGACCATAGGAAATCATTCCTGAACTGCCTATTACAGCCTTGACCACTTTCGATACATACTTCTCTGCAATACTGTCTTACCACTGACCTGCTTCATCTCCATATCAAAACAACTTCATCACCTCTGTCCCCTTACTTCCACCAGTGCAACATCAAAACAAAAACATTCCAGCCTTGCCTCAATCATTATAAAAAAAATCCTCTGCCGGTTTCAAACTGTGGCCACCAAAATTGCCTTCACTTCCATCATTTCAATACCTCACCCCATATATCATATTGCTTCATTTCCACAACCACTGGCCTGCCTTGTTCTCTGCCTTGTTCACTCAAACATCACCAGAAATTCCAGTGCCTTGTTCTTTGTTTACTGTGCATCCCAGTGCATATCATATCACCTGAAAAGCAAACCAAACATCTAACTGTCACAATAGCTTCACCACCTGTCGACTCCAAGCCAGAACAACCTTCCCAATCGGTTGAACCGCCTCGCCCACACCAGCCACCTACTACTTTGAACTATAACAGTTCAAACCAGCCAAAACTCCAACCTTTGCCGCTTAACTACAAATTGCTGGAACATCAACAAACAAACTCCTTTCCACTAGACAACTCCACGACCAATCAAGCAACTGTCAACTCTCCTTCGACATCTTCAAACAACCACAAAAGATCCACAAAAAGAAACTGAGATAACAATTAATTTATGATAGTACTTTCACTAATAGTATGATACTCAGTCCATGCAATTATCGATTATAAGATATTCCAAGATTACCTTCTTATTTTCCATTCTTCTTGTATAATATGCCTGCAATCAAAACATATTCAAGTGTTAATAAAAATGAGAAAATTATCCAAAACACACAAACCCAACAGTACACTTATCTATATAACCATTGAATTAAAAGAAAATAAATAAAAAGAACAATGAACCTTTATAAGCTGGCCCTTTATAGATTCGGGCCCATATCCAACAACCTCGTCACAAAAAGCAAGCCTAAAATCTGTAATCACAAATGAATACAGAGTGGTTGTTGATTCTTCAGCTGCAAATGATGGAAATTGACTAAAAACTGAAGTGAAACATAGACTGAAAACTGAAGTGAAAACTGAGTTGAAAACTAAATTGAAAACTGAAGTGAACAAGCTTATTAAAACATCTAAGTGCATGATAACGTTCATTTATTAAAGAAAATGCACTTTTTAAGTCAGGTTATAGTCACATGAAAGGCTACTATATTGATATTATCGCTACATACGCATATTCCAATTTATAATCATCAAAAGGCAAAAGCTTTGAATCCATTGTCAAATGATTTCATTCCAAATTATGTGCATAACTATTAAGACTCGACCTTAGTGATTTAAACTTATTCATGTGATGTGACAAGGTACTTACTCCTGAGACGACAGGCTTCATTTGCCTCATAATCAACCTCTTGGTTGTTACCCTTCAGTTGAAAAAAGCACAGTTAGATATACAGGAAAATGAGTTTATCATTTACAAATAGAATTTGTACTCCCCTTCTCCAAAGAGGAATCAGAAATGCAAGAGAATGCATGATCAAGGAATAATTATGGTTATGGTGCACTGATTAGAAAGAAAAAAGAAAAACAAGCTCTTCTGTCTCCAATTGCATTGAAGTAACGACCCACAACTAACCTCAATGGAAAAAAGAATAATTGAATGCTAGCGAAATTCCAAAATCGAAGTGCAACTTTTATCTGATCAGTAGAGAAGAATGCAACTTATAGCTATTCAAATGAATTAAAGCTACGAAAATCCTAAATACACAGTTCAGCCTTTCTTGAGAAAAAAATTCAAGCTCTAATTCAATTTCCCTGACATTAAAATTTGAAATGCAAAAAAGGCTGAGTAATAAGCGAAAAAAAGTGTCTCTAAAGTAGGGGAAAGAGATCATTTCTGAAATATGTACTTCCCGTTCCCATGTAAGTTCAATGTGCAAAATTGATTTTTTGAATAGGTACATGCACTCACCAGCCACATTATTGTGTATACTTCTTAATATGTCAAGTTTGCAATATGAATTGAATGAAGAAGGAAGAATCAAATACAGCGAAAACATATTAAAGTCGACGGGGGAAGAAAAAAAACTCAATAAAGATTAAAAGGGTAAATTTTGTACCCTTCGAATATGTTGAATTCTGAATAAAGCAAACTGATCTATCAGATCCTGAACTTCATCATTGAGAGATCTCAAACGATTGCTAATACGCCATTTCCCTAAAACCTGTTTCATGGAAGGAAATAAAAAAGGCGACGCAACCCATAATGAATAAAAAAGTGTGAAAGACAGAGAACTACATATATTTTCAAACAATGGGAATGTATGTAGACTTATTGTCATCCATTAGCAACATATTAACAATCTATTACTTAAACCAAATGTCCTAAATGGATGCACCTTTTAAGATTGTAGTCATGCTTCGTAATATGTCAAGTGAGGTTTTCTTCATATATAATAGCTATCTATACAAACAAAATATTAAGGCTCATACCGACTCATGGCAGTATCAAGGAGTTGAAAGATTTTAACCATATGCAACTTGTACATAATCCAACGACCATGTGAAATTCATCTGGGAACCTAAACAACATTGCAAGTACTGTCATAATAGTAAAATTCTCTCACTTTAATCTATATTATGATATTTTTAGTACTTGTAAATAGAGTTCATATAATAGTGTGCCTATGTAGAGTATATGTAACTGATAACTTGATTCAAATATTGGAATTTGTCCCAGCAGCGACTATTGGTACATTCTGCATATTAAAATACACACATATTTCAAATCCATTTCTAATGTAAGTGTATTAAATAAGTGACTTTATATTGTTTAATTCATAGATAAGTGACTTTGCATGGACTTACGTCCATGCAAAATAAGAATTTAAAGTAAATTATATAAACCGAGGGGTATGCAGTGAGGATATATAAAAAAACTAATAATTCTGGAAATAGTGCCATAATGGTTTATAACAAACATAATAGAAGTTCACTTGTCCAGATGTAACAAAATATGTAACATTTGTTGTTATTGCAGGCTATTTGGGTTTGGTGCTTATAAAGCTATTTGTACTACTATTTTTCGACCTTCATTTTATAACATATAACTCTGCTTTGTAAATAATAATAAACCAAAGTGGTTGTTTTCTAGTTTATTAATAAGCAACTTTTTTCCTCGTTTATCATTTCCCACTATGCGATTTACGTTTCAGTCGACAGATTATCAACAGTTGATTGATTTGCAATTCAAAAATGACAGCATTGTTGAACAACAAATAGGATAATAAAAAATTAATGGATAATAAAATATTGTATAGTTATAGCTGCATAACTATTAAACAAAAGATCAGTAATCGGTGTTTTAATATAAAATAGAGGAGGGTAAGATAAAAAGGGAAAAAGATTTAATATGAATCAAGTGTTAGACCTCGATCAATTTGGTCAAAGTTAGTCACCTTATACCTACATTAAAAATTAAATACAAATCATGAGGGGGAAAAAACTTTTGCTCCATTCGTAACGCTGTTACAATAAATAGATAAATGAACCACTAACTGGCTTAGAAAAATCAAACACTTCCAAAGCCTTGCAACAAATGGATACACAAACAATTAACTTCCACTATGAAATCAAAGAAACAAAGAGAATTACGCAAGCTCAATCCCCGGTTTCTTGCTTTTAAACAAACTGTGAGAGGCCATGTATCTAAATACTGCAAACTACATTTGACTTCTTACTTTATCAACACCATCTAACGATCCCACTAAATATGAGACAATATTGTACAGATAAAATGCATATAGCACCATAGTTTGGTGGCCAAATGGCTTAATTATTTTACACATACTCATTGTTATTCTAGTTCTGCAATTATTGCCCAATATATAGATGTAACTTGCAAGTCATGATAATTCTTTACCATACAACGTTAATGCTTTTGAACTAGTAGTTGACCACTTAGATAATAATTACAGTACAATTGAATATATAAGGAACTTTCAACTAAGTACTGACGTAGAAGTTCTAAGATGGATTTAGCATTCAGCCTCAATTACAGATTGGCAAGAACATAACTGATAAGACAACTCATCTTTTTGCTTAAGAAAAGTAAAGATATAAGCATAGATTGACACTTCATTACATCACAAGTGCAACAAATAATAAACCATATGGTGAATTAGGAATATATACTTTTGTGTATAAACAACATAGAAGCAACTGATTTTGATAGAACACATGCATAATCAGTTGGCAGGGTCTATATTAAGCAACTGATTTTAAAATAAAGTAGTCAGATTTGAAAAAAGGCATGGTTAAAAGCATGAAATTTTCAAGTGAGTTTAATACATTTTCTTCACACAAATGGCGTTGTATTCTATAACAATCAACGGAAAAGAATGAATTGGGAACACATACTATTGTTGCACCTTTCTCTTCAAACTAATATTCCTAGTCTCTTATTCCAATTTGATGATTAAACTCAGAAACAACAGGCGAATGCACAATATACCTAATTTCAGAAAATAAATTAACGTTGAAGTAATTACTCGATTTGAATTTGAAAATTAATTTGCAATCGATTACCGAAATAGAACGCAACCCTAATCTTCTTTCATCTTCGTCAGATTGGTAGAATAAACGGCAGAGGTGGTGGTTGACAATGGAGGCGGAGGCGATGGTAGCTAGAGGAGACAGAGGCAGAGGCAGACAACGGACGCGGTGGTAGCCAGAGGAGACGAAGGCGGAGGTAGACAGCGGATGCGGTGGTAGCCAGAGGAGACGGAGGCGAAGGCAGACAGCGGATGCGGTGGTACAACAAAGAGGCAATTACCCTAGAACAAATGAAAGAAAGGAAAGAGGAAAAACGTGAAAGGACGAAATCTTAAACGTGAGAAATGGGATAAATAACAACAGAAGATAAAATTACAATTTTATCCATATTGCTTTTAATTATTTATGAAATTACCAAATTTAGTAACGGTTATAACCGTGATAAATGACCATAACGGAAATAACTGTTAGAAATTTATAACGGTTATTACCGTTACAAATTGAATGCGGAAAACTGTTACAAAATAGGCTGATTGGTGTAGTGGTAGCAGGTTACCGCCACATTCCATGGCAGATTATACAACTAAAACCGTATAAGTTTCGTATTGTTTCTTTGGATTTCCAACAAATGGTCAGGCCAAGGAACTTCCCATTGCCACATGGGTACGCCTCTGGAAAGACGACCCGAGAACCTAACGTTACGGTTAGATCTCTGCCAACACAAGGCCAGGTTACCCTTCAAACTGAGTAGCTACTACACGAATATGTCATTTCTCGATCGTAACCGATCTACATCCGAGGATCCTCGATTCCAACAACCACAAAGCAATAAATTTGCAGCAACAACATAGGTTAAGTATCTGGGCTCCATACCATGATACCACCTTTATCCAGAAGGAATGACATACACCAAAGGGCGCTGCCCCCGATAACATTGCCGCATCCTTCCTGTTTTGACCATTTCCGGTGTGTGAGGTCCGACGAAGTCTCGTCCATAAAGCCACGCTTTATACAAAAACTGTGCTTTGTTCAACAAATGCTCAACAGCACTTCGTATGCCACATTAACAATTTGGGAATGTATCGCTAGAACCATCAACTACATAACCTCTGAGGGTGTTAAGCTAAGAGAATAAATTCTCCGCCACCAACGGAGATATATTTGATAGAAACCAGCTTTACATCTCAAATTATAACGTCAGACACACATCCATACAAGTCCGTTCCGGGATCGAACAGAACCGAAGGCACTTCCAAAGAAGTCCTTGCAATCCGGATATTCACTAATCACGACCGGACTTCCCATCACAAAGGGTAATAAATTTCTATACCAGAGATCAGCCGATGCAGAAATATTCGACGGTAATCCTTCCGTTTTCACAAATATCCGGTCTTCAACACCGGTCATCAAATGCAATCCATAACGACGTATCACATATTCGGAATGGGTTATACGACCCCAAGGTCCTTTCCCGGCTAACCCGAATAGTGAGCGCTTATTCAAAAATAAGTGTAGCATTCAAATTCAAGCAATCACAACAAATACCTATTTGAAGGTAAATATTGATAGTCGAATTATTTAACTATCAATAGGTATGCTCAACATCACCAGATTCCAAATAATTTCCCAAATTATTTACTTTCCAAAATATCTTTACTAGATATATATAATTTCCACACTTCAAATTTGAAAACAAATTTCAAATCATTTCCTTATACGGGATATATTCATAAATCTTTATTCATTTTCATTCCAAAATGGTTCGTTTAAACCAATTAAATAAATCCTTACCGATTTACTTTATATTTATGTTCCAAATCCGTAAATTTATTCCCACACTTCAAAAATAAATCAACGTTTATTTTTAAACAAATTTCCCTTTCTTTTATAAATTCCATAGTGAATTTACAATTCCCAAAACATCTATGAATATACGATTTCCAAATCGATTTCTAATATTCATTTTCAATTTATCTTTAAAAGATAAAATCTCAAAATATTCACTTCATATTGGAAAACATTTCCATACTTATTTAATAATAATAAGTAATTTATAAATCCATTTATTTTCAACACTTGGAAAATATTCAATATACTTAAATCAAAATTAAGTATATATTTCATTCTTCAAGAAATCATTCTCTCAAACATATTTATTTGGGCCAAAACGAATGTTGCGCAAAACATCGTTACGACGACCCAAAATCACTAGTATAGGGATTCAAAATTAAGATAGATATATAAATTCCAATACTATATAAAACATTTCCTTTCGGAAATTATTTACTATAACAACAGTGTTATAGTCCACCATTTCCTTCTATTTCTCGAAAACGTCTATTTCAACAATGAATGTTGAAATCTACGGTTTCGACACTTAACGCATTTTAAAACAATTTCAAATCGTTTTAATTCCATTTAAAAGATCACTCCCTAAAACATTCATTTAATATATTATTCACTGTTCAAAATCGTGAATATACTTCACTAACCAAATTCAATATTTTCTACACATTTTATTTCAAGGATAATTCGCTATCCGAAATCGCGAATATATCTCCTTTAATAACCTTCTATATTAAATTTATCAAATTTAATTGATTTCGGATTTATAAACAATGTTTATAAATTCCATTTCTATTATAAAAACTTCAATTATAAAATCCCTTTTTTATAATTCAATTCATAACTCAACTTTAAACCCAAAATACGATTTATAAGTTAATTATTTATATATTTTTTTAAAATCTATTCATTTCATAACTTCACAATTTATAAATCTATAAATTTTATTCACTTATGAAATCCATTTATACTTCATTTTAACACTTAATAAAACTCGTTTCACAATTCCTATATTTTTAATTTATAAATATTAATCTTAGAAATCATTTATATAAACCATTTATAATAATTCAAAAATCTCAATTTAAATAAACCAATCCTTTTAATAATTTCCAAAACGTTATTTAAAACTTATATAACTCCAAAATCATACTTAAGTACTATTTTCCAAAAATATAACTTTTATAACAATAAAACTATATTGTTTATTTATTTTAACAATTCAAAATTTAATAAAACGTATACTTTCAAAAATCACTTTAAAATTCTTTTTTAAAAAAATATCAAAAATCATTAATTTAAAACTTCAAAAATAGATCCGATGATGCAACAGCATGTGACGACCCTGGATTTTGGCCCTATTATTTTAATAAATATTTAATCTAATTAAATAAAAAGTGAACTTATCATTCTAAAATGAATATGACTTTTGAAATAATGGTCATTTATTGGTATGGATTTGTATTTTTGAAAGGAAAATTTGATTCGGGAATTTAAAATAAAATCTCTTGATAATATTTATAATAAAATTTATCTTATATAGTTAAATTAAAATGCTTACCTTGTTAAAATCTAATATTTGAAATAAAATCAAAAGTCTATCAATATAAATATAAATATTAAATATAAGTTAGTAAACTTATGAATATAATTTAAATATCAATAGTTAAAATACAAATAGAAATAGATATAAAAATAAGTATAAATGTAAGTAAAACGTATGAATCTAATTTAAATATTGATGGTCAAAATATAAAATACAAATGTAATAAATAAGAACAAGAAGTAAGTGTTAGTGTATACTTGCAACATAAACTGGAAAATTTAAGAACAAAGTATAGGATAAGATAAGCACAAGTGTATATATATGTGACGACCCGCCTTTCTCAAACCCAGAAAGACGTTTCATCATTAAGAAAGAAAGGGATAGAAATAGAAAAGAATAGAAAGAAAGAATAACAACATCAGAATCTCATAGCGGAATGGAACAAAATACAATACATCACATATCTATTACATAGTTATACATACATCAGAGTCGTACAATATCATATAACAGGACTGTCATATACATATATACATACATCCAAAATACAGCATCACTAACTACACAGCGGAACTACATATATAGATACATGCAAACATTTATACACGGCAAACATAATAATAATTATGTAAACATATATCGAGACAAGCATTAATTGTAGCCTACAATATATCAATTCAAGCATGCATCAGGTCAAGCTTGAGCTAGAAGGAAAACCATGCCTGGTCAAAGAAGGAGACTAGATTAAAAAAAAATATCTCTGACCATTGGAGATATATGCTGTTCCAGTAAAATCGTCCTTTAGTACAAACTATTCCTTTTATATATGCATCCATATTAGTATAATTCGTTCAAACAAAAACAAAAAGAATAATAATAACAAAGTCAGGAAGACAAATTTATAAAAACATCACTATATTTTCAAGTTCTAATACAACCTGCTGGAAAAAAAAAGAGAGAGAGAGGTGCTCTCTATTTCAAATCTGTCTAGGTGAGTATTTCAACCTAATTTCCTCTGTTTATTTTTGAAATATCGTGAGTAAAATATTTAAAGGGAATTATCTTGGTGCTAATATATTTGGATGATGTAAATATGTTTGTTTGTATGGGTATTCAAATTTGAATCCGGGTTAAAAACTGCTGAGTATTGGGAGATGCCTGTATATGCAAAAATGTAGCTCTCTGTTAAAATTTTGGTTCAGGAATAACTAGAAAATTTTTAGCTTCCAAATTATTATCTATTAGCTTTTGATCATTGAAAGGAAATGGATCGAAGCAGTGAAATCTTGTGTTAATGAACAAATTCAAGTATTTATATTTAACAAATAACCGGTAAATTTAAGATTTACAGTATAATCTAAATTTAGATGAAAATCAATGTCAATAATTTCATCTTTGGATTATGGGATCTGATTCGCATAAGGGAATCGTGAATTTTAAAATAAATTTGTAATTTTAAACTAAGTATTTGTTGTGTATTCGAATTTTTTTCGAATTTGGGTTCTGATCAAATTGCCGTTGATCGGCAACAATTGGGTGGTCGAGAATTGGCATGGAGATGGCTGGGGCATGGTCGATCTCAGGAAAAATGGGGGAGATGATGTCTGATCATCGTAGTGGTCGCGGTGGATAAAATTAGGGTTTTGTAGTGTGTTTTGGAACATCGGAGTGTCGAGATTTTTGCGGCATCTGTGAAGCATCGGGGTGGTTCGCATGGATTGGGATGTAAGCTGGAAGGGTTGACGAAGTTTTGGGAAAGGGGCGAGGATCCTTGTTGGTTGAAGGTGTCGGAAGGGGGGAGTTCCTGGCCATGGCGTTTCTGTTTGGTCGAGTTTTTAACTCGATTTCGATTCGAGAGTTTTGCGTGTGATCGAGGCGTTGTTTCGAGGTCGCGTGAGTATGGGTGATTGTCAGGGGTGGCTGCAATGATCACCGAAGACCAAAGGACGTGCCGTGTGCACGATGAAGGTTGGGACGATGGATTAAGGGAAGCTCGGTTTTTCTTGTGCCATACTCGTGTTTCCTGAAGCTTACGCGAAGTATTATTGAGCAGGCTTGGGTCAAATGGTGTTTCAGGTTGAAATCTGTCAGTGATTTGGGTTTTGAACTGAATATAAAAAAAAATGATGATGAAGCAAGTTTTAATCAAAATTTTGAATCCTAGTTTGAAATAAAATAAAACGTTATCTTAAAGATCATTAAACTTAATGTTTCATATTTCAATAAGGTAATTAAAGATTTATCAAATATTTATTAAGGGTTGATTAACGGTTCAATCAACTAGTGATCAAGAATTAATCAAATGGAAATTAAGGAGTGATTAATTGTTTAATCAATTAATAATTTTGGATTAAGTGATTAGGTTAATTATAACTATGATGTTTGATTTGGGTAATTACGTAAATTTATTGAATTAATTAAGTAAAGATGATTTCTTATTAGGGATTAATTGATTAAGAGAACTAAATTTAGAAATAATTAAGTAATAAGAAATTAAGTGGACAAAAGCTCAATGCAAAAAAAAATGATAAATAATTATGTAATGAAGTAATTAAAGGAATTAATTACTCGATGGAATAAATTAAGTTGATGTGGTTAATTTTAGTTAACTAAATATGGTAGATTAAATAAAAGTAATCATATGATGTTTGGGGTAAGTATAATTACTGAGGGTAGTTAATGAGGTAAAATTATTTAACAAAGGAATTAATGAATAACTACTGGATGTAATTGAATAAAATTTTAATTACTTGATGGGAAGTAATTACTTGGTGCTTCTGTGTTTGGATATTTGATTTATTTCCTTGTTTTGAGATTAATCAATGTTGAGGAAGCAGAAGTTAATTGTAATTAAAGTAATTAATTTAATTCATAAGTGGTTAATTAAATTAATTAGAGATGGCGTGGTTGACAAATCATGCTTATATAGGACGAGTTGGAGGTTTTGATATGAATGTTTTTTTTATGATGACTGTAGCTTTGAATAGTGATAGTGTAGTTATCTATCTTCGATGAATTACTATGTTGGTTGGTATCCTACAATTAAAAATCGAATTGTATTTCACTTGGATGACTTGAGTTAAGACGACATTGGATTCGAAGCGATCGGAGTCGGGTATTAGTTAACACCCGTAACCACTTCGTCTCCTTAAAATTTGATATGTGAAATTAGTAGGCTGAAATGGAATGATTTATGAGGATTAAATCTAAGTTTTGATACTTAGAGATTGATGTGTGAAATAGGTGTGTCTACAGCAAATTGTGAATTTGTTAAATTGATATAAGTTACCCCGGGTTTATATAAGTTGACTGCTTTGGTATTCCATGTTAGTTGGGTTTAATCACGCTGGTTTCCAGCCTGGCCCGGGTGTTACTTTGATGTAATGCTCGGGTCAGACCGAGTATTACAGATTTTCAGGTTAGGACGTTCTGGAGCTCAGGAGGCTAGCTGGATGGCAATATCGAATAGAGTATTTCTGCTGTATTTATATTATCGATAATATGAGACATGGTAATTGTAAATTTTCAGTGACACATATGTGAAACTCTGATGTATATTAAATGTAATCGACAGATATAGTATTCTTTTGTAAACTGTTTATTATTTATTATTATATTTTATCCGCTGCGTATGTGAGATGTTTGGTGTTTTTGTTCTTCTTCTTCTATCTCTTTCTTTCTTTTTCATAACTATCTGGAATTTTTGGGATCGAAAATTTCGGGTCGTTACATTTGGTATTAGAGCTGAAAGGTTAAGCGAGAACCTTGGCTCTGGTGGGAATTACTCATTAAATAGAGTCTGTAGTACTCTAGAATGAGTTGAGTATATATATATGAGCGCGTATTTGTTATTTCTTATATAAAGATTTTAAATGATTTTATATAAAATATATATTTTGATATATATAAAGCAATATTTCTTTCTAATAAATATTAAGGTAATTGGTTGTTAAATTATTAGAATTAAATCAAGAAGTAATATAATACAACCAAACTGAAATTAAATAAATCTACGTTCGAAATGAATTCAAACTAAAATTGGAATCTTGAATTAGAGAAGTATTTCAGAATAAGATGATAATGGATGGTTTTAGATATGATGATCTTGGTTATTATCATAAATAATTGTTCTGTGTTTAATAATAAGATGTGTATTAATGAAATGTTTTAAAGAAGTAACATTTAAGTAAAGTATGACCTATAAGATTGAAAATACCCAAATTGTGAAAATTTAAATCTAGGTCCATAAATTTGAAATTTGTCAAAAAAATGTATTTAAATTAAAGGGTCACATTTCAAACAAGTATTGTTTGAATTTTTAAAAGAATTTGATTGAATTTAAAACCAAGGGTGGTTTAAAATTTAAGGATGACTTAGTGTGTAAAGGAGATAATATGTATATAAGGGGAATATACATAAATCAAAAATAGTTTGAATAAACTCTAAATGTTGAGTTAAAAATTTGGAATGGGATGTGATACACAAAATGATAAGTTTTTGAACTTAATAAATGGGAAGTTTGTGTGATCTCAAAATGAGTCTGAGACCTAGAAATTGAAAATGGATGGATGTTTTTAAAAGAATTAGATGATAGCATCCTATTGTTGTTAAAAATCTTTAAACGTAAATCAGATTTGTTTAAAGGAATGAGAAATAAAGTGTGGTAATTTATCCATTATTGAGATAAAAGAAAAATCAAATGTTAATTTGAAATTAAGGATAAGGGATCATTTTGAGCTGAAATTTGAATAGTTAAATTTGTAAATTAAATTTGTTTAAGAATTGGTTTCAAACTAGAAGATAAAATTGGGTAATAAATTAAAATTTTAAAATAAAATTTTATTGAACGCTTATTTGAACCTTGAAATACATAAGTAAAGATAATTTAAAATGGAATTCTCGAATTTGAGCTTAGAAATTAAATGGTTAAAAGTTTTTAATAAAGGTTAACTTAGTTTAAAGGGTTAAAACAACCTTAGAGAATTCAACTCGAATTTATATAATTCGAGATGGTTTAAAATTGAGATTGAAATTGAATTAGTTCAAATTGAATTTGATTTGAATTGTCTAGATTTGGAATTGAAGGTGTTTAAAACTTTACATGGAAAATTGGATTAAATTGAAATGATTTGATATTGAAGTGGGTTCAATTGATATTAGTCCGAATTGATAGGAATAACTTTGGATTGTAATTAAAGCTGCACAAGTTTAAAGATCAAGTGGAATTTGATTTGAAATTGGAAAGAAATTGAGAATTAATTCAACTTGAATTGGGAAGAAATCAAGTCCAATGGAAATTGGAGTTATTTAAATTGGACTTGGGCCAATTTAAATGGGAGTGGAAATTTAAAATGAAATGTTGGGGAAGTGAACAGTATTGACTCTGGACTATTTTCAATATAAATTGTTTTGATATAAACTCATTTTTCCAAGCTATTAAATATATACAACCTTTCTTTCTTAAAGCCAAACTATTTTATACTTGTTTAATAATTACTTTGAAGCTATTTAACCATTTTTCAACTGTTATCTAAACTAATTACTATTTTTCAACTATTTCACAAACTAATTTCTATTTTACAACTATTTTGAAATTATCTACAATTTTTGAAACTATTCGACTATTTCTTAACTATTTTACAGTTAGCTACCTGTTTTATAGCTATTTTGCAAACTAATAATTATTTTTCACCTACTTATCTATTTTTAAAAAATTTCAAGCTATTTTTTAAATTGGTCGGAGTTCAAACTGTTATTGATTTAATACCCAACTGAGATAAGAATTCAAGTGATAATCCAAATGGGGATTAAGGGAAAATGGGAATAAGTGAGTGTATCTCACTCTGATGGATTTTTTTGAAGTGTTTGAAGTATAAAAGGATTTTATACAAGTTGGAAATGATCCAAAGTTTTAAAATTATATATATCTACATATATATAAAGGATCTTATGAGGATTTTGGAAAAGGTTTTGCGAAACTTTAGATTTGGAAAAGCTTTTGATTTTTGGGTAAATCAATATTGAAATTGGAAAACCTAGTTTGAGAATTATCGATTTTGGGATAATCGATTTTGTGTAAAGGAGCTTTGTATAATATCATACTAGGTGTATGATTTGAAGATACTATATGTGTATCGTTTAAAATTGTTTTGATGATGGCTCTGGGGAAAAAGGCGCTCCCTTGAAATGAACTTCTCAGGAGTGCCACTGGGTGGTGCTGCCTTAAGCCCAAGGGGGGTTCTAAAGTTGATCTTGTGAGGAGTCCGGACAAAACTAGTTCCTGAGGATTATTGGGTAGCGTAAGTCGATGGCGTTGATGCCTACAGAGGCATTTGGGTTATGCTGTGACGACCGTGTAACTCGATGTCGCTGTGATCTACTGTGGGGACCATAGCGAAAATCATGTGGAGGATGAGTGTCAACGATCTACACTTGATTTTGCCGGGAAGGCAACGCAACATCGGTAGATTGCGATCTATGGTCAAGTGGAGTGGAGAAGTTTCATTTTTGACAGCGAAATTCGATGGCGCTGATGCCTACAGTTATATGGGTTTTTGCTGTGATGGCTACGTAACCCCGGTTGTAGCTGCGATCTGTCGTGGGTTCCATGGTGTGATCGTGGGGCGCGGAGGCCTACAGTTATCTGTGGATTTTGTCGGGACGGCAACGTAACCATCGGGTTAACTGCGACCATGGATGAGGGTGATGATTTCCAGAGCATCCTCAGCAAAGATATTTCCTCTATTTTCAAAACCTGATTCCTATATTTTCAATAAAATTATTTTTTCAAATGTTTTCACTGGGTGTTGAAAACGGGTTTACCAAGTACTTATAGATTTTCAGTCCTACGCCTGATCAACGTAAGACTGAATTTCTATGAGAACAAGGATGGACTAGTTGAGACATCGAGTTATAAAAAGCATTTCTATAAGGAGTTATTTTAATAGTATTATGTGACTTTAAAAGCTTTTCTAAAATTTTGAAATAAAGGTGTTGGGATTTTGGAAAATCAAAGGAAATTCAAACTCAAATTATAAAATTAAAACTCGGGAAAATTTAATGAAGTGATTCTTTATAATTATAGGAAATCGAATATTAAATTAAAAGTGAAAGTAAACCAATCAGCTAAGTAAATTATTTAATAGTGTATGTCAATAAAATTTAACTTGGGTAAACAAATGGATTGTAAATTAATAATATGTGGTAATGAATTCGAATTGTAAATAGAATTCGACTTGGATTTGATAATGAATTAAATAAGAAAAGATGTTGTAAAATAAAAATAAAAATAAAATAGAGTTGGATTGAAAATGTAATGGTTTGAATTACAAATAAATTCCAAGGGTGATTTGAATAATGTTTAATGAAATTTGCAAGAAAATTGGATATAAGAAAGTGATTATAATAGCAATGGTTTGTGTTGCAAATAAAAACCCATGTAAATAGAAATAAATTGAGAATGACTTTGTATTAATAAAATAAATTCGAAATGAGTTAAGCAGGTGAATGTAAAATTTAAAATGGGGTGGATAAATTGGGTAATGAAATTAAATAATAAATGGATGAAGCCTGATTGAATAAAAACTAAATCAAAGTTTTAGTTGATATTAAGTTATTAGGATGGAAGGTATTAAATAAAAGGTTTGGGTTAAATTTATTTTTGGAAAATGGATATTTTTATAAGCATTTTAATAAATCTGGCTTCGTTCCTTTTCGAGGACGAAAAGATTCAAAGGGGGGAGGAATGTGACGACCCTGGATTTTGGCCCTATTATTTTAATAAATATTTAATCTAATTAAATAAAAAGTGAACTTATCATTCTAAAATGAATATGACTTTTGAAATAATGGTCATTTATTGGTATGGATTTGTATTTTTGAAAGGAAAATTTGATTTGGGAATTTAAAATAAAATCTCTTGATAATATTTATAATAAAATTTATCTTATATAGTTAAATTAAAATGCTCACCTTATTAACATCTAATATTTGAAATAAAATCAAAAGTCTATCAATATAAATATAAATATTAAACATAAGTTAGTAAACTTATGAATATAATTTAAATATCAATAGTTAAAATACAAACAGAAATAGATATAAAAATAAGTATAAATGTAAGTAAAACGTATGAATCTAATTTAAATATTGATGGTCAAAATATAAAATACAAATGTAATAAATAAGAACAAGAAGTAAGTGTTAGTGTATACTTGCAACATAAACTGGAAAATTTAAGAACAAAGTATAGGATAAGATAAGCACAAGTGTATATATATGTGACGACCCGCCTTTCTCAAACCCAGAAAGACGTTTCATCATTAAGAAAGAAAGGGATAGAAATAGAAAAGAATAGAAAGAAAGAATAACAACATCAGAATCTCATAGCGGAATGGAACAAAATATAATACATCACATATCTATTACATAGTTATACATACATCAGAGTCGTACAATATCATATAACAGGACTGTCATATACATATATGTCCATACATACATCTAAAATACAGCATCACTAACTACACAGCGGAACTACATATATAGGTACATACGTCTGGTCTTCTTCCCAAAATAGCTCTTCCAGAAAATCAACACTCCCAGATACCTATCACTTGGCTACTCGTAAAAATTTGAGTACCCAAGAGTTTATGAAAAACACAAAATATAAACTCCGGGTCAGACATGGGTCTGGTATGAGTAAACAGGTTAAAATTGCTTAACTTTGAAAATCATTTGAAAATAAAGGTATCACGTAAGACTTCCCACAAATAAATACGTGTAAGTTTTTACCTTACGCTAACCAAAACATTTTATAGGAAATTTTGTGATATTATAATAGTGTCTAGGGTTTTCAAGTAAATAGAAAATAGCCGAAATTGTTACATCTATTAAATTCCAGCTACTAGCCACGAAAGTGGGTAATACAAATCAAAACCGTAGGGTCTCGTAGGGTAAATGGATTTCCAACAATGGCAGGGCTACTGGGGTACCGCCCGTCACAGTACGGGGCCTAGATCACCGTACCGAGGATTACTCCCTTCATCCCCTGCAACACAAGGCCGGAACCATTCCTTACTGAACAGTCCCAAACAAGATAACCCCGCAGTTGTGGCCAACAACTGCCCACAAAGCCGAAATAAAAGGGACATCTAGACAGGGGAAAATCTTGTCCTGCTTGGGCATGACCCACCTAACCTTGCTGCATCTCCCCTGTTTTAGCCATCCCCGGTTGATGAGGCTTGAGGTTACGATTACCTTTAAAGAACATATCACTTAGAATGCTCATCGTCTGCCTGACGATGTGTTGTAGCATTCAATCCATACAAGTTCGTTCCGGGTTCGAACGAAACCGAAGGCATTATCTCGTTACACTCATTTTGGAATCACCCTCAAAGTTAACGACGATAACCCTTGCATTCTGAAACTCCATCTCGATCTCCATTTGATAAGTTACGACCTATCGTTTAATTTGGATCGATGTGGTTTTCGGAGAATCAAAATTGATTCTTCCGATCCCGGTCTCATCGGATCCAAACGCCATTTTAAGGGCCAAGTTGTCTATTTAACTTAACAGTTCAATTTAATATCAAGAATTAACATGGCAGATATAACAGATAAATCATATACAGTTATCACAGGTATCCATAATATATCACAACATATCACAGAAAAATCATCAGACAGATATCAAAGTCAATCAAACATAAATATCAATGCATACTAAACAGTTTGGTTTTACTTTACTAGATTATTTGCGTAAGAAGAACTACTATTTTATTCTGTTTAATTAATATTGATTAATTAACTTATTAATGATCAATTAATTAATTTGTTAATCATTAATTATTAATTTATTAATTATCTAATTTTTAGTTAATTATTTAATTAATTGACTTCTATTCATTTACTGTTACTTAATTACTCAGTTAATTAATTGATTGATTCTTGTTAATTATTAATTTATTAACTCACTTATCAAAAATTAATTACAAATTACTTTAATTAACCAATTATTATTAATTTAATTTATTAATTAATCTTTAATTAATCACTTAAGTTAATTATCATTTGTTAATTAACTTTTAAGTGATATGCTAACATTCCTTAAGATTTTAAACTGATTTAACATGTGATTACATTTTAATTCCAAACTCAATTAAAAATTTAAATATAAATTAATCAACCTTCTAACTATTAACTGTTAATCACCTATTCCTTAGATGTCTACCTAAATCAACCTTTAATTTAAAATACCAACTTAATTAATTAACAATTGTTTAATTAACTTAGTTAAAAACAAAATGTCGCACGTCCAAAAAAACTATACCGAGGCAACACCATCTTTACTCGAGACATTCTCGAGTTTCTCCTGTGCTTCCCCTGCGTTTCTTCCCATTTCCTACTTTCTTCTTCCCAGTTCTACATTCTTCTATTTTTATTTTTTTTATTTTAAGTAAAATTAAACAGAAGTTAACCCTCACGCTCACGCGCTCACACCCCTGAAGCTCGAAGCCATACTCGAAGCAACACCAAAAAAAACACGGCACGCATCAACTCCCTGATCATCGACCATCACCTCGCCAACGTGCACGTGCACGGTGGCTCGCCTCCCCTGCGGCGACCCGCGACCATCCCCACAAATCCCAAATCATCCACTCAAACGAAATCGAAGCCCAAACTTCAATAACAAGCCGAAAACAAAAATATGACCAGATGTTCGAACACGCGACAACAAAACACCACTGACAAAACCTTCGTGCGGCCACCACCCATCACCGTAGGCGATGAAACTCCACCAGGACGTCACTCACATCTCCCTCTAACTCCACCAAAAGTCGCGACCCACTCAATCGACCTATGATGCCGAAATCTTTATTTTACAGAGCATTGAAAAAAATAGGCAATAAACCCTACTTTTGACTCAAACTCAAAATCTATGAATTCGAAAAATAATTAGACATTTTTCTAGTGTTAATACGACTTCAACCTTACTTCATTCCAAATTTCAGGAATTAAAGTTAATTCTTTCTTCCAAAATTTACAAAAACCCATTTTTGTTTCATTTCAAAACTGCTCTTAATATTTTTGCATAAAAATCATAATTTTTATGTTAAAAATCATAATTACTTGTATGAAATCTAAATATGTTATTGAATTTTCAAATTTAAACATTTGAATTTTAAACTTTGATTTCTTGTTTACCTGTAGTTGGATAATACAGTATTAATATCATGCTGTTAAACCTTAAACATGTTTTGCAGGCTTTGTTTTCATATAAACAACTTGAATTTACACAATACAAAATTTAAATAGCTATATGAATAAGTTTTGTTTAAACTTGAAGTACTGATACCAAAACTTGAAGTACTGATCAACAACAATTATGTAAACTTCCAGTGCAAACAGACATATACAAATCAGTATGTTCAAACTACAAACAAACATATAAACTAAAGTTGAAATTAGTTCGTTTACTCACATAAAACTGTTGAACAGAAAGTATGTTGAAGAGACTGCAGTTGATCTATCCTGAAACTCTTTCTTTGCTTCTCTGTTTCCTAACTTGAACCAACTTTGTTTGCAGAGCCAAAACAATGTTTCTCAGGTTTACTTTATAATTTTAGGTTTGTATATATAAACTGATGATATATAGGTAGATTTATATAGAAGCTATTAAGCAACAGGTTGTAGCTGGCCAGTTATTATTTGCATTGTCACTCTTTCTTTTTATTGGTTAATATAATATACACTGCAGTGAAATGATATAGGATTTCGGCTACATGTACTTGATTAAACAAGAAATTATGCTATTTAATGTTCATGCTCTTAATTATGATGGCAAGTAATAAATGTTTACTGATAGTTGCTATTTGTACAACGATATTTATTGTTTTCGGCCAAACATGTTTTGCAAGATACAGGTTTTGTTTGTATTCTATTTGAAGTAAAACTTATTTTCCTTATGCATGTAAGCTTCAGCAACATATAAGTTTTATGTTTGTTTTACTGTTCTGAACAAGATCTTTGGTTGTTGTACATTTGTGTGTACAGGTTTTGTTTATATGTTTATTACTGGTTTACCTTTATTTTTAGTTTATTATTATTATTATTTTTCTGGATACAACACTTAATTGCTGTACAAATTTACATGTGTATTAAGCAATGTATCAAGATTCTTATATTTGACTTTGTTTTCTTATGCATAACTATAATTACTTTTATTATTCCATACTCTATCCATTTGTTCATTTACACTGATATTAATGTTATAGTGTTCTCATGTTCATACACTTGTATTAATATAGTTCAAGTTATAACTTATATTCGTAAATTTATATCTTGGTTATATTTTATATTTTATAATGTATGGTTTATACTTATGTTTATAATTATGATTCATACTTTTTTTTTCATGTTTATGTTTAATATTACTATGTTTGTATATTTTTAAACTTTAAATTTTAAACACTAACATTGTATTCATATAAATTATCAAATAATAAAAATATAAAGTCTTTGATTTGATTTTATCGAATAAGATAGATTTGTTTTAATGGTTTTGAAGTATTCTATTTAACTTTTCAAATCAAAATTTCCTTTTACAAACATATATAACTGTTAAATATCCAAGATCTCATCAATTTAACATTGACAAGCTTATATTTAATTTAAATTAGATTAAATATTTATTAAAATATATCGTCAAAATTCCGGGTCGTTACATTCCTCCCCTCTTAAAAGAATTTCGTCCCCGAAATTTAAACAACAGTAAATTCAAAAGCTTTTATATTAACAATCCAAACATACATATCATTCATACAATAGCAAACAAACAAAAAGTCTGTGCTAACAAACAACACTAGTTATCCGAACATAAATCCGGATAAGCACTCCTAAAACTATCGAGAGTTTCCCAGGTACAGTCTCTGGGATCCTCACTCCATTGCACCTTGACGAGTTTCACCACTTTGTTCCTAAGTTGCTTCTCGTCTTGGTCGACAATCTGAACTGGATTTCTGACCATAGTTAAATTTGGTTCCACTTCCAAATCTTCTTGAATTACCGGTTCCACAACCAGTGAGGGATCATGAACAAATTTCCTCAAATGCGATACATGAAACACATTGTGAATCCCAGACATCTGCTCTGGTAATTCAATCCCGTAGGCCACAGTTCCAATTCTCTCCAACACTCGGAATGGTCCAATGTATCTCGCAGCAAGTTTTCCCGTCTTTTCGAATCTTATAGCACCTTTAATTGGGGAAACTTTAACAAAAACCAAGTCTCCGATCTCAAATTCCAATGGCCTTCGTCTTCTATCTGCATATTTCTTCTGACGATCTTGAGCAGCTTTCATCCTTTTCTTGATAAGCTCAACCTTCGCAGAAGCTTCACAAATAAGATCGGGTCCGAGCACAAGACGATCCTTCGATTCAATCCAACAAGATGGAGATCTACACGGTCTTCCGTATAAAGCTTCATAAGGAGCCATCTTAATACTTGCTTGATAACTGTTATTATAAGAAAATTCCACTAAATGAAGATGGTCCTCCCAAGATCCTCCAAAATCTAAAACACAAGCCCATAGCATATCCTCAAGAATACGATTCAGCCTCTCTGTTTGTCCGTCCGTTTGAGGATGATAGGCTGTACTTAATCTCAAATCTGTACCCATCACTGATTGCAGAGCTTCCCAAAATTTACTAGTAAAAATAGGATCACGATCACTTACTATGCTGACTGGGACGCCATGCAATCGAACTATCTCTTTCAAGAAAATTTCTGCCAAAGAAACTGCGGTACGGGTTGCCTTAACTGGTATAAAATGGGCACTCTTAGTTAAACGATCTACAATAACCCATATACCGTCATTTCCTTTCCTGGTTCTAGGCAAACCATCGATAAAATCCATCGAGATCATTTCCCATTTCCAATTCGAAATTTCCAGAGGTTGCAATAACCCGGCAGATTTCTGTTGATCACCTTTAACTTGCTGACATATGGCACAACTGTTCACAAATCTAGCAACATCCTTTTTCATATTCGGCCACCAGAAAGCTCTCCTCATGTCTTTATACATCTTCGAGATTCCAAGATGAATATTCAATTTGGAGCGATGACTTTCTGATAAAACTTCCTGCCTCAACTTCTTGTCATTCGGAACACAGATTCTCCCATTAATCCTTAGTGTTCCTTGGTCATCAATTTCAAAACTGGGACACTGACCCTTCCTGACTCTTTTGATGATCCTCCTCAACATCTTATCAGATTCTTGCTTGCTCGAGATCCTTTCAATAAGAGATGGAACCACTTCCAGAAGAGATAAAACCGCGTTCCTACTAAGAGCATCAGCTACGACATTCGCTTTCCTCGGAGTGTACAGAATATCCAGATCATAAGATGCAAGAAATTCAACCCACCGCTGCTGTCTCAG
Source organism: Allium cepa (assembly GCA_030765085.1). NCBI lineage: Eukaryota > Viridiplantae > Streptophyta > Magnoliopsida > Asparagales > Amaryllidaceae > Allium > Allium cepa. Next base: position 898,128,545 of record CM060943.1, read on the forward strand.
ATTAAGGTCTTTTTGAGAGAATAGATATTTCAACGGTTTGTGATCCGTGAACAATTCGAATTTCTCTCCTAAAAGATAATGTCTCCAAATCTTCAGAGCAAAAACAATGGCAAGCAATTCAAGATCATGCGTAGCATAGTTTTTCTCATGAGGCTTCAACTGTCGACTAGCGTACGCAATAACCCTTCCGTTCTGCATCAGAACTGCTCCCAAACCAACAATACAAGCATCAGTGTAGACCTCGAATTTGCTCTTCCCATCCGGAACAGCAAGTACCGGTGCACTAGTGAGCCTTATCTTCAATTCCTGAAAAGCTTCTTCACATTGAGGTGTCCATTTGAATTTCGCTCCTTTTCTGGTCAACTTAGTCAAATGCAAAGAAATCTTGGAATAATCTCTAATAAATCTCCTGTAGTAGTCAGCCAATCCTAGAAAATTGCGAACTTCCGTCGGTGTCTCTGGCTGTTTCCATTCTAGAATAGTTTCAACTTTCGCTGGGTCTACAGAAATGCCTTCACCCGAAACAATGTGCCCTAAAAATTTAACTTCCGATTTCCAGAAGTGACACTTCGAAAACTTCGCCTTCAGCACATTCTTTCTCAGAGTCTCCAATACAATCCTCAAATGTTCCCTGTGCTCTTCTTCGGATTTGGAATAGACCAAGATATCATCAATGAATACCAGCACAAACTTATTCAATACATCCCTAAAGACTCGATTCATGAGGTCAATGAAATAAGCAGGAGCGTTGGTTAATCCGAATGGCATAACCAACCACTCATAGAAACAATTCGGTCCCCTAAATGCAGTCAAGGGAATACTGTCTTCAGCTACCCTCAACTGGTGGAAACCCGAAGCTAGATCCAATTGAGAAAAGATAGAAGCACCATGCAACTGGTCAAAAAGATCATCGATGCGAGGAAGAGGATATTTATTACGGATAGTCACTTTGTTCAATTCTCTATAATCCACACAGAACCTTAGTGATCCATCCGATTTGGTTACAAACACCGCCGCTGAACCCCAACAAGAAAAACTAGGTCTAATCAATCCCTTCTCTAAAAGATCCTGCGTCTGCTTAATCAACTCTTCTCTTTCCCTGGGAGCCATTCTCCTACTGGGTTGAATCACTGGCACAGCTCTTGGAATCAAATCAATACGGAACTCTATTTCTCGATGTGGTGGCAAACACTTAACTTCTTCAAAAACATCAGCAAAATCCTGAACCACGTCGATGTCTTCAACACTCTCTTCAGATGTCTCCATTCCATGCAGAAGACTGCTCAAGTGAATTCCAGAATTATCACACGACACTCTGGCAATTCTACCCAGATCAGTTTCCAACGAAACTGTCCTCTCATCACAATTCAAGACGGCTTTATACTTATCCAGCCAATCCATACCCAAAATAAGATCAAATCCCTTAAAATTCAACACATACGGGTCACAAGAAAAACTGTGGGATAGATAAGAGATCTTCAAGTCCTTACAAATAGAGTCTAATTTGGTCACCCCTCCTATAGGATTAGACACCAAGATAGAACTATCTACTGAACTAGGGGTAAGAGAAAACTTTTCAACAGAGTCCAAAGAAATAAAACTCAAGGAAGCACCCGAATCAAACAAAACTCTAATATATTTTCCATTTAAAAGTAAAGTACCTTCTAATACTCCTTTGCCCATCGAAGAAGAAGATGGTCCGGCTTCCAAAGCAAAAACTTTATTCTGAGATGCTCTCTGTAGAAGTGGACAATTCTTAATCATGTGCCCTGGCTGATGACAATTAAAGCACAATGATTTCTGAACTATAATTGATCCTGGGCTACTCTGGTGCGGTTGTTGCTGTTGCTGCTGGAATCCCTTCCTAGGACACTTATTTGCCAAATGCCCTTCCTGATGACAAATGTAGCACTTTCGGGGTCCGTTGTTATTCCCAGGTTTCTTCTTATTTGGTTTCCTCCATTTAGGATCAAACTTTCGCTTATTCGAATTAGTGAAATTCCCACTTGAAGTTGCATCTGGAGCCCCTGGTTTCTTACTCATCAAACTTTCATACCTCAATGCCATATGCCTCTTACGCTCATCAGTCAATCTCATGCTCTTGAAAATGCGTTCGCAAGAGCGTAGCCAGTCCTGAACTTCAATTATTGACTCCGAACCTTTGAATGGTTGGACTCTAAGATGTTTAAATCCTTGCATAAGGCTGCAAAACTAACTTGAGACGGTACTGGATTGACAGCCTCACTAACATTTTGACTCCGTCCATTATCTGTAGAAGTACTGGCCCTAACTCTGCCTCTTCTTCCTGAACTCATGTCGGTCACCTGAACAGGTAACTCATCCAATTTAGATAGGTATATATATAATATTGAAAATACAAATACGCACTCTCAAGATAAATATATACAAGAGCCTAGGTACTCGCTCTACCTAACGCTCTGATACCAACTGTGACGACCCGCCTTTCTCAAACCCAGAAAGACGTTTCATCATTAAGAAAGAAAGGGATAGAAATAGAAAAGAATAGAAAGAAAGAATAACAACATCAGAATCTCATAGCGGAATGGAACAAAATACAATACATCACATATCTATTACATAGTTATACATACATCAGAGTCGTACAATATCATATAACAGGACTGTCATATACATATATGTCCATACATACATCCAAAATACAGTATCACTAACTACACAGCGGAACTACATATATAGATACATACGTCTGGTCTTCTTCCCAAAATAGCTCTTCCAGAAAATCAACACTCCCAGATACCTATCACTTGGCTACTCGTAAAAATTTGAGTACCCAAGAGTTTATGAAAAACATAAAATATAAACTCCGGGTCAGACATGGGTCTGGTATGAGTAAACAGGTTAAAATTGCTTAACTTTGAAAATCATTTGAAAATAAAGGTATCACGTGAGACTCCCCACAAATAAATACGGATAAGTTTTTACCTTACGCTAACCAAAACATTTTATAGGAAATTCTGTGATATTATAATAGTGTCTAGGGTTTTCAAGTAAATAGAAAATAGCCGAAATTGTTACATCTATTAAATTCCAGCTACTAGCCACGAAAGTGGGTAATACAAATCAAAACCGTAGGGTCTCGTAGGGTAAATGGATTTCCAACAATGGCAGGGCTACTGGGGTACCGCCCGTCACAGTACGGGGCCTAGATCACCGTACCGAGGATTACTCCCTTCATCCCCTGCAACACAAGGCCGGAACCATTCCTTACTGAACAGTCCCGAACAAGATAACCCCGCAGTTGTGGCCAACAACTGTCCACAAAGCCGAAATAAAAGGGACATCTAGACAGGGGAAAATCTTGTCCTGCTTGGGCATGACCCACCTAACCTTGCTGCATCTCCCCTGTTTTAGCCATTCCCGGTTGATGAGGCTTGAGGTTACGATTACCTTTAAAGAACATATCACTTAGAATGCTCATCGTCCGCCTGACGATGTGTTGTAGCATTCAATCCATACAAGTTCGTTCCGGGTTCGAACGAAACCGAAGGCATTATCTCGTTACACTCATTTTGGAATCACCCTCAAAGTTAACGACGATAACCCTTGCATTCTGAAACTCCATCTCGATCTCCATTTGATAAGTTACGACCTATCGTTTAATTTGGATCGATGTGGTTTTCGGAGAATCAAAATTGATTCTTCCGATCCCGGTCTCATCGGATCCAAACGCCATTTTAAGGGCCAAGTTGTCTATTTAACTTAACAGTTCAATTTAATATCAAGAACTAACATGGCAGGTATAACAGATAAATCATATACAGTTATCACAGGTATCCATAATATATCACAATATATCACAGAAAAATCATCAGACAGATATCAAAGTCAATCAAACATAAATATCAATGTATACTAAACAGTTTGGTTTTACTTTACTAGATTATTTGCGTAAGAAGAACTACTATTTTATTCTGTTTAATTAATTATTGATTAATTAACTTATTAATGATCAATTAATTAATTTGTTAATCATTAATTATTAATTTATTAATTATCTAATTTTTAATTAATTATTTAATTAATTGACTTCTATTCATTTACTGTTACTTAATTACTCAGTTAATTAATTGATTGATTCTTGTTAATTATTAATTTATTAACTCACTTATTAAAAATTAATTACAAATTACTTTAATTAACCAATTATTATTAATTTAATTTATTAATTAATCTTTAATTAATCACTTAAGTTAATTATCATTTGTTAATTAACTTTTAAGTGATATGCTAACATTCCTTAAGATTTTAAATTGATTTAACATGTGATTACATTTTAATTCCAAACTCAATTAAAAATTTAAATATAAATTAATCAACCTTCTAACTATTAACTGTTAATCACCTATTCCTTACATGTCTACCTAAATCAACCTTTAATTTAAAATACCAACTTAATTAATTAACAATTGTTTAATTAACTTAGTTAAAAACAAAATGTCGCACGTCCAAAAAAACTATAACGAGGCAACACCATCTTTACTCGAGACATTCTCGAGTTTCTTCTGTGCTTCCCCTGCGTTTCTTCCCATTTCCTACTTTCTTCTTCCCAGTTCTACCTTCTTCTTATTTATTTATTTTTTTTATTTTAAGTAAAATTAAACAGAAGTTAACCCTCACGCTCACGCGCTCACACCCCTGAAGCTCGAAGCCATACTCGAAGCAACACCAAAAAAAAAACACGGCACGCATCAACTCCCTGATCATCGACCATCACCTCGCCACCGTGCACATGCACGGTGGCTCGCCTCCCCTGCGGCGACCCGCGACCATCCCCACAAATCCCAAATCATCCACTCAAACGAAATCGAAGCCCAAACTTCAATTACAAGCCGAAAACAAAAATATGACCAGATGTTCGAACACGCGACAACAAAACACCACTGAAAAAACCTTCGTGCGGCCACCATCCATCACCGTAGGCGATGAAACTCCACCAGGACGTCACTCACATCTCCCTCTAACTCCACCAAAAGTCGCGACCCACTCAATCGACCTATGATGCCGAAATCTTTATTTTACAGAGCATTGAAAAAAATAGGCAATAAACCCTACTTGTGACTCAAACTCAAAATCTATGAATTCGAAAAATAATTAGACATTTTTCTAGTGTTAGTACGACTTCAACCTTACTTCATTCCAAATTTCAGGAGTTAAAGTTAACTCTTTCTTCCAAAATTTACAAAAAACCCATTTTTGTTTCATTTCAAAACTGCTCTTAATATTTTTGCATAAAAATCATAATTTTTATGTTAAAAATCATAATTACTTGTATGAAATCTAAATATGTTATTGAATTTTCAAATTTAAACATTTGAATTTTAAACTTTGATTTCTTGTTTACCTGTAGTTGGATAATACAGTATTAATATCATGCTGTTAAACCTTAAACATGTTTTGCCGGCTTTGTTTTCATATAAACAACTTGAATTTACACAATACAAAATTTAAATAGCTATATGAATAAGTTTTGTTTAAACTTGAAGTACTGATACCAAAACTTGAAGTACTGATCAACAACAATTATGTAAACTTCCAGTGCAAACAGACATATACAAATCAGTATGTTCAAACTACAAACAAACATATAAACTAAAGTTGAAATTAGTTCGTTTACTCACATAAAACTGTTGAACAGAAAGTATGTTGAAGAGACTGCAGTTGATCTATCCTGAAACTCTTTCTTTGCTTCTCTGTTTCCTAACTTGAACCAACTTTGTTTGCAGAGCCAAAACAATGTTTCTCAGGTTTACTTTATAATTTTAGGTTTGTATATATAAACTGATGATATATAGGTAGATTTATATAGAAGCTATTAAGCAACAGGTTGTAGCTGGCCAGTTATTATTTGCATTATCACTCTTTCTTTTTATTGGTTAAGATAATATACACTGCAGTGAAATGATATAGGATTTCGGCTACATGTACTTGATTAAACAAGAAATTATGCTATTTAATGTTCATGCTCTTAATTATGATGGCAAGTAATAAATGTTTACTGATAGTTGCTATTTGTACAACGATATTTATTGTTTTCGGCCAAACATGTTTTGCAAGATACAGGTTTTGTTTGTATTCTATTTGAAGTAAAACTTATTTTCCTTATGCATGTAAGCTTCAGCAACATATAAGTTTTATGTTTGTTTTACTGTTCTGAACAAGATCTTTGGTTGTTGTACATTTGTGTGTACAGGTTTTGTTTATATGTTTATTACTGGTTTACCTTTATTTTTAGTTTATTATTATTATTATTTTTCTGGATACAACACTTAATTGCTGTACAAATTTACATGTGTATTAAGCAATGTATCAAGATTCTTATAGTTGACTTTGTTTTCTTATGCATAACTATAATTACTTTTATTATTCCATACTCTATCCATTTGTTCATTTACATTGATATTAATGTTATAGTGTTCTCATGTTCATACACTTGTATTAATATAGTTCAAGTTATAACTTATATTCGTAAATTTATATCTTGGTTATATTTTATATTTTATAATGTATGGTTTATACTTATGTTTATAATTATGATTCATACTTGTTTTTTTCATGTTTATGTTTAATATTACTATGTTTGTATATTTTTAAACTTTATATTTTAAACACTAACATTGTATTCATATAAATTATCAAATAATAAAAATATAAAGTCTTTGATTTGATTTTATTGAATAAGATAGATTTGTTTTAATGGTTTTGAAGTATTCTATTTAAATTTTCAAATCAAAATTTCCTTTTACAAACATATATAACTGTTAAATATCCAATATCTCATCAATTTAAACATTGACAAGCTTATATTTAATTTAAATTAGATTAAATATTTATTAAAATATATCGTCAAAATTCCGGGTCGTTACAATATATATGTATGTATGTATGTATATGGTGAAGCTAGATATAATCCCGAATAAAAACAAAACATCTCTAAAACACATATCTTCATTTATAAGAACCAAGTATAAAATGAAGCTGACACAAACATATACATATGAATAATTTAAGCAAGAAGACAAAAATGTTTTCCTGCATAATGTCTATGTTCATAAAATAAAATGATAAAATATAATATCTTCATTTACAAGCCTTGTCTACCTGCAAAGTATATAGCTACATGCAAACATTTATACACGGCAAACATAATAATAATTATGTAAACATATATCGAGACAAGCATTAATTGTAGCCTACAATATATCAATTCAAGCATGCATCAGGTCAAGCTTGAGCTAGAAGGAAAACCATGCCTGGTCAAAGAAAGGGCTAGATAAAAAAAAATATCTCTGACCATTGGAGATATAAGCTGTTCCAGTAAAATCTTCCTTTAGTACAAACTATTCCTTTTATATATGCATCCATATTAGTATAATTCGTTCAAACAAAAAAAAAGAATAATAATAACAAAGTCAGGAAGACAAATTTATAATAACATCACTATATTTTCAAGTTCTAATACAACCTGCTAAAAAAAACAGAGAGAGAGGTGCTCTCTATTTCAAATTTGTCTAGGTGAGTATTTCAACCTAATTTCCTCTGTTTATTTTTGAAATATCGTGAGTAAAATATTTAAAGGGAATTCTCTTGGTGCTAATATATTTGGATGATGTAAATATGTTTGTTTGTATGGGTATTCAAATTTGAATCTGGGTTAAAAACTGCTGAGTATTGGGAGATGCCTGTATATGCAAAAATGTAGCTCTCTGTTAAAATTTTGGTTCAGGAATAACTAGAAAATTTTTAGCTTCCAAATTATTATCTATTAGCTTTTGATCATTGAAAGGAAATGGATCGAAGCAGTGAAATCTTGTGTTAATGAAGAAATTCAAGTATTTATATTTAACAAATAACCAGTAAATTTAAGATTTACAGTATAATCTAAATTTAGATGAAAATCAATGTCAATAATTTCATCTTTGGATTATGGGATCTGATTCGCATAAGGGAATCATGAATTTTAAAATAAATTTTGTAATTTTAAACTAAGTATTTGTTGTGTATTCGATTTTTTTTTTGAATTTGGGTTCTGATCAAATTGCCGTTGATCGGCAACAATTGGGTGGTCGAGAATTGGCATGAAGATGGCGGGGCATGGTCGATCTCATGAAAAATGGGGGAGATGATGTCTGATCAACGTGGTGGTCACGGTGGATCAAAGTAGGGTTTTGTAGTGTGTTTTGGAACATCGGAGTGTCGAGATTTTTGCGGCATCTATGAATCATCGGGGTGGTTCGTATGGATTGGGATGCAAGCTGGAAGGGTTGACGAAATTTTGGGAAAGGGGCGAGGCTCCTCGTTGGTTGAAGGCGTCGGAAGGGGGGAGTTCCTGGCCTTGGCTTTTCTGTTTGGTCGAGTTTTTAACTCGATTTCGATTCGAGAGTTTTGCGTGTGATCGAGGCGTTGTTTCGAGGTCGCGTGAGTATGGGTGATTGTCAGGGGTGGCTGCAATGATCACCGAAGACCAGAGGCGTCGGTGCACATGCACCGTGTGCACGATGAAGGTTGGGACGATGGATTAAGGGAAGATCGGTTTTTCTTGTGCCATACTCGTGTTTCCTGAAGCTTACGCGAAGTATTATTGAGCAGGCTTGGGTCAAATGGTGTTTCAGGTTGAAATCTGTCAGTGATTTGGGTTTTGAACTGAATATAAAAAAAATGATGATGAAGCAAGTTTTAATCAAAATTTTGAATCCTCGTTTGAAATAAAATAAAATGTTATCTTAAAGATCATTAAACTTAATGTTTCATATTTCAATAAGGTAATTAAAGATTTATCAAATATTTATTAAGGGTTGATTAACGGTTCAATCAACTAGTGATCAAGAATTAGTCAAATGGAAATTAAGGAGTGAATAATTGTTTAATCAATTGATAATTTTGGATTAAGTTATTAGGTTAATTATAACTATGATGTTTGATTTGGGTAATTACGTAAATTTATTGAATTAATTAAGTAAAGATGATTTCTTATTAGGGATTAATTGATTAAGAGAACTAAATTTAGAAATAATTAAGTAATAAGAAATTAAGTGGACAAAAGCTCAATGCAAAAAAAAATGATAAATAATTATGTAATGAAGTAATTAAAGGAATTAATTACTCGGTGGAATAAATTAAGTTGATGTGGTTAATTTTAGTTAACTAAATATGGTAGATTAAATAAAAGTAATCATATGATGTTTGGGGTAAGTATAATTACTGAGGGTAGTTAATGAGGTAAAATTATTTAACAAAGGAATTAATGAATAACTACTGGATGTAATTGAATAAAAAATTTAATTACTTGACGGGAAGTAATTACTTGGTGCTTCTGTGTTTGGATATTTGATTTATTTCCTTGTTTTGAGATTAATCAATGTTGAGGAAGCAGAAGTTAATTGTAATTATAAAGTAATTAATTTAATTCATAAGTGGTTAATTAAATTAATTAGAGATGGCGTGGTTGACAAATCATGCTTATATAGGACGAGTTGGAGGTTCTGATATGAATGTTTTTTTTATGATGACTGTAGCTTTGAATAGTGATAGTGTAGTTATCTATCGTCGATGAATTACTATGTTAAGGTTGGTATCCTATAATTAAAAATCGAATTGTATTTCACTTGGATGACTTGAGTTAAGACGACATTGGATTCGAAGCGATCGGAGTCGGGTATTAGTTAACACCCGAAACCACTTCGTCTCCTTAAAATTTGATATGTGAAATTAATGGGCTGAAATGGAATGATTTATGTGGATTAAATCTAAGTTTTGATACTTAGAGATTGATGTGTGAAATAAGTGTGTCTACAGCAAATTGTGAATTTGTTAAATTGATATAAGTTACCTCGGGTTTATATAAGTTGACTGCTTTGGTATTCCATGTTAGTTGGGTTTACTCACGCTGGTTTCCAGCCTGACCCGGGTGTTACTTTGATGTAATGCTCGGGTCAGACCGAGAATTACAGATTTTCGGGTTAGGACGTTCTGGAGCTCAGGAGGCGAGCTGGATGGCAATATCGTATAGAGTATTTCCGCTGTATTCATATTATCAATAATCTGAGACATGGTAATTGTAAATTTTCAGTGACTGTATATATGTGAAACTTTGATGTATATTAAATGTAATCGACAGATATAGTATTCTTTTGTAAACTGTTTATTATTTATTATTATATTTTATCCGCTACGTATGTGAGATGTTTGGTGTTTCTGTTCTTCTTCTTCTATCTCTTTCTTTCTTTTTCATAACTATCTGGAATTTTTGGGATCGAAAATTTCGGGTCGTTACACAGCACCAAATAGTCAATCACGACATCCAAATATCATATAACGATATGATAATCAACAAACATCACAATATCTGTAATCAAACAAATACTGGTGAGGAATCCAGTTGGATCCCTCCAACCTATTTCCCTGCATCCACAGATGTTAGCACAATACCAATTCCGTTCCAATACGGAATATCGCAGTATATGGGATTTATAAAATATTATCCGCTATTATGCGGCGCAATAGGGTCTCATCCGCTATATAATGCGGGAAAATCAACTCCAAGTACATAAATAATACCAATTTCACTTTGCAGTGAAATATTCGCGGTATATGTTTTTAACAAATAACCTCCGCTTACTAACGGCGTATAATCTCTATTTCAAACAACAGATAACAATTTATCATCCAAGCATACAATCAAGCAATTTTAAATCTAACTATTTAAAATTATAAATCGAAACAGATTCGATTGAGTGAGAAGTTCTTACCTTGAATTTCCGATTTCCAGCGTTTTATTTCGAATAAAATTAAACGTGCGTTTAATTTTATCCTAAATTTTCACTAACTCTAAACGACTCCAATACAGCTCCATGGCGTAGTGCTCGACAAAAGGAAGCTAACGCAATTCGTTTCGTCAAGTTCCGACCTCGTATCAAAAAGTTATACATTTTAGAAGTTCGTACGATCTTAATATAAATTTATTTACAAATTTCTTTATATATATATATATATATATATATATATATATCTAAACCTTCATCTCGGCCGCAAGATCCAAATTTTAAAATCTGGGCCGTTGAAATCACCTTCTCCTTCCCCAGGTTGAAAAACGAAATCGAACCCATTGCTCCGGCCGTTTCCATCCATGTCGCACCACGTACGAACCCCTCTAGGTCGATCAACTACGACCACTTCGAAGCCACGGCCGAGCCCTTCCTTCAGCTGCAACCACTCGAAGCTCGGCCAACCCTTGACTACGTGAAACGTGCACGAACCGCACCGGAACGCGGCCTCCAAACGTCTCCTCTAGTCGACGAAAGCCCATCTCCACCGTACGGATTTGAAGCTCTCGCAATGCTCTACGATTTGTTATTTGAGAACATTGGCTAATTCCTCATGGACTGAAATAGATTAAGAGGAAAAGATTGCGAAATTCTGGCCATTAAATAGAAACTGGCGGCTAGGGTTCAAAACCCTAATTGCTTTGCAAAATGAAGATAGTGATGTCCATATATAGAAAATTCTCCAAAACACTATTCATACGAAATTTTCCGAACTCCAAACGAAGCATGCCGGTTGGCGTTTCTAAGGTTTACCCCGCGTTCCGAACACAATGGAACGTGTTCGGAGGCTAATTCGATCATCTGTGCGAGTTACGGCAATAAACGATCGATTTTAAATTAAACCGATTTAAACCAATTTCTATGCGTTTTGGTTTGCCCCGGACAAATCTTGACACGAAATTTAAAACCATACAATAATATAACATTACGGATCCGATGAAACTAGTTTCGTCGAAATCCAAGACTATTTGAAAAATGACTATTTTAACTTTAAATTCGATTTTAAAAGTTCTATAACATCATTCTAACTCCAATATGATTAAATAAAATTTTACAAATCATTTTTAATCATATTAAACCCGATTTCCAATTATTTCTGTATTTTGAAATATTAAATTATCGATTTAATTATCCAATTAAATCCAATTATTCGAAATAAAATTTATTCGACTGTTTAATTTCACTTATTAATATTTAAAATCAATTAAATACACAAATTTTAATTAACAGAAATTCTGGGTCGTTACAAACTTCCCTCTTAAAAGAATTTCGTCCTCGAAATTGCCAAGTAAGAAAAAGTTACAGAATCCATTAACTTTCCAAAGCAAACCATTCAAATTGGATTTTTCAAATCTCTTAAGTGTTTAACTTTCTCAAAATTCATAGTTAAACTTCTTACAAAATCTTTACTAAGTTTCCAAATCCAAACTTAGTTTTTTAAAAATTTCCCAATTTTGTCAAAAATATTCTAACGCCTTAAATTTTCGAAAAAATTCGCCAGAGTCTCCTTTGCGCGGCTCGATCCGGAAAAAAAAATGACAGTATATATATCAAAAATATACATCCCATCAAGTGATGAGGCATCCCGCAGAGAAAAAAGTGTAAAAGTACGATATTTAATCCGAGATATGTACCTTATATTTTTATTAGCGAGCATATACGGCTAATATAGCACGAAAGCGAGCTCCAAATGCGAAGCAAGCGCAATCCGCACCTACTATACACTCAACAAACCATGAGAAACATGCATATATGAAAATAATATCAATATACAACATATAGCAACATAACAACTAAATGTGCCAACTTAGCAAATGCAACAAAAGCAACAAATGCAACCATCAAACAACTATCATCCAACTAACATCCAACAAATAAATGTCTATCCAAATCAATTCATAACCAAATCAATATACTTTCATTTCTCATTAATATTCAATGAATTGGTTTTCCAATTTAAATCACATTTGATTCATTAACACTGGATGTTTTTACTAACATTCCTTTATTCATATTCAAGTTGGTTCATTTCCACATTCAAATCAAATTCAATTCTATTTAAGATCCACTTAACTTCCAATTTGATTTATAGCTTTCAATTTTTCTTAATTCAATTTCATTAACATTTAATGAATTATATAAAATCAACTAACAATCATATAACAAACAATGTATATCCAACATTACCAAATTTATTTAATTTACATTCAATTTGGTTCAACACTCTTAATTTCAATTGGTTGATATTAAATTGATTTTCATTCAATTATTCAACTTCCAATAACATTAGCTTTTAATGAATTAACACTTACATTCATTATCCCATATCAATTCTTTTACATTCGATTGATTAATATTTCATCCATTTATTAATTCAATTGCTAATTCCTTCGACAATATAATGTTGAATTTCATTTATATAACTTAAGTTCATATTCATTTAATTCACTTGATTATTTTACTTCGACACCAAAATCAACTTTATTCAACTTCACTTAAGTTATATTCTCTTTCAAACATCATTTGTTTAATTTAACTTAAGTTTCCACTTATAAATTCAATTCAGATTCCAATTCTAAAGTAAATTCCATTTACTTTTACCAAAGTCAAATTTATTATCTCATATTATAAGTTCAAAACTCTTTTCACTTATATTCAATTTAGATTTCATTTCTATTTAACTTTTTACCAAAGCTAAATTTTCATCACTTATTCAAATTCAGATTTATTTTGCTTAACAAATTGTTTAACCATTTTAATAATTGGTTTCACTTTCATTTTCTCATTTTATAAGTTATACAACTTATATTCAACAATTTCCACTTGGATTTTTATTGATTTACTTATACTTACTTTAATTTAACTCCATCCTTTAAGTTAAATTTATTCTATCAAAATTCAAATTGTATAAGTTATCAACTCATTTATCATTCCCATAATATTTTAAATAGGATTCCAGAGTTTTTCCAACCTTTCAAAACCATTTTGGAAATCAATTCAAATTATCTTATGAATTCCAAAACCCAAACCCAAATTTCCCAAACAACTTTCATATAAAATAATTTGGCAGCAATCCCTCTTTTGGAAACTCGAAATGGAACACCGGTGATGTTGCAATCATCATCGGAATTATTTTCCAGCGGTCGAAAAGAGTTTAGAGCTTTAATTTCTCCAAATCAAATTTCCAAAATGTCAAATCCTTTCAAAACACTTCTCTGGAATTTTATTTCAGATTATAAATCACATTTATAAATCTTTTACTTGTATAATTTCACTTCTTATATATAAGATTATTTCACAAGTGTAAATCATTTTAATTATAACTTCATACTTATAATTCATTTTCTTATACAATTCATTCTTTTGCAGCTGTTGTTTTTATTTAACTTACTCAACAACCAAATAATCAATTCATATACACTTTAATAATTTTGAAAAATTATTCCTTTATATATAAATATAATCAAGGTAAAATTATTTCATTTACCCAATTTAAAACAATATCGTGTCAAATTGTTCAGTACAAGTGTTTAGAGATCCCTATCAATAACGTTAATTACTCATATTGACCAGAATCCACATACCACTCAATAAACCAATCATCACAATATAAAACAATTTTATATCCATTAACAAATACGCGCTCGTATCTATTATTACACTCAAACTCATTCTAGAGTACTACTGACCCCATCTCTAATGAGTAATTCCCAACAGAGCCATGGTTGTCGCTTAACAATATGCTCTGATACCAAATGTAACGTTGCGACTTTTCGACGCTCGAAAACCAACATCAATACGTCCACTGTATCAACTCTCGAGCAATCAAAGGCCGGAAAACCGTACCGTTAGGGTTAAAGAAGAGGTAGAAGATAGAAGAAGAAAGAAAAAGAAACAGAAAACAATATCATAATCTCACAATCCCAGCGGAACAACATATAATAGATAAATGAATAATCTTTAAACAAAAGAACTATACCAGTTATTACATTACATCACATTACATTACATTACATCATCAGAGTGTACAACAACAAACAAATGACAAACAGCGGAAAAGAAATACTATATACTAGTGAATACGTCATGTCATCCAGCTTGCCTCCAGCAACTCCTGAATTCCAGAATATCCTGATAACCTGACTCTTGCCTGCCCGTGTGGAAATTGGTGGGCACCCAGAGTTTAGTAAGGAAAACAATAAACTCCAGGTCATTCATGGGACTGGTGTGAGAACTTAAAATAGTTTACCTTTAAAACAAAGAATATGATAATTTTAAAATAGATTCGCAATGCTTTTTAGAAAATGAGACTACCATAAGGCCTCCCACACACACACACAATGCAAACGCAGAATCGGAGGAGATTTCTCCTTATGATAGTCAAAGATGCTTGATACGCATTAAAAAGAAACATTTGATATTATTACTAGTTCATAGTGCAGAAAATATTTCGAAAGTAAAGATATAAATCTTAGCCAACATACGACCATTATCGTATGCCTACTATAGCTACCATGTTCAATAGCAGGTTACCGCCACATTCCATGGCAGGTTATACAACCAAAACCGTACAAGGTTCGTATTGTTTCTTTGGATTTCCAACAAATGGCCAGGTCAAGGAACTTTCCATTGCCACATGGGTACGCCTCTGGAAAGACGACCCGAGAACCTAACGTTACGGTTAGATCTCTGCCAACACAAGGCCGGGTTACCCTTCAAACTGAGTAACTACTACACGAATATGTCATTCCCCGATCGTAACGATCTACATCCGAGGATCCTCGATTCCAACAACCACAAAGCAATAAATTTGCAGCAACAACATAGGTTAAGTATCTGGGCTCCATGCCATGATACCACCTCTATCCAGAAGGAACGACATACACTAAAAGGCACTACCCCCGATAACTTTGCCACACCCTTCCTGCTTTGATCATTTCCGGGGTGTGAGGTCCGACGAAGTCTCGTCCACAAAGCCACGCTTTATACAAAAGTTGTGCTTTGTTCAACAAATGCTCAACGGCACTTCATATGCCACATTACCAATTTGGGAATGTATCACTAGTAACCGTCAACTACATAACCTCTAAGGGTGTTAAGCTAAGAGAATAAATTCTCCGCCACCAACGGAAATATATTTGATAGAAACCAGCTTTACATCTCAAACTGTAACGTCAGACACACTTCCATACAAGTCCATTCCGGGATCGAACGGAACCGAAGGCACTTCCAAGGAAGTCCTTGCAATCCGGATATTCACTAATCACGACCGGACTTCCCATCACAAAGGGTAATAAATTTCTATATCGGAGAACAGCCGATGCAGAAATATTCGACGGTAATCCTTCCGTTTTCACAAATATCCGGTCTTCAACACCGGTCATCAAATGTAGTCCATAACGACATATCACATATTCGGAATGGGTTATACGACCCCAGGGTCCTTTCCCGGCTAACCCGAATAGTGAGCGCGTATTCAAAAATAAGTGTAGCATTCAAATTCAAGCAATCACAACAAATACCTATTTAAAGGTAAATATTGATAGTCGGATTATTTAACTATCAATAGGTATGCTCAACATCACCAGATTCCAAATAATTTCCCAAATTATTTACTTTCCAAAATATCTTTACTAGATATATATAATTTTCACACTTCAACATTTGAAAACAAATTTCAAATCATTTCCCTATACGGGATATATTCACAAATCTTTATTCATCTTCATTTCAAAATGGTTCATTTAAACCAATTAAATAAATCCTTACCGATTTACTTTATATTTACGTTCCAAATCCGTAAATTTATTCCCACGCTTCAAAAATAAGTCGGTGTTTATTTTTAAACAAATTTCCCTTTCTTTTATAAATTCCATAGTGAATTTACAATTCCCAAAACATCTATGAATATACGATTTCCAAATCGATTTCTAATATTCATTTTCAATTTATCTTTAAAAGATAAAATCTCAAAATATTCACTTCATATTGGAAAACATTTCCATACTTATTTAACAATCATAAGTAATTTATAAATCCATTTATTTTCAACACTTGGAAAATATTCAATATACTTAAATCAAAATTAAGTATATATTTCATTCTTTAAGCAATCATTCTCTCAAACATATTTATTTGGGCCAAAACGAATGTTGCGTAAAACATCGTTACGACGACCCAAAATCACTAGTATAGGGTTTCAAAATTAAGATAGATATATAAATTCCAATATTATATAAAACATTTCCTTTCGGAAATCATTTACTATAACAACAGTGTTATAGTCCACCATTTCCTTCTATTTCTCGAAAACGTCTATTTCAACAATGAATGTTGAAATCTATGGTTTCGACACTTAATGCATTTTAAAACAATTTCAAATCGTTTTAATTCCATTTAAAAGATCACTCCCTAAAACATTCCTTTAATATATTATTCACTGTTCAAAATCGTGAATATACTTCACTAACCAAATTCAATATTTTCTACATATTTTATTTCAAGGATAATTCGCTATCCGAAATTGCGAATATATCTCCTTTAATAACCTTCTATATTAAATTTATCAAATTCAATTGATTTCGGATTTATAAACAATGTTTATAAATTCCATTTCTATTTATAAAAACTTCAATTATAAAATCCCTTTTTTTATAAATCAATTCATTTCATAACTCAACTTTATACCCAAAATCCGATTTATAAGTTAACTATTTTTATATATTTTACAATTTATAAGTTAACTCAATCTTAGAAATCTTTTATATAAATCGTTTATAATAATTCAAAAATCTCAATTTAAATAAACCAATTCTTTTAATAATTTACAAAACGTTATTTAAAACTTATATAACTCCAAAATCATACTTAAGTACTATTTTCCAAAAATATAACTTTTATAACAATAAAATTATAATGTTTATTTATTTTAACAATTCAAAATTTAATAAAACGTATACTTTCAAAAATCACTTTAAAATTCTTTTTTAAAAAAAAAATCAAAAATCATTATTTTAAAACTTCAAAAATGGATCCGATGATGCAACAGCACCAAATTGTCAATCATGACATCCAAATATCATATATCGATATGATAATTAACAACCATCACAATATCTGTAATCAAATAAATACTGGTGAGGAATCCAGTTTGATCCCTCCAACCTGATTCCTGCATCCATAGATGTTAGCACAATACGAATTCCGTTCCAATACGGAATATCGCAGTATATGGGATTTATAAAATATTATCCGCTATTATGCGGCGCAATAGGGTCTCATCCGCTATATAATGCGGGAAAATCAACTCCAAGTACATAAATAATACTAATTTCACTTTGCAGTGAAATATTCGCGGTATATGTTTTTAATAAATAACCTACGCTTATTAACAGCGTATAATGTCTATTTCAAACAACAGATAACAATTTATCATCCAAGCATACAATCAAGCAATTTTAAATCTAACTATTTAAAATTATAAATCGAAACAGATTTGATTGAGTGAGAAGTTCTCACCTTGAATTTCCGATTTCCAGCGTTTTATTTCGAATAAAATTAAACGTGCGTTTAATTTTATCCAAAATTTTCACTCACTCCAAACGACTCCAATCCAGCTCCATAGCGTAGTGCTCGACAAAACGAAGCCAACGCAATTCGTTTCGTCCAATTTCGACCTCGTATCAAAAAGTTATACATTTTAGAAGTTCGTACGATCTTAATATAAATTTATTTACAAATTTCCTTTTTTTATATATCTAAACCTTCATCTCGGCCGCAAGATCCAAATTTGAAAATCTGGGCCGTTGAAATCACCTTCTCCTTCCCCAGGTTGAAAAACGAAACCGAACCCATTGCTCCAGCCGTTTCCATCCATGTCGCACCACGTACGAACCCCTCTAGGTCAATCGACTACGACCACTTCGAAGCCACGGTCGAGCGCTACCTTCAGCTGCAACCACTCTAAGCTCAGCCAACCCTTGACTACGTGAAACGTGCACGAACCGCACCGCAACGCGGCCTCCAAACGTCTCCTCTGGTCGACGAAAGCCCATCTCCACCGTACGGATTTGAAGCTCTCGCAATGCTCTACAATTTGTTAGTTGAGAACATTGGCTAATTCCTCACGGACTGAAAGAGATTAAGAGGAAAAGACTGCGAAATTCTGGCCATTAAATAGAAACCGGTGGCTAGGGTTCAAAACCCTAATTGCTTTGCAAAATGAAGATAGTGATGTCCTTATATAGAAAATTCTCCAAAACACTATTCATCCGAAATTTTCCGAACTCCAAACGAAGCGTGCCGGTTGGCGTTTCTAAGTTTTACCCCACGTTCCGAACACAATGGAACATGTTTCGGAGGCTAATTCGATCATCTGTGCGAGTTACGGCAATAAACGATCGATTTTAAATTAAATCGATTTAAACCAATTTCTATGCGTTTTGGCTTGCCCCGGACAAACCGTAAATCCGATTGACACGAAATTTGAAACCATACAATAATATAACATTACGGATCTGATGAAACTGGTTTCGTCAAAATCCGAGACTGTTTGAAAAATGACTATTTTCAATCGATAATTAAATATTAAAATATTCAATTTTCACAAATTAACTTTAAATCCGACTTTAAAAGTTCTATAACATCATTCTAACTCCAATATGATTAAATAAAATTTTACAAATCATTTTTAATCATATTAAACCCAATTTTCAATTATTTCTGTATTTTGAAATATTAAATTATCGATTTAATTGTCCAATTAAATCCAATTATTCGAAATAAAATTTATTCGACTGTTTAATTTCACTTATTAATATTTAAAATCAATTAAATATACAAATTTTAATTAATAGAAATTCTGGGTCGTTACAACCGGCTCTGGAACCAACGGACGAAGGGAATGTTCCATGACGCTCTACATGTTCGGCCAAACTTTGGTTGAGCTGCTCCATTTGCACTGCTCGGAGGCGATCCTGCATCTACAGCTGTACAATTTGCTATCGAAGCTCATTAATCTTCGCGTTGTCCTGAACCATTCGGTAAGCCCTTTGTAATGCCCAAATCTACTAAACAAGTCGAGATATGTTTAAGTTATTACGTAACTTTTATAAAAATTAAGCAAACTTTACAACGTAGTTAATTTTTATAATTTACCGATTGGTTGTCGTAACCGTAGCGTCCGTTTCTTTGGGTCTGGTCCATAACAGAGTTAAAGATCGCGTCCTCCTCGTCAGTTGTCAACTGCTCCCGTCCGGAATGCTCAAGCATCTGCGCACGTGCCTGCATAAATATTTCATGCGATGCAAAATTAAATACAAATAAATATTACATGACATTATTATAAATTTTATAACTAGTTAATTAAAATGATCATTATTAATAACTTATAACTTAAAATATACACGTGCGGCGTACGCTCTATCGTCCTCATGCTAGGCATACGACACTGATCCCTGTCTGCCCAACGGCATGGGTATGCTTAAACACGTTCATATACGAGACATGACCCCCACGCGCTCTTTCTTGCAATAATTGGTGTATATTATTGTTGTTCACACAAATTTATACTAAAAATGTAATAACTGTTCGTAATTGCAATTAATTAATTTATCAGATCCTTACGATGGTGTTGAAATTATTTTGAGCCACCACAGTGAGTAACAGGGTTTTTCTGATAGTTCGCAGAGTTTCTGTCCGATTCCGCCTACAGATTAAAAATTAAGATTATATTTACAGGTATAAATTATGTATTCTGTATAGAATAAATTAAGCAACACTATTATATAAAAATTTAGTCGTATCATCACACATGATTGGAGGATATTTGACAAGTACCAAAAGTAGCTTACAAACGATTTATGAGTTTTTATTCACAACTTTTCCGAAGAGATTTGGTATAAGTCGTTAAGTAGATTCCTATATATGTGCCTTGACATCAAGAATTATATCAGATTCCTAATCAAAGGTTAAACTTTGCTTTTTCTTTTTTCATCTACTTTTGCATCACTAGCGTGGATTAAATAAGAAGAATATAATACAAATTACATTAGTAGCATGATTAATAATTTCAAGAATGTCCACAATATCGGGTTTGTAGAAAAGAAAACCATGCCCAGTCTGGAAATGGCTACAAACAGTCATCTAATAACTCAAAATCAGAATGTCCAAGAAGTAGACATATGGGCAGCATATCAATTTGAGAACAAAAACATCGCACACTACAGCAGAACAACTTCAGAGAAGCATAAAATATCCTTCGTTTGTTAGACCTATGACTCTTTCTTATGTCCCTATTGCTTATTGGTTTGTAAATATATATATGTAACTCATCAAGATATAAGTACCTAGTTTGCATTAAATAAATATTACGTAACAAAGTAAACAATGAAAATGAATGCATTTGTAGACACTTACGAGGAAATTTTGCACGGATAACCACTTCCCTAACAATGATACAGAAATGAAACTAGAATGCGAGGATGTGGTGAAATATGCAATCAACTATCTCGGTAAGTGGAATGCTTTTTCTGGTGGATAGGCGAATTTCGCTAAGGCGCTTCGTTTAGAAATTGGAGATGTGTTGGTGTTTGAGTTAACTGGATCAGCTCGATTTAAGGTATATATATAGTTGCATTAGTGTTTGTATTACTTATGATGATCAATTGTGTGTAATTAACTTCTTTTTTATTGTCCTTTCGTGGATTTGTATTTTTCAGGTTCACATAATAAAAGCAGTCCAAAAAATCTAGTCATGGCACTGAAATTTTACCTAAGCAGATGATCAAAATCATTTGAATGATTTTTTATTAACTAATCGTAAATATGACACGTTGTTTTTTTTATGGTTTATCCCTCTGTTAGCTATCTTAATAAAAATGAAGTTATGTCCAAAACAGCTTTTGATGGTTCAACCAAAACAGTATCTACTAGTCTTTAAATTATTGTTAATTTGATTACATATTAACTAAAAGATCCGAATCACTTAAATTCATGATCAAGCAATTATTATAGGTTTGATGTTTCAAAGAGATCCGAAGATAATAACATTGATGTCAACATATAGGATTAGGCCAAAAACTCTTTAAGGGATCTACAAAAGGTAAAGCGTATTATAAAACAATTTTTACAATAATTTATTTACATTCTAAGAAACGCATACACCAAATCGTAATTTTCGTCATCTTGAAAACACATACACCAAATTCTAAGCATCCACTCTAATCAATCCAAAGTAGCCCTAATGAGCGTATGCACCAATTAATCAACGCATATGCATCAATTAACGTACATAAACACTGAACAATTTCTCTCTCTCAACATTTCAATGATAAACAACAACCTAATTAGCATTCAATAGGGTATAACAAACAATCAACGGGGTATTATACAACTATAACAACAAATTAACCCTAATTTAACAA
Source organism: Allium cepa (assembly GCA_030765085.1). Lineage (NCBI taxonomy): Eukaryota > Viridiplantae > Streptophyta > Magnoliopsida > Asparagales > Amaryllidaceae > Allium > Allium cepa. Next base: position 898,150,830 of record CM060943.1, read on the forward strand.
ATCAGAATTAATTAGGATTTAGCAATAAAACTTGATTGGAAATTGATGAACGGGCTAAGCTTGTTGAGATTGGAGAATGATGAAGCTGGAGAAGCTCGGGGAGGCAGAGCGGCTAGCTGACGATGGGGAGGAGGTGGTGGTGGTAGAATTTTGGTTGGAACTGGGGGGATTGAAAATAATGTTTCAACTCTCGGCCAAGAGGCATGTATACACGATAATTTTCGATGGCTAGTGACGGCCGTCGACGGCTTTGTTGTTTCGGTTTTTGAAGATTAGCGATAGCTAGTATATTTTATCTGCGAAAACGCCACGGAGTTCGACAGCCGTCGGAAAGCTCCGTCGCTGTTTACTGTTGTTGTAGTAGTGTACGGATTATTACTTTGACTGGGTTGCGCTTGACACTCCAATTACTCCACAACCTAGACACAGTAGACATACCAAGCATGACTGCTTGAGCAGACATGACGTTGAAATATCGATCGTTCATACAGATCGTTCCAATAATACCTTGCAACGTTGTTATGATATACTGCCTCCCATTATAACTGTTCAGCTGCGAAAGCTTATGTTAATTTTTCACAATGAATCTACAAACTTGGATATTGTGGAAAAATTGACTGATCAAGTAACAGAATTTATGATGTACAAGTTGGACTTGTTACATGATCGTTGTTAGTAGTTTTTAGTTTGTTTTTTTGAATGTATTTGAATTTAAAATTTTATTAGTTTGTTTTAATGAAATTTAGTAATTTATTTTTTTATTATTTGCAATTATTAAATGCATATTACACGATAAAAACAAATAATTAATTAACTATAACCTAATTAAATTAAAGATTATACTTTAAATACTCCGTTCAAACACTCCGCTTAAATATGTCTTTCGTATCGCTACACACAATCCACTTTCAGCGAACTTTCCCGCTCAAATTTCTCTTTAAAACTTCTCGCTCAAATGCTCCGTTAACATTCGTCCAGAAAAGAACCTAAATATTATGAATAGATGAAAGAGGACTTGCTAAAATTTAACAATCTTACAAGTAAACGTGATTTGTGTCTAGAAAATAAACTTTAAATCCTCGAACAAAAATTAATAATGAAAAGAAGTAAAACGTCGCTAAATTGTGGGATGTATTCTTTTCAATGCTTCACTATGTTCAGTTAATATATCATACAAGTGCACATTCCAAGGCCACAGACCAACGAATTATGTCGCATGGGTCAACAAAACTAACAAACTAGTAATGAGTGAAATGAAATACTATTTTCAAACACAACTGAAATTTTAGAGTATACCATCTGAAGAAAGACATAGCTTGTGATATATAAACATAAGCAGTCAGAAAATTGTTAAATAAGTTTCAAGTAGTCAGACTACTTTTCAAACTAAACGTGTTTCCTAGCCTGTCTTAAATTTCATTTTTCCTTGATGAAAATTTTACAGAATTTTATTTGACTTGGAAGTTTGCTTTGGGAAAAAAATGAGTTGAGTGGGTCACCAATATCAACGTAATACCATAACAAAACTTTCAAGATTAGAAACTATTTACAACTTCGATGTGGAAATTAACACATAACATGCAATCAGCAGTTGGAAATTATAGATTACTTAATTTTCTTAAGTCAAGAAGCCAGTTGCAAATTACTAGTATAAAAATACCTCACGTCAAGGTAAGCTTGAAATACGACGTCGATTGAGTTCATAATCAATTTGGAGTAACATAAACCCAAACAAGAAACCGGTTGGTTGGAGACTGAAGTGGACCCAAAATATAAACGGATTTATTTATTGATACAATAAATCCCGAGCATCTACTTCTCCATAATATAATATACAATTTCAGTACTTCAGCTTGATGATGAAGATTAATCTGTCACATGAATGTTATGTTGGCTTCAAATCCATCTTCAGCGTTTGCAATCTCGAAACAACAGCAGTCGTTGGAATCCTTTCTTTAGGTGCAAAAGTTGAACAGAACAAGCCTAATTCAATCAAGGATGACAGACAGTGGTGTATCTTCACTCTAACTTGGGATGATGCTTCCATGTAAGAACGATCTTTCACGAGTATGTCATCGACAATATCCAATATTTCATTAGGACGTGTTGGGTCTTTTTGCTGAAAATGACTCGGTAGCATATTTCGTCGTTTTCTTTGAAACAATTTATGGCTTAATCTCAAGGTGCAAGGCTAGCTATATATTAAATGAACATAACCTATAAGCAAAAGGAGATACTTTATTACTTTCAACATTCAACTTAAACATGTCTTCAATAGCATAGCCTCGCCTACAGACCATTCAAAGTGATGGTGTAAAATCAGTGCCTATATTCTGAGAAAAAACTATCATTAGTAAGAAGATAACCTGAAACTAAGTTATTTCTCATCTCTGGTGTATGCATCACGTCCTTCAATATAGCGGTTTTTTCGAAGATAAACTTTAGCTCAACGCTTCCAATCTCAGCAATAGTGGTGGTGTGAGAGTCTCCAAGCAACACTTTGTTGTCCTCGGCATTCGTGTATGTTCTGAATATAGCACAATCATAGCAAACATGGTGTGTAGCACCAGTGTCTATCGATCATCCTCTGTTCCTCATATGTGGTTGATCTCTGTAATTATAGCAGTTAGCGGTTGCTCTTCAGTTGGGTTCGCCTGAGGAGCATGAGGATGTTAGTCCTTGAGATGATAGTTTTGATGACAACAACCTTAAGAGTTGTTATCAAATATAAATACTAACATTATGGTTTAGATATATATGTATATGCAGAATATAAACTTGCAGGTACCAAGAATGAAGATTGTACAGTATAGAGATTGAAGACTGAAGATATCAAGATTGAAGACTCATGAGTATCAAGATATCAAGAGTTCAAGATTTCAATAGTACAAGATAAGTATTGAGTCTAGAATTATGTTAAAACTTCTTGAAAGCACTTACATCTTTATTCGAAATTTATTTATGGAATGGAATCTACTTCGAGCTTGTTAAAGGGATGGAACCCTAGTGGGATGGAACCCACGACAATATCTAGTGGAACATATAGTGGTCCTATTTTGATATCCACTAATTTTATAAAAATGCTTTCCAAAAATATATCTCTTGTTTTTTGAAAAATGTTTTCAAAAAGACATCTCTCTTGGTTTTAAATATTTTAGCCTCAAAACTTTCTCATTTTTAATATTTTGATTTAAAAATTGTCCTTGTTTTTAAACCATCTCTTGTTTTAAATATTTAGCTTTAAAATATTTATATACTCAGATTTTAAATCGCTTTATAGATTAAGATTATATATATTAAAAATTACTTTCTGAACTCTTTTATGTGTTTAAACTATATTCAAATATATTTACAAAGTTTAGAAATTGTTTTGAAAAATTATAGAAACCAATTTTAATAAGAAAATCAAAACATTAATTTTGCCTAGAGCATGTCGACATACCTCAACCTCCCATGTCGACATGGCGTCCATTATTTTCAAATTTCAATTTTCAAAAGAAGTGTCTGTTCATCGTATCCTTTCACGAATAGATATGGTTGTTGCTCTGCTATAAATACCAGTAGTTCTAAAGAATTTTTTACCAGATTTATTTATTTTCTCTCCTCTTCATCTTCATATTTATTTTAAAGAATCTTAAACTATATTCTGCCGAAATACCAAGTGAATCAAACTTGATTATCTCTTGTTTGATTCTCTGCCACTCTCTCCATAAATCTCTCTGCTATTCAGAGTTATAGAATCTTTTATAAATCAAACTATTGGGTAAAAGGTGCGGTTGAGCCTTGAAATCAATTGGGTGTGATTGTAGTCCTGGAAATCAATTAGGCGATCTTGTAGCCTGGTTAAATCAAGAGAGTTTGCCCTGGACTCGAATACAGGAGAGTGTACCTTGTAGCCTTGAAACCGAGGGTGTAATTTGGAAGATTATTTTGATAAGAAATCGTATGATTGTACGGGATTGAATGTAGGGTAACTCTGAACCAGTATAAAATCCAGATGTATTCTTTCCTTTACTGCTTTTATTTAGTATTTGCATCTGTGTCTGATTCTGTGATTATATCTGTGTCTTTGAATTGCATTTGTTGGTTATTAAATTACATAAGTTTCAAAAGGATTAGAAAATCCATAAAACACTGTTCTCCCCCACTCTAGTGTTATTCCAGCCTTAAGAACCGTAATCCGCATTTCTCACAGAGGAGGCATGTTCTGGCACTTTCTTGTCATATGATCTGGTTTGTTACAGTTATAACAAATAAACTGACCAGAATAATTCTTTAAGTGTGGTTTGCTATGGTGCATGTTCTCATTCTTGTTGGGGTTCTGATTAGGCTTACGATTCTAATTTTTAAAGCTTTTGCGATTTGGTTTCAAAACCATAGTCTTCTTAGTGTTGCTGGAAACAACAAACACTTCCTTTTTCATATCCATTTTTAGGATTCCTCCTTAATTCGGAAGTTGGTAATCAAACTTTCAAGTGAAAATTCTTTCATTTTTTATTTAAGCCTATTTTTGAACGCTTTCCAACTAGGAGGCAATTTATCAATAAGTACTGCAACTTGATACCATTCGTCAGTAGTCATACCTTTGGAGACGATCTCATGAGCTATTTTCTAAAGTTCGCGAGACTTCATCTCTACTGACCTGTCACCGAACATCTAATATTTGAGATAGCAGCTAACGACGTATTTCTTTGCTCCAGCTTCCTTCGTGTCATACTTCTTCTACAGTACCTCCTAGATCTTCTTAGCTGATTTGTCCTTTGCATTGTAGTAATCATATAGGTCATCGTAGAGGCCAACTAGAATGACGTTTTCGAATAGGTTGTCATGCTCGATCTAGGATTGCTGCTCCTTGCTTTCTACTTCAATGGCTGGATCAGATGGTGGCGGTTTATTAGTGGTCAAAATATAGAAACTGCATCTTCTGCCTCCATCTTTTGAAGTGCAGCCCCTCGAATCTAAAGGGCTAGTTGGTATCTGTTAGTACTATTCTAGTAAATGTAACTACTTAGAAGAATTCTACAGAGAGAAAAATGGCAGCGGGAGGAGAAGAAGAAGAAAATTGTTTATTGCATTTTTCTTCTTCTACCTATCTATCATTTAAATAGATACAATGGAAATTATATGCGTTACTAAAGTTGGAGATTATTAATGGATATGAAATTATTGTCATTCGTTACTAATTTTATTATCATTAGTTTTTGCAACAGTTCAATAATAATAACTCATAAATATATTATCGTTATATAATGGTTCAAAAATTATTGTCATTCGTTACGAATTTTATTACCATTAATTATTTTTTTAAATTAATTCACTTAAAATTCCAATAGGGTGTCGATATATATTTTCCCTTAAGCTACATCGTTCGCCAAAAACATCATTGGCTAGCCTTTTTCTAGTAAATGTTTCTAATATCAGTATTCTGAAGCTGTATGCATCACCCATACTTGACACAGTTCTGGTAGAAGCATACTCTATTGCAATGACATGAAAAATAGATCAAACTTATGCCTTTATTAGATTCTCCACTATAGAAAAATTATAATAAAAAATGTCCAAGAATTGTTATTTTAAAACCTTAAGGTCAACTTCTAAGACATAAATCACATATTAAAGGTTAACAAACTAATATCCAAACTGTAATATCATAAAGACCTTATGTTCAAAAGTTCCTTAACATTTTCCTACTATGATTCCCTGTCGAATTCTAACTATGTTAGTAGTAATTTTGTTGAAATATAAATTGATGTTTACTAGTACATTATTCGACAGCAGTATTAACTTAAATCGTAATAAACGGATAAACTACCATGAGCAATTTGTTAGATAATAGTAAAGCAGAAGAATTTTATGCTCTCTTATTGATTCTAAGGATTTCCTCTGCTCTCCTTCATTCTCTCATGATACATTATTTGCATATCCGTTTAATTTATTAATATTATAATTATTACAATGTTTATACAGCTTCTTTTTTTAGCAAAGCGAGCATGGTTGACCAGACACTTACATGATATATAATGAATGGAAAAATAGGTATTCAGTACATGCACCGGACAACTTAAATAAAAGAAGCACAGGATTTTGGAAAAAGTACCAAACTACTAACCAACAGCAAACATAAGACCTAATCCTCCTCCATAGAGGAAGAGGCACTACCCTCACTCAAAGGAATGGACCCAATAACATGTAGAAACCTAGAAAAAAGAAGAGCTAAAGTACGAACAAAATCAACCGAATCAGGGTCGTAAATGAATTTCTTATCCCATGTGTCATCCTCAAGCTGAGCGCGATATTTATTTGCTTCTCTTTTCTATTTAAGCATAAATATTTAATAATATTTTTCAATTATTTGCAAATTTCTCTTTTCTGTTATTTTGCATTAGAGTCCTTGTTTTAAAATTAATTAGATTATATTAAATTTAAAATTTTATATAAATACAATTAACAAAATATTCACTAATTGATCTAATAAATTCAAAAAAATGACAATTCAATGTATGTCACATATTCGTATCGGCAAAAATAATAAAACTAATTTTTCATTCAAGTCCATAAATTTTAAATTTTCTATGATTATATATAAATTATTATGATGTTCTACTAATTTTTTCCTCTGTCATTTTACATTTAAATACCAGTATTTAATGGGTTTTACAATTATTTACAGGTTTCTCCTAAAGTTTCTTATATTGTTTTACATTTAAGCCCATATATTTGAATTAAATAAGTGATCTTGAATTTAAAATATTTAGAAAAATCCAATTAACAAATATTTATTAAGGAGATTTTCACTCTAAGAGCTTCTTTGTGCATGGTAATAAGTTTTAAGGACAACAGTTCTGAAAATTTAGTTTTAAGGACAAATTACAGGAATAAGATAAATGAAGTTATCATTTTCAGTTATATAAAAATAATGATAAATTAATTTTTATTTTTCCTGTATAACTTAAAAAGATAAATGAATTTATCATTTTTTATAAATTGTCCTTAAAACTAATATTCAGAATATTCGTCCTTAAAATTTATTACCTTGAAATAACAAGCCCTTCAACCTAATTTCCACTATTTTATTTATTAATTTGTCTATTAAGTGAAAAAAAAGACAATTCAATATTTATAGCACATTCCTATTGGCAAAAATGGTAAAACAATTTTTTTTCATTAAGTCGATTCTAAATTTTTACAATTGTACATAAAAATTTATTAAATATCGTTACATTATTCTACATTCAAGTTCACAAAATTTCTTTCTCCTTAAAATTAGTATTTTAACACAAATAAATATATACATAACCGTTTTCCTTTCCAAAATTGATATTTCATTGCAAGCAAATATATACTATTTTTCTTTCTAAAATTGGTATATCATTACGAACATATACAACAATTTTCCTTTTTAATTTTGGTATGTCAACTGCATTCTTCATTGGTAATAAAGAATGACATTATAATTAATGATAAGTGGAGAATTTCTGTAATTTATGATGCTAAAAAATAATGAAAATTTCAGTTAGGATGTTTTAGTAAAAAAATTACATTGTTGTTTATATCCATAATTTGTAATAATCGGTGGGCAATTACATTATATTTTGATTAGAAATATTTTTCTATTGTATACTATTGTCTTTTAAAGGTAAATATGAAAAAAAATGAATTTTTTTTTATAAATTAAAATTATTGAGGTATGAAACACTGGATTAAAAATCATTATTTTTAATAATTAAAATGACAACATGATTTGTAAAATTATATGATTTATTTCACTTAATATTTCTTTTAATGGTGAGATAAATATTATGTTTCACTTTGATAATATTATATATCTATTTTTTACAAAAAAATGCTGTAAAAACTTTAAATGCATATAAATATGTTAATTTAATTTATAATTAATTTATTATAATTAATTTATCATATATTGCATAGAAAATTTTTATTTTCGCCAATAATTAAATATAAATACTATATTTTAGAAATGTTACCATGTGCGACGCACGGGTTACATTCTAGTATATGCAATGGTACCCAACATGCTTGCTATTGCCATGGATCTGCTGTCTTCGAAAAATATCCTGGATATTCCAAAGCCACTAACATATGCCGCAACTCATGGTTCGATATTCCGACCAGCAGGCCGTAATTCCAGCCATTCCAACCCAGTTCTGACGATGACCGAGCCAAAACTGGTTTAAAAATCCTGTTCCAGTTCTCACTGAAGGGAAATAAATCAATATAAGAAAAAATACCTAAAAAGTGAGGAAAAGGTGGAAATGAGAGAAGTAGTAAGTAAGCAAGGCAAAGTATCAGACAATGGGTTTTTTCCTCTCTTTACATTCATCGATTTTGATGAGCACTTTTCAACGAAGAAGATAATATATTCTGACCGCTTGGGTTAGGTTGGAAATAGTCATTATTTGATGGAATGGGCTATTTACAAACGGTTGGGCCATATTATTTTAAGTAAAGTGATTAGATTTTGGGCATCTTCAAGTATTGTCTTGGATTTTGTTTTTTAGTAGTATATAATCATTTTAGACTAGGAATTGAGCTATAATACTTCCAAATATAATTTAATTTGGAATTAATCAAGGGTGGTCGGAGTTAACAAAAAAAAAATACAATTATTTCATATTTATTGGCGTATTTATACAAAAAGTACCGGAATTCGTAAATCAAAATTAAAGAGGAATTTCCCGAAATGTTCGGAACTGAACCGAAAATTTGAATTCTCAATACAACATAATGATCAAAATACAACACACATGACCAGAATGGAAGCTGGAAAGGAAAAGTTGAACCTTTCCACAAACTCGCCACCTATCAAAATATTTGTCGGCTTCAAATCACAATATAACACAATGATTGGATGTTGGTGATGGAAGCACTCGAGAGCCAATGATGCATCGATAATAATATTCAATCTTTCTAAAAATTTCATGAAATAGCTTTTTGAATAAACATTTTTCAAGAACTTCGTGAGGCATGTATTCAAGAGCTATAGCTTTAAGTCTAAATTAGAACACATACTGATGATCTTAAGGAGATTTTGATGTCGAACCATTCTCAAAACTTCGCATTCATTCAACATCGATGTTTTTAAAGATCCATCCTCCAAATCGAGAACTTTGATAGCTATCACCATCAATCATCAGGGCATCCTCTGTAAAAAAAACTGATGAGAAAGTTTTTCTCGCTAAAATTGATCATGGTAAGAAAAAGCTCTATGATTATCTAAACGGGTAAAAGAAACAACATGAAGCTTTCTTCTCCTCTTGAAGTAAATCATGCAAATAAAACAAAAGCATGTAAGGAAAATAGCACCTAATATAACAAGCATAATATACTTGAATGATCAATACTTTCTTCTTGAAATATTAGTTAATGAATCAATAGTATATTATGGAAGATTCAACCCGAGCTACTCCACAAAGTGTTTCATTTCTCATAAGAGATGGTATGTTATAGTCATCGAAAACTATTCCATTTGGAACTTGTCCCGTTAACTTATTGGAAGATAAATCGATACTATTGAGATTACAAAGAGTGGCCAATGATTTAGGTATGACTTCCGACAGTGAATTCTGTGATAAGTTTAAAATCGATATACATACCAGGCACCCAAATGCATCAGGAATTTGCCCATGAAATGAAGTTCTGGATAAAACCAAATTCGTGAAGCATTTGAAGTTATTCGAAAGCATTTGGGATGTCTCCTGATAACTGATTTGCATATATATCTAAATGAAACATTTCCTTCGAGCTATCAACTTGTGGTGAGTGGTGATAGCGGATTATTATGAGAAAGGCTGCCTAGACTCCATAAGTTTTCAGGAATGCTTGACGATGGATTATTATGTGAAAGACAAAAAAGTTCGGTGTCCGTCCAGAAAGTTTATTATATTTAAGGTATGCAATAACCAAATTTGTCGACTGACCGAGCTCAAATGGGATCGAACCACTTAAACTATTGAATCCGATGTCTAACTGTCCAAGTGAACCGTGCTTGCTAAGCGATGATGACACTGATCCTGTCAAGTTATTTTTATATATGTCCATCATTGCTGGACCAGTTAAGTTGCTTATTACATTCGGAATATTTCACTTTATTTAATTCCTACTACACCACTATAATTTACGATTCTATGATGGACTTTTGACATTGTTTTGGCATTGCTAAAAATTTTAGCGATGCTAGATGCGATAGGAAAACGAACGTCACTAAATAGTATGGCGTCACTAAGACGTCGCAACGGCGTTGCTAATTTTTAACGATGCCATTGTGATGCAATTTTCTGGTATGCTAAATGTGTCTCGTTGGCGTTCTAATTTTTAGCAATGCCAATTTCTATGTGGCAAATATGCCGAGATAGCATTGGTAACTTTTAACGATGTCATTACGACACCAATTTTCTAATGTAAAGATTAAAATAAATTAATCAGTTTACACTCTTCTTTGTTTATCTTAATAACTCCGTAGTGCTAACTTATTCTCTAAGCTTCATCATACTATGCACAAGAAATAATTAGACTAATCATGATATTAACATTTGTTAATGTTGAGTACATATACATGATCATACTTTCAAAATCAAAGTTAAAATCGTCAAAATCAATTTAGTTACATCAGTGACCGAATGATTAACATCTACCTAAAAAAGACAAAAAAAAAAAGATGCAAAAATTAAAAGAAAATGCAAGATATCACTAAGTTTCAGTTGAAAATAAATTCTATGTCACAAAATAAAAATTTGCAAGGAGGAAAAATACTAAAGATTCTTGGAATGGAAATTTGTACATATAATGAATAGTGCGTACTATAGTGTCAAATAATAATGCAATACAGTGAAGTGGCTGCTTATAAGTATCTCCACCAAAAAACACCACCCAAATTATCTGGAAAAAAAGTGCATTAGTCAACGTGTAAAGCATGATATATTATATGTATATGTAACGACCTGCCTTTTTGGACGGTTTAAATCGACGATAAACCATACACCTCAGACCCAAACCATTCAAATGGGCAGATTGTAATGGGGTAAATAAGAAAAGTAGAAAGTACAGAATCTCGCAGCGGAATGACAAAATATAATAATCAAATAACAATTCATGAAGCTGTTTTATAAATAAATTTGATTATTCTTTTACAACACAAAATCAGAGTTACATAAAACAGAAATAAATAAATAAATAAATAAATAAATGCAGCGAAACAGTATGATGTAGTTGAATACATATAATAAGTAATAATAATACAAATTCTTCATCTTCATCCTTCAGAAAGTAGTCTTCGATAAACTAAAAAGCTCAGACTAACCAGAGCAATTGAAAAGACAAAACACCCGAATAAGAACTAAAAAAACTTACGCAAGTTAAATCAACGATGAATAAGTATGAGTATAACGGCGTCAGAAATGTTTACGGGGTTTGACATCTCCTATCTAGTGTCAAATGGGTGCGGTCACTTAAGAGATGTTCGGGATTATCATCTCCTAAGGATCCGTTAAATCATCTACTATGTAGTACAATACGCTATTATAATATGTCTATAGTAAAGTAAGTATTAATATAGCGTTAAGGCGTTACCCATATCCCCCGTAACACATTTTATGTAATGCCATAGTCTATACAGATACTGTAAACTCCACCCGCAGGTGGGCTATCAGAGAGCACTCCATAGGTACGACACAAAACAAACTCGTAGAAGGTGCGATAAGGTCACTCGAGGCAATGCCCAATGTAGATATACCAATTGCGGATCCAGACTGGTGGTAACGCATACCAGCTACTACCTCCCACCTTGGAACACACTCGCAAATCAAATCAAGGGGTGGCTACCAAATCAATCACAAAGTAATAGAATGGTATTGAAGAAACGTGCCCGATGGAAGGAATGACCTCACTTGGCCCAGCGTAGCTCCTGTTTTAGCCACATCAAGCTGACTCATGGGAGTCAGGGTCACGTAAATACTTCATACAGAATCGTTCACCAAACCATCCTACTTCATTTCTGGAATCTCCACTACGTACACAGTTGTTAAAGTGGTTTTCGGTATTGGTAGAGAGTATGACAATATCTGATCCCAGTCTCTTTAACAACCAAACGCTTATTTTACACCGGATGGTTCTTTTACATTTCAAAAGTCGATTCATACTTAGTATCAAAATATCATAATCGATTTCGAACTATATCACTTTCGAAACCATATTCACTTTCAAAACCATATTCACTTTCAAAATCGTCTTCACTTTCAAAATCATATTTACTAAAACATTTCATTTCACATAAAAGGTATCAATTTCAATTCCCAACTTAAGTTGTTTCATCATCAAGGATTTAAATATAAATACTTCAACTTACACAGTTTGCAATTTTAGAAAATAGTTTAGATAGTCATAAATAGTTTAATAGTTCAAAAATAGTTTAAATAAATTAAAATAGTTTAAATAGTGAAATGGTTTGAATAGATTTAAATTTGATTTAACTAAATTTAAATTGATTTAAAATAGATTAAAGATAGATTAAATATATTTAACAAGGTTTAATGTTTTAAATAGATTAGTTATAATTTAATATATCTAAATTATATAAAGTAGATTTATAAATAGATTAAATAAATTTAAAATAGATTAAATAGATTTAAATTATATTAAATAGATATAAAATAGGTTAAATAAATTTAATTGGTTTAAAATAAGTAAAAATAGATTAAATTGGATTAAATTGGTTATAATAGATTAAATAAATTAACAATAGTTATAAATTGATTGAAATAGTTTAAATTAATTTAAAATAGATTTCAAAGTTATATCCAAACATTTCCAATAACTAAATTTTCGATAAATTCACTTATATTTGATATTTCAACTTTGAAATTACAATTTAAATCCTTTGAACAATTTATTAAATCAATTTCAATTTCAATATTTACGCTTAGACTTCCGAAATTATTCAGTTTATATAAATCAAATTTCTATTTCAATATACCAGTTAACTAAATTCAAAAATTTAAAGATTCAAAAATTACTTAATTTAATCAATCCTGTGTCCGTATATAATTTTCTACCCTAGGGTTAAGTGATACGGATATTTATCATTTTAATCCACAATTTAAATTTTTTACGATTATATATCATTTCAAACCGCAATTCTAAATTATATAAAATCCATAAAATCTCTCGAGTCTATCATTTCAACGCATAATATTTTTTTCCAAATCTATAGATCGTTCCGGTATGTATCATTTCAACCCATAGGGAACTTGCAGTGTTATAACAATATAAAATACAACATCCATTAATCCAATATCAACAATCAAACATTCATCATAATCATCCAAATAAATCAATAAACATCAATAGATAACTGATCATCAATAACAGATATTAAAATGACAATTTTAATTCAATATTAAATTAAACGATAATTAAATGCAATAAAATTCAAATTTAACTAGAATGACAAATTAATATATCAAACATCAATTGATTAATTTCTAATCACATCATATATTTAATCTAGTGGTTATGAGTGGGTTAAAACACTCACCTTCGATTTTAAATAGAAGTAAAATCTAATTTAGGGCCCAAAATCTAATAGTCTTCGAATTCGTCCAAACCAGTGTCAAAATGTCCAAAATTTCGATACGATCCCTATGAAACAAACCACGCATAGTTTCGAATTCATATGAAAAAGTTATATAAGTTAGAATGATTAAATTTAAATTTATATAGAATAACAAAAGAAAATGAATTACCCCCAAAACCACGTCATCACCGCCTGCTTAAACAGAAATCCTAGGCATAAACTTTCGTTTGAAACACGGGTCGCCTCTATCCCAAATCGCGATGACCATCCCTCACCTATACGCCATCTGTAACAACCCATAATTTTCGTCAATTAAATTTGTCATTTTAATGAGATTTACGCAAATTTAATTTAGAAGAAATAAAGATTTTATAATTAATAATGAAGCAAATGCTGAGAATGAAATGAAACCATGGGAATATAAGGCTAACTATTTACAGTTGAAACAAAATGACGAATAAATTGAAGTGATGTAAATTTTTATACTAGGCTAAGAGTTGCATATAAGAGAACAATGGTAAGTAGTGAATTTAGTTAATGAATTAATAATATTAAATAGTAAATTGAATTAAATCAATGTCCGGTACAAATTGAAATATTATTTGGAATGAAAGCTTATAAATTGTAAGCATTTAATTTACAAATGAAATCAGTGTATTAATTTAGTTGTAACTGAATGTAAATTAATGAAATTATGTGTAATTATGTAATAATTGATAGATGATGGCATTCATGAATGAAATAAGATTTGTAAGTAATAAAGGAATAAGTGAAATAAACATTTACCAATGAAATAGTATATTGATTTATATAGACTTAATAAAAGAGTTGAATTGAATCAATCTATTTAGTTGAAACTAATTAATTGGTATGCAAATTATAAATGGGTTTATAGTAAGAAATTATACTACCGTCAATTAGAATTAAGATGAAATTGAAAAACTCAAGTATGTGATGCAAATATATCATATATAGCAGTGGAATAAAAAAATTAGTGTTATTATAACCTGGTTGGTAAGTAACAAACTTATAACTGAATTTAAAAGAAAATAGGTGACAATGAATATAGATTATTCATTTATTTGATGTGTTAAATAAATTTTGGTATTCAATCGCAATAAATATAAATAATTAGTTGAAACTGTTGTAAGGTCAAAATTTATTGCATATAATAAATTGGGGGATAGATTTCATTAAAGGTAATTTATTTATTATGTTAATGTAAATTAAAATAATTAGAGGTACGTAAATGATGATTAATATCATGTTTGGAAGTTGTAATTTAGAGGATATTAAGAATTAGGAATTGAATTTCGAATTATTTGCGATACAAATAAAGAAAATGTTACGTTATTGCTAACTGAGGGAATCATTAACTAATTGAATGAAAGTTAAATCAGTGGAATTAATGGAGATTAATTTACGTTAGTTATTTAGGGTGGTGACTAAATTTGGTAATCTATTTGCAATTAATGACAATAGTGTTGATATAAGCTAATAAGTTAAATGTCAATGCCAATACCAATTAATGGATTGAATGTGATTATGAAATTGGAATTAGATAAATGCAGTAAATAATTCAGGGCAAATAAATTTATGGAACAAATGTTAAGATCTTAGCTGATGGCAATTAATAATTGAAGATAATGTAAATTCCATTTATAATATGACTATGGGTGAATGAAAAGATTGTAAATCAAGATTTGTTTATTTATATGAATATAAAAAATTAAGGTAATTGAGTTTTTGCAATTAAGTAAAAATTAAACATTTATTTTTACGTTAATTGAAAATTTAGTTGAAATTGAAAAATATTTATGTATGTTAATTTCATCCATTTGGCTATAATGGATTGAATAATAAGAATGAAGATTTAATTCAGTGAAATTTTTGGAAACTTAATTGATAATTTCTAAATTTAATAAAAATGAAAATTTGACACTCAAATGGGAAGTTAATCAACTTTAAATTGACTTTTAAATTGTTTAAAACATTGTAATTTGATTGAGACATATAAAGGTAATAAAATTTGTCAAATTTAAGGTTTAAAAAAACATGGATTTTATTAATGAATTTTTAATTTATTTAATTAATATAAAATTAGTCATTTTGGCCACTGACTCGGATTTCGACGAAATTAGTTTCATCGGATCCGTAACGGTGAATTATAATAGTGTTTCAAGTTTCATAACGATCAGACTTGTCGTTTGATCGTACCGACTCGAAACGCCATGAAATTTATGCAATGTAAATCAATTTAGAAAAATTGAATTTAGCATAACTTCTTCATACGATGGAATTTGGACGTGAAACTTTTTCCATCGCATTTAAAATAATTTTAAACATATATTTTGATATATGGGTTGACCCAATTTCGTTTCGGAGTAGAAACGGGCTTTTCGGGCCATTTAGCGTTCAGCGCGTATACCAGTCCGATCCATCTATTATTTTTCAGCCTTGTCTATATATAACCCGTTATAAACCCTAGCCATTCCTTATTTTCATTTTTCTATACGTACATCTCCTTCTCAACTCCTCATTCCAATGGCGGAAAAAAAACCTAATTCCCAAATTCCAAAAATTAATTTCAATTTCAAAAAAAAAAGGATCTGCAGCCACTTCGAGTCATGCTTTGAGTTTCAGAGGCAAAAGCGCTGTATCTACTTCGGGTCAGGAAGAAAATGACTCGGATCACTCCGGGTCGTTTTGGCAAAAACTCCAAGCAAGCACAAGGGATTTGGGCGGCGCACCGAAGTCGAACTCGAAGTTGACACAAGACCAGAATTTTCCAATTTTCAAATTTTCATAACTTTTACGTACGAGCTCGGATTCACGCGCGGTTTATTTTGCTGGGATTGTATCGGAATTCCAGACATTTTGGCATTGGTTTGGACGAATTTGAAGACTGCCAAATTTTTGGGTTTAAATTGAATTTAGATTCAATTTAAATTCAAAAGGTGAGTGTTTTAACCCACTCACAACTTCTAAGTTATCTTATGTTTGTTAAATTGATTTATGATATGAGTAGAAATTTATTTATGACTGTTTTGCATATTTTATTCATCATCTCAGTTAAATCGCATTTATTTAATTTAACTGTTAATTAATTTTATTATTGCATATAAATTGACAGTTAAGATTTATTTATTTTGCATATAAACTACTAGTTAAACAGTTATTTATTTATTTTCAATATAAATTGTTGTTGATACCTGATATGTTTTATATGCTCTATTGATGTTTGTTTAAATTGACGATGATTGAAATAAGATTGGTTGATGATTGATATTGGGTGAATGGATGATGTGTTCCATATTATATAAACTGCAAGTTATTATGCATTCTCATTTCATTCGGGATTGCGGTTTGAAATGATATACAACCGCATTTTTATTTTTAAATTGCAGATTGAAATGATAAATATCCGTATCCCTTGACCATAGGATAGAAAATTATATACAAGCACCGCGGTATATATACAAAATTATTTTTCAAATGATTTCTATGGTTTGGATAGGATGCGGTTAAATAAATATTAATTTTGATCTTATATAAAATCTTATTTTATATATACATATATTGTTAAATTATTGAATTTAAGCTATGTATGAATTGGTTGAATGGAAATAAATAAGTTGAAAAATGAAGTTTGATAATTTATATTTATGATTAAGTATAGGTTTAAGATATTGTGTATATATAGAGTTTTAAATAGTTCAAATCAATTAAGATTGGAAATTTAATTGGAAATTTATTCGGAATTGGGCTTATTTAAAAATTAAACTCCACAAGTTGGTGTAAACTTATTAATCTTGGAAATTTTAAAGGTATGATATTTATAACTGGATTTTTATTCAAGATAAATTAAATGAATAATTCTAGTATAAATAAATGGAAGAAAATATTTAGTGTTAATAAACTGGTTTTATTTAAATAGTTATGGATCTATTATGTAAACGTTTCAAAACTAAATAATAGGACAATGAATTGTTGAATAGAAATTCCCAACCTTAGTTTTGAAAGTTATTAAATACTCAAAGTTTGAAAATATTGAAATCGAAGTGTTTTTATTCAAACTGAAAGTGAATCTAAAGGTTATGGGTTTAGACTGAATATAACGTAAATAAAATTGTAAAGGCGTGGAAATTATTTACTTTATAAAGAAATTTTAAATTCAACCATTTTATTTTATATACTTTTGAATATCCAAACCATTTAAGTTTTGAAAGTTATGGTTTTAAAACTATGGATTTCGAAGTATTATGTGGAAAGTTAAATTCCAAATATTTGGTTTCGAGGTATTATAAATCTTAAAAGTGGCATGATTTTGGAAAAGAAATATATTTGAAATAAAATGATATTATATTTATTTGGGACTTAAAAGGAAATGATATCGTATTTATGGGTTTCGAAATGGATAATTATATTCTGGTTTTGAAAGCATAATTATTTTTAAATGACCGCGGTGTTATAGTAACGTTTGGTTGTTGAAGAAACCGGGATCGAAAGTTGTCATACTCTCTGCCAACTCCGAAAACCACTTTAACAACCGTGTGCGCGGTGGAGATTCCAGAATGGAGTAGGTTGGTGGCGGCGTTTCCTTTAAGGTAAATACGTGGACCCAACTCCCGTGAGTTGGCATAAGGTGGCTAAAACAGGAGCGATTGACGGATTAATAAGGTAGCATATTTGATCGGACACTTCCCATCGATACTATACTCTGACTTTGGATTGATTTGGTGGCCACCTTTACTTTTGATTTCTTTGATTTAGGGGAGTTTGTTCGAGGTGGGCGGTAGTTGCGCGCTACGCGTTACCACCGACCCGGAAGCGTAATTGGTATATCTACCCTGGCATTGCCTAGTTGTGCCATGTCACCTACCCTATCGCGCCTTATACGATTTTGGTTTGTACCATACCTATGGAGTGCCCTCTGACGAAGCCCAGTACGGGGGAGATTACGGTACTGTATAGACTATGAGAATATATTATGTGTTAAGGTGGAAAATGTAAAGCCTTAACGATATTTAAAAGTAAGTTTATTTTACAATTAGACACTATTATAATAGAGAAATATACTACATAGTAAATAGTTTAACGGATCCTTAGGAGATGTAAATCCCGAGCATCTCTTGAGTTACTGCACTCATATTCATTTCTGTTAATTTAACTTACATAAGACCTTTTACTTCTGACTCGAGTGTTTTGTCTTTTCAATTCGCCCGGGTCAGTCCGAACGTTTCAGGATTTAAAGATTTTTCTAGAGGAAGAAGACGAAGATTTCATTACTATTATTATTATATATTATATAGTTCCACTACACTGTATTCCGCTACATTAATATTATTGATATGTGAACTTTGATATTTATTGTATAAAGAAGAATCAAATGTTTGTAAACAGTTTTATGAACTGTATATTTATTATTATATTTTATCCTTCCGCTGTGAGATTCTGTTTTGTTTTATTCTTTCTCGTTTTTCTTATTTACCCCATAACAATCCGCCCCTCCGTATGGTTTGAATTGGCAAGTGTGTCGATTTAAAGCGTGCGAAAAGGCGGGATGTTACATCTGGTATCAGAGCTTCGGTTTAGCGATAAACCTTAGCTTTGTGGGGTTTGACTCTTTACTAATAGGGTAGTAATACCCTATGGGAGTCGCTGAGTGTATATATATGAGAGAGCGTATTTGTTAGTGTTATAAAAGTTTTTAATATTGTGTTAATCTTTTCCGTTTTGTATTTATAAATTCTGGTTGATGCATGGGACGCTGTGACATCAATAGGGATTTCTAAACACTTAATAGGACAGACCGACATAATATTGTTTTTATATAGTTGAATGAAAAAATTTTGCCTATTATATTTTCTACATATAAAATATTTTTTTTTTCAAATGATATCTATATTTGGCTGCAATAGATTGGTTGTTAGGTAATAAAATGTATAAATAATAATAGAAATTTTTTTTGAAAAATAAAATAAATGAAATTCGGAAATTTAGAACTTAAGTTCTGGGGTTTTGAAATTTCTTTCGAATAAATTTTGGAATATAATGATATTGTTTATAAGTATTTTCTGATATAAATATTTATTATAATTCGGAAGAATTGTTTTAAAGAAGATTTTGGGGAAAATAAGTTTTGTACTTTTCTCTCTGTCGCTGGAAAATAATTTCGGTGATGGCGTCCGCATCTTCGACTTTCATTTTCGAGTTTCGAAGGGGAAGGCCACTGTAGTAGTTTTACTGCAGATTCATTTTGAAAAAAAAAATATAAAATTTGAATTGTTTTAAATATAATTAGATATAGATAAGTTGTAAGTATATTTATCTATTATTTTAAAATAATTTGAAATTAAACCCGATATTAAATTCTTAAGTTTCCATTTATTAATAGTTTAATTAATGTAGTGAAACGGAATTTAACTAATAATTGAAACCCTAAATAAAATAAGAGATTAATGATAGGGTATGAATGAAATTAAATGAAATTTGAAATTGTAACCTATGAAATAAAAGATATAATTACTGAACATTAATTAATTAAAAGAAATATGATTTTTGTATGATTTTAATTACATTCTTTAAAAGCATATATATAACTTACCAAATATTAAAAGTTGAAATGTTTAATAAGAAATGTAATGGAAATTGTGCAGTAAAAGTATGTAATGAAAGTGTTCAATAAATTGCTTTATTTATTAGAACGGATGGTATAGAGTTATAAACTTAAGTTTAAATTGAAAAGACTACAAATTAAAATAGAAAAGTAAGTATTGTAAATGGAATTTAGAAAAAAATAAAAGAGGGAAAAAGAAGAAGAAGAAGAAAAAAAATGAAAGTAAATAAATGAAACGAAGTAGTATAAATGAATGATAATAAACTTAAGTAAACAGTTGAAGCTATTTATAAATAAAATTAGTAGGGAAATGAATACTGTAATAAATGAAATTAAGTAATAAATAAATGAGGACATGCAATAATAAAAGAATGAATAATTATAGTGAAAAAGGGGGAGACTAGCATGACCTGAGTTAATGGAAATGAATAATAGTAAGTAATAAGTGAAAATAAATGAAACAAACATTGAATGAATGAATGAAATTTAAAGTTTGTTAGAAATAAATGTAAATTATAAAAGGAAAATTTATGTGGTATGAATAAAAAGAGAAATTAAACAACAAATGTATGAATGAAATTAATAAGGATAAACAAAATTTGTTGTTCAAATTGGTTGTTGTTTGTTGTTTGTTTTGGGTTTTAGTTGTTTGGATTTGTTGTTGTTTAGTTAATGGTTGTTTGGGCAAGAATACTTTAAAATTGGATTTGGGTGAATGAATAATCTATTTAGTTTATCTAAGACTGTTGAGTAAAGGATGCGCTAGTAGTTTATTCTTCATTCCGTACAATTTAAAATTTTCGAACCCGAACAACTATTCGTTTGTTGATTGAATGGTTGTTTTGTATTTGTTGTGTATGCTGTTTGTTGAAATTGATGGTTGTTGTATTGATTTGTTGTTAATGATTGAAACCACTTAAATATTTCACTTTATATAAATGGTTAACTCTTTGGATTTTATAAGTGAAATGCAGGTTATGGAAGCAATTGCTACTGCTTTTGGTTCCATAAATTAAGCGTAAATTGCCCGACAAATAGGTACGTTTCGGATTACGGTTTATAGCACTATTTTATATATTTTCGCTTGTTGGGATATTATATTTTGGATATTATATGTGATATTTTGATATATTTGATATTATATTTTCTCCCGAGCCTCCCCGTACAAAGGAGATTCTGCTAAAATTTTCCGTGAATTTTGGACTTAGAAAATATTTTGAAAATGTTTTCCAAACTTTATTAGTTTGAGCATAAAAAAAATTAATGATTATAAATTAGTATATTTTATCTAAATTAATTTTGTAAATTTATATGTTTATAAATTTAATATTTGATATGATATTAATTTCTTAATTCTTCTTTTCCCTTCTTTTTCCTTTTCGGGGACGAAAAGTTTTGAGTGGGGGAGAGTGTAACGACCCGTAATTTTTGTTAATTAAATTTGTCATTTTAATTAGATTTACGCAAATTTAATTTAGAAGAAATAAAGATTTTATAATTAATAATGAAGCAAATGCTAAGAATGAAATGAAACCATGAGAATATAAGGCTAAGTATTTACAGTTGAAACAAAATGACGAATAAATTGAAGTGATGTAAATTGTTATACTAGGCTAAGAGTTGCATATAAGAGAACAAAGGTAAGTAGTGAATTTAGTTAATGAATTAATAATATTAAATAGTAAATTGAATTAAATCAATGTCCGGTACAAATTGAAATATTGTTTGGAATGAAAGCTTATAAATTTGTAAGCATTTAATTTACAAATGAAATCAGTGTATTAATTTAGTTGTAACTGAATGTAAATTAATGGAATTATGTAATAATTGATAAATGATGGCATTCATGAATGAAATAAGTTTGTAAGTAATAAAGGAATAATTGAAATAAACATTTACCAATGAAATAGTATATTGATTTATATAGACTTAATAAAAGAGTTGAATTGAATCAATCTATTTAGTTGAAACTAATTAATTGGTATGCAAATTATAAATGGGTTTATAGTAAGAATTTATACTACCGTCAATTAGAATTAAGATGAAATTGAAAAACTCAAGTATGTGATGCAAATATATCATATATAGCAGTGGAATAAAAAAATTAGTGTTATTATAACCTGGTTGATAAGTAACAAACTTATAACTGGATTTAAAAGAAAATAGGTGACAACGAATATAGATTGTTCATTTATTTGATGTATTAAATAAATTTTGGTATTCAATCGCAATAAATGTAAATAATTAGTTGAAACTGTTGTAAGGTCAAAATTTATTGCATATAATAAATTGGGGGATAGATCTCATTAAAGGTAATTTATTTATTATGTTAATGTAAACTAAAATAATTAGAGGTACGTAAATGATGATTAATACCATGTTTGGAAGTTGTAATTTAGAGGATATTAAGAATTAGGAATTGAATTTTGAATTATTTGCAATACAAATAAAGAAAATGTTACGATATTGCTAACTGAGGGAATCATTAATTAATTGAATGAAAGTTAAATCAGTGGAATTAATGGAGATTAATTTACGTTAGTTATTTAGGATAGTGACTAAATTTGTTAATCCATTTGCAATTAATGACAATAGTGTTGACATAAGCTAATAAGTTAAATGTCAATGCAATACCAATTAATGGATTGAATGTGATTATGAAATTGGAATTAGATAAATGCAGTAAATAATTCAGGGCAAATAAATTTATGGAACAAATGTTAAGATCTTAACTGATGGTAGTTAATAATTGAAGATAATGCAAATTCCATTTATAATATGACTATGGGTGAATGAAAAGAATGTAAATCAAGATTTGTTTATTTATATGAATATAAAGAATTAAGGTAATTGAGTTTTTGCAATTAAGTAAAAATTAAACATTTATTTTTACGTTAATTGAAAATTTAGTTGAAATTGAAAAATATTTATGTATGTTAATTTCATCCATTTGGCTATAATGGATTGAATAATAAGAATGAAGATTTAATTCAATGAAATTTTTGGAAACTTAATTGATAATTTGTAAATTTAATAAAAATGAAAATTTGACACTGAAATGGGAAGATAATCAACTTTAAATTGACCTTTAAATTGTTTAAAACATTGTAATTTGATTGAGACATATAAAGGTTATAAAATCTGTCAAATTTAATGTTTAAAAGAAATTGGATTTTATTAATGAATTTTTAATTTATTTAATTAATATAAAATTAGGCATTTTGGCCACTGGCTCGGATTTCGACAAAACAAGTTTTATCGGACCGTAACGATGAATTATAATAGTGTTTCAAGTTTCATAACGATCGAACTTGTCGTTTGATCATGCCGACTCGAAACGCCTTAAAATTTATGCAATTTAAGTCGATCTAAATCAATTTGGAAAAATTGAATTTAGCATAACTTCTTCATACGATGGAATTTGGACGTGAAACTTTTTCCATCGCGTTTAAAATATTTTTAAACATATATTTTGATATATGGGTTGACCCAATTTCGTTCCGGAGTAGAAACGGGCGTTTCGGGCCATTTAGCGTTCAGCGCGTATACCAATCCGATCCATCTATTATTTTTTAGCCTTGTCTATATATAACCCGTTATAAACCCTAGCCACTCCTTATTTTCATTTTTCTATACGTACATCTCCTTCTCAACTCCTCATTCCAATGGCATAAAAAAAAACCTAATTCCTAAATTCCAAAAATTAATTTCAATTTCAAAAAAAAAATTCTGATCTGCAGCCACTTCGAGTCACGCTTTGAGTTTCAGAGGCAAAAACGCTGTATCTACTTCGGGTCAGGAAGAAAATGACTCGGGTCGCTCTGGGTCATTTTGGCAAAAAACTCTAAGCAAGTACTGGGGATTTGAGGCGGCGCACCGAAGTCGAACCCGAAGTTGACACAGGACCATAATTTTTCAATTTTCAAATTTTCATAACTTTTGCGTACGAGCTCGGATTCACGCGCGGTTTATTTTGCTGGGATTGTATCGGAATTTCAGACATTTTGGCGTTGGTTTGGACGGATTTGAAGACTGCCAAATTTTTGGGTTTAAATTGAATTTAGATTCAATTTAAATTCAGAAGGTGATTGTTTTAACCCACTCACAACTTCTAAGTTATCTTATGTTTGTTAAATTGATTTAAGATATGAGTAGAAATTTATTTATGACTGTTTTGCATATTTTATTCATCATCTCAGTTAAATCGCATTTATTTAATTTAACTGTTAATTAATTTTATTATTGCATATAAATTGACAGTTAAAATTTATTTATTTTGCATATAAACTGCTAGTTAAACAGTTATTTATTTATTTATTTATTTTGAATATAAAATGTTCGTTGACACCTGATATGTTTTATATGCTCTATTGATGTTTGTTTAAATTGACGATGATTGAAATAAGATTGGTTGATGATTGATATTGGATGAATGGATGATGTGTTCCATATTATATAAACTGCATGTTATTATGCATTCTCATTTCATTGCGGGATTGCGGTTTGAAATGATATACAACCGCATTTTTATTTTTAAATTGTGGATTGAAATGATAAACATCTGTATCACTTGACCATAGGATAGAAAATTATATACAGGCACCGCGGTATGTATAAAATTATTTTTGAAATGATTTCTATGGTTTGGATAGGATGCGGTTAAATAAATATCAATTTTGATCTTATATAAAATCTTATACAATATATACATATATTGTTAAATTATTGAATTTAAGCTATGCATGAATTGGTTGAATGGAAATAAATAAGTTGAAAAATGGAGTTTGATAATTTATATTTATGATTAAGTACAGGTTTAAGATATTGTGTATATATAGAGTTTTAAATAGTTCAAATCAATTAAGATTGGAAATTTAATTGGAAATTTATTTGGAATTGGGCTTATTTAAAAATTAAACTCCACAAGTTGGCGTAAACTTATTAATCTTGGAAATTTTAAAGGTATGATATTTATAAGTGGATTTTTATTCAAGATAAATTAAATGAATAATTCTAGTATAAATAAATGGAAGAAAATATTTAGTGTTAATAAACTGGGTTTTATTTAAATGGTTGTGGATCTATTATGTAAACGTTTCAAAACTAAATAATAGGACAATGAATTGTTGAATAGAAATTCCCAACCTTAGTTTTGAAAGTTATTAAATACTCAAAGTTTTGAAAATATTGAAATCGAAGTGTTTTTATTCAAACTGAAAGTGAATCTAAAGGTTATGGGTTTGGACTGAATATAAAGTAAATAAAATTGTAAAGGTGTGGAAATTATTTACTTTATAAAGAAATTTTAAATTCAACCGTTTTATTTTATACACTGTTGAATATCCAAACCATTTAAGTTTTGAAAGTTATGGTTTTAAAACTATGGATTTCGAAGTATTTTGTGGAAAGTTAAATTCAAATATTTGGTTTCGAGGTATTATAAATCTTAAAAGTGGCATGATTTTGGAAAAGAAATATATTTGAAATAAAATGATTTCATATTTATTTGGGTTTTAAAAGGAAATGATATCGTATTTATGGGTTTTGAAATGGATAATTATATTTTGGTTTTGAAAGCATAATTATTTTTAAATGACCGCGGTGTTATAATAACGTTTGGTTGTTGAAGAGACCGGGATCGGAAGTTGTCATACTCTCTGCCAACTCCGAAAACCACTTTAACAACCGTGTGCGCGATGGAGATTCCAGAATGGAGTAGGTTGGTGGCGGCATTTCCTTTAAGGTAAATACGTGGACCCAACTCCCGTGAGTTGGCATAAGGTGGCTAAAACAGGAGCGATTGACGAGTTAATAAGGTAGCACCTTTGATCGGACACTTTCCTTCGATACTATACTCTGACTTCGGATTGATTCGGTGGCCACCTTTACTTTTGATTTCTTTGATTTAGGGGAGTTTGTTCGAGGTGGGCGGTAGCTGCGCGCTACGCGTTACCACCGACCCAGAAGCGTAATTGGTATATCTACCCTGACATTGCCTAGTTGTGCCGTGTCACCTACCCTATCGCGCCTTATACGATTTTGGTTTTGTACCATACCTATGGAGTGCCCTCTGACGACGTCCAGTACGGGGGAGATTACGGTACTGTATAGACAATGGGAATATATTATGTGTTAAGGTGGAAAATGTAAAGCCTTAACGCTATTTAAAAGTAAGTTTATTTTACAATTAGACACTATTATAATAGCGAAATATACTATATAGTAAATAGTTTAACGGATCCTTAGGAGATGTAAATCCCGAGCATCTCTTGAGTTACTGCACTCATATTCATTTCTGTTAATTTAACTTACATAAGATCTTTTAGTTCTGACTCGAGTGTTTTATCTTTTCAATTCGCTCGTGTCAGTCCGAGCGTTTCTGGATTTGAAGATTTTTCTGGAGGAAGAAGACGAAGATTTCATTACTATTATTATTATATATTATATGGTTCCACTACACTGTATTCCGCTACATTAATATTATTGGTATGTGAACTCTGATATTTATTGTATAAAGAAGAATCAAATGTTTGTAAACAGTTTTATGAACTGTATATTTATTATTATATTTTATCCTTCCGCTGTGAGATTCTGTTTTGTTTTATTCTTTCTCGTTTTTCTTATTTACCCCATAATAATCCACCCTTCCGTATGGTTTGAATTGGCACGTGTGTCGATTTAAAGCGTGCGAAAAGGCGGGATGTTACACCATCGGCCTATGCCACAGCCACCCACGACTCACCGACCTCTCACATGCACCATGCCCAAACGACGAACGCCATCCGATCACCATAGCAAGAGCAGCCGCCGGCATTTGAAGGGGAACAGTAATTGAATTTTTCGAATGATCCAGCCATCAAGCATCCAAGTGAACACCACCGATGAACAACGCATGTCACTCTCCACGCAACGGTAACTTCGATTCAACGATCCGTCGACGATCATCAAACATCAATGAACATCCGAGATTAAATCACCCAATTCTGGCCACATAGAAATCCAAATCAAAAAACAAACTGTATCGAGAGCTTCGAAATGGTATGTAATTTTATAGAATTATTACATAACATAATTTCATTTTTACAACCTTTAGAAGATAAATTTATATTTTACAATATTAGATGTGAACGTACATATTATATCAATAAGAAATAGATTATATAAACATTCTCACTTTCAACGCGTTATCAAATTATACCCAACTCCCAACTTACAACTCAACTAAATGCTACATAACATTATTTTGCAATTATCAAAGTTGTAAATATGATCCTCTTATAAGAATATAAAATCTATGATTAACTGCAAGGATAAAATTGCTTAAAAGTGAAAAATTAATAATGAATAAAGTTTACATGCCTAATTCAAAAACAAAAGTTCACATGTACATAAACTAACTATAAGATCTATGCTTTTCTCAATTGAAAATTTGTACAAAGCTCTTCTTAATTTTCTTCAACTTTTTTTTACATTTATCTTCTTATATTTAACTAGTTACGTTGATCATTAATTCAAATTATTAAAATAAATTCAACTATTTAATGTTCACTAATTAATTTATAAATCCTTTAAAAAGATGACAATTTAATATATATACAACAATCATGTTAATAAAATGGTGAAGTTACTTATTCACTCATACATATAAAATATATATATCGCATAACATAAATTATTAACATATATATAGTATTAACAATTTTAATTTTTTAATTTTCTTTATTTAGGATATTAATTTTTACAGAGATATGTAGTTAGCGAGTATTGAACCCTCAACTTTATATTTGAGCGTCGCAAGTCAATTTAGTTTATGA
Organism: Allium cepa; assembly: GCA_030765085.1. Lineage (NCBI taxonomy): Eukaryota > Viridiplantae > Streptophyta > Magnoliopsida > Asparagales > Amaryllidaceae > Allium > Allium cepa. The sequence goes on from CM060943.1 coordinate 898,178,851, forward strand.
TTAATATATCACAATAATTTTATAATGTATTGCATCATAGAATATATTTTTAGCGATAATTAAAATAAAAATACTATTTTTTAACAACATTACCATGTGCAACAGACGGGTTACACACTATTCAATAATAATGGTAGGAGATGATCCAAGACATCAAATTATATTGTCTACGAATATATTATACGTTGCAAATAATCATATAAATTAAAGGTAATAATATTCGATCACATTTGTATTCATCTGTTACAGTTTGTTTGATGTCGCAAAAGAAAGACATTTTATGACATAAACTTGAATTGTAATTGTTATTTTATAAACAGCAACGCGATTCACTATAAGAAGACATTTTAATTTCCTACGTAAAATTTCCTATTTCTTTTCCACGTCATAGACGGGGAGCACGGAAGATGTAGAAAGAGTTAAAGGCATAGAAAAGACATACAAAATTTCATTCATCATTTCTACCTCAATTTAATTTGTAGAATATAACCCAAACGTGGGAAAGGCATTGAAAATCTCGCGTACGAAAGGGGTAGAAAATTTCTTACACCTCCATTGATTCTCTATAAATCTAGACCGATGTAGGAAAAATATAGAAAAATTTCTACATCATTGCATGGAATAAGAATTTTTTAAGCCTTTTCTACGCCCATTGAATACTCACACGTAGCACGATAATTATATAATTAGACATAACTTTATTTAATGAATTTTTAATTTTAATATATATTTTATTTTAATTTAATAATTATCTATCCAAAATTAAAATACCAGAAAATCGTACTCAATTTTTCATTAATTACGCATAATTTAATAAATAATTAATATTGTTCTTATTTTATATTAAATATTTTATAATTTGTAAAGCTAGTTAGTACTATAAATATTTGCTATACATTTTTTATATTTTCTACAATGTTGATGATATAATACAAAAAAATTTATTCTCAGTTAAATGATATTTAAAGAAGTGTATAGAAAAAATATTTTTGTTGTCTTAAAAATCAACCCATGATATATTGGGCATATACCTATAACACTTTGTCCACAAATGCTTCGCTAAAAAATACACGAAAAACGCTATTTATAGACGTTTTGTTGATTTTTTATCTAGTCTTTTTAAAAAAGTTTAGAAACTAATTTAAAAAGCGATACTGCTAACCATGTTTTGAAAACCAGACCCAGCCCAAGTCAAACCGCGGTTTACCACAGGCCTTTGGCCACCACAGCTATAACAACCCGCTATTTTGGACCATTCAAATCGACAATAAAACCACACATGTCGGACTTGAATAATTCAAAATACCAGATTGTTAATTTAAATTTGGCAAAACACAGAAAATATAGTAAATGAATCACAGATCACAGACACAGAGTAATATAATAATGCAGCGGAAGTAGAGAGTTCATGAAGCTACTATATATATATATCCATCAGAGTTAAATAAGCTACAACAGAAGTAACAAGATACAACAGAAGTCTCAATATGATAATCAAGTATAAATCAGAATACATCATTGGAATCAACCGGATGACTGGAAACAACTGAATAACTGATAGCGAAATAGATAGGTGAATCTTCAAGCAAAGCTCCAACTCCGAAGGTGAGTCTCAAATGTTATATCACTCAGTCTGACCCGAGCGTAAAGCAAAACACAAAACACTCGAGTCAGGACATACATACTTATACAATGTAAACCAACTCAAGTGAACTGTAATAGAAATGTACAAGTAATTTAAAGGATGCTTAGGACCACCCATCCCTCTAAGAATCCGTTAAACTATTTACTATATAGCAATATACGCTATTATAATAATTTCTACAGTAAAGTAACTTGCTTGAAAATAGCGTTAAGGAGTTACCCAATATCCCCCGTAACACATAAATAGTGCCAATAGTCTATACAGTACCGTAATACCTCTAGATCGGGAGGCTACCAGAGGATACTCCATAAGTACGACACAAATCAAACTCATAGCAAAGCTCGCTAGGGTAGGTGACACGGCACAATAAACAATGCCAGGGTAGATATACCATTAACACTTCCGGACCGGTGGTAACGCGTAGCAGCCACTACCGCCCACCTCGAACCACACTCCCAAAAATCAAAAGGGTACCCCATTCAATCACAAACTAATAGAATGGTATCGAAGGAATGTGTCCGATAAGAGGAGCTACCTCAATAGCCCGTCGATTGCTTCTGTTTTAGCCACCTTATGCCAACTCACGGGAGTCGGGTCTATGTTCATACCTCAATAGGATCGTCGCCACCATCCTACTTCATTCTGGAATCTCCACCGCGTACACTGTTGTTAAAGTGGTTTTCAGTATCGACGGAGAATATGCCCATATTCGATCCCGGCCTCTTTAACAACCAACCGTTATTATAACCCATGGATATTCATTTCAAAATCATTTATACTTCAAAAACCAAAATATCATATCCATCTAAAACTATGTCAACAAAATATCATTTCCATTCAAACCCAAATCAATATGATATCATTTAAATAAAACCCAAATTTTCAAATCATTGAATATTTCCTTCAATATAGGTAAGCTTGAAATATTCCTTTAAATCATATTAAACCAATACCATGTTATAAAGTCATATTTTTAAATCTTCAATTTCAGTAAGTTTCAAATCAATATATTTAAAGACAATTCTTAATTTAATACAATTTCAAATAAATTCATTTCCAAAACAATAGTACTTTTAAAGTTATAACAACTCCAAAACCAAAACACTTTGGAACCATAGTACTTTGAAATCATAACACTTTGAAATATAATCATTTGAAAATTATAATACTTAGAAGATCATAACACTCAAACGTATTCATTTAAAACATTTAAATTCAATGTCAAAATCTTCCAAAATAATATTCATTTCCAAAGTTCATTCGTTCAATTCTAACAATTTCAAAAACATTGTATTTTCAGAAATAGCGGCATTTAGAAAACGTTACGGTAGATATAGCAGTATTCAAATATTTTCATTTCCAGAAATAGCAGCACTTATAAATGTTACAATAGATATATTAGTATTTCAAAAACGGCTCAGTATCATAAACAACAGCACTTATAAAGTGTTACAGTAGCTAATAGTATTTCAAAACATAGTTTAATTTCAGAAACAGTAGCATTTATAAAGTGTTACAGTAGGTATATTATTATTTCAGAACATAGTTTAATTTCAGAAATGGTAGCACTTAGCAAATGCTAAATTAAAACCGCAGCATTTTGGAAATGTTACCAATTCAAATTCCAGATTATTCTAACATTTCAGAAACATGAAAATCTGTGTTTTTGCCATTTTTAACTTATAAAAACATATCTCACGCTTAAGAAAATATTCATTTGGATATCATTTAACTGGTGATTAAATAAAAATAAAATTTTATAAATAATATATCTAAATTAACATTGATTCATTTATTAAGTCAAAATTACACTATTCTACTTAACTTTTTATTTTAACAAATAACTTAACACTTTATTTAAAATACCCATTTCATAAACAAAATATTCTTATCACCAAGTTAACTTAAATTTCCATTTTAAAACTAAACTTTCAATTATTAAATTAACTCAAATTTAAGTTACATTTTATACATTTTTGCTTATACCTTTAAACTTATGGAAAATCACTATAAAACCTATTATACAAAACATATCCATTTCACGAGTAAAATTGATTACAATTACTAGGTTAGATTTAAAATTCCATATCAAATCAAATTTAATTATTAAGTTATTTATCATAAATAAAATCTTTAAATTCAACTTAGAACCAATAATTGACTTATAAAATTTTAATTTATAGGAAACCAATATCTCTTTGTAATTTAAATCATTAAATCAACTTTTAAGTTAAAATTTAATATATCTTAAACTCAATAATACTTAATAACTTTTAGGAAAATGTTATTTAAAATTTAACCATGGGTCCGTATAATATTTTCTAACCTAGGACAAGTGATACGAATATGTATCATTTCAATCCGTAATTTAAAATGAAAAATACGGGTTCTATCATTTCAAACCTGCAACCCCAAGTCAAACAAAATAAATAAAAATCACTTGAGCCTATCATTTCAGCTCATAATGATTTTTCCTTATTCTAATGTCCGTTCGGGTATGTATCATTTCAACCCATAGTGCTTCTATTCTAACAGTAAACTTGCAGTGTGAGAAACAGTAAATAAAATAAACAGTATAATAAAGCATATCATATCAGGTGATGTAACAAATAAATATTAGGTTATAACATCATGAAATATCATATCAGAGGCATATATAAATTACTATCATATCATCAACTACAATTCACATGCCATTGTTTCACAATTATATAAGTACGAATGTCGAGAGTGATAAACTCACCTTCTAAAGCTAGAGATGATAAACTAGAGATACACAACCGAACTTCGAAAAGCACGACAAAGCATGAATCAAACTTGAGTAGATGGAGAGTCAAGATCCAAATCTTGTAATCAACACAATATCACCAACATAAGTATATGGTTCAACACAAACAAAATATGAATTAAACAATGAAAAATATGAATCAAAATGACCTAGTATTGCTTGACCAAGGCAATTGGGCTCGGCTATTTCACATATAGGCTTGGCCATCAATCAAACAAGCTCGTTCATGAGGTTTTAAGGTATGTTATGCTCGGTCAGGCGGTCACAAGGCACGGCTATGGCTTGTGGAATGTGAAGAGATGGCAACAAAAATCAAGTGGAAAGCAAAAGGCAAAGGCTTTGGGTCAGATGCAAGGTGGCTTGGCCATGGTGTGGCTTTGGGTCAGATGTGGTCAAGGCACATCACATATGAATAGGCTTGGAGATGGGGATGGTCACGACAAAGCAAGGCAAAGGAGGTGGACTATGTGATGGCTGAGGCTAGTGAAGGGGATTGGATGAGGTGATGAGGTGATGAGCTCGGCTAGGGTTTTGTGGGCAATATTATGATGGGATTTTTGGATCTAGGTCACGGCATGGGTATGGAGGTGAGATGGTGGTAGAGATGGCCGGTCTAAGGTGGTGATGAAGGGGAGATGTGGTCGGCTAGGAGGCACGGCCGAGCATAGCATGGAAATAAAAGAGAAAGGAGAAAGAAAAAGAGAGAAGAAGGAGAGAAGCCATGAGAAAATTACTGTAAAAAAATTTCTTCAAGAATCAAATGACAAATGAGAGATGAGAAATAATTTTTGTACGCGAATTGAGAAAAGGAGGTGGCGGCTAGGGTTATCAAAGCTTTGAACGGCTAGGCAAATGAAGAGACTGGAAAAGGAAAAGTCATAAGAAAAAGAAACCGAAGTCTCTTGAAATTTCCCAGCCAAAAATCAAATAAAAGAAAATAGAAAGTAGAGAACGGAAAAATAAAATAAAAAAGAGAATAGAAAATAGAAAATAGAAAATGAAAATAAAATGAAGTAGGAAAATATAGAATAGAAAATAAATAAATAAATGTTGAAAATTATCGCGTGTAAAACGTTGAAATTTATCAAATTTTAAAAGTATAAAACAGAATTTTACGAAACGAAAAGCAGTAATATCAGAATCAAATATAGTTTCAAAGAAAAAGATTGGAAATTAAAATTCAAATTTAAAATTATCAACTAAAACTCAAAGTTTGACACATTTGACCAAAATATAAAATTTTCAGAAAAACTTTATTTTATCATATTTGGAAAATAAATTAATAACAAGATCCAAAATCACATAGTAAAATTCCAAAAAATCAAATTTTAAATGATTTAAATTAAAATTTTAAAATAAATTGAATTAAAAATATTTATAAAATTATGGGTTGTTACACTCTCCCCCACTCAAAACTTTCGTCCTCGAAAAGGAACGAGACACGAAAAACAGAGAAAACAATATAGAATGAGATAGGATTAAGCCAAGATGAAAAAGAAGATTGAAATTATACTTGATAACTATTATTATAGGTGAATTCAATAAGATGGAGATGATCTTCCCAAGATTCTCCATAATCAAGAACACAAGCACAAAGAAGATCCTCTAGAATCTGATTCACTCTTTCCGTTTGACCGTCGGTCTGTTGATGGTAAGCAGTGCTCAGATTCAGGTGAATACCCAAGATTCATGAAAAGTTTCCAAAACAGACTGGTATAAGCAAATAGTCTTCCCATTCTGCAGCAAGACAGGGAGAAATAAGGACAACCGAAACATAAAATTATGAAGTCACAAAGAAAGATGAGAAGAAAGACCCATATTGATCACAGCGATCTTAACTGGATCAATGGAAATTCCATTACCAGAAATAATCTGTCCGAGAAATCGGACTTCATCCTTCCAGAAACGGCATTTCGAAAATTTAGTCTTCAACTGATGATTCCTAAGAGTCTCCAGAATAGATTTCAAATGCGACTCATGTTCTTTCCTTGACTTGGAGAAGACAAGGATATCATTAATAAAGACTAGAATAAACTTGATAAGAACATCATAAAAACACGATTCGTTAAATCAACAAAGAAAGCTGGGCATCAATCAAACCAAAAGGCACAACTAACCATTCATAGAAACCATTCGCAGTACAGAAAGCAATCTTGGGAACGCTTTCCTCAACAACACTGAGTTGGTGAAAACTTGTAGCAAGATCAAGTTGAGAGAAAACAGTAGCTCCATGAATAAGATCAATTTGAAATTCGATCTCCCGCTTAGGAGGTAGGAGAATAGGACAACCCAAAGAAATAGACTGGAAAATAAAGTAGGATGATAAATTTAAACCCATGAAAATTTCAACTTAAATTAATAATTGATATCATTCATCTGATTTCACTTAAGTTAAATAAATCTTAACTATTTCAAATTTCATTATCTTATCATCCTCTTAAATTAACAATTTCTAAAATCATAGATTTGAAAACCATTTATTATACTCATAGTTTATTCAATAAATTTAATTCTTCTTTATTCCAATTATTATAAAATTTATTCCACTTAATATATCTAATCACATATATTAAGTATATTTACTCCTATTATAACTACTCCAGTTTGTTTAAAAATTCCTTTAACGCCATTTTACATTGTAAATTATTCAATTACATTGTTAACTTCTAATAATTAGGGTAAGTTATATTGGAATGCAATTGAGTATTATACAAATAAAAAATTCTAATTCAATTATCCCAAGCTTAAATATTTATTAAAAATTTTGATTTCCCATTTATAATTGAAATCACCTTTAAGAAAAAATTTAAGAATTAAATTTCCGATTAACTTTAAACTATTTTAGAGACTATATACACACACACACACACACACACAAAATTTGTTAAATCAACTCTATAATCATATACTTATATATTATCAATCAAGTCATATTTTAGAAATTCAAATTTTCAAAGCAAAACTGTAGCAAAGCTACAGAATGGTCTCTCCACTTCGAAACTTGAAAGGAATGTCGATGATGCTGCAGTCATCAACGAAATTATTTTCCAGCGACAAAGAAAAGAGCACTGATTTAAAAATTATAAAATTCTTTGAAAAAATTTCTACTTGAAATACTTTAAATAATACACCCTTCAAACTTGAAACCCAAAGTTTGAAACTATCAGAAATTAAATTCTTAGTTTCTTGTTTTAAATTCATTTAAATTTCTAAATTAATTTATAACTATGTTTTATAGTTCAATTATTTATATATGAGACAAAAGCCAATGGTTACAAGCTATATACCAAGTCAAATATTATTTCTTAACATCCAATTCAATTAACTATCAAAATTCAGAAAATTATATTTATATATATATATATATAATATAATTATACAAAATTTATCCATTTACCAAGTTTGAAAACAATATGGTGTCAGTTTGCTCTGTTCAAGTTTTTTGGAGATCCTATCTATAGCGTTGATCAAACGAATCGATGAGAAACCCAAATCAACATCAACAACTCAAACAACACCATATATAATTAAAACCTCTAAATATAGATTTACAAAGCAAGGATAGGAATTCAAATTAGATCGACTCAAATCAAAGAGAATTCTGATTTGAAAATAAGTTGGAAACAAAAGATGAGATGATTGAATAACAAAATAAGGGAAATGGATAAGCTTATATAAATCATGGGCAACCTTAATTGGGTCAACTGTGACTTCAAAAATTAGATCGATGTGGAATTCTGAGGCAAATCTACATTCGATCTCAAGAGATAGAATTCGGCATAATAAGAAATAGTAGCATCTAAACTGAGGATATATAAATCTCCGGTGAATCGATGCCAATTGTAAAGGAGTTTCATCCCTTTATAAGTCATTTGGAGATTGCCGAGACTGCCTACTCATTATAAAGATCATTCGAAATGGAGTTATGGGATACTCCAGAATCAAAAGAATACGAATGGGGAGAGACAAAATGGACTTTGGAACCGCAAGGAATGTTCTAAAGTTCAAAAGAAATCGAGTCAAAAAGGAAGAGGTTCAACCTCGAACGAAAGTGATTCTGTAATTAAATTTACCATATATGCTAAGTTTGCTTAGAGCCAAAACTCTGATACCACATGTAACAACCCGCTATTTTGGACCGTTCAAATCGACAATAAAACCACATATGTCGGATTTGAATAATTCAAAATACCATATTGTTAATTTAAATTTGGAAAAACTCAGAATATACAGTAAATAAATCACAGATCACAGACACAGAGTAATATAATAATGCAGCGGAAGCAGAGAGATAGTAGTTCATGAAGCTACTATATATATATATCCACCAGAGTTAAACAAGTTATAACAGAAATAACAAGATACAACAAAAGTCTCAATATGATAATCAAGTGTAAATCAGAATACATCACTGGAATCAACCGGCTAACTGGAATCAATTGGATAACTGAAGGCGAAACATATATTGGATTTTCAAGCAAAGCTCTAACTCCGAAGGTGAGTCTCAAATGATGTATCACTCAGTCTGACCCGAGCATAAAGCACAACACAAAACACTCGAGTCAGGACATACATACATACTTATACAATGTAAACCAACTCAAGTGAACTATAATAGAAATGTACAAGTAACTTAAAGGATGCTTGGGACCGCCCATCCTTTAAGGATCCGTTAAACTATTTACTATGTAATAATATATGCTATTATAATAATGTCTACAGTAAAGTAAACTTACGTGAAAATAGCATTAAAGAGTTACCCAATATCCTCCTTAACACATAAATAGTGCCAATAGTCTATACAATATCGTAATACCTCCAGATCGGGAGGACACAAATCAAACTTGTAGTAAAGCTCACTAGGGTAGGTGACGCGACACAACCAGGCAATGTCAGGATAGATATACCAATTACACTTCCGGACCGGTGGTAACGTGTAGCAGTTACTTCCGCCCACCTCGAGCCACACTCCCAAAAATCAAAAGGGTACGCAATCAATCACAAAGTAAAGAATGGTAGCGAAGGAATGTGTCCGATAAGAGGAGATACCTCATTAGCCCATCGATTGCTCTTGTTTTAGCCACCTTATGCCAACTCACGGGAGTCGGGTCCACGTTCATACCTCAATAGGATCGTCGCCACCATCCTACTTCATTCTGGAATCTCCACCGCGTACACGGTTGTTAAAGTGGTTTTCGGTATCGACAGAGGGTATGCCCATATCCGATGCCGGTCTCTTTAACAACCAACCGTTATTATAACCCATGGATATTTATTTCAAAATCATTTATACTTCAAAAACCAAAATATCATATCCATTTAAAACTATGTCAACATAATATCATTTCCATTCAAACCCAAATCAATATGATATCATTTAAATAAAACCCAAATTTTCAAATCATTGAACATTTCCTTCAATTTAGTTAAGCTTGAAATATTCCTTTAAATCATATTAAACCAAAACCATGTTATAAAGTCATATTCTTAAATCTTCAATTTCAATAAGTTTCAAATCGATATATTTAAAGACAATTCTTATTTTAATATAATTTCAAATAAATTCATTTCCAAAACCATAGTACTTTCAAAGTTATAACAACTCCAAAACCAAAACACTTTGGAACCATAATACTTTGAAATCATAACACTTTGAAATATTATCATTTGGAAATTATAATACTTAGAAGATCACAACACTCAAACGTATTCATTTAAACCATTTAAATTCAATGTCAAAGTCTTCCAAAATAATATTCATTTCCAAAGTTCATTCATTCTATTCTAACAATTTCAAAAACATTTTATTTCCAGAAACATCATCACTTAGAAAACGTTATGGTGGATATAGTAGTATTCAAATATTTTCATTTCCAGAAACAGCAGCACTTATAAAGGTGTTACAGTAGATATATTAGTATTTCAGAAAAAGTTCAGTTTCAGAAACATCAGCACTTATAAAGTGTTACAGTAACTATTAGTATTTCAAAACAGAATTTAATTTCAGAAACAGCAGCATTTATAAAGTGTTACAAGAGGTACATTATTATTTCAGAACATAGTTTAATTTCAAAAATAGTAGTACTTAGCAAATGCTACCTTAAAACCACAGCATTTTGGAAATGCTACCAATTCAAATTCCAGATTTATTCCAACATTTCAGAAACATGAAAATCTCAGTTTTTGCCATTTTTAACTTATAAAAACATATCTCACGCTTCAAAAAATATTCATTTGGATATCATTTAACTGATGATTAAATAAAAATAAAATTGTATAAATAAATATCCAAATTAACTATAATTCATTTATTAAGTCAAAATTACACTATTGTACTTAACTTTTTATTTTAACAAATAACTTAACATTTTATTTAAAATGCCCATTTCATCAAAAAAAATATTCTTATCGCAAAGTTAACTTAAATTTCCATTTGAAAACTAAATTTTCAGTTATCAAGTTAACTCATTTTTAAGTTACATTTTATACATTTTTGCTTATACCTTTAACTTATAGAAAATCACTATAAAACCTATTATACAAACATATCCATTTCATAAATAAAATTGATTTCAATTACTAGGTTAGATTTAAAATTCCATATCAAATCAATTTTAATTATTAAGCTATTTATCATAAATAAAATCTTTAAATTCAACTTAAAACTAATAATTGACTTATGAAATTTTAACTCATAGGAAACCGATATCTCTTTGTAATTTAAATCATTAAATCAAATTTTAAGTTAAAATCTCATATATCTTAAACTCAAAAATACTTAATAATTTTTAGGAAAATATTATTTAAAATTTAACCATGGGTCTGTATAATATTTTCTAACCTCGGACAAGTGATATGGATATGTATCATTTCAGTCTGTAATTTAAAAGGAAAAATCCGGGTTCTATCATTTCAAACCCGCAATCCCAAGTCAAACAAAATAAATAAAAATCGCTTGAGCCTATCATTTCAGCTCATAACGATTTTTCCTTATTCTAATGTCAGTTCGGGTATGTATCATTTCAACGCATAGTGATTCTATTCTAACAGGGAACTTGAAGTGTGAGAAACGGTAAATAAAATAAACAGTATAATAAAGCATATCATATCAGGTAATGTAACAAAATATCAGGTTATAACATTATGAAATATCACATCACATGCATATATAAATTACCATCATATCATCAACTACAATTCACATGCCATTGTTTTACAATTATATAAGTATGAATGTCGAGGGTGATAAACTCACCTTCTAAAGGTAGAGATGATAAACAAGACACACAACCAAACTTCGAAAAGCACGACAAAGCACTAGTCAAACTTGAGCAGATGGAGAGTCGAGATCCAAATCTTATAATCAACACAATATCACAAACATAAGTATATGGTTCAACACAAACAAAATATGAATTAAACAATGAAAAATATGAATCAAAATGACCTAGGATTGCCTGACCAAGGCAATTGGGCTCGGCCGCTTCACATATAGGCTCGACCATCAATCAAACAAGCTCGGCCATGAGGTTTTGAGGTATGCTATGCTCGGTTAGGTGGTCACAAGGCACGGCTATAGTTTGTGGAATGTGAAGAGATGGCAACCAAAATCAAGTGGAAGGCAAAAGGAAAAGGCTTTGGGTTCGGCCTATGGCTATTATGCTCGGTCAAGATGCAAGGTGGCTCGGCCATGGTGTGGCTTTGGGTCAGATCTGGTCAAGGCACATCACATCTGAATTGGCTTGGAGATGGGGATTGTCACGGCAAAGCAAGGCAAAGGAGGTGGCCTATGTGATACCCGAGGCTAGTGAAGGGGATTGGATGAGGTGATGAGGTGATGAGCTCGGCTAGGGTTTTGTGGGCAATATTGTGATGGGGTTTTTGGATCTACGTCACGGCATGGGTGTGGAGGTGAGATGGTGGTGAAGATGGCCGGTCTAAGGTGGTGATGAAGGGGAGATGTGGTCGGCTAGGAGGCATGGCCGAGCATAGCATAGAAATAAAAGAGAAAGGAGAAAGAAAAAGAGAGGAGAAGGAGAGAAGCCATGAGAAACTTACTGTAAAAAAATTTCTTCAAGAAACAAATGAGAGATGAGAAATAATTTTTATACGTGAATTGAGAAAAGGAGGTGGCGGCTAGGGTTATCAAAGCTTTGAACGGCTAGGCAAATGAAGAGGCTAGAAAAGGAAAAGTCATAAGAAAAAGAAACCAAAGTCTCTTGAAATTTCCCAGCCAAAAATCAAATAAAAGAAAATAGAAAGTAGAGAATGGAAAAATAAAATAAAATAGAGAATAGAAAATAGAAAATGAAAATAAAATGAAGTAGAAAAATATAGAATAGAAAATAAATAGAAAAATGCTGAAAATAGTCGTGTGTAAAACGCTGAAATTTATCAACTTTTAAAAGTATAAAACAGTATTTTACGAAGCAATACGAATATCAGAATCAAATACAGTTTCAAAGAAAAATATTGGAAATTAAAATTTCAAATTTAAAGTTTTCAACTGAAAGTCAAAGTTTGACCACAGTCGACCAAAATATAAAATTTTCAGAAACTTTATTTTATCATATTTGCAAAATAAATTAATAACAAGATCTAAAATTACATTGTAAAATTCCAAAAATTCAAATTTAAAATGATTTAAAATGAAAGTTTTCAAATAAATTGAATTAAAAATATTTATAAAATTATGGGTTGTTACAACAGCCTAGAAGTCAGTTAGGCCTCCAAAGCGCATAAACCGACAACAATTTGGGACTCAATTATAACAAATCCAATGTGTGAAACTTGTTTTGCCAGTCCAGTTTAATGCATTTAAGTTGACTAAGCATAATAGAATGTGAGGGCTTCCTTACAAAGAGATGAGGCAACAGACTTTATTCCATTTTTTGCAATGTGGGACATATTTCTCAGCAATACGAAAAGAAACAAGCAGTAATATGAAAAAAATTAAGCAGCACCGGCCGTGAAGTTTTTCTCCTCATGCATGTGCTTTAATTACAAATCAATAATCTAGCCCACCTACTGCAACTTGAATAAAAAATTAATTCAAATTCAACGTATGTTTTAATTTACTAATTCAAAGTAACCGACATAGTCTATAATTCATATTTTAAATGTACATATTATTAAGAAAAAAAAAAACAAATGCACGGTTCAACTGGCTTGCGGTTCGGTTTCAAAACATGGCTGCTAACAGATCGAAATTGAAGTATCCTACGCTACAGCCAAACTCGCACCACTGAAGGAAAATAAGATACTCGGTATTCAAAGATTACCCAAATAGAACTATCCTTCAGCGTCAATAGCCGATTATTCAACGTCGCCTGCCTTAGATCCACCGTCGATAGCCTATCTTTACCTTCGTTGGCCTATGCTCCACCGTACCTAGCGTATTCGCGATCGTTGGCGTCAGCTTTTATTCACGTATGTTTAATGTTGTTTTCCATTCAGGTTTGTAAGAAAGCTCGTATTTTTATTATGATTTTTGAGACCTTCCGTTAATCTTGCGTCTGTTGCGTTGGAAATTATGTTGCATCTGTTGTGTTGCCTAATCGCTGTCGCTATTTGTAAAAATGAAGGGCTGCAGAATGAAATGCAACACTAAACCCTTAATTGCTTAGATTATGGTGTATATATCAATCCAACTTCTTAAATTTAGGGCCCAAACAATATCAGTAAACTGAGTACTGTATATTATGATAGTTTGTTCGTTTTAAATCATCTAAACTAGCTTGAAAAGCTTAAGCATATACTTGGCTTTCCTTAAGGAAGCGAACATGTAGCACATATTTTACCCCTGAAACTGACATGATTGTCGATTATCCACACTTTAAATTACTTTATTCTATTTTGTCTTAAACCTCCCAGTTGAATAACTGATTTGTAAAACAATTCCACCAAATTTTGAAGCATCCGATACCAGACGGCTTTCTTTGTGAACAAGCTGAGTGAAAATACAGTGGTCAAATTTGTAGCAAACGAGGAATTTGTGGATTGTACATAACCACAATTTGATTAAATGTTTTGTTGTTGTGAAATGTAACTCAGAGGAATAACTTATAAACATGCATCTGACAATGGGAAAAAAGAAGAAGTTCTTCCACTTTAAACAAGAAGAAGTGATAGAGTCATATAGAGCCACGAAGCTACGTCATAATTAAGATTGCACTTCCTGGATTTGAAATATGGAACTGCTAAAAAATGGTTTATATTATCAAATAATTATTTAAAAGGAGATAAAAATTATTTACCAGTCGTAGCAGCATTACATGCACATATCAGGACAACAGTTAGGCAACACAATTTTGTATTTATTGCATTGGATGTAGGATGACGTTTATAACTTCATAATATACATCTTTAGGTTTTATTAGCGCATAGCATCCAACAAAAATGCAAATTAGTGATGCGGATATATCACAAGAAGCACAAAACACTCTAGTTCTGTAGTTCAACACTATATGTAAGGCATGTGAGAACTAAGTTTGCAGATGCAAGAAAAACACGAACATGTTTTTCTATTAAAGTACCATGTGCGCGCGCGCGCACATGCATGTGAGAATTATGTATGTGTGTTTATTCAAGACTCATCCTCCAATTTTCATGAGTAGCTGTGTATAGTTTTCTATAACTTTTTTTGCGTGATCCTTGTAATGATAAGAAAAGGAGATAGTGCACTTGATCATGGGGCTACTTTAAAAAAAATCAATTATGTATTTTGAGGCCCAAAGATCTGTAGGTATTTAACAAGGAACTAAAGAGTCACTCAGAGAGGGCATTCTGCTATCAAAGATGGCCAAGATGCACGAGTAAACATCTTTCAATTTTTTATTTTTTATATTCTTTGGAAAATAATCCGTTTTGAAATTATTAATCGTTTCAGATCAACAGTTCTTCGTTCTTACAAGGCACGTTTGCAAATCCAATTTTGTTACAATTTCCCTTTACTTTTTACTTGGTTTATAAGTAAATTTTGCTTATGAATTTAATTTACATAGGAAATGGCTTATCTGTTTAGAAACTTACATTAGTCTCAAAAATATTGCTTTAGGCGTCGTCGCCTACGAGCCTGGAAGCATCGCAGCTGCGCAGCAGGAAAATGTGAGCCTCAAGCAGGCTCAACGTAAGTCCAAAATCGCCATTATGGCAGAACTCCTGAAAAAATTGAGAAGGATTTCGCTTGGGGTGACGCTGTTAATACCGTTGGTGTTGTGGGTTCCCTTGAAGAAAAGAGATGTTCTTTTGTTACCAAGAATTCAAGTATAGGTCAACTACTACTGTTTATTTCAGGTTTGGATAATGAATTTACGAATTGAGATTTTATTATTTAATGTTATAGATGCCTTGTATGTTACCTATCATGACGATGAACAGGGAGTGCCCGTGCATGAGGACAGGTATCTTTCCATATTTGCTCTATATATATTTTTGAATATTCAAAGCTTAAAGCATTATTCATGTCAGCTATTTTTGACCAAGTGATAAATATGCAGGATGTTGTTTGGGTTGCTAGTGCTATCTGGAGCTCAAGTTGATCTTTCTTTGGTAACCATTTTGAAGAAGAGGGATGATTTCAGGTTTAGTACTGAATTTATATCACTTCCTATAATTTGTCGTTTTTGTTCACCACTTTTTGTTTGTAGTTTTCCACTTTATCTCCATTCCTATTAAGTACTAGGCAGTTACGTAGATATGAAAAACGAACCTACTGCCTTAACTATAATTACATGGAGAAGTTATACAAATTCATATTCATTTAAATAGATTAACTACAACATATATGAATCTGAACAAAGAAAGTAGACAAACATGTTACATTTCGGAGTTGAAACTAGCTTTGTAAGTGATGACAGGATCTTCTTCCATTAAAACCATAAAACCTTGGCGCAAACTATTTGACATGGTAAATTGATGATGGTGGGTAAGAGCGAAGACTGGAAATTGAGAGCCATGGTTTTAGCGAATAATTTTGGTATGAATTTCTTATACACACACGCACACACACGCACACATGCAACTAAGCTCAGTAGGTGTATACTAGAAAGGGAGGGAGACGTTGTTAGATGAAAAATTGGTTATTGTTATATTTATATCCCATGCTCTATGCCTGTTGTGCTCATTTCTCAACTCCTCTCTACTTATTTACATGTAACACGTGTATCCTAACCAATAATTTGGTGTACATGCAAGTATAATTTTTTTTACATTTTATTCTTAGTTCCAAACCAAAAATTATAAAAATACATCCTTTCCTATCAAAAGCGTAATAATTTGTTGCTGTAGCAACTTGCAGCAACAAAGTTGCTGCTCCTACAGCAATAAAGTTGTTGCAAGCAACAACTTAAATGTTGCTGTAGCAACAAAGTTGGTGCAGTTGTGGAGCAACTCAATGATCAATATCAACCACATTCAAGATATGATTCTAAGATATTAGTACACTTTACTTATTATTAAATGAAATCATTTATGTATTGATTCTAAAAAGTTGTGAATTTTCTTATGTTGACTACAATGAAATATGTTCACTAGACATGGCGACCATGCACTTCTAACAATTGATTACATTACCGTTGGCATAATTTTAGAATCTAGTGCCTATTGTAGCCTTAAAGATGAAATGTTTATGAACTTAGCATTCTATTGCATTTGCATACTACTTGTATCATTTAACCGTGACATACATTTTCATGTGATGTTTATGAAACTTTATTCCGCTTTTATTCGCATTTATCAATGTCTACATGTTTTTGATTGTTTATGTTTCATTTCGTTAATTTTAGATTTTGATATCCTAATGTTCATAATTTTTCATTTTGCATTGATTTTTTGTACTCAACTATGACTGATTCTATCAGGGACAAATCTCAAATTTTCTTTGATCCATTTGTTCAGTTGCATCTTATTGATTAATTTATTGTTTTAGATTTTAATTTTGGATGTTTCATTACATTTTAGCATTGGTTTCATGACCTTAACATCGATCCATTTATACAAATTGTTTACTCAGTTTTAACTGATTTTTCTAAGCAATATAAATCTCAATTGTTTTGATTCATTTGCTTCAGTCACATCATATATAATATTAAATCTTTTTTCCACTAACCACTAATTTATTCTAATTGAATCTTGATTCAATAGTTCTGCTGTAAGTGCTTTGCATATTGAGAATATAATATGCTTGCATATTCCAGTTATTTTGATTCATTGGTTATAAATATGACACATTGGGTTGACATATGTTCATACAATAATAAAACATAATATACATGTGGGGGAACACAGGTAAAAAGCCGTAGGCTCGTTATCTTTTTTTATTATTGCTGATCATAGTTAGGACGGCAAGCAAAACATATGCAGAGTTTATTGTTGCTCTGTTATCATTGCTGAGTAGATTATATAGGGTGATACATAACTGTTTTCCTCATTAATTAGTAAATGCTATATTAATCCTTATACATATATCATGTCAAACACTATTCTATTCATGAATAAAATAACATTGACTAATAAATAATTATATATCCTTAGCATGCACGGTTACTTTGGATAACTTTGGAGAAGATATTGACTTTAAGATGGGGATTGTAATTTTAATCATATTTGCTTATAGATTATTGTAGAGTTGTTGTTTTTTAAATGTGAATTCAAACTGAACCAATATTTTTTATCAGACATGGCAATTAGTTTGTTTCTTTTATTTAATGTGGTGATACATGAGTCTTTTACATACCCTTCTCTTTAGGGGTGGGCACGGTCGGTTAACCGAACCGATCGGTTAATTTGGACGGTTAACCAATGAAAAACAACGGTTCGGTTAACCGTTCATCGGTTAAAATCAATCAACCATACCGACCGAACCGGTTAAATTTAACCACGGTTAACGGGTTAAATTTAACGGTTCGGTTAATCGTTCAAACCAAACGGTTAACCGTTGCATGGTTAACCGTTTAAACCCAACGGTTAACCGTTGCATGGTAAACTGTATATATTTCAACATACATAAACTGAACTGCTGTCAGCTAGCATAGCAAAGAGTAGAGCACAACATAAACTAAGTTCATAATAGTTCACCATACAGTTACATACATAACCTTAGTTCACAGCTAAACTAAACTAAGTTCACAATAAATAACAAAATATACAGCAACATACAATTACATTCAGTTTGATAATGCATTAATATAAATGGTTTGGAGATTGAGCCCATGAGGTAGTGACCTTCAAGTCCATCCATATTCCACTGCAAAATGCAAATTTGTAGAACTATATTAGCATAAAACTATAAATAAACATGAACAGAGCTAGTGGCTCACTGGCTGCATTGTTTTAATGTTAATACAATGGTATATATGTACTGTGGATGAAATGGGTTGTCCAAAACTGTTATGAGAAAATGGGTTGTTCGACTATGGATGAAATTGGTTTCATTTTGATTGCAGCACTTTTAAATTTCACTAGTTAATACAAATATAAGTTGACATAATTAGATGGATATAAGTATATATTTGAATTATCATACATATAAGTATATATTTTAATTATTGTACATGTTAAATATAAGTTTGAGAATTCCTTTTAAAACATGCTAACTCATAACATCAGCTCTTATTATAAATTTTTAGACAATTACCTTGATAAATTTTTGAATGTCCTCACGATATTTACCATTCCATTCTGCCCACCTACAAAGTCATATACTTAAGATAAATAGACTAGAAAGTTGCATGAAAATTTGACGCATAAGCAGACAAAGTAACATTGTAAAATAAAATTTCCATTATCTTAGGGAAGCTCACAGTACTATTGTATGCTCTTCTATTTAATAAACGTGCATGTATGAGAAATCACTGCCAAGCATCTTTACACCAGGGAAATCTGCATTCTGCTTGGTAGAGAAAACTAATCATAGGATAAAGTATTATACTCGAGGATGGCAGATGTGCAGGGTTAATTTGATTCAGATATTGAAATAAAAGTGAATGGTAGTGTATTGAAGCAACAAAGAACTGCAGAAAATTTAACCCAAAGATTGATTAAATGGACAAATACTATAAGCTGCAATAAAACTTTGTTTACAGGAATTACCTATCCTAGTTGGGAAATTTCCCAACCAGATAAAGTCCTCCACAATCCCAAGGCTCTGCAATTATTTTACATCCCGATAATAGAGAATCCACGGCAATTGCCTGTAGTAAATGGAACATAAACCATGATTAGGCATGCGTGAGTGCGAGCGTGCAAGCATGCAAAGATGAAAATGATACTGCACTATAACAATTGACGAGTGTACACTGTTTCATACCGCTCTTCCAGCCAGAGAATTAAAGATATACACTACATATGTACATGAAAAAATAATACTAAGCAAAAAGATAACAACGAACATCGGCTGACTATAGCTTATAGAATATAAATATGTACTCACCCTTTTACTTGGAACCGGTTTAATGCCAAGTTCATTACATGCCTTTGTTATAATGGTCTGCATGTGAGACCTGAAGAATCGAATCTTTTCAGGTTATGGAATTCCCAAAGTTTGGGTGATGTTAGCAATTGCATCTCTAAGAGTTATACTGTTGATGACATTGTTCAGGAAGTACTTAGTATATTGCAGAGAAAGGGTGGTGTCACATACAACCTGTTCCCAAACTTTTTTGCCTCTTATATCAAGTATAGGCCTCGAACAAAAATCAAGCTCCCATTCTGTGATACTGTTCTCAATTCTTTATCTTCATCCAAATCTGGATCAAGGTAACAAACCTCCTTTGTTGGATCCTCGTCTAATAATTCATCACCGATGCTACTATCATTATTTTCCATTGTAAGAAATTCTTGGGAGGAGGATGATGTTAAGGAGCTTTCTGAGCCAATGGAGTGAAGACAATAAAGATGTCCCATTGATTGTACCGATGCTTCTGAAGTTATCTAATGACAAAGATCAAACAGCAAAGAAGGGAAAATATTATTATTTTGGTTTTCAAAGAACTCAAATTCTGATTACTTTGGACCAAGGTTACCATGCGGTTCAGACAAAGTTTTAACATTATAATTTTATATGTCATAATATATACATCAAAGTTAAATAGGTTTGGCTAATTAAAATAAGGTCATACCAAAATAATAACTTACTGCTCTAAAATGCCCAAAAGCTCCATTCCCATTAAATATATAATTGTGATTTGATGAAGAACATAATCCTGCAGTGGCCTATTTTACTTTTGCACCCGCATACATCTACCTAGATTTATTGTACTGTCAAGAATCAGTAATTGCATTGTTACATCCACTTTGATTCAAAACACAATTAGGGGAGCAAAATTACACAAATGCTAATCAAGTTAACCACATACATAGTAACAAATGACTGTCAGCTGTTACCAGAAAATCCCAAACCAGGGACTAAAAGGAGAAAATAGAAAGTACTAAGCACATGTTAAACATAACACATCTACCATAAAGTAAACTAAATTAACTAATGATTTGGATGTTTAAACAGGAGTATTGTTAAATAAAAATATCATAAATGATTGATTGTCATATACAAGTAAACTGGAAAAAGGTTGGAGATCACTGGGCATTCTATATATAGACGCAATCACCAATTCAGTGACAATTTCCAACTTATTGGACAAGTAGTTAACAGATTTTCCTGAAGGAATTATTTGAACAAAAGTTGTAGATCATTCCAAAGCTGATGACGCGCATATCTGATTCATATTTATGAAGAAACTAACTCTAGGAAAACACAAAATGCATGAAATAGCGGACAACCTGGGTTCCACAATTTTTGTCAAGGAACTATATGGGTGTAATTTCAATTACTAGTTTAAACATATATGACAACTACCTCTGTGTAATCTGTATGTACAGATTTTTGTGTACGCACATGCATCAACTCTCAAGTATCTAATTGTACAGTTTTATGTTGACACAACATTGCATCACTTTATTTCATAGTGGCTTAATCATAGAAAATTCGGGATAAAATCAAGAGGAAGTATATAGAATAAGAAATACCAATGTCTCAATCTGTCTAGGATAAGTTCCATGACAACAGGATGGTTGCAATTTAATGTGTTTCCTGGGATATAAGAGAAACTTAATATGCATATAAAACGACATTAGTTATAGGGACTTAGGACAGTATACTGTTGCACATATCACTTAACGATAGACATGCCTCGACAAGCACTCCTATTGTAATGAAGTACAACATGATAATTAAATAACTAATGACTTACATTGGTATTGTGACTGTTTTTACAAGATTATAATGTTGTGCATTATCTAATTACACAACGCATATAGTATACACTCTTTCATGTTCAAAACTTCTAATTTCAGTAAATACCTTATTTGTCAATACCATGAAAAGAAGTATTATAAGGATGGGCATCGTCAGCTTCATTAGTGTGAGTGTGGTTATAAACGAAAGCTAGTATATCTGCAGTAATAGAGCAAACAAAAGATTGATATTTGAATTAGTTATCGAACATATATTAGTTTGCAAATTGAGTTCACTTATAAGCAGTTCATATATCTGAATATTTCAAGACTGTGTGTTTTTCAGACCATATATATTAAGACTATTTATGATATATCAGATGAACTAAATGGATAAATCATACAACCAATAATTTCGCTTAAGAATGCATGGATTAAAAATCCAAAGAAAATTATTCAAACTAAACTAAATAGATTTTATATCTGAACTAAATCGAAATTATTAATTAAACTGAAGTAAACAGGTAAATTATACATTCAATAATCTCATATGAGTATACACAAATTAAACACTCAAACAAAATCAAATAAAATAGATAAAAACTAAAACTACAAAAAATAAATCATACTCACATTCTTTCTATTCGTTCTAGAATTCACCATTGCTCGAGTCGACGATCTAGATAGTAAAGAACGAGGGCAAAGGAGGTGGATTATCGGTTTGTACTTGGATTCTAGGTCAGTAGGGGCGTCAAATTTTGTAGATCTAGGGTTGAGCGAGATTAATGTGAAATGCGAATAGCAGCTGGAAAAGGAATAGATTGTTAGGGTTAAGAATGGGTTGGGTCGGGTTGTAGGCACTGGGAGTATTGGGTAGGCTGCTGATTAAAAACTTTTCGGTTAACGGTTAACCGTTATATAAAACGTGGTTAACCGTTAACCGACCCGACTTTGGTATGTTAACATCGGTCGGTTAACCGATTTTGTCGGTTAACGTGGTTCGGTTAAGATCGTTTAAGTCGGTTAGGTCGGTTAACTCGGTTAAATGCCCACCCCTACTTCTCTTATGAATGATTTTAATAGTTTTATAATTATAAACTAAATTGATGGATGAGGTTGTCAGAGTTGTAACATTAGTCTATTTTTCGGCTAGATATACAGCTAGAGTTTGTGTTGCTTACAATTTAGCTTATAGTGCAACGGTTAAATGGTTTTTGCTAACGAGAAAATATTTAAAAAATGAATGAGTTTGAATCAATATTGAGTGTATTTATGTTCATGTTTATACATTAAACGTGTAAAGTTAATGGTTTAATGGCTTTTTCGAACGAGAAAAATATTTTTAAAAAATGAATGAGTTTGAATCAATATTGAGTGTATCTATATTCATTTTTATACATTAAAGTGTAAATTTAAAGTTGTAGATTACGCAAACACCTACTAGAGTTACATAACAACTTTGATTAAAGCAAACAGTATAAAAAAATTATGTTGCGCTTGAAATTAAAGTTTGGGGCACACTCTGATGTGCCAAACAGGATAACCTTGTTTTTTTAATTATTTTAGCTTTCTGCTTGAACACCTCATAGGATTGCTAGAAACATCTTTCAATAACATTTCTTGGCAAATCCTTCAATAACTATTGCTATTATTATGCAGGCTTTAGGCGGTGAATTTTGTAATATTCTTCGAGAAATAGGCTATGTTATATGTGAATCCCTTACTGAGTTTGCCACTCATGTGAAGAAGGTATGTACGTATGTTTCTTTCAGTTGATTGCCTTAAAGGTTAGTTTCGACCTTTTTACTCTTCATTGTGCTGCTAGCAGTATGACCAAAATGATTAGTAAATTTTTGATTACTATTACCAATATATTGTACAGTTGTCATGCATTTTACTTTTACTTGTTTGATTAGAAGTATGGATTGCTACTAATTATTTATATTTATTCGTATTTAATGTTTTACTTGATCTCTTTTCTGTCTAAGTGAAATGTAAATGTGCATCACAATTTCTTTCAAGGTATGTCTCTGTTCTGTCTCTGATAATTACTCTTGTAACAAACCTTGCTCATTTATGTACAGGAAAGATGGGGCTGGCACTAGTTATGTCTCTACTAATTTCCTTCGAGGTGTCTTTTGAGCATTGAGTTTTAGATTATAGGACTAGAGAACACGAGCTTAAGACGTAGGTTTAGTCTTTGACCAATATTACTGTTAGTATCATTATTGCTATTAGTATTATTATTATCATCCCTCTTATATATACATATACATTTTTATTTTATCTTATTTTACTTAGTTATTATTATTAATCAACATATTTGACTTTATTTATTATTATTATTATTTTTTTTTTTTTGGGTTCCATCTCTAACCGACCCTAACTTGTTTGGGAATAATGGTTTTGTTGTTGTTGTTGTTGTTGTTGTTGTTGTGTCTTTTGAGGACCTCGGTAGTCTGTTTGGGTCATTCTTGCTGTCGTTGTCGTCCATGAGTTCGGTACAATATCGGGATAATATGAAGAACAATGAGAAGAGCTTAAAATAATCTTTTCAGCTAATAGGGATTGAGGATTATAATGAGGTATTTTGGATCGTGCATCCTGGTGTACCTGGTATAACTGACCAAGTTAAGGAAAAAGTGGGTTGAATATGATGAGGATGAGGGGACTAGGGAGTGTTTGACGAAGCAGAGGTTGGTGACTACTAGTGTAGAGGTTAAAGCGAGGGGGTCCTGTTTGGGTTTGTGCTAGGGCTGGCTGTGGAGACGGTGGTACTTAGAGAGTATTCATTGATGGTTAAGTAAAGTTAATGAACTTTGTTTGTTTGTTGTTTAATACTAGTCGTATATTGAACTATATTTGTATGTTGTTTAATATTGGTCTTATATCACATGTTGCATAGTACACTTGAAATATTGATGATACTATTATGTTGATGCATGTTTTGCTTGTTTGATTTGTTAATCAAGAGTCAGAATGAAATGATTATCAAAATGGTGATACAACATTTACCAACCCTTATATCCATTGATGAGTTTTCTTTACCAGCGTTTATAGCAGCAAGAAACGTCGTAGTTTTGGAACGTCGAATTTGATCTTACCAATGATTTTATTCGTTACATGATTCTGCTTAGAAACTTTTATTTCCATTGGCAAATGCTTCATTGTTAATGGTTATATCCGTTGCAAAATTGCCTACATACCTTTTAACTATTTTCATTACTAAAATAATTTGTCATGGTTATAACAGTTACGAATGATTGGTGGTGTTGCAGTGGTGGTGTTGTAGCGGATGAAAAAAATCTATTTGACTCGTAATATCTCGCTTTTAAATTGTCATTAGCAACGAGTAGAATATTGCAAATAGATAAACCTGTATTTTAAGAACCATAGCAGCAATGTAAATATATGTCGTTAGAAATTTAAGTAAGCGCAACACAAGAAAGGATGGCTAGAAATGGGAGTTTTTGCGATAGAAATTTATGTCGTGTTTATGTATTTTTGACAACATTAAAGTTGTGTTGCAAATGAGGGCATAGGAAACTATAGTATTCGCCACACAAACTATTTGGGATATAACTTATAAGTATTCCTTTTGAAACACAAGTTATGTCACAGTATATTACTTTTTTGCGATGCTTTTCTGTGACGAACTGTTTTATTTGCGTCCCACCATTTGCGACGTTCGTGCGATGGAAAATATTCCGTCAACAGTAAGCTTTCACGATGCAAGATCTGCAACGCTTATAAGCATTGCAAAAGATCAATTTTGTTGTAATGAAATTTAAATAGCAAATTAATCTTTACTATGCTAGTCTTAGTTAGGGTACATAATTTATGAAAAAAAAATGAAAATTTACATACGATATATGCCAATAACACCATTTTCATAACTAAATTAATTGTATTTATTGATGAAGCGTTAAATCAAAAAAGGAGTAGACGTGAAAATTTTAGATGAATAAATTTTTATTGCTTCGTTTGAAGAGAAGAGAGGAAAAGTAATATATGTTTTAAGGATTCAGATTCAGCTACCCTATTATAAAGTATGATGTGACTGATTCACGATGCCAACCTGATTAAAATTGAATGCTTTGAGACTTGGACAGTTATTCTTATGAGATCTGAATATAAGAAGAATTACGTTAAATATTAATTATAAAATTAATTTAAGTGGAAATTAGGTCTAAGTAACAACATACGCACTATAATTTGTTTCTAGGAAGGCCATTCAAATTATTAAGTTTTTGGCACACAAACCCAATTTCGATACTAATTAAGTCTACATATCATGGTTTTTATTAGTTTTAAGGACAAAATTTATTTGTTTCTCTGACCAAATTACTCCTTTTATTTATTTTCTTTTTCAAAGTAATATCAATTTGTCGCTTCAGTTTAAAATTTAAGCTCATAATTGATGATCTCAACTTCGCTTTTTAAATGAAAATTCCCATATTGATATTTATCAAATTATTTGGTCTACGTTCTCAAGTCTTAATAGAGCAAGCAATGAAAACAATCTTCTTCTTCTTTCTTCATGCATTTTCTCTTCGATTAATCTACATCGAAAAAACATTTAGCATCACATTTTAATGGCAGCCTGTGACGTTTTCGGATTTTGCCCGCTCGAAAATCGACATCCATACTTCATATCGTATTCGAATGCCATAGATTCGACCGTTCAAATCCGATTCGCCGGAGCTTATAACAACATTAAGTAAACAACACAGCGGAATAAAAGAATAATACATTGATATACAGCTTTAGTACAATATCTGATACAACAGATGATCCAATAGATATCAATATACATCAGAGATATGATACAATAAATAGCAGCGGAAAAGAAAATAGATGATAACATCTAGCATCGGAACAATACAACACTGAGATAGTCTTCAAGGAAGAACTCCAAGAACTGCAACTCCATCTCCAAGAATCAATCCAGCAATAGCTCGAACTCCCAATAACGATGCACCAAGCTAAGCAAGACTGGTGTGGTCCAAAGACTGAACTAACTCCAGATAATCCACTATATCTAACTATCTGTAAAACCCAACTCTAGACTGCTCGTGTAGAAATATAATGAGCACCCAGAGTTTAGGAAAGAAACAATAAACTCCGGATCAGTCGTGGGACTGGTGTGAGCAACAAAAACAGTTTATCTTTAAAACATTCAACAAAGATTTCAAAGTCAATTCGCAATGCTTTTTAAAAATGAGACTACCATAAGGCCTCCCGCACACACACACAATGCAAACGCAGAATCGGAGGAGATTTCTCCTTATGATAGTCAAAGATGCTTGATACGCATTTAAAAGAAACATTTGATATTATTACTAGTGCATAGTGTAGGAAAGATTCATTTCGAAAATAAAGATATAAATCTTAGCCAGCATAGGCATTCCGCACTTATGCCTACTATAGCTACCATGTTCAATAGCAGGTTACCGCCACATTCCATGGCAGGTTATACAACTAAAACCGTACAAGACTCGTATTATTTCTTTGGATTTCCAACGAATGATCAGGCCAAGGAACTTCCCATTGCCGCATGAGAATGCCTCTGGATGGACATCCCCGAGAACCAAACCGGATCTCTACCAACACAAGGCCGGGTTACCCCTAACTGAGTAACAACTGACCGAATATGCCATCCCCCGGTCCTTTGGGACCTTTTACCGAGCGCTCGTAATCAATTCACACAATCATAAAGTGTTTTCAACATGAGTAAGTATCTGGGCTCCATACCATGATACCACCCTTTTCCAGAAGGAAATGCACATACCCTAAAGGGCGCTACCCCTCATAACCTTGCCGCATCTTTCCTGTTTTGACCATTCCGGGGTGTGAGGGTCGACGAAGTCACGTCCACAAAAACACACTTTATACAAAAGCCATGCTTTGGGTCAACAAATGATCATAGAAATGATCACCAAGATAGACGATCAAATAAATGATCCTATCACAAATAATCAACACAATGATCATTTCACAGCAACACTCAGTATGTCACATTACCAAATTGGGAATATATTGCTGATAACCATCAACTATATAACCTCTGAGCTCGTACGTCTCAGAGAAGGGTGTTAAGCTAAGAGAATAAATTCTCCGCCACCAACAGAAATATATTTGAAAGAAATCGGCTTTATATCTCAATTTGTAATGTCAGACATACAATCCATACAAGTCTGTTCCGGGATCGAACAAAACCGAAGGCACTTACAAAGAAGTCCTTGCAATGCGGATATTCACAATCCCGATCGGATTTCCCATCACTTAGGGAGTTTCTATACCGGCGCGACTCGGTGCAGAAACAATCGATAGGTCATCCTATCGCTTTCGCAAATACTCGGTCTTCATCACCGGTCTTCAAATGCTATCCATAACGTCAAATCACATATTCAGAATGGGTTATACGACACAAAGGTCCTTTCCCGGCTAAACCGAATAGTGAGCGAAAACATTTAAAACATATGGATATGGGATTTCAATTAAGTCACAACTTATTACCCAAAACTTTTCTTCAAATGGCTTAACAAATTACCATTTTCAATCTTTAAACAAAAAGATTCATTTTCACAACCTTTAACGGTTTAAACAATTTTCACATTTTAATCTTTAAACAAAAGATTCATTCACAGATTTTCCAAATCAATTTTCATTTCAATTTGATTACTCGTTAAATCTTTAAATCAAAGATTTAACTTATAGCCTTCAAAACAATTTCATTTCAATTTGATTTAAACAAATCATCAATTTAAATCTTTTAAAAACAAACAGATTTAATTCATAGCTTTCAAAAAGAATTCATTCATAACTTAGGAAAATCATTTCTCTATTCAATCTTGAAATTCCCCTAATTAACTGGAATCTCAGTTCTTATCTAAAAGTGTTTATCATTTGAAAACAACAGTTTTCATTTTGGAAATCTGATTCATTTATACGAGTTGAAATCCTTGGGTTAAATTCAAATTCTCAAAACCATACCTTTAAAATGGTTTAAATTCATACAAACCTGTTTATAATATCTTTAACCAAAATTTCCAATCATCGAATTCAATTCCAAATATCGAATTCAAATTCAAATTGAATTATTTAAATTAGAGATTTTACCGAGTTATTCAAAATAGCTTTTATCTGTGAAAACCTTTTTCAAAAGCTTTACCGTTTAACCCAAATCCATTTTCAAAATCAATTTGAAATTAAAACTTTAATTTCAAAAACATTAATTTTAAATTATCTGTGACTTAACCGATTTCCCCGTGAAATCCATAATTGTGTGTGTATGGTGTGGTCCAGGGGTTATACACAGTAGTGCAACATCATTCAATCATCACAGATCACAATACAGAAATATAGTTGATAAGCGGTATTAACTACCATGCTTATCGTTCATTCACAGATCACAGATATATATCACAGATAATAATTACATTTATCTCAGATAAATAAATTACATTTCGGATTATAACACAAATCAAGACCTATCACAAAGCATCAATTCCAGGGGTATCAAACAATTCAACATCAGTAGAATTCAAACATTCATAAGTATGCTCAATTAATTTTCTGACTAATTTAAATCAAATGATCATCAATCATAATTAATTAACTTTAGTCGATTTCAAATTGTTTGATTAATGGTCCTTTAATCATTTACCAAATAAACCAACCTTTAATTATTGAATAATTGACCTTTAAATTATTCAATTATCCTTTTATTAATTTCCCTTGATTAATTTATTGACAATTAAATCGACCCTTAATTTAATTAACTACCATTTAATTAATTTTCTTAATTAATTACAATAAGTGATTAATTCCTTAATTACTTCCTAATAAGTAATTACATTTAAACTATTATAATGATTATTATTAAATTAATTAATCTAATTAAAAATCAATCACATTAATTTATTATAAAATAATCTAGTTAATCACCTTCATTAAC
Source organism: Allium cepa (assembly GCA_030765085.1). Classification (NCBI taxonomy): domain Eukaryota; kingdom Viridiplantae; phylum Streptophyta; class Magnoliopsida; order Asparagales; family Amaryllidaceae; genus Allium; species Allium cepa. The sequence goes on from CM060943.1 coordinate 898,208,473, forward strand.
ATTTATTTGATTACTTTTCTAAATAATTAGCTTATATTAACCGTTATTAATTATAAGTTTGATTTACCCTTAAAATTTATTAATTAATTAAAGTCTAATCTATGGTTCTCAATTTCATATTAATTTCTTAACTCAAAATTTACAAACATAAATTAATTTATTCATATTTAAAATGGTTTAAGATGATTAACTTAAAAATTTAACAAGGGTAAGCACTTAAGTGCTAAACCCGAGAAAATCTCAATTGCACTCGAGTATACACTCTAGTTACCACTCCATCTTCCACGAATCTCCCTCTTGCTTCCTCTCCCTGCTTATTCTTTCTTTCTTCTCTCTTTTTTTTAGTTAAGAAAAAAAAAATATAAACTGCAGTTATAATCACCCACGCGTACGCCATTGAGAAACCCCGAAGTAATTTCCTTTTCGACTCGAGCAGACCCCTTCTTTTCTCGAGTAATCACTCGAGTACTCATCTTCCTCAAACCCACGCCATGCCCACTGACACCGACAACCCACTGTGCATATGCACATCACCGGAGTCGCCTACCACCACCAACGAACCTTCCAACATATCAGACATCATCACTGCGACCATCTCCGATTGCCAAACCATCACCATCGGCCTCGAATCAAAATCACGCAAAAATGGAAACCTGGAACACAAGAACAGACCTTACATCCAAAACCTGGAAAACGCCTCGTCTTCCACGCTCCGACCACCGTTCACCACCAAACTCCAGCCGCAGCTTCACCTACGACCCATCCACCATCCCTCCAAACTGCGTCGAACTCGATGCATCAAATAGGGTGAACGAATCGAAAACAAAACTACAGCAAAACTAGGTTTAAAATTTTCAAAGCTCCGCCGCCGTCGCCGCCGTGGCTTCCATCACCTCCGGTCATTTTTCCTACCACCACCGTAGCTTCCTCTATCACCATGAGAAACCCCGATTCCCCCAGTTCAACACGTCACCGGAAATCGCCCAAAACCCCATTTCCCTTCAAAGACGAACTGCACTCAAGCCCTTTGTCTAAAAATCAAAATTTTTACTTTAAAAATCATATTTTAGTATAAGAGTTTTGTTTGTAACCCTGAATTCAAGAATTAAGAAGTTCGAAATTTTACTTATTTGAAGTTGGGTTCAGATATCTCGCTTTCCAGAGAAAATACCAAATTGTTTTATCTTAAATAAAATTTTAAACTGAAGCTTGTAATAAAACAACCAAGTTTTATTTAAATCCTATATCCAAATTATGCTTAGATTAAGAGAAAAGGATTTTTGAAGCAAACATGAACTTGAAAATTTAAATACAGAGGTGTATTTCAAGCTATAAACATACAGGCATCATTTCACACAATCATTCAACAATATATGAACACATTTCCATATTTAGTTCAGGCATAAATCAATCAATAATATATAAATATACCTAAGCATTTTTAATTGAAGTTACTCACTTGTATTTTTGGAAGAAGAACAGAGAAGACTCAGGCTTGAAACTGGAAATGCTTCAGGTCTGAATTATTGGAAACTTTGCTTGATGTTTTGAGTTTGAGTGATGTTACTTCTGATTTTTCTTTTTTTTTTGATTGAAGACATATTTTCCTTTAAGCTTTGCACTGGCTTTGATTTTGAACGAAATGGTGAAGTAGATGTATAAAAAGATAGTGTGCAGGTGATATTTTATTTGTACAATGTGATATTATTTTTCTTCCTTCTGTACAAACTAGGTAGAGATTTGATAGTGAGTATGGAGGCTGATGATTTCAGTCATGGGCTAGAGATATAATATTATGTACTAAGGTATGTTGCATTTATTGCTTGTGTTCCCTACTTAGCTTACATGCATATCTTATTTGCTTTTACTTATCATGTTTTGAAAAATATATGTTGTCTTGCATTACCACTTTTGCAAGCCTACTGATCACTTTACGTATTTATATTTTTACTTTGCTTTGGTTTTGTTTCACTTTCACACTATACATTCTTATGTCCTTCAGCCTTGCATATCTACATGCTTACCATTTCTTTTCTTTATATACTTGATTTTATTTGCCCATTTTAAATTTGTTTGTTTGAGTTGAGATGAAAGCTTTAATTATTTATGTACTTTATGTTTTATTCTTATCTCTTTTACTTATTCTTTTTACTTCTATTTTTAGTTTAAATATTTATCATAAATTTTACTTTAAAAATTATTGTTTTACATTTCCCTATATACACATATATTTTATATAACTCAAATTATCATCATTTATAAATTTTTAAATCAATTTATTTATTTATTTATTTTTATACTTGTGTCCAAAGTATATTATTTATTTTTCAAAATCATTTATTTAAGAATTTATTTAAAATTCAATATATACATATATATTCACATATATACAAATTTTCAAATCCATATGACTCTACATATTTTCTATTTGAATCGAGGAAACTCGCTTCCATTTATAATTAATTCTACAAATTTTTATTCAAAAATTCATTTAATTATTAATTTAAATTAAAAAATTATATAAATTATCAATTTAAATTTATATAAAATTCGGGGTCGTTACAAACTTCCCCCCTTAAAAGAATTTCGTCCTCGAAATTCGCAGGCACGAAAACAACAAAGATAGATGAAAGATAGAGAAATATCTTTTCAGATCAAACTGGATATCAGTTCTGCATTTGGCTCACCAAATCAGAATATCAACAATAGATACAAGAAATTATAATAGAATTTCAAATTTAGTTTTAAACGAAATCGTTTAATTGATACTATTCAAATTATCCTTCATCTTCTATTAATCAATTTTAACTCAATTTAAAATTTCTAATTCATTTAAAATTTCCAATTTATATTCATTAAGGTTTAAATCAAAAAGCTGATAAGAAACCGATGAAAATACAAAGTAAGGATTTCTACAATGATCCATAGGGCCACCATTATACCGAAACTTCTTCTTGTAGCTGGTACGAAGCAATCAAAAGAATTTGGAAACGAATCAAAGAAAATTGATAGAGAAAGTTATTTCCACCGTTGTTACCGAGTTTTGACTAATTATAGTCGTATTTCCCTGTCCCCTATCTCGTTCACTTCTTGCACTCATACTTACTATCAGTAAATAGCAAGAGAATTTACTGAGGCGTTAAAACGGATATCTTAGGGATTACTCATTCTAGGGTATACTTCACCCTATCTCTAATGAGCTACTTAATGTGTTATACTCCTGAGCTAAAGTTCAACCCTTAGCTCTGATACCAAATGTGACGTTTTCGGATTTTGCCCGCTCGAAAATCGACATCCATACTTCATATCGTATTCGAGTGCCATAGATTCGACCGTTCAAATCCGATTCGCCGGAGCTTATAACAACATTAAGTAAACAACACAGCGGAATAAAAGAATAATACATTGATATACAGCTTTAGTACAATATCTGATACAACAGATGATCCAATAGATATCAATATACATCAGAGATATGATACAATAAATAGCAGCGGAAAAGAAAATAGATGATAACATCTAGCATCGGAACAATACAACACTGAGATAGTCTTCAAGGAAGAACTCCAAGAACTGCAACTCCATCTCCAAGAATCAATCCAGCAATAGCTCGAACTCCCAATAACGATGCACCAAGCTAAGCAAGACTGGTGTGGTCCAAAGACTGAACTAACTCCAGATAATCCACTATATCTAACTATCTGTAAAACCCAACTCTAGACTGCTCGTGTAGAAATATAATGAGCACCCAGAGTTTAGGAAAGAAACAATAAACTCCGGATCAGTCGTGGGACTGGTGTGAGCAACAAAAACAGTTTATCTTTTAAAACATTCAACAAAGATTTCAAAGTCAATTCGCAATGCTTTTTAAAAATGAGACTACCATAAGGCCTCCCGCACACACACACACAATGCAAACGCAGAATCGGAGGAGATTTCTCCTTATGATAGTCAAAGATGCTTGATACGCATTTAAAAGAAACATTTGATATTATTACTAGTGCATAGTGTAGGAAAGATTCATTTCGAAAATAAAGATATAAATCTTAGCCAGCATAGGCATTCCGCACTTATGCCTACTATAGCTACCATGTTCAATAGCAGGTTACCGCCACATTCCATGGCAGGTTATACAACTAAAACCGTACAAGTCTCGTATTGTTTCTTTGGATTTCCAACGAATGATCAGGCCAAGTAACTTCCCATTGCCACATGAGAATGCCTCTGGATGGACATCCCCGAGAACCAAACCGGATCTCTACCAACACAAGGCCGGGTTACCCCTAACTGAGTAACAACTGACCGAATATGCCATCCCCCGGTCCTTTGGGACCTTTTACCGAGCGCTCGTAATCAATTCACACAATCATAAAGTGTTTTCAACATGAGTAAGTATCTGGGCTCCATACCATGATACCACCCTTTTCCAGAAACAAATGCACATACCCTAAAGGGCGCTACCCCTCATAACATTGCCGCATCTTTCCTGTTTTGACCATTTCGGGGTGTGAGCCTCGACGAAGTCACGTCCACAAAAACACACTTTATACAAAAGCCATGCTTTGGGTCAACAAATGATCATAGAAATGATCACCAAGATAGACGATCAAATAAATGATCCTATCACAAATAATCAACACAATGATCATTTCACAGCAACACTCAGTATGTCACATTACCAAATTGGGAATATATCGCTGATAACCATCAACTATATAACCTCTGAGCTCGTACGTCTCAGAGAAGGGTGTTAAGCTAAGAGAATAAATTCTCCGCCACCAACAGAAATATATTTGAAAGAAATCGGCTTTATATCTCAATTTGTAATGTCAGACATACAATCCATACAAGTCTGTTCCGGGATCGAACAAAACCGAAGGCACTTACAAAGAAGTCCTTGCAATCCGGACATTCACAATCCCGATCGGATTTCCCATCACTTAGGGAGTTTCTATACCGGCGCGACTCGGTGCAGAAACAATCGATAGGTCATCCTATTGCTTTCGCAAATACTCGGTCTTCATCACCGGTCTTCAAATGCTATCCATAACGTCAAATCACATATTCAGAATGGGTTATACGACACAAAGGTCCTTTCCCGGCTAAACCGAATAGTGAGCGAAAACATTTAAAACATATGGATATGGGATTTCAATTAAGTCACAACTTATTAACCAAAACTTTTCTTCAAATGGCTTAACAAATTACCATTTTCAATCTTTAAACAAAAAGATTCATTTTCACAACCTTTAACGGTTTAAACAATTTTCACATTTTAATCTTTAAACAAAAGATTCATTCACAGATTTTCCAAATCAATTTTCATTTCAATTTGATTAACTCGTTAAATCTTTAAATCAAAGATTTAACTTATAGCCTTCAAAACAATTTCATTTCAATTTGATTTAAACAAATCATCAATTTAAATCTTTTAAAAACAAACAGATTTAATTCATAGCTTTCAAAAAGAATTCATTCATAACTTAGGAAAATCATTTCTCTATTCAATCTTGAATTCCCCTAATTAACTGGAATCTCAGTTCTTATCTAAAAGTGTTTATCATTTGAAAACAACAGTTTTCATTTTGGAAATCTGATTCATTTATACGAGTTGAAATCCTTGGGTTAAATTCAAATTCTCAAAACCATACCTTTAAAATGGTTTAAATTCATACAAACCTGTTTATAATATCTTTAACCAAAATTTCCAATCATCGAATTCAATTCCAAATATCGAATTCAAATTCAAATTGAATTATTTAAATTGGAGATTTTACCGAGTTATTCAAAATAGCTTTTATCTCTGAAAACCTTTTTCAAAAGCTTTACCGTTTAACCCAAATCCATTTTCAAAATCAATTTGAAATTAAAACTTTAATTTCAAAAACATTAATTTTAAATTATCTGTGACTTAACCGATTTCCTCGTGAAATCCATAATTGTGTGTGTATGGTGTGGTACAGGGGTTATACACAGTAGTGCAACATCATTCAATCATCACAGATCAGAATACAGAAATATAGTTGATAAGCGGTATTAACTACCATGCTTATCGTTCATTCACAGATCACAGATATATATCACAGATAATAATTACATTATCTCAGATAAATAACTTACATTTCAGATTATAACACAAATCAAGACCTATCACAAAGCATCAATTCCAGGGGTATCAAACAATTCAACATCAGTAGAATTCAAACATTCATAAGTATGCTCAATTAATTTTCTGACTAATTTAAATCAAATGATCATCAATCATAATTATTTAACTTTAATCGATTTCAAATTGTTTGATTAATGGTCCTTTAATCATTTACCAAATAAACCAACCTTTAATTATTGAATAATTGACCTTTAAATTATTCAATTATCCTTTTATTAATTTCCCTTGATTAATTTATTGACAATTAAATCGACCCTTAATTTAATTAACTACCATTTAATTAATTTTCTTAATTAATTACAATAAGTGATTAATTCCTTAATTACTTCCTAATAAGTAATTACATTTAAACTATTATAATGATTATTATTAAATTAATTAATCTAATTAAAAATCAATCACATTAATTTATTATAAAATAATCTAGTTAATCACCTTCATTAACATTTATTTGATTACTTTTCTAAATAATTAGCTTACATTAACCGTTATTAATTATAAGTTTGATTTACCCTTAAAATTCATTAATTAATTAAAGTCTAATCTATGGTTCTCAATTTCATATTAATTTCTTAACTCAAAATTTAGAAACATAAATTAATTTATTCATATTTAAAATGGTTTAAGATGATTAACTTAAAAATTTAACAAGGGTAAGCACTTAAGTGCTAAACCCGAGAAAATCTCAATTGCACTCGAGTATACACTCGAGTTACCACTCCATCTTCCACGAATCTCCCTCTTGCTTCCTCTCCCTGCTTATTCTTTCTTTCTTCTCTTTTTTTTTTAGTTAAGAAAAAAAATAAATATAAACTGCAGTTATAATCACCCACGCGTACGCCATTGAGAAACCCCGAAGTAATTTCCTTTTCGACTCGAGCAGACCCCTTCTTTTCTCGAGTAATCACTCAAGTACTCATCTTCCTCAAACCCACGCCATGCCCACTGACACCGACAACCCACTGTGCATATGCACATCACCGGAGTCGCCTACCACCACCAACGAACCTTCCAACATATCAGACATCATCACTGCGACCATCTCCGATTGCCAAACCATCACCATCGGCCTCGAATCAAAATCACGCAAAAATGGAAACCTGGAACACAAGAACGGACCTTACATCCAAAACCTGGAAAACGCCTCGTCTTCCACGCTCCGACCACCGTTCACCACCAAAATCCAGCCGCAGCTTCACCTACGATCCATCCACCATCCCTCCAAACCGCGTCGAACTCGATGCATCAAATAGGGTGAACGAATCCAAAACAAAACTACAGCAAAACTAGGTTTAAAATTTTCAAAGCTCCGCCGCCGTCGCCGCCGTGGCTTCCATCACCTCCGGTCATTTTTCCTACCACCACCGTAGCTTCCTCTATCACCATGAGAAACCCCAATTTCCCCAGTTCAACACGTCACCGGAAATCGCCCAAAACCCCATTTCCCTTCAAAGACGAACTGCACTCAAACCCTTTGCCTAAAAATCAAAATTTTTACTTGAAAAATCATATTTTAGTATAAGAGTTTTGTTTGTAACCCTGAATTCAAGAATTAAGAAGTTCGAAATTTTACTTATTTGAAGTTGGGTTCAGATATCTCGCTTTCCAGAGAAAATACCAAATTGTTTTATCTTAAATAAAATTTTAAACTGAAGCTTGTAATAAAACAACCAAGTTTTATTTAAATCCTATATCCAAATTATGCTTAGATTAAGAGAAAAGGATTTTTGAAGCAAACATGAACTTGAAAATTTAAATACAGAGGTGTATTTCAAGCTATAAACATACAGGCATCATTTCACACAATCATTCAACAATATATGAACACATTTCCATATTTAGTTCAGGCATAAATCAATCAATAATATATAAATATACCTAAGCATTTTTAATTGAAGTTACTCACTTGTATTTTTGGAAGAAGAACAGAGAAGACTCAGGCTTGAAACTGGAAATGCTTCAGGTCTGAATTATTGGAAACTTTGCTTGATGTTTTGAGTTTGAGTGATGTTACTTCTGATTTTTCTTTTTTTTTTGATTGAAGACATATTTTCCTTTAAGCTTTGCACTGGCTTTGATTTTGAACGAAATGGTGAAGTAGATGTATAAAAAGATAGTGTGCAGGTGATATTTTATTTGTACAATGTGATATTATTTTTCTTCCTTCTGTACAAACTAGGTAGAGATTTGATAGTGAGTATGGAGGCTGATGATTTCAGTCATGGGCTAGAGATATAATATTATGTACTAAGGTATGTTGCATTTATTGCTTGTGTTCCCTACTTAGCTTACATGCATATCTTATTTGCTTTTACTTATCATGTTTTGAAAAATATATGTTGTCTTGCATTACCACTTTTGCAAGCCTACTGATCACTTTACGTATTTATATTTTTACTTTGCTTTGGTTTTGTTTCACTTTCACACTATACATTCTTATGTCCTTCAGCCTTGCATATCTACATGCTTACCATTTCTTTTCTTTATATACTTGATTTTATTTGCCCATTTTAAATTTGTTTGTTTGAGTTGAGATGAAAGCTTTAATTATTTATGTACTTTATGTTTTATTCTTATCTCTTTTACTTATTCTTTTTACTTCTATTTTTAGTTTAAATATTTATCATAAATTTTACTTTAAAAATTATTGTTTTACATTTCCCTATATACACATATATTTTATATAACTCAAATTATCATCATTTATAAATTTTTAAATCAATTTATTTATTTATTTATTTTTATACTTGTGTCCAAAGTATATTATTTATTTTTCAAAATCATTTATTTAAGAATTTATTTAAAATTCAATATATACATATATATTCACATATATACAAATTTTCAAATCCATATGACTCTACATATTTTCTATTTGAATCGAGGAAACTCGCTTCCATTTATAATTAATTCTACAAATTTTTATTCAAAAATTCATTTAATTATTAATTTAAATTAAAAAATTATATAAATTATCAATTTAAATTTATATAAAATTCGGGGTCGTTACAAACTTCCCCCCTTAAAAGAATTTCGTCCTCGAAATTCGCAGGCACGAAAACAACAAAGATAGATGAAAGATAGAGAAATATCTTTTCAGATCAAACTGGATATCAGTTCTGCATTTGGCTCACCAAATCAGAATATCAACAATAGATACAAGAAATTATAATAGAATTTCAAATTTAGTTTTAAACGAAATCGTTTAATTGATACTATTCAAATTATCCTTCATCTTCTATTAATCAATTTTAACTCAATTTAAAATTTCTAATTCATTTAAAATTTCCAATTTATATTCATTAAGGTTTAAATCAAAAAGCTGATAAGAAACCGATGAAAATACAAAGTAAGGATTTCTACAATGATCCATAGGGCCACCATTATACCGAAACTTCTTCTTGTAGCTGGTACGAAGCAATCAAAAGAATTTGGAAACGAATCAAAGAAAATTGATAGAGAAAGTTATTTCCACCGTTGTTACCGAGTTTTGACTAATTATAGTCGTATTTCCCTGTCCCCTATCTCGTTCACTTCTTGCACTCATACTTACTATCAGTAAATAGCAAGAGAATTTACTGAGGCGTTAAAACGGATATCTTAGGGATTACTCATTCTAGGGTATACTTCACCCTATCTCTAATGAGCTACTTAATGTGTTATACTCCTGAGCTAAAGTTCAACCCTTAGCTCTGATACCAAATGTGACGTTTTCGGATTTTGCCCGCTCGAAAATCGACATCCATACTTCATATCGTATTCGAGTGCCATAGATTCGACCGTTCAAATCCGATTCGCCGGAGCTTATAACAACATTAAGTAAACAACACAGCGGAATAAAAGAATAATACATTGATATACAGCTTTAGTACAATATCTGATACAACAGATGATCCAATAGATATCAATATACATCAGAGATATGATACAATAAATAGCAGCGGAAAAGAAAATAGATGATAACATCTAGCATCGGAACAATACAACACTGAGATAGTCTTCAAGGAAGAACTCCAAGAACTGCAACTCCATCTCCAAGAATCAATCCAGCAATAGCTCGAACTCCCAATAACGATGCACCAAGCTAAGCAAGACTGGTGTGGTCCAAAGACTGAACTAACTCCAGATAATCCACTATATCTAACTATCTGTAAAACCCAACTCTAGACTGCTCGTGTAGAAATATAATGAGCACCCAGAGTTTAGGAAAGAAACAATAAACTCCGGATCAGTCGTGGGACTGGTGTGAGCAACAAAAACAGTTTATCTTTTAAAACATTCAACAAAGATTTCAAAGTCAATTCGCAATGCTTTTTAAAAATGAGACTACCATAAGGCCTCCCGCACACACACACACAATGCAAACGCAGAATCGGAGGAGATTTCTCCTTATGATAGTCAAAGATGCTTGATACGCATTTAAAAGAAACATTTGATATTATTACTAGTGCATAGTGTAGGAAAGATTCATTTCGAAAATAAAGATATAAATCTTAGCCAGCATAGGCATTCCGCACTTATGCCTACTATAGCTACCATGTTCAATAGCAGGTTACCGCCACATTCCATGGCAGGTTATACAACTAAAACCGTACAAGTCTCGTATTGTTTCTTTGGATTTCCAACGAATGATCAGGCCAAGTAACTTCCCATTGCCACATGAGAATGCCTCTGGATGGACATCCCCGAGAACCAAACCGGATCTCTACCAACACAAGGCCGGGTTACCCCTAACTGAGTAACAACTGACCGAATATGCCATCCCCCGGTCCTTTGGGACCTTTTACCGAGCGCTCGTAATCAATTCACACAATCATAAAGTGTTTTCAACATGAGTAAGTATCTGGGCTCCATACCATGATACCACCCTTTTCCAGAAACAAATGCACATACCCTAAAGGGCGCTACCCCTCATAACATTGCCGCATCTTTCCTGTTTTGACCATTTCGGGGTGTGAGCCTCGACGAAGTCACGTCCACAAAAACACACTTTATACAAAAGCCATGCTTTGGGTCAACAAATGATCATAGAAATGATCACCAAGATAGACGATCAAATAAATGATCCTATCACAAATAATCAACACAATGATCATTTCACAGCAACACTCAGTATGTCACATTACCAAATTGGGAATATATCGCTGATAACCATCAACTATATAACCTCTGAGCTCGTACGTCTCAGAGAAGGGTGTTAAGCTAAGAGAATAAATTCTCCGCCACCAACAGAAATATATTTGAAAGAAATCGGCTTTATATCTCAATTTGTAATGTCAGACATACAATCCATACAAGTCTGTTCCGGGATCGAACAAAACCGAAGGCACTTACAAAGAAGTCCTTGCAATCCGGACATTCACAATCCCGATCGGATTTCCCATCACTTAGGGAGTTTCTATACCGGCGCGACTCGGTGCAGAAACAATCGATAGGTCATCCTATTGCTTTCGCAAATACTCGGTCTTCATCACCGGTCTTCAAATGCTATCCATAACGTCAAATCACATATTCAGAATGGGTTATACGACACAAAGGTCCTTTCCCGGCTAAACCGAATAGTGAGCGAAAACATTTAAAACATATGGATATGGGATTTCAATTAAGTCACAACTTATTAACCAAAACTTTTCTTCAAATGGCTTAACAAATTACCATTTTCAATCTTTAAACAAAAAGATTCATTTTCACAACCTTTAACGGTTTAAACAATTTTCACATTTTAATCTTTAAACAAAAGATTCATTCACAGATTTTCCAAATCAATTTTCATTTCAATTTGATTAACTCGTTAAATCTTTAAATCAAAGATTTAACTTATAGCCTTCAAAACAATTTCATTTCAATTTGATTTAAACAAATCATCAATTTAAATCTTTTAAAAACAAACAGATTTAATTCATAGCTTTCAAAAAGAATTCATTCATAACTTAGGAAAATCATTTCTCTATTCAATCTTGAATTCCCCTAATTAACTGGAATCTCAGTTCTTATCTAAAAGTGTTTATCATTTGAAAACAACAGTTTTCATTTTGGAAATCTGATTCATTTATACGAGTTGAAATCCTTGGGTTAAATTCAAATTCTCAAAACCATACCTTTAAAATGGTTTAAATTCATACAAACCTGTTTATAATATCTTTAACCAAAATTTCCAATCATCGAATTCAATTCCAAATATCGAATTCAAATTCAAATTGAATTATTTAAATTGGAGATTTTACCGAGTTATTCAAAATAGCTTTTATCTCTGAAAACCTTTTTCAAAAGCTTTACCGTTTAACCCAAATCCATTTTCAAAATCAATTTGAAATTAAAACTTTAATTTCAAAAACATTAATTTTAAATTATCTGTGACTTAACCGATTTCCTCGTGAAATCCATAATTGTGTGTGTATGGTGTGGTACAGGGGTTATACACAGTAGTGCAACATCATTCAATCATCACAGATCAGAATACAGAAATATAGTTGATAAGCGGTATTAACTACCATGCTTATCGTTCATTCACAGATCACAGATATATATCACAGATAATAATTACATTATCTCAGATAAATAACTTACATTTCAGATTATAACACAAATCAAGACCTATCACAAAGCATCAATTCCAGGGGTATCAAACAATTCAACATCAGTAGAATTCAAACATTCATAAGTATGCTCAATTAATTTTCTGACTAATTTAAATCAAATGATCATCAATCATAATTATTTAACTTTAATCGATTTCAAATTGTTTGATTAATGGTCCTTTAATCATTTACCAAATAAACCAACCTTTAATTATTGAATAATTGACCTTTAAATTATTCAATTATCCTTTTATTAATTTCCCTTGATTAATTTATTGACAATTAAATCGACCCTTAATTTAATTAACTACCATTTAATTAATTTTCTTAATTAATTACAATAAGTGATTAATTCCTTAATTACTTCCTAATAAGTAATTACATTTAAACTATTATAATGATTATTATTAAATTAATTAATCTAATTAAAAATCAATCACATTAATTTATTATAAAATAATCTAGTTAATCACCTTCATTAACATTTATTTGATTACTTTTCTAAATAATTAGCTTACATTAACCGTTATTAATTATAAGTTTGATTTACCCTTAAAATTCATTAATTAATTAAAGTCTAATCTATGGTTCTCAATTTCATATTAATTTCTTAACTCAAAATTTAGAAACATAAATTAATTTATTCATATTTAAAATGGTTTAAGATGATTAACTTAAAAATTTAACAAGGGTAAGCACTTAAGTGCTAAACCCGAGAAAATCTCAATTGCACTCGAGTATACACTCGAGTTACCACTCCATCTTCCACGAATCTCCCTCTTGCTTCCTCTCCCTGCTTATTCTTTCTTTCTTCTCTTTTTTTTTTAGTTAAGAAAAAAAATAAATATAAACTGCAGTTATAATCACCCACGCGTACGCCATTGAGAAACCCCGAAGTAATTTCCTTTTCGACTCGAGCAGACCCCTTCTTTTCTCGAGTAATCACTCAAGTACTCATCTTCCTCAAACCCACGCCATGCCCACTGACACCGACAACCCACTGTGCATATGCACATCACCGGAGTCGCCTACCACCACCAACGAACCTTCCAACATATCAGACATCATCACTGCGACCATCTCCGATTGCCAAACCATCACCATCGGCCTCGAATCAAAATCACGCAAAAATGGAAACCTGGAACACAAGAACGGACCTTACATCCAAAACCTGGAAAACGCCTCGTCTTCCACGCTCCGACCACCGTTCACCACCAAAATCCAGCCGCAGCTTCACCTACGATCCATCCACCATCCCTCCAAACCGCGTCGAACTCGATGCATCAAATAGGGTGAACGAATCCAAAACAAAACTACAGCAAAACTAGGTTTAAAATTTTCAAAGCTCCGCCGCCGTCGCCGCCGTGGCTTCCATCACCTCCGGTCATTTTTCCTACCACCACCGTAGCTTCCTCTATCACCATGAGAAACCCCAATTTCCCCAGTTCAACACGTCACCGGAAATCGCCCAAAACCCCATTTCCCTTCAAAGACGAACTGCACTCAAACCCTTTGCCTAAAAATCAAAATTTTTACTTGAAAAATCATATTTTAGTATAAGAGTTTTGTTTGTAACCCTGAATTCAAGAATTAAGAAGTTCGAAATTTTACTTATTTGAAGTTGGGTTCAGATATCTCGCTTTCCAGAGAAAATACCAAATTGTTTTATCTTAAATAAAATTTTAAACTGAAGCTTGTAATAAAACAACCAAGTTTTATTTAAATCCTATATCCAAATTATGCTTAGATTAAGAGAAAAGGATTTTTGAAGCAAACATGAACTTGAAAATTTAAATACAGAGGTGTATTTCAAGCTATAAACATACAGGCATCATTTCACACAATCATTCAACAATATATGAACACATTTCCATATTTAGTTCAGGCATAAATCAATCAATAATATATAAATATACCTAAGCATTTTTAATTGAAGTTACTCACTTGTATTTTTGGAAGAAGAACAGAGAAGACTCAGGCTTGAAACTGGAAATGCTTCAGGTCTGAATTATTGGAAACTTTGCTTGATGTTTTGAGTTTGAGTGATGTTACTTCTGATTTTTCTTTTTTTTTTGATTGAAGACATATTTTCCTTTAAGCTTTGCACTGGCTTTGATTTTGAACGAAATGGTGAAGTAGATGTATAAAAAGATAGTGTGCAGGTGATATTTTATTTGTACAATGTGATATTATTTTTCTTCCTTCTGTACAAACTAGGTAGAGATTTGATAGTGAGTATGGAGGCTGATGATTTCAGTCATGGGCTAGAGATATAATATTATGTACTAAGGTATGTTGCATTTATTGCTTGTGTTCCCTACTTAGCTTACATGCATATCTTATTTGCTTTTACTTATCATGTTTTGAAAAATATATGTTGTCTTGCATTACCACTTTTGCAAGCCTACTGATCACTTTACGTATTTATATTTTTACTTTGCTTTGGTTTTGTTTCACTTTCACACTATACATTCTTATGTCCTTCAGCCTTGCATATCTACATGCTTACCATTTCTTTTCTTTATATACTTGATTTTATTTGCCCATTTTAAATTTGTTTGTTTGAGTTGAGATGAAAGCTTTAATTATTTATGTACTTTATGTTTTATTCTTATCTCTTTTACTTATTCTTTTTACTTCTATTTTTAGTTTAAATATTTATCATAAATTTTACTTTAAAAATTATTGTTTTACATTTCCCTATATACACATATATTTTATATAACTCAAATTATCATCATTTATAAATTTTTAAATCAATTTATTTATTTATTTATTTTTATACTTGTGTCCAAAGTATATTATTTATTTTTCAAAATCATTTATTTAAGAATTTATTTAAAATCCAATATATACATATATATTCACATATATACAAATTTTCAAATCCATATGACTCTACATATTTTCTAGTTGAATCGAGGAAACTCGCTTCCATTTATAATTAATTCTACAAATTTTTATTCAAAAATTCATTTAATTATTAATTTAAATTAAAAAATTATATAAATTATCAATTTAAATTTATATAAAATTCGGGGTCGTTACACAGCCATTAGTTACGGCAAAATCAAGAGCGACGACTGTGAAAAAATAGACAAGCTAGATGATGAGGTTGTGTTCATCGGAATATCGCTGGTGCTCGTAATCGGTTATCCGCACTTACTTCGAGGCACTAAAGTTCCCTATATTGTTGCTCTTCTTATCAATGGCATCGGCCTTGGCGCTTTAGCTTTTTACTACACCCTTAGCGTTTCTTTTTATCGATTTATTCATATGGGTTATTATCTAAAAGTTTTGTGAATTGCTAGTTGAAATTCGAAAAGGGGATATATTTTGAGTGCTTATTCTTTGATTTCAGAATTTCATTTTGGGATGATTGTTGGAAAATTAGTGGTTCGAGATGAGAAAGTTGACGACAATGCCGTACTTTTGACTTCAAGGAGTTAGAGTATAGATTCTTTTAGAAATTGTTCAACCCACCGAGTACAAACGGGTGATCAAACTATTGACTTTAAGATTTAATGAAACATTGAAACAACGTAACCAAATTTAAGATCTGTACGAACTTGAGCTGGCCACGAACACTTTATTATAGTCTATGATGATTGAAACAACCCGGGGTTTTAGAACAATTAATTATCGTTGTTTTCTAATTTTAATTTGAGTTTTTGAATCGATTGAAATTCTTTTAAATATTGGTTATAAGTTTGGTGGGCTTTAAAATTTATATCGGCCCATGCTTTCTTGGTACCGTGTCAAACCCAATACCCGACCCCCTTTTCTTTTCTTTTTATTTCATAACCCTAAAACAAAAAACCTAAACAAACGAAAAAAAATGGGGGCTGCTCGTTTTCGTTCATTTCTCTTCGAAAAAAATTAGGGCTTTGGGCAATTTTCGAAGTCGCCACTTATATTGAGGATGGGTTCTTCGATTTCTTCTCCAATCGATTCGTTCGTGGTTGCCGACATCAAGTTTTTGGTTGCTTGGATCTGCGCGTCGAAACTAAGGTGAGTGATATTTTTCACTCACATCTAATTCAAGCATTTGATGATTTCTTACTTCTGCAATTTCGTGATTTTGTTGTTGGATTTCGTGGCTACCACGAGTTGATTTTCAATTGTTCGACTTCGGCCTAACTTTCTTTATGTGATATTTCTTGTGCATTGGCTTCGGCCATTATGTTGTTGACTATGGTTTATAAATCTGAAACTTAATTTTGGGAAAATATTTTAGATGAGAATTTACTTTGGTTTTTCCATTGCGTTCAGGGTTGACTTCGGCCTTTATTTGGGTTTGAAACAGTTGATCTATGATTGGTTGGAATTTGTCTATGTATTTTATTTCGGCCACAGTATTGCATTCTTCCACTTGATTTTCAGCTTTGAATATTTCAACCTGGCTGTTGATTTTCTAGCACCTGAATTTATGATCTTTGATGTACTTTGAACTTTTAGTTGAATAACTCAAAACACGTATGTATTTTCTATTCACTTATGCATCCTTCTGTGATGCATTGATGTGCTGCCGCCTGTGTGTTCTGTGCACTTGATATTGGGTTTGGTGCACTTGTGTTTGTGTGTTGTTGCTTCACTATTGTGTGTTGATGTACTTGTTGTTATACACTTTTGTTACACCAAATTTTACCGTGTCACTTGTAGTTGCAGTAGAGATGCAGTTATATACTTGTACCACTTGCTGCTGTAGTATTTTTTTGTGACTTCGGACCTCTGACTTTGTGTATTTTATACCCTGACGTGCCATCTCTGGTCATCACCTCGGGTTGGCATCGATCTGTAGTCGTTCACTTGTGCCTTTGTGACCATTGTAGTTGAGTATGCAGTTTTGAGTTTCATGTATTTTGTATCACTGCACATCTTCTTCATACCGCATATAACCATTTGTGTTCCTTTCCAGTACTGACACCTGGCCATCACCTCAAGTTTGATCAATTATTGCAGCTGTCTTGACCATTTGAGACAGTGTGCCTACCTATTTTAAGTAGTATTGGGCATTTCACTATTACCTGACCTTTACTTGAGTCATATTGATGGTCATATGCACCCTTTGTTGAAGATCTAAATCTGGAAAGGTGTTGATCTTGTTTTTGTCTACTATTATGTGCAGTTTTGAGTTGCTTATATGACTTGAACTGTTGGCCTTTGATTGTAACTTCTGATTCATTGTTTTCTGGATTATCCTGTGGTCTTGTGGCACTGCTGCAAGTCATGCTGAACCTCGGTTGTCTTTGTTGCAGCTACTGTATATCTATATGTGCTAGTGGCTGTGCACATCACATGTTGATTTGAAATTTCGTTCATGTATCTTGTACTAGTGTCGTAGTGAGATATTTATACCCACAACTATTCTTGCCTTTTTATCATCAAGTATGCACTCCTGCATTGTCCACTGCTCTTATGCACTGAGCATTGCTTTAGATTTAAAGTGCCTGACCACTTTGATTTCCTTTGAGGTCTGGTTCCTTCCTGTTGTTGTACCTGACTCATTACTGTTTTATGTAAGGTTGCATTCGACTGCAGTTTCGTTTGTATGCAGTCTTACCCTTGTTGGTTCGCTTTGCATTGATGCAATTGGATTAGTTGTTCTAATTACAATTGCGTTGAACCCGACTTTTCTTGGGTTTGACCTTGTGTTCGTTTGTGAATTTTCATTGTGTACATACGAGCACATTGTCCATGTCTGTCTACTTTGACCACTGAGGCCGTGGCATTGATATTTGCTTCTTCATATGATTTTGGTTCGTTGATCTTTTGGGTACATCATCACTGTAGTGGCGAGGCAGTGCACGCAAGCGTGAACTGCAGCCACACGGTATTGATCTTTTGCGTATTCCATATGCTGTAGTGGCGAGGCAGTGCACGCGTGCGTGTACTGCAGCCCTACCCATATAGTTATTTTAATTTATATTTCAATTGTTTGAACTGTTTCGGTTATTCAATTCAATATGATTTGAATTGTATTTTGATTAGTTTAATTTGATGATTTTGTTGTTAATTGCCGATTAGGCAATTTTGATGTTTTCCAAATTATCTTCATTGATATTGTTTTCACTTATCTTTGTTGATAATTTGAATCTGCTGATTTATTGTTTAACACTGTTACGTGTTATATTTATCGTTATCCGATTTCTTTGCTTAAGGATCGGATAGAAGGGGTTTATTGTGACTGTCGTCTATTTGTTACTTAATTATTATTGCTTCTGTGCACTAATAACTGAGTTTGAATTAGACTGACCCGTGTATTATTTTCTTTTGAATTTAATACTCGGGTCAGACCGAGTATTTACAGGTTGTTGATATCTTACTTTGAGTTGCTGCTAGAGCTATGAAGTCTCTTCTTACTTTTTGGAGTAGTCGTTGTCTTAGTATAGGATGTTGTATATTCATGTATATTTACGTTAATGTACTTATATATGTAACTTCTTGAGTCGACAGTTGTAGTTGTATCATATGTACTGTATCACATGTATTGTAACTAAAACCAGTTATTATATATATGAGACATTTTGTTTTATCTGTGTTCCGCATTTATATGATCTGTGTTATTATTATATTTATTGTCCTAAACTATTATGAACCATCGTAGTTCGTTTTATATTGGAATTGGGTATGTCGATGGGAGTAAATAAATAAGAGAAGAAAAATATAAAATATATACCACTCCTATCGAGATAACCAATACTAGTGTAAGGCCTAACTACGGATGACCGCTCCTATCCAGCCTTATTATTCGTAATAACGGACAGTATTTCTTTTAATACTCTTTATTATTGTGAGCATAGAGATAGGGCGTCACAATGATGCAAATTTATAGAGAATAGAATGAAGAAGAAGAAGAGAACAGATTTGTAACGTTTCAGCACTTGCAACACCTCATAGGCGTTGCAAAATCTGGTTGTGATATAAGTGTTCTGCAACACTTTCTGGCGTTGTAAACTCTAGAAGAAGATAAGTTGTTGCATTTTTTATTAAATAGCAACATTTCTACACGTCGCTATTTATAGTGTTGGAGAGATGTCTATTCGTCTAGAGATGCATCTGTTCAAAATGTTGCATCCCTTCCCAATGGTTCAAACTGTTACTAACGGTAGTGTCCTTTCATTCAAATATCTCACCATCACCAACTGTCGCATCTCCCGCCAAATCTGCCTGTTTAAATTTGAATTTAAATCTTGCCCATTTCAACAAACAATTAATTCTGCTAATTTAGACCGGCCCGGTTTGGTTGGACGGACTGCAACTGTTCCCAATGGTTCAACCCGAACGCGCGTGTAGTGGTCATGCATGATTTCGCTCCTTACAACAAAGCAAAAATTTGGATGCCCAAAGGGCCCAACCTTCTCATGAGGAATCTATATTTAGACAAATATAGTTCCATATTTCCCAAGATGTGGGACCATTCTTCCTTCCCTCTTCTTCTCACTTTAAAACATAAAAAACTATGGAGGCAATGTTGAAAATATCCAACATTGTCCCTCTATTTTCAAGATTGAATATTTCAGAACATTATGTTCAAAACGGAATGGATGCATCACTTGAGTGATTACCTACGTACCAAAGTGGGATCAAGCCTAACGTAGTTCAAGGTCAACAAATTGCATCATTGTGAAAACCAACACATCAGTGAAAGGTATCTGTTGGATTTGAACCTTCACTTAGTGTAAACCATTCAATGCCTTATCGAGATTCTATGGTGAACGAATCTTGAACCAAACATCCCTAATGATAAATCCGGAACAATCACACATGTTGATTTTCTTAGAAAAAGTGTTTTAACCCTGGGTTCATGAGTCTACTTTAGAAAGTGGTCTTACTTTCTTATGAAGCAGACTGATTTTCATACTCATATAGATAAGTCTCTTAGGTGTTTCTACGATACACCTTTTAGTTATCTAGACTAATTAAGGATATTTTATCCATCCTTTGTTCTTGTAGAATCCAACGCTAAACATAATGGGAATTTTTGATTTAGTGTTCCATAATCATTCTTGTTACCATCAAATTTCCTTTCGCCCATGTCGAAACCCTATTGAATAGAAATGAAAGAAGAAGAAGAGAAAGAAACACCAGTAAGACCTTTTGAAGGAGTCGAAGGGATGCTACAGTCAAAGTCTAGAAGCATCACAACCTTTCGAAGGGGTCAAAAGAATCGAAAGCACCCTTCTTTAAAACAACCGACACCCTTCGAAGACAATGCATAACAACCTTTCATATGTGAGAAATGCAGATTACGGATCATAAGGCTAGAATTAACACTAGAGGGGGGGGGGGGGGGGTGAATAGTGTTTTAAGGAATTACTAATTCTTTTTGAGTTTATATTAATTTGAACATAAATTATATGCAATATTCAGACACAGATATGATTACAGAATCAAACAGAGATGCAGATATAAAGTAAAAGCAATAAAGGAAAGAACACACCGAATTTTATACTGGTTCGGAGTTACCCTACATCCAGTCCCGCAACACAAGTACGAATTTCCTTTAAAAATCAATTCTTACAATTACACCCTCGATTTCAAGGCCACGAAGTACACCGCTCCAGATTCACAATCCTGTGGGTAAAGATACTTGATTTTATGGGCAACAAGTTCACCCGATTGATTTTCCAGGCTACAATCACACCTTTTCTCGCTCGATTGATTACAAAGAAGTCTATAACTCTAAATAGCACTAGGATCTTGTTGAGATAGTGATAGAGAATCAAACTAGAGATGATGTAGTTAGATTCAATGGTGATTTCAGCAGAGTAATGGTAAAAATGTATATAAAGAAATGTGGAAGAAGAAGAGGAGTGGAATCAGAGAATATATCAATGTAAGTTCGTTTAAAACAGCTCCTATTTATAGTAGAACAACAGCCATGTCCATTCGTGAAAGGATATGACGAATAGACACTTCCTTTGAAATTCAAACTTTAAAATAAACTGTCTCCTTGTCGACAAGGGTTCCTCGGGGTTGTCGACAGGCCTAAGTTATTTTTGGTAATTTGTTTTTCTTTGAAAATAACTTTTATCTTGTATTAAAACAATTTTAAAATTTATAAATATACTTAACTATAGTTAAAATACATAAATAAGTACAGAGAATAATGTTTTGGTATATATAAAATTTTACTATAATTGTATATTTAAATCTAAGTATAAATATTAAAAGTTAAATATACTATAATTAAAAGATAGTTTAAAACCAAGGATAATTTGATATTGAAAATATATATTATTTTGAGGCCAAAAGTATTTTAAAACCAGGATAGATGTTTTTGATTTAAAAAAGGAAGATTTTGAAATCATTTTGAAAACAAGATATAATTTTGTAAAGCATTTGAATAAAAGTTAGCGGATACAAAACAATGTTCCACTAGATTTTTCGTAGGTTCCATCCTACTTAGGGTTCCATCCCTTTAACGGGCTCTGTAACGATCGCGATTTTTCGTTGCCGAAAAACCGAAATGTTATGGGTTTTAGAAAGAAGAAAAGACAAAAAGAAAGAGGTAGAAGAGAGAAAAGAAAATAAACAGAACAGAAACAACAACAGGACAACATCAGAATCTCACAATTCGCAGCGGAACAACATATAATAGATAAATGAATAATCTTTAAACAAAGAATTATATCAGTTATTACATTACATTTCATTACATCATATCATCAGAGTGTACAACAACAAACAAATAGCGGAAAAAAAGTACTATATACTACTAATACGCTATGCCATCCATCTTGCCTCCTGCAACTTCTGAATTCCAGAATATCCTGATAAACCTTAACTCTTGACTGCCCGTGTGGAAATTGGTGGGCACCCAGAGTTTAGGAAGGAAAACAATAAACTCCGAGTCAGTCATGTGACTGGTGCGAGAACTAAAACAGTTTATTTTTCTTTAAAATCAAAATAGAGGAATATTTTTAAATTCAATTCGCAATGCTTTTAAAAATGAGACTACCATAAGACCTCCCGCCACACACACAATGCAAACGCAGACTTGGAGGAGATTTCTCCTTATGATAGTCAAAGATGCTTGATACGCATTAAAAAGAACATTTGATATTTTTACTAGTGCATAGTGTAGAGAAAATTCATTTCGAAAATAAAGATATAAATCTTAGCCAGCATAGACATTTCGAACTATGCCTACTATAGCTACCATGTTCAATAGCGGGTTACCGCCATATTCCATGACAGGTTATATAACCAAAACCGTACAAGGCTCGTATTTGAAGAATGGATTTTCCAACAAATGGTCAGGCCAAGGAACTTCCCATTGCCACATGGAAACGCCTCTGGAAGGACGCCCCGAGAACCACCGTTCTCCGCTAAACAAAGCCGGGAATCCCTTTTCCCAAGGAATATTACAAACCCTCAGATATGCCACCCCCGGTCCTTTGGAACCTTTCACCGAGCGCTCGTCACCATCATCACACAATCATAAAGTGTTTTCAACATGAGTAAGTATCTGGGCTCCATACCATGATACTACCCTTTTCCAGAAGGAATGGCCATACCCTAGGGAAGCGATCCCTGGAAACCTTGCCGCACAATTCCTGTTTCGACCATTACCGGTTTGTGAGGCTCGACGAAGTCACGTCCACAAAAACACACTTTATACAAAAGCCGTGCTTTGGGTCAACAACTGATCATAGAAATGATCACCAAGATAGACGATCAAACAAATGATCTTATCGCAAATAATCAACACAATGATCATTTCACAGCAACACTCAGTATGTCACATTACCAAGATTGGGAGTATATCGCTGATAACCTTCAATTATATAACCTCTGAGCTCGTACGTCTCAGAGAAGGGTGTTAAGCTAAAAGAATAAATTCTCCGCCACCAACAGAAATATATTTGAAAGAAATCGGCTTTATATCTCAATTTGTAATGTCAGGCATACAATCCATACAAGTCTGTTCCGGGCTCGAACCGAACCGAAGGCACTTACAAAGAAGTCCTTGCAATCCGAATAATCTCTAATCACGTTTGGATTTCCCATCACATATGGAGATCTCAATACCGGGGATCAGCCAGTGCAGAGACAATCAACAAGAAACCCTTACGTTTTCAAAAATATCCGGTCTTCAACACCGGTCTTCGAATGCAATTCATAACGACGTATCACATATTCGGAATGGGTTATACGATCCCAAGATCCTTTCCCGGTTAACCCGAATAGTGAGCGCTTATTTTAAAAAAAATAAGTGTGGCATCCAACTTCAAACAAATCACAACAAATACCTATTTAAAGGTAAATATTGATAGTCGGTTATTGAACTATCAATAGATATGCCAACATCACCAGATTCCAAATAATTTTCCAAATTATTTATTTTCCAAAAATATCTTTACAAGATATATATATTTTCCATTCTTCAAAAATAAATCAATATTTATTTTTAAACTCATTTTCCAAATTCCATTTATAAATTCCATATTGAATTTATATTTCTAAAATATTTATGAATATACGATTTCCATTCGTTTTCAAATATTCATTTTCAATTTATCTTCAAAAAGATAAATTCAAAATATTCACTTAATATTGGAAAAACATTTCCATACTTATTTATTTATAAGTAATTCACAAGCCTTTTTATTTTCTATACTTAGAAAGTATTTAATATACTCAAATCGAAATTTAGTATATATTTCATTCTTTAAGGAAATCATTCACTTAACCATATTTATTTGGGCCAAAACGAATGTTGCGTAAAACATCGTTACGACAACCCAAAATCACTAGTATAGGATTTGAAATTAAAATAGATATATAAATCCCAATGCTATACAAAACATTTCCTTTCGGAAATCATCTATTATAACAACAGTGTTATAATCTACCATTTCCTTCTATTTCTCGAAAACGTCTATTTCAACAATGAATGTTGAAATCTATGGTTTCGAATCTCAATACATTTTAAAACATCTTTAGATCGTTTTAATTCTATTTAAAACCTCACATCCAAAACATTTTCTTTAACATATTATTCACTATTCAAAAACGTGAATATACTACGTTAACAAATTTCATTATTTCTATTCACTTTATTTTAAAGGATTATTCACTATTCAAAACGTGAATATAACTCTATTAACAAGTTACAACTATTTACTTATCAAAGTAAGTCGTTTCGAATTTATAAAACAACGTTTATAAATTCTATTCTATTTATTTTATATCAACTCCTTTTATAAATTCCTTTATTAACCTATCTCAATTCATATCACAATGATATAATAAAAATTCATATTATAAGTCAAACACTTATAATTTATCCAAAATCTATTCTTTTAAATAACTTTACAAATTTTATAAACCTACTGTTTATAAAATTCCATTTATAAACCGTTATAATTCTATAAATTTCATTCATTTATGAAATTCATTCACAATTCATTTTAACACTTATAAAAGCTCGTTTTATAATTCCAATATTTTTAATTTATAAATATCAATTTATAAATCTTTTTAATATAAAACAATTTATATTATTACTTTGAACATCTTTAAACTCTTTTATAATTTCATCATTCTGATTTAAAAAATAAAATTTTTATAAACCCTATTTTTAAACTTCTTATAATAAATTCAGAAATCCCAGTTCAAACTATTTTATAAAATCACTAATCCCATATTTTCAAAAATCAACTTTTAACTGTATTTCTCAAAAATCATAATTTTTGTAATATTAAAATTATAACGTTTATTTATTTAAGATGAATCAATTCCAAAAATATTTTATAAACGTATATTTCCAAAAATCACTTTAGAAATCAAAATCGTTATTTTAACTTCAAAAATTGGATCCGATGATGCAACACATCAATATTCAATCACGACTTTCAAACATCATATATCGATATGATAATCAATCAAACATCACAATATCTAAAATCAAATAAATATTTGTGAGGAATCCAGTTGGATCCCTCCAACCTGTTTCCCTGCATCCACAGACATTAGCACAATACCATTCCACTTCGAGGTGGAATATCGCGGTATATGGGATTTTATAAATATTATCCGCTTACTAACGGCGCAATAGGGTCTCATCCGCTATACAATGCGGGAAATCAATCAACTGCAATATATACATATGCCAATATATATATATATATATATATATATATATATATATATTGCTATATATATAATATAATACCAATTCCACTTCGAGGTGGAATATCGCGGTATATGTGTGTAATAAATAACCTCCGCTTACTAACGGCGCATAGGGTCTATTCACATCTAATATATATATATATAACAATCATCATTCAAACATTCAATCAACACATCAAGCAAATTTTAAATCTAACTATTTAAAATTTAAATAAATAACAAAATTCCTTTTGAGTGAGAAGTTCTCACCTTTGCTTTTATTAGCAATCCATTTCCTTCTTGACTCGATTTTCTTGATTCATACCTTGTATAAATATTTACACAATTTATTAATATTCGAAATAATCGAATAATAAATTTTCATTTGATTATTTTGATTCATCGTTTTGGATTTTGAACGAGAGAATCGAATGAGGGAGAGGAAGATTTTAAAATGAAAGGAACGTGCTTTCACGATTTTTAGCGTGATCCCTGCCGTGATACTCTGCTTGAATTTAGGCGTGATAAATGGGATGCTGTCTGTAATCAAAATTTAAATTTAAATTAAATTAGTTTTCGATACAATTTTCAAATGCGTTTACTCATCGTGTGCTCACATATAAACTCCGAAAAATACGAAATTTGAAACCCGACAATAATTCAATATTCCGGACCCAATGGAACTGGTTTCGTCGAATTCCGAGACTGTGCCTCGGACGGCCATTTTTAAATATCGATTCAAACGATTAAAATTTCAAAACTGAACAATTCACTTTAAATTTCAATTCTGAAGCTTCTATAATCCTCAATACTATCAATATGAATTTTACAAGCCTTTGAAATATTTTTAATTGGCTTAAAATTGAAGATTCGATTTTTTATTCAACTTTCAATAGATTAAATTCTATAATTTAATCGCTAAATTCATTCTGATAATTTGAAATTCAAGTCAAACCATCATTCAAATATTTAAAATTAATTAAATATTCTCAAATTAAATTGTTCAAAATTCTGGGTCGTTACAATCTTCCCCCCTTAAAAGAATTTCGTCCCGAAATTACAAGTTAAGAAGAATGCCCTTATCCCGTCTACTATTTTTCACAATCCAAATTGTTTTATCAACTCACTAACCTAAATCTTTTTACTAGAGATTCAGTATCATTTCAACTAGCTTTCCAACTTCAATTATAAGTTTCAACCAACATTGTTTCCCTAACGATTCAAATTTAAATTCAAATTCAAATTTCAAACTTTCAAAATTTTCTCAAAAATTTTCTAACACCCTAAATTTTCGAAAAATTTCGCCAGCGTCTCCTTTGCACGGCTAGCTCGGTACGACTACAAAATGGCACCACGGCCCCTCAGAATCAAAAAGAAAAGAGAAAGCCAAGTGGCTGGAGAAGAAAATCATCAAATTTCATACTGAAATTCAAATACGTACCTTTTTGTCGAGCAATTCTATTTTATCTTTGAAATCAAAATCCAATCCCTTTATATACCTGTATATCCTGCTATTCATAATATCCAATTCCAACGTTCAAACCATTTTGCCAATTCTTTACAAAATTTTCACAATATGTTTCATATACATTTTTACTTCACTATTGAAGTTACATATTCATTTCATTCAATTTTACATTTCAATTTCAATTCATTCAATTTCATTTGAATTCAATTCAAAATTTCAATATCTATATTCAATTCATCTTGAATTTACTGAATTACTAACAAAGGGAATTTCAATTTATTTCTTTTACTTACTTGAATTTATATACAATTCAAATTTATCTTCAAATTTAGCTCACGACTAAACTTTAATTTTAACCAATTCAAATTCCAATTCATTAGTCCATGAATTAATAATTTATCAAGTTAGTTTACTTGAATTCAATCCATTTTATTTATTATTTAATTCCATATACTAATGATAATAATTTAATATTATCCCTTCCTAACAATCATGCAACCATATACTATAATAATTCATAGAAAATCATTTCTTTTCTATACAAAAATAGTTTTGGGCAAAATTATCTTATTTACTTGATTCAAAAACAATTTTATATTCACTAACAAATACGCGCTCATATCTATTATTATACTCAAACTCATTCTAGAGTACTGCTGACTCTATCTCTAATGAGTAACACCCAACAGAACCATGGTTGTCGCTTAACCAACAGCTCTGATACCAAATGTAACGATCGCGATTTTTCGTTGCCGAAAAACCGAAATGTTATGGGTTTTAGAAAGAAGAAAAGACAAAAAGAAAGAGGTAGAAGAGAGAAAAGAAAATAAACAGAACAGAAACAACAACAGGACAACATCAGATCTCACAATTCGCAGCGGAACAACATATAATAGATAAATGAATAATCTTTAAACAAAGAATTATATTAGTTATTACATTACATTTTATTACATCATATCATCAGAGTGTACAACAACAAACAAACAGCGGAAAAAAAAGTACTATATACTACTAATACGCTATGCCATCCATCTTGCCTCCTGCAACTTCTGAATTCCAGAATATCCTGATAAACCTTAACTCTTGACTGCCCGTGTGGAAATTGGTGGGCACCCAGAGTTTAGGAAGGAAAACAATAAACTCCGAGTCAGTCATGTGACTGGTGCGAGAACTAAAACAGTTTATTTTTCTTTAAAATCAAAATAGAGGAATATTTTTAAATTCAATTCGCAATGCTTTTAAAAATGAGACTACCATAAGACCTCCCGCCACACACACAATGCAAACGCAGACTTGGAGGAGATTTCTCCTTATGATAGTCAAAGATGCTTGATACGCATTAAAAAGAACATTTGATATTTTTACTAGTGCATAGTGTAGAGAAAATTCATTTCGAAAATAAAGATATAAATCTTAGCCAGCATAGACATTTCGAACTATGCCTACTATAGCTACCATGTTCAATAGCGGGTTACCGCCATATTCCATGACAGGTTATATAACTAAAACCGTACAAGGCTCGTATTTGAAGAATGGATTTTCCAACAAATGGTCAGGCCAAGGAACTTCCCATTGCCACATGGAAACGCCTCTGGAAGGACGCCCCGAGAACCACCGTTCTCCGCTAAACAAAGCCGGGAATCCCTTTTCCCAAGGAATATTACAAACCCTCAGATATGCCACCCCCGGTCCTTTGGAACCTTTCACCGAGCGCTCGTCACCATCATCACACAATCATAAAGTGTTTTCAACATGAGTAAGTATCTGGGTTCCATACCATGATACTACCCTTTTCCAGAAGGAATGGCCATACCCTAGGGAAGCGATCCCTAGAAACCTTGCCGCACAATTCCTGTTTCGACCATTACCGGTTTGTGAGGCTCGACGAAGTCACGTCCACAAAAACACACTTTATACAAAAGCCGTGCTTTGGGTCAACAACTGATCATAGAAATGATCACCAAGATAGACGATCAAACAAATGATCTTATCACAAATAATCAACACAATGATCATTTCACAGCAACACTCAGTATGTCACATTACCAAGATTGGGAGTATATCGCTGATAACCTTCAACTATATAACCTCTGAGCTCGTACGTCTCAGAGAAGGGTGTTAAGCTAAAAGAATAAATTCTCCGCCACCAACAGAAATATATTTGAAAGAAATCGGCTTTATATCTCAATTTGTAATGTCAGGCATACAATCCATACAAGTCTGTTCCGGGCTCGAACAGAACCGAAGGCACTTACAAAGAAGTCCTTGCAATCCGAATAATCTCTAATCACGTTTGGATTTCCCATCACATATGGAGATCTCAATACCGGGGATCAGCCAGTGCAGAGACAATCAACAAGAAACCCTTACGTTTTCAAAAATATCCGGTCTTCAACACCGGTCTTCGAATGCAATTCATAACGACGTATCACATATTCGGAATGGGTTATACGACCCCAAGGTCCTTTCCCGGTTAACCCGAATAGTGAGCGCTTATTTTTAAAAAAATAAGTGTGGCATCCAACTTCAAACAAATCACAACAAATACCTATTTAAAGGTAAATATTGATAGTCGGTTATTGAACTATCAATAGATATGCCAACATCACCAGATTCCAAATAATTTTCCAAATTATTTATTTTCCAAAAATATCTTTACAAGATATATATATTTTCCATTCTTCAAAAATAAATCAATATTTATTTTTAAACTCATTTTCCAAATTCCATTTATAAATTCCATATTGAATTTATATTTCTAAAATATTTATGAATATACGATTTCCATTCGTTTTCAAATATTCATTTTCAATTTATCTTCAAAAAGATAAATTCAAAATATTCACTTAATATTGGAAAAACATTTCCATACTTATTTATTTATAAGTAATTCACAAGCCTTTTTATTTTCTATACTTAGAAAGTATTTAATATACTCAAATCGAAATTTAGTATATATTTCATTCTTTAAGGAAATCATTCACTTAACCATATTTATTTGGGCCAAAACGAATGTTGCGTAAAACATCGTTACGACAACCCAAAATCACTAGTATAGGGATTTGAAATTAAAATAGATATATAAATCCCAATGCTATACAAAACATTTCCTTTCGGAAATCATCTATTATAACAACAGTGTTATAATCTACCATTTCCTTCTATTTCTCGAAAACGTCTATTTCAACAATGAATGTTGAAATCTATGGTTTCGAATCTCAATACATTTTAAAACATCTTTAGATCGTTTTAATTCTATTTAAAACCTCACATCCAAAACATTTTTTTAACATATTATTCACTATTCAAAAACGTGAATATACTACGTTAACAAATTTCATTATTTCTATTCACTTTATTTTAAAGGATTATTCACTATTCAAAACGTGAATATAACTCTATTAACAAGTTACAACTATTTACTTATCAAAGTAAGTCGTTTCGAATTTATAAAACAACGTTTATAAATTCTATTCTATTTATTTTATATCAACTCCTTTTATAAATTCCTTTATTAACCTATCTCAATTCATATCACAATGATATAATAAAAATTCATATTATAAGTCAAACACTTATAATTTATCCAAAATCTATTCTTTTAAATAACTTTACAAATTTTATAAACCTACTGTTTATAAAATTCCATTTATAACTTCACCGTTATAATTCTATAAATTTCATTCATTTATGAAATTCATTCACAATTCATTTTAACACTTATAAAAGCTCGTTTTATAATTCCAATATTTTTAATTTATAAATATCAATTTATAAATCTTTTTAATATAAAACAATTTATATTATTACTTTGAACATCTTTAAACTCTTTTATAATTTCATCATTCTGATTTAAAAAATAAAATTTTTATAAACCCTATTTTTAAACTTCTTATAATAAATTCAGAAATCCCAGTTCAAACTATTTTATAAAATCACTAATCCCATATTTTCAAAAATCAACTTTTAACTGTATTTCTCAAAAATCATAATTTTTATAATATTAAAATTATAACGTTTATTTATTTAAGATGAATCAATTCCAAAAATATTTTATAAACGTATATTTCCAAAAATCACTTTAGAAATCAAAATCGTTATTTTAACTTCAAAAATTGGATCCGATGATGCAACACATCAATATTCAATCACGACTTTCAAACATCATATATCGATATGATAATCAATCAAACATCACAATATCTAAAATCAAATAAATATTTGTGAGGAATCCAGTTGGATCCCTCCAACCTGTTTCCCTGCATCCACAGACATTAGCACAATACCATTCCACTTCGAGGTGGAATATCGCGGTATATGGGATTTTATAAATATTATCCGCTTACTAACGGCGCAATAGGGTCTCATCCGCTATACAATGCGGGAAATCAATCAACTGCAATATATACATATGCCAATATATATATATATTGCTATATATATAATATAATACCAATTCCACTTCGAGGTGGAATATCGCGGTATATGTGTGTAATAAATAACCTCCGCTTACTAACGGCGCATAGGGTCTATTCACATCTAATATATATATATATAACAATCATCATTCAAACATTCAATCAACACATCAAGCAAATTTTAAATCTAACTATTTAAAATTTAAATAAATAACAAAATTCCTTTTGAGTGAGAAGTTCTCACCTTTGCTTTTATTAGCAATCCATTTCCTTCTTGACTCGATTTTCTTGATTCATACCTTGTATAAATATTTACACAATTTATTAATATTCGAAATAATCGAATAATAAATTTTCATTTGATTATTTTGATTCATCGTTTTGGATTTTGAACGAGAGAATCGAATGAGGGAGAGGAAGATTTTAAAATGAAAGGAACGTGCTTTCACGATTTTTAGCGTGATCCCTACCGTGATACTCTGCTTGAATTTAGGCATGATAAATGGGATGCTGTCTGTAATCAAAATTTAAATTTAAATTTAAATTAAATTAGTTTTCGATACAATTTTCAAATGCGTTTACTCATCGTGTGCTCACATATAAACTCCGAAAAATACGAAATTTGAAACCCGACAATAATTCAATATTCCGGACCCAATGGAACTGGTTTCGTCGAATTCCGAGACTGTGCCTCGGACGGCCATTTTTAAATATCGATTCAAACGATTAAAATTTCAAAACCGAACAATTCACTTTAAATTTCAATTCTGAAGCTTCTATAATCCTCAATACTATCAATATGAATTTTACAAGCCTTTGAAATATTTTTAATTGGCTTAAAATTGAAGATTCAATTTTTTATTCAACTTTCAATAGATTAAATTCTATAATTTAATCGCTAAATTCATTCTGATAATTTGAAATTCAAGTCAAACCATCATTCAAATATTTAAAATTAATTAAATATTCTCAAATTAAATTGTTCAAAATTCTGGGTCGTTACAATCTTCCCCCCTTAAAAGAATTTCGTCCCGAAATTACAAGTTAAGAAGAATGCCCTTATCCCGTCTACTATTTTTCACAATCCAAATTGTTTTATCAACTCACTAACCTAAATCTTTTTACTAGAGATTCAGTATCATTTCAACTAGCTTTCCAACTTCAATTATAAGTTTCAACCAACATTGTTTCCCTAACGATTCAAATTTAAATTCAAATTCAAATTTCAAACTTTCAAAATTTTCTCAAAAATTTTCTAACACCCTAAATTTTCGAAAAATTTCGCCAGCGTCTCCTTTGCACGGCTAGCTCGGTACGACTACAAAATGGCACCACGGCCCCTCAGAATCAAAAAGAAAAGAGAAAGCCAAGTGGCTGGAGAAGAAAATCATCAAATTTCATACTGAAATTCAAATACGTACCTTTTTGTCGAGCAATTCTATTTTATCTTTGAAATCAAAATCCAATCCCTTTATATACCTGTATATCCTGCTATTCATAATATCCAATTCCAACATTCAAACCATTTTGCCAATTCTTTACAAAATTTTCACAATATGTTTCATATACATTTTTACTTCACTATTGAAGTTACATATTCATTTCATTCAATTTTACATTTCAATTTCAATTCATTCAATTTCATTTGAATTCAATTCAAAATTTCAATATCTATATTCAATTCATCTTGAATTTACTGAATTACTAACAAAGGGAATTTCAATTTATTTCTTTTACTTACTTGAATTTATATACAATTCAAATTTATCTTCAAATTTAGCTCACGACTAAACTTTAATTTTAACCAATTCAAATTCCAATTCATTAGTCCATGAATTAATAATTTATCAACTTAGTTTACTTGAACTCAATCCATTTTATTTATTATTTAATTCCACATACTAATGATAATAATTTAATATTATCCCTTCCTAACAATCATGCAACCATATACTATAATAATTCATAGAAAATCATTTCTTTTCTATACAAAAATAGTTTTGGGCAAAATTATCTTATTTACTTGATTCAAAAACAATTTTATATTCACTAACAAATACGCGCTCATATCTATTATTATACTCAAACTCATTCTAGAGTACTGCTGACTCTATCTCTAATGAGTAACACCCAACAGAACCATGGTTGTCGCTTAACCAACAGCTCTGATACCAAATGTAACGATCGCGATTTTTCGTTGCCGAAAAACCGAAATGTTATGGGTTTTAGAAAGAAGAAAAGACAAAAAGAAAGAGGTAGAAGAGAGAAAAGAAAATAAACAGAACAGAAACAACAACAGGACAACATCAGATCTCACAATTCGCAGCGGAACAACATATAATAGATAAATGAATAATCTTTAAACAAAGAATTATATTAGTTATTACATTACATTTCATTACATCATATCATCAGAGTGTACAACAACAAACAAACAGCGGAAAAAAAGTACTATATACTACTAATACGCTATGCCATCCATCTTGCCTCCTGCAACTTCTGAATTCCAGAATATCCTGATAAACCTTAACTCTTGACTGCCCGTGTGGAAATTGGTGGGCACCCAGAGTTTAGGAAGGAAAACAATAAACTCCGAGTCAGTCATGTGACTGGTGCGAGAACTAAAACAGTTTATTTTTCTTTAAAATCAAAATAGAGGAATATTTTTAAATTCAATTCGCAATGCTTTTAAAAATGAGACTACCATAAGACCTCCCGCCACACACACAATGCAAACGCAGACTTGGAGGAGATTTCTCCTTATGATAGTCAAAGATGCTTGATACGCATTAAAAAGAACATTTGATATTTTTACTAGTGCATAGTGTAGAGAAAATTCATTTCGAAAATAAAGATATAAATCTTAGCCAGCATAGACATTTCGAACTATGCCTACTATAGCTACCATGTTCAATAGCGGGTTACCGCCATATTCCATGACAGGTTATATAACTAAAACCGTACAAGGCTCGTATTTGAAGAATGGATTTTCCAACAAATGGTCAGGCCAAGGAACTTCCCATTGCCACATGGAAACGCCTCTGGAAGGACGCCCCGAGAACCACCGTTCTCCGCTAAACAAAGCCGGGAATCCCTTTTCCCAAGGAATATTACAAACCCTCAGATATGCCACCCCCGGTCCTTTGGAACCTTTCACCGAGCGCTCGTCACCATCATCACACAATCATAAAGTGTTTTCAACATGAGTAAGTATCTGGGCTCCATACCATGATACTACCCTTTTCCAGAAGGAATGGCCATACCCTAGGGAAGCGATCCCTGGAAACCTTGCCGCACAATTCCTGTTTCGACCATTACCGGTTTGTGAGGCTCGACGAAGTCACGTCCACAAAAACACACTTTATACAAAAGCCGTGCTTTGGGTCAACAACTGATCATAGAAATGATCACCAAGATAGACGATCAAACAAATGATCTTATCACAAATAATCAACACAATGATCATTTCACAGCAACACTCAGTATGTCACATTACCAAGATTGGGAGTATATCGCTGATAACCTTCAACTATATAACCTCTGAGCTCGTACGTCTCAGAGAAGGGTGTTAAGCTAAAAGAATAAATTCTCCGCCACCAACAGAAATATATTTGAAAGAAATCGGCTTTATATCTCAATTTGTAATGTCAGGCATACAATCCATACAAGTCTGTTCCGGGCTCGAACAGAACCGAAGGCACTTACAAAGAAGTCCTTGCAATCCGAATAATCTCTAATCACGTTTGGATTTCCCATCACATATGGAGATCTCAATACCGGGGATCAGCCAGTGCAGAGACAATCAACAAGAAACCCTTACGTTTTCAAAAATATCCGGTCTTCAACACCGGTCTTCGAATGCAATTCATAACGACGTATCACATATTCGGAATGGGTTATACGACCCCAAGGTCCTTTCCCGGTTAACCCGAATAGTGAGCGCTTATTTTTAAAAAAATAAGTGTGGCATCCAACTTCAAACAAATCACAACAAATACCTATTTAAAGGTAAATATTGATAGTCGGTTATTGAACTATCAATAGATATGCCAACATCACCAGATTCCAAATAATTTTCCAAATTATTTATTTTCCAAAAATATCTTTACAAGATATATATATTTTCCATTCTTCAAAAATAAATCAATATTTATTTTTAAACTCATTTTCCAAATTCCATTTATAAATTCCATATTGAATTTATATTTCTAAAATATTTATGAATATACGATTTCCATTCGTTTTCAAATATTCATTTTCAATTTATCTTCAAAAAGATAAATTCAAAATATTCACTTAATATTGGAAAAACATTTCCATACTTATTTATTTATAAGTAATTCACAAGCCTTTTTATTTTCTATACTTAGAAAGTATTTAATATACTCAAATCGAAATTTAGTATATATTTCATTCTTTAAGGAAATCATTCACTTAACCATATTTATTTGGGCCAAAACGAATGTTGCGTAAAACATCGTTACGACAACCCAAAATCACTAGTATAGGGATTTGAAATTAAAATAGATATATAAATCCCAATGCTATACAAAACATTTCCTTTCGGAAATCATCTATTATATCAACAGTGTTATAATCTACCATTTCCTTCTATTTCTCGAAAACGTCTATTTCAACAATGAATGTTGAAATCTATGGTTTCGAATCTCAATACATTTTAAAACATCTTTAGATCGTTTTAATTCTATTTAAAACCTCACATCCAAAACATTTTCTTTAACATATTATTCACTATTCAAAAACGTGAATATACTACGTTAACAAATTTCATTATTTCTATTCACTTTATTTTAAAGGATTATTCACTATTCGAAACGTGAATATAACTCTATTAACAAGTTACAACTATTTACTTATCAAAGTAAGTCGTTTCGAATTTATAAAACAACGTTTATAAATTCTATTCTATTTATTTTATATCAACTCCTTTTATAAATTCCTTTATTAACCTATCTCAATTCATATCACAATGATATAATAAAAATTCATATTATAAGTCAAACACTTATAATTTATCCAAAATCTATTCTTTTAAATAACTTTACAAATTTTATAAACCTACTGTTTATAAAATTCCATTTATAACTTCACCGTTATAATTCTATAAATTTCATTCACTTATGAAATTCATTCACAATTCATTTTAACACTTATAAAAGCTCGTTTTATAATTCCAATATTTTTAATTTATAAATATCAATTTATAAATCTTTTTAATATAAAACAATTTATATTATTACTTTGAACATCTTTAAACTCTTTTATAATTTCATCATTCTGATTTAAAAAATAAAATTTTTATAAACCTTATTTTTAAACTTCTTATAATAAATTCAGAAATCCCAGTTCAAACTGTTTTATAAAATCACTAATCCCATATTTTCAAAAATCAACTTTTAACTGTATTTCTCAAAAATCATAATTTTTATAATATTAAAATTATAACGTTTATTTATTTAAGATGAATCAATTCCAAAAATATTTTATAAACGTATATTTCCAAAAATCACTTTAGAAATCAAAATCGTTATTTTAACTTCAAAAATTGGATCCGATGATGCAACACATCAATATTCAATCACGACTTTCAAACATCATATATCGATATGATAATCAATCAAACATCACAATATCTAAAATCAAATAAATATTTGTGAGGAATCCAGTTGGATCCCTCCAACCTGTTTCCCTGCATCCACAGACATTAGCACAATACCATTCCACTTCGAGGTGGAATATCGCGGTATATGGGATTTTATAAATATTATCCGCTTACTAACGGCGCAATAGGGTCTCATCCGCTATACAATGCGGGAAATCAATCAACTGCAATATATACATATGCCAATATATATATATATTGCTATATATATAATATAATACCAATTCCACTTCGAGGTGGAATATCGCGGTATATGTGTGTAATAAATAACCTCCGCTTACTAACGGCGCATAGGGTCTATTCACATCTAATATATATATATATATAACAATCATCATTCAAACATTCAATCAACATATCAAGCAAATTTTAAATCTAACTATTTAAAATTTAAATAAATAACAAAATTCCTTTTGAGTGAGAAGTTCTCACCTTTGCTTTTATTAGCAATCCATTTCCTTCTTGACTCGATTTTCTTGATTCATACCTTGTATAAATATTTACACAATTTATTAATATTCGAAATAATCGAATAATAAATTTTCATTTGATTATTTTGATTCATCGTTTTGGATTTTGAACGAGAGAATCGAATGAGGGAGAGGAAGATTTTAAAATGAAAGGAACGTGCTTTCACGATTTTTAGCGTGATCCCTGCCGTGATACTCTGCTTGAATTTAGGCGTGATAAATGGGATGCTGTCTGTAATCAAAATTTAAATTTAAATTTAAATTAAATTAGTTTTCGATATAATTTTCAAATGCGTTTACTCATCGTGTGCTCACATATAAACTCCGAAAAATACGAAATTTGAAACCCGACAATAATTCAATATTCCGGACCCAATGGAACTGGTTTCGTCGAATTCCGAGACTGTGCCTCGGACGACCATTTTTAAATATCGATTCAAACGATTAAAATTTCAAAACTGAACAATTCACTTTAAATTTCAATTCTGAAGCTTCTATAATCCTCAATACTATCAATATGAATTTTACAAGCCTTTGAAATATTTTTAATTGGCTTAAAATTGAAGATTCAATTTTTTATTCAACTTTCAATAGATTAAATTCTATAATGTAATCGCTAAATTCATTCTGATAATTTGAAATTCAAGTCAAACCATCATTCAAATATTTAAAATTAATTAAATATTCTCAAATTAAATTGTTCAAAATTCTGGGTCGTTACAATCTTCCCCCCTTAAAAGAATTTCGTCCCGAAATTACAAGTTAAGAAGAATGCCCTTATCCCGTCTACTATTTTTCACAATCCAAATTGTTTTATCAACTCACTAACCTAAATCTTTTTACTAGAGATTCAGTATCATTTCAACTAGCTTTCCAACTTCAATTATAAGTTTCAACCAACATTGTTTCCCTAACGATTCAAATTTAAATTCAAATTCAAATTTCAAACTTTCAAAATTTTCTCAAAAATTTTCTAACACCCTGAATTTTCGAAAAATTTCGCCAGCGTCTCCTTTGCGCGGCTAGCTCGGTACGACTACAAAATGGCACCACGGCCCCTCAGAATCAAAAAGAAAAGAGAAAGCCAAGTGGCTGGAGAAGAAAATCATCAAATTTCATACTGAAATTCAAATACGTACCTTTTTGTCGAGCAATTCTATTTTATCTTTGAAATCAAAATCCAATCCCTTTATATACCTGTATATCCTGCTATTCATAATATCCAATTCCAACATTCAAACCATTTTGCCAATTCTTTACAAAATTTTCACAATATGTTTCATATACATTTTTACTTCACTATTGAAGTTACATATTCATTTCATTCAATTTTACATTTCAATTTCAATTCATTCAATTTCATTTGAATTCAATTCAAAATTTCAATATCTATATTCAATTCATCTTGAATTTACTGAATTACTAACAAAGGGAATTTCAATTTATTTCTTTTACTTACTTGAATTTATATACAATTCAAATTTATCTTCAAATTTAGCTCACGACTAAACTTTAATTTTAACCAATTCAAATTCCAATTCATTAGTCCATGAATTAATAATTTATCAAGTTAGTTTACTTGAATTCAATCCATTTTATTTCTTATTTAATTCCATATACTAATGATAATAATTTAATATTATCCCTTCCTAACAATCATGCAACCATATACTATAATAATTCATAGAAAATCATTTCTTTTCTATACAAAAATAGTTTTGGGCAAAATTATCTTATTTACTCGATTCAAAAACAATTTTATATTCACTAACAAATACGCGCTCATATCTATTATTACACTCAAACTCATTCTAGAGTACTGCTGACTCTATCTCTAATGAGTAACACCCAACAGAACCATGGTTGTCGCTTAACCAACAGCTCTGATA
This sequence comes from Allium cepa, assembly GCA_030765085.1. Taxonomy (NCBI): domain Eukaryota; kingdom Viridiplantae; phylum Streptophyta; class Magnoliopsida; order Asparagales; family Amaryllidaceae; genus Allium; species Allium cepa. The sequence continues at coordinate 898,248,273 of CM060943.1, forward strand.
CCAAATGTAACGATCGCGATTTTTCGTTGCCGAAAAACCGAAATGTTATGGGTTTTAGAAAGAAGAAAAGACAAAAAGAAAGAGGTAGAAGAGAGAAAAGAAAATAAACAGAACAGAAACAACAACATGACAACATCAGATCTCACAATTCGCAGCGGAACAACATATAATAGATAAATGAATAATCTTTAAACAAAGAATTATATTAGTTATTACATTACATTTCATTACATCATATCATCAGAGTGTACAACAACAAACAAACAGCGGAAAAAAAGTACTATATACTACTAATACGCTATGCCATCCATCTTGCCTCCTGCAACTTCTGAATTCCAGAATATCCTGATAAACCTTAACTCTTGACTGCCCGTGTGGAAATTGGTGGGCACCCAGAGTTTAGGAAGGAAAACAATAAACTCCGAGTCAGTCATGTGACTGGTGCGAGAACTAAAACAGTTTATTTTTCTTTAAAATCAAAATAGAGGAATATTTTTAAATTCAATTCGCAATGCTTTTAAAAATGAGACTACCATAAGACCTCCCGCCACACACACAATGCAAACGCAGACTTGGAGGAGATTTCTCCTTATGATAGTCAAAGATGCTTGATACGCATTAAAAAGAACATTTGATATTTTTACTAGTGCATAGTGTAGAGAAAATTCATTTCGAAAATAAAGATATAAATCTTAGCCAGCATAGACATTTCGAACTATGCCTACTATAGCTACCATGTTCAATAGCGGGTTACCGCCATATTCCATGACAGGTTATATAACTAAAACTGTACAAGGCTCGTATTTGAAGAATGGATTTTCCAACAAATGGTCAGGCCAAGGAACTTCCCATTGCCACATGGAAACGCCTCTGGAAGGACGCCCCGAGAACCACCGTTCTCCGCTAAACAAAGCCGGGAATCCCTTTTCCCAAGGAATATTACAAACCCTCAGATATGCCACCCCCGGTCCTTTGGAACCTTTCACCGAGCGCTCGTCACCATCATCACACAATCATAAAGTGTTTTCAACATGAGTAAGTATCTGGGCTCCATACCATGATACTACCCTTTTCCAGAAGGAATGGCCATACCCTAGGGAAGCATCCCTGGAAACCTTGCCGCACAATTCCTGTTTCGACCATTACCGGTTTGTGAGGCTCGACGAAGTCACGTCCACAAAAACACACTTTATACAAAAGCCGTGCTTTGGGTCAACAACTGATCATAGAAATGATCACCAAGATAGACGATCAAACAAATGATCTTATCACAAATAATCAACACAATGATCATTTCACAGCAACACTCAGTATGTCACATTACCAAGATTGGGAGTATATCGCTGATAACCTTCAACTATATAACCTCTGAGCTCGTACGTCTCAGAGAAGGGTGTTAAGCTAAAAGAATAAATTCTCCGCCACCAACAGAAATATATTTGAAAGAAATCGGCTTTATATCTCAATTTGTAATGTCAGGCATACAATCCATACAAGTCTGTTCCGGGCTCGAACAGAACCGAAGGCACTTACAAAGAAGTCCTTGCAATCCGAATAATCTCTAATCACGTTTGGATTTCCCATCACATATGGAGATCTCAATACCGGGGATCAGCCAATGCAGAGACAATCAACAAGAAACCCTTACGTTTTCAAAAATATCCGATCTTCAACACCGGTCTTCGAATGCAATTCATAAAGACGTATCACATATTCGGAATGGGTTATACGACCCCAAGGTCCTTTCCCGGTTAACCCGAATAGTGGGCGCTTATTTTAAAAAAAATAAGTGTGGCATCCAACTTCAAACAAATCACAACAAATACCTATTTAAAGGTAAATATTGATAGTCGGTTATTGAACTATCAATAGATATGCCAACATCACCAGATTCCAAATAATTTTCCAAATTATTTATTTTCCAAAAATATCTTTACAAGATATATATATTTTCCATTCTTCAAAAATAAATCAATATTTATTTTTAAACTCATTTTCCAAATTCCATTTATAAATTCCATATTGAATTTATATTTCTAAAATATTTATGAATATACGATTTCCATTCGTTTTCAAATATTCATTTTCAATTTATCTTCAAAAAGATAAATTCAAAATATTCACTTAATATTGGAAAAACATTTCCATACTTATTTATTTATAAGTAATTCACAAGCCTTTTTATTTTCTATACTTAGAAAGTATTTAATATACTCAAATCGAAATTTAGTATATATTTCATTCTTTAAGGAAATCATTCACTTAACCATATTTATTTGGGCCAAAACGAATGTTGCGTAAAACATCGTTACGACAACCCAAAATCACTAGTATAGGATTTGAAATTAAAATAGATATATAAATCCCAATGCTATACAAAACATTTCCTTTCGGCAATCATCTATTATAACAACAGTGTTATAATCTACCATTTCCTTCTATTTCTCGAAAACGTCTATTTCAAAATGAATGTTGAAATCTATGGTTTCGAATCTCAATACATTTTAAAACATCTTTAGATCGTTTTAATTCTATTTAAAACCTCACATCCAAAACATTTTCTTTAACATATTATTCACTATTCAAAAACGTGAATATACTACGTTAACAAATTTCATTATTTCTATTCACTTTATTTTAAAGGATTATTCACTATTCAAAACGTGAATATAACTCTATTAACAAGTTACAACTATTTACTTATCAAAGTAAGTCGTTTCGAATTTATAAAACAACGTTTATAAATTCTATTCTATTTATTTTATATCAACTCCTTTTATAAATTCCTTTATTAACCTATCTCAATTCATATCACAATGATATAATAAAAATTCATATTATAAGTCAAACACTTATAATTTATCCAAAATCTATTCTTTTAAATAACTTTACAAATTTTATAAACCTACTGTTTATAAAATTCCATTTATAACTTCACCGTTATAATTCTATAAATTTCATTCATTTATGAAATTCATTCACAATTCATTTTAACACTTATAAAAGCTCGTTTTATAATTCCAATATTTTTAATTTATAAATATCAATTTATAAATCTTTTTAATATAAAACAATTTATATTATTACTTTGAACATCTTTAAACTCTTTTATAATTTCATCATTCTGATTTAAAAAATAAAATTTTTATAAACCTTATTTTTAAACTTCTTATAATAAATTCAGAAATCCCAGTTCAAACTATTTTATAAAATCACTAATCCCATATTTTCAAAAATCAACTTTTAACTGTATTTCTCAAAAATCATAATTTTTATAATATTAAAATTATAACGTTTATTTATTTAAGATGAATCAATTCCAAAAATATTTTATAAACGTATATTTCCAAAAATCACTTTAGAAATCAAAATCGTTATTTTAACTTCAAAAATTGGATCCGATGATGCAACACATCAATATTCAATCACGACTTTCAAACATCATATATCGATATGATAATCAATCAAACATCACTATATCTAAAATCAAATAAATATTTGTGAGGAATCCAGTTGGATCCCTCCAACCTGTTTCCCTGCATCCACAGACATTAGCACAATACCATTCCACTTCGAGGTGGAATATCGCGGTATATGGGATTTTATAAATATTATCCGCTTACTAACGGCGCAATAGGGTCTCATCCGCTATACAATGCGGGAAATCAATCAACTGCAATATATACATATGCCAATATATATATATTGCTATATATATAATATAATACCAATTCCACTTCGAGGTGGAATATCGCGGTATATGTGTGTAATAAATAACCTCCGCTTACTAACGGCGCATAGGGTCTATTCACATCCAATATATATATATAACAATCATCATTCAAACATTCAATCAACACATCAAGCAAATTTTAAATCTAACTATTTAAAATTTAAATAAATAACAAAATTCCTTTTGAGTGAGAAGTTCTCACCTTTGCTTTTATTAGCAATCCATTTCCTTCTTGACTCGATTTTCTTGATTCATACCTTGTATAAATATTTACACAATTTATTAATATTCGAAATAATCGAATAATAAATTTTCATTTGATTATTTTGATTCATCGTTTTGGATTTTGAACGAGAGAATCGAATGAGGGAGAGGAAGATTTTAAAATGAAAGGAACGTGCTTTCACGATTTTTAGCGTGATCCCTGCCGTGATACTCTGCTTGAATTTAGGCGTGATAAATGGGATGCTGTCTGTAATCAAAATTTAAATTTAAATTAAATTAGTTTTCGATACAATTTTCAAATGCGTTTACTCATCGCGTGCTCACATATAAACTCCGAAAAATACGAAATTTGAAACCCGGCAATAATTCAATATTCCGGACCCGATGGAACTGGTTTCGTCGAATTCCGAGACTGTGCCTCGGACGGCCATTTTTAAATATCGATTCAAACGATTAAAATTTCAAAACTGAACAATTCACTTTAAATTTCAATTCTGAAGCTTCTATAATCCTCAATACTATCAATATGAATTTTACAAGCCTTTGAAATATTTTTAATTGGCTTAAAATTGAAGATTCAAATTTTTATTCAACTTTCAATAGATTAAATTCTATAATTTAATCGCTAAATTCATTCTGATAATTTGAAATTCAAGTCAAACCATCATTCAAATATTTAAAATTAATTAAATATTCTCAAATTAAATTGTTCAAAATTCTGGGTCGTTACAATCTTCCCCCCTTAAAAGAATTTCGTCCCGAAATTACAAGTTAAGAAGAATGCCCTTATCCCGTCTACTATTTTTCACAATCCAAATTGTTTTATCAACTCACTAACCTAAATCTTTTTACTAGAGATTCAGTATCATTTCAACTAGCTTTCCAACTTCAATTATAAGTTTCAACCAACATTGTTTCCCTAACGATTCAAATTTAAATTCAAATTCAAATTTCAAACTTTCAAAATTTTCTCAAAAATTTTCTAACACCCTAAATTTTCGAAAAATTTCGCCAGCGTCTCCTTTGCGCGGCTAGCTCGGTACGACTACAAAATGGCGCCACGGCCCCTCAGAATCAAAAAGAAAAGAGAAAGCCAAGTGGCTGGAGAAGAAAATCATCAAATTTCATACTGAAATTCAAATACGTACCTTTTTGTCGAGCAATTCTATTTTATCTTTGAAATCAAAATCCAATCCCTTTATATACATGTATATCCTGCTATTCATAATATCCAATTCCAACATTCAAACCATTTTGCCAATTCTTTACAAAATTTTCACAATATGTTTCATATACATTTTTACTTCACTATTGAAGTTACATATTCATTTCATTCAATTTTACATTTCAATTTCAATTCATTCAATTTCATTTGAATTCAATTCAAAATTTCAATATCTATATTCAATTCATCTTGAATTTACTGAATTACTAACAAAGGGAATTTCAATTTATTTCTTTTACTTACTTGAATTTATATACAATTCAAATTTATCTTCAAATTTAGCTCACGACTAAACTTTAATTTTAACCAATTCAAATTCCAATTCATTAGTTGTAACGACCCGCCTTTTTGGACAGTTTAAACCGACGATCAAATACCCATGTCGATTCCAAACCATTAAAAGGGCAGATAGTTATTGGGGTAATTAAGAAAAGAAAAGGAAGGGAAATAAAGGAAATGAACAACACAGAATCTCACAGCGGAAGGCTAAAGTATAATAATAAAATAACAGTTCATGAAGCTGTTAATTAAATGAATACATTTGAAATGAATACATTTGATTATTATTATACAACATTTATCAGAGTTACATACACAACAAATATCATACAACAATGAAGCGGAATGGAATGAATATAATAGTAGTAGATAATATACCAAATCTTCGTCTCCGTCCTCCAAGGAAATGATCTTCAACCTAAACTGAAAACTCAGGACTGACCCGAGCGTAATGAAAAGACAAAACACTCGAGTCAGGACTAAAATATCCTTATGAAAGTTAAATCAATCGTAAATAAATATGAGTGTAACGGCGTCAGAGATGTTTACGGGGTTTGACATCTCATATCCAGTGTCAACGTGCGTGCAATAACTCAAGAGATGTTACGGGATTTTTCATCTCTCAAGGATCCGTGAAACTATCTACTATGTAGTAATATACGCTAAGTAGATAATGCCTATCAGTAATATAAAGTATCAAAATAGCGTTAAGGCGTTACCATAATCCCCCTTAACACATTTTTATATTCCCAAAAGCATATACAAGACCGTAGTTTCCCCAAAACCGGAAGTCACCAGAGGGCAATCCATATACTCAAGGTACAAATCAAAACGTAGTGGTCGCGAATAGGATAATCAGTATGACAAGGTACATGAGGCGATACCAACTAGGATACTAGTAGTTGCGTGATCCGGACTGGTGTTGGGCATAGCCAGCAGCTACCCCAACACCGCGAAACAACACTCCCAAATCAAGGGGTGCACCCAAATCGCATCACAAATGTAATAGAAATGGTATCGAAGAAGTGTGTCCGCTAGAGGTGGCGAACCTCAATGGCCCGGCGCGGCTCCTGTTTTAGTCATGTCAGGGGTCATCCAATAATCGTTCTCTTTCTTCAGTCAACGCGTTCACCAAACCATCCACTTCATTCTGGATCAACACTCCGCGTATAATAGTTATTAAAGTGGTTTTCGGTATCGACAGAGAGTATGTCCATATCCGATCCCGGTCTCTTTAATAACTACGTATTATTACACCGTTGGCTCTTTTACATTTCAAATCGATTCATAATTGATATCAAAATATCATATTCGCTTCAAAAATCAAATCCATTTCAAATATAACTTTCCAATTCAAATCAATTCCAACTTCCATTCTACCGATTCAATTTCGATTTCAATTCAATCAACGTCAAATTTTTTTCTTCGAATTAATTAAATTTTCATTCACCTTTAATTTATTCAATTTCAATTTATATCGATTTTTAGCTTGATTTTTTTTAAAATATCAATTTATAATACTTAACAAAATTATCTTTCAATATTCAAATTTAAAACCCAATTACCAATATGATTCAATTTCAAGCCCAATTTCAAACTATCCCTTTTCTCACTTTTACTTTGTAATACCCAAAGCTCGAAATAATGTTCAATCTTTAAAATAAATAGATTTTCGAAATTCAATCATATCCAAATTTAAATTTTAAAGTCACAACTTAAATTATTTACCAATTTCTTTTAACCAAAATTTATTTCAACATTCGAACTCAATTTTTCGACAAATTCGATTTCTATAAATTGATTTCTATTTATAACTTTTAAATCAAAATATTTAAATGAATTTTAAATCGATGATTTCAAAATTATTTATTTAGCCAATTCGGTGTCCGTATATAATTTTCTATCCTATGGCCAAGTAATTATTTATTTCAATTAAATGTCAGGGATGAGCATATATTACTTAATTAAATCACAGTATCATATGTATGCATAACATGATATATATAAGCAAATAAACATCCAAACATTCAAACATCAACCAATAGCATCCATCGAAATACATCATCCAATAGGCAATACAATTCACGGCAATTTCATATTTATCAATGTCAGGTAATTTAATCGCAATTCAATTTTAATTTAAATTTAACTGTCAATTTAATTTTTTTAACGGTGAATTCAAATGACAATCAATATGATAATTAAATTTTATCAAACAACAACAAATAAAAATCATAACTATGCATAATGTCAAATTTAACTAGCATAAAGATATTTAATACGGTGTGAGCGTTATAAAACACTCACCTTGATTTTTACGATTTTAAATAAAATCGAACGACGTTCAATTTAAATCAAAATTTTCTCTAGCTCCAAATGATTCCAATCTAGTTGCAATGCGTAGTGCTCGACAAAACGATTGCAACGCAATTCGTTTCGTTGAATTCCGACCTCGTATGCAAAAGTTAGAGCATTTTAAAGATAAGTGAATCTTAAATATAAACAATTTACAAATCTTTTTTTTTTTTTTTTTTACCAAACAAATCTGGACCGCTGATTTCCACTTGCACACATCAGGCCGCACGTCTTTGCTTCTCCATCTTCCTCCTTTACGTGAAAATCACGTTCCTAGAACCCATAGCCGCCACATTAGGGTTAAAATTTACGACCACCACGCTTGACGAGAACACGATCAGGTTACACCACTTCGAAGCCACCGCCTAACTCCACCTTCACCATCAATAGCCTGAAGCTCGGCAATCCCCTCTGCCTCGAATTGCGTGAAAAACGCAGCAGCTTCAATCTCGATTTCCCGTTGATCCGTGGCTCCGTTTCCGATCATCTCCGTATGGATTTGAAGAGCTCGTCGAGATCTACACTTTTGCTTTTGGAGTTTTTTGATTTCGTTGAACGGATTGAAAGATATTAAGGAAAGAAGATCGGCAATTTCTGGCCATGGAATAGGTGGCGGCCATGATTTAGAATTAGGGTTTCTGGATTATAATAATAATAAAACTGTCTCGGTTTGCGTGCGTATTTATATAGGTAGGTCTAAAATCATCCGAACTCCAACGTGCCGCCAGGCGTTTATAAGGTTTTACCCCCATTCCGGACGCAATGGAACATGTTTTGGAAGCTAATTCGATCGTATGCGTGAGTTACGGCAATAAACGATCAATTTAAAATTAAACCGATTAAACGATTTTCTATGCGTTTTGGCTTGCCCTGGACAAACGGTAAATCCGTTTGACTTGAAATTTGAAACCTTACAATAATATCACATTACGGATCCAATGAAACTAGTTTCGTCGAAATCCGAGACCGTTTGAAAAATGACTATTTTAACTCGCCAAATTAATATTAAACAATTTCAACGCGTTTCGAGCTGCCACGGTCAAACGACAACTCCGATTGCTACGAAAATTGAAATCCGATAATAACTAACTATTACGGATCCAATAGAACTAGTTTCGTCCAATTCTGAGACTGTTCAAAAATTGGCTATTTTTCAGGCGATAATTAAATATTAAAATATTCAATTTTCACAAATAAATTTTAAATTCAGTTTTAAAAGTTCTATAACATCACTATAACTCCAATATGATAAAATAAATTTTTACAAATCATTTTTAATCATATTAAACCCGTTATCTTATTTATCCAATAAATTCCAAATATTTAATTTAGACAATTTCGCTTATCCAATAATTCATTATCTTTTGAAATATTGAAATTGAACTTATAAGATTCAACTTTTAAAACCATTTCCAAAATTTAGAACACTATTTTCATTTTACAGTTATTCAATTATTCAATAAGTTTTAAATATTTAATTTAAACAATTACGTGTTCAATATTCAATATTTGATTTCAAATAGATTTTACTTATCAATCAATTACTCTATCATACGCAATGAATTCAACATTTAATATCCTATTCAACTATTGATTGCAAAGGCATTCACTAAGTAGCTTTTTTTTTTCATTACTTGGATAGTTATTGCAATTCATTCCAGTTATTATTATTCCAAATGAATTACAAATTTTTTTCTAACATTAAATCACGAAATCTTATTAAATTAGCTAATTTAATTATCGAAAATTTACGGGTCGTTACACTCTCCCCCACTCAAAACTTTTCGTCCTCGAAAAGGAAAAGAAGGGAAAAGAAAGGAAAAGAAACTAAGTATAGAATTCAACATTAGATATATTTTATTCAAAGTTACCAACTTATAAAACAATGAAATTCCATTTATAAAGACATAACTACGCTTCCACTAACTTACTCCGAACGGCTTCCTAACTTTAAAAGTTAGTAATCAAAACAAGTTATAAAAAAAATTAAAACTTGAAAAAATTTCTAACACCCGGATTTTACGAAAAATTTCGGCAGAGTCTCCTTTGCGCGGCTCGATCGAAAAAATATAATAGCATATATATCATAAATATACATCTCATCTCAATGATGAGGCATCCCATATGTGGGGAAACAACATATAAATATCACCAATATCATATAAAACCGTAAGCGTACCTTTTATTTAGCATTTATTAGCATTTTACTTACATTATGCGTTTAGCGTAGAAGCGAACTCCACAACGAAGCGCAACCCCTTTGCTACCTACTACAATGCTCAATAACTAAGTTAGAACCATGCATATAAAGATAGATCGATATATTTAGCCTACACAACATATATATAACATATTTAGCTTTAAAACTGAGATTTCAATTTCTGGACAGCAAACAAATCTTAGTTTTAGGTCACCTAAACGGTAAAATTTGACAACAGAATCTAAACAAAAGTTGTTGCATTCATTTCAGGCTTTCCGGAATGTCCAAAATCATCGAATTTGGATCATCCGTTCAAAAGTTATGGCCGTTTTACTTAGGGGAAACGCTTCAGCCTGGGCAGTGTTGCGCAGGTCTGTGACGTTCACTCGTGGTTTCGACCTTCTAAACGGTGTCAAAACACAAAACACTTAAAACAAAAGTTTTAGCTTATGTTCTTAGCTTTCCATAAAGTACAAGATCATCAAAATACGATAAACCGGTAAAAAGATATGTCAAAAATACTAAGGGTGTATACTACAGATTTTACTTATTTTTACACAGGACAGCGAGTAACATTCAAGTTTTTAACCTAGTAGACGAAGGAATTTTCTCAAGTTATCTAAACAAAATTTGTGCTATAGTTTTTGAGCTTTTCGAAAAGTCCAAGATCGTCGAATTCCGTTCAGCCATTTAAAAGTTATGGTTGTTTTCGTTTCTGCATATATTGGACAAATTTGGATTTTCCCAAAAATTTGCTTTTATTATTTCAAAGTGCAAACCATCAAAACTTCAAATTTTCTAAAAAAAACAATCATAAACACAAAGTCATTTATTTTCTTATTCATCCATGCAATAGGTTTACATTCAATTTGTTTCCGATTTATTCAAGTTTGTTTCATTCACATTTTAAATTCAAGTCAATTTGCTTCAATTTAAATTGAATTCAATTATATTTAATTTCACTTTGCTTCAAATTTGAATTTAATTATTTTACAATTTTATTCCGTTTATTCAATTCCATTAACACTAATGAATTCTACTTAATCAATTATCATCCATCTAACAGCCAATGCATATCAAACATTAACATCCATCCAAAATCTACACTAAATCAATTATACAATTTCAAGTCAACTTTAATTTCATACACTTCCAAGTTTATTGACATTTAACTATATTCAAATTTAATTAGTTTCCATTTACCAATTTTATATTTCATTAATTTTAAATTTTATATATTCACTTAGATATATCATTCATTTTACAGCTTAAATTTCTTTTATATTTACAACTATCAATAGAACTTCACATTTTATTTTTCACTCTCACACTGGTATATTATTACTCTACTTATCCTTATTAGCATTTTAAACCCTTTAAGTATTTGGTAAGTTATAGTTATGCAAATAGAATGTAGTTAAACAACATACAACTTCTTTTCATTTAAAGTTGAATTTTCAATTTATCAATTCTTAAGTCATTACTTAAATTTCACTATAATTTAATTTCACATTTACATTCACATATAGTATTTTCATTTTATATTAACATAATTGTGAATCACCTTTAAATGTTAATTTAAATTCCAATTATTTACTAACAATTTTATTTATATTTGCAACCATTAATTAAATGCATATTTCATTATTCAAACCTATACTTGTATATTATCCAATTAACAATTCATATAACATTTTTGAACTTCTTAAATATTTTGGTAAGTTATATCTATGCTATAGAATGAAATTTAATACTACGCGAGTTTTACAGTTTCAATTTTATTTTAAGTTCATAATTTCCTAATTCTAAGGATTTCTACTTCAATTGATATTTTCACTTAGCTCTTAGGTTCATTTCTCATTTCACAATTCAGAAGTTCCTTAATGATTCAAGTCTAAATTCATTTCAATCAAAAAAAAAAAATCATTAATTATTAAAGAACTTAAGAATTCCAATCCTGGTTTCATTTCAAATCAAGGTTTGAAATAATATATACTTATATAATTTATATATCAAATCATACTATAGAAAATGCAAAACAAAATAAAATTTGAGTCAAAACAAGGTTTAGACAAACTATTAAGTGGTCTCCCCCACTCGGACTCTCGAAAATAAACGCCAATGATGCGTGCACACATCATCGAAATCATTTTCTAGCGTCAAGAGTAGGGAATATAACACTTATCATAAAAAAAATCCTTCGAAAACAATTTCAACTCAATTATACTATCATATAATACTCATATTAAAATTTTCAAATTCTTGTAAGTCAATTTCAAACACCGGAATTTAAATTCCCAAATCCAAGTTAAAATTCATTTATATTCATTATCAATTGTGTTTACAAGATTTCATTTTCCTAAATCCATTGCTATTTAGTCAATTGTCGTAAATATTGACTGATCAAACAATAACGATAATAATGTAATATTATCATCTCCTAAAAATCAATTCAATCAAAATGAATAAATATTCAAATAATTCCTTTATATAAAATATATTCCAAAACGATATTGTGTTGGTTTGTCCTATTCGAGTGTTTAGAAATTCCTATCGACGCCTTGGCGTCCCAAGTATCGACCAGAATTCATAAATACTCAACGAAACAAATTAACACAATATAAAACCATTTTATATCAAATAACAAGTACGCTCTCTCATATACACTCAACTCATTCATATAGTTTACCTCTATTTCAATGAGTTATTCCCCACTAGAGCCAAGGTTTATCGCTAAACCAAAGCTCTGATACCAACTGTAACGACCCGCCTTTTTGGACAGTTTAAACCGACGATCAAATACCCATGTCGATTCCAAACCATTAAAAGGGCAGATAGTTATTGGGGTAATTAAGAAAAGAAAAGGAAGGGAAATAAAGGAAATGAACAACACAGAATCTCACAGCGGAAGGCTAAAGTATAATAATAAAATAACAGTTCATGAAGCTGTTAATTAAATGAATACATTTGAAATGAATACATTTGATTATTATTATACAACATTTATCAGAGTTACATACACAACAAATATCATACAACAATGCAGCGGAATGGAATGAATATAACAGTAGTAGATAATATACCAAATCTTCGTCTCCGTCCTCCAAGGAAATGATCTTCAACCTAAACTGAAAACTCAGGACTGACCCGAGCGTAATGAAAAGACAAAACACTCGAGTCAGGACTAAAATATCCTTATGAAAGTTAAATCAATCGTAAATAAATATGAGTGTAACGGCGTCAGAGATGTTTACGGGGTTTGACATCTCATATCCAGTGTCAACGTGCGTGCAATAACTCAAGAGATGTTACGGGATTTTTCATCTCTCAAGGATCCGTGAAACTATCTACTATGTAGTAATATACGCTAAGTAGATAATGCCTATCAGTAATATAAAGTATCAAAATAGCGTTAAGGCGTTACCATAATCCCCCTTAACACATTTTTATATTCCCAAAAGCATATACAAGACCGTAGTTTCCCCAAAACCGGAAGTCACCAGAGGGCAATCCATATACTCAAGGTACAAATCAAAACATAGTGGTCGCGAATAGGATAATCAGTATGACAAGGTACATGAGGCGATACCAACTAGGATACTAGTAGTTGCGTGATCCGGACTGGTGTTGGGCATAGCCAGCAGCTACCCCAACACCGCGAAACAACACTCCCAAATCAAGGGGTGCACCCAAATCGCATCACAAATGTAATAGAAATGGTATCGAAGAAGTGTGTCCGCTAGAGGTGGCGAACCTCAATGGCCCGGCACGGCTCCTGTTTTAGTCATGTCAGGGGTCATCCAATAATCGTTCTCTTTCTTCAGTCAACGCGTTAACCAAACCATCCACTTCATTCTGGATCAACACTCCGCGTATAATAGTTATTAAAGTGGTTTTCGGTATCGACAGAGAGTATGTCCATATCCGATCCCGGTCTCTTTAATAACTACGTATTATTACACCGTTGGCTCTTTTACATTTCAAATCGATTCATAATTGATATCAAAATATCATATTCGCTTCAAAAATCAAATCCATTTCAAATATAACTTTCCAATTCAAATCAATTCCAACTTCCATTCTACCGATTCAATTTCGATTTCAATTCAATCAACGTCAAATTTTTTTCTTCGAATTAATTAAATTTTCATTCACCTTTAATTTATTCAATTTCAATTTATATCGATTTTTAGCTTGATTTTTTTTTTAAAAATATCAATTTATAATACTTAACAAAATTATCTTTCAATATTCAAATTTAGAACCCAATTACCAATATGATTCAATTTCAAGCCCAATTTCAAACTATCCCTTTTCTCACTTTTACTTTGTAATACCCAAAGCTCGAAATAATGTTCAATCTTTAAAATAAATAGATTTTCGAAATTCAATCATATCCAAATTTAAATTTTAAAGTCACAACTTAAATTATTTACCAATTTCTTTTAACCAAAATTTATTTCAACATTCCAACTCAATTTTTCGACAAATTCGATTTCTATAAATTGATTTCTATTTATAACTTTTAAATCAAAATATTTAAATGAATTTTAAATCGACGATTTCAAAATTATTTATTTAGCCAATTCGGTGTCCGTATATAATTTTCTATCCTATGGCCAAGTAATTATTTATTTCAATTAAATGTCAGGGATGAGCATATATTACTTAATTAAATCACAGTATCATATGTATGCATAACATGATATATATAAGCAAATAAACATCCAAACATTCAAACATCAACCAATAGCATCCATCGAAATACATCATCCAATAGGCAATACAATTCACGACAATTTCATATTTATCAATGTCAGGTAATTTAATCGCAATTCAATTTTAATTTAAATTTAACTGTCAATTTAATTTTTTTAACGGTGAATTCAAATGACAATCAATATGATAATTAAATTTTATCAAACAACAACAAATAAAAATCATAACTATGCATAATGTCAAATTTAACTAGCATAAAGATATTTAATACGGTGTGAGCGTTATAAAACACTCACCTTGATTTTTACGATTTTAAATAAAATCGAACGACGTTCAATTTAAATCAAAATTTTCTCTAGCTCCAAATGATTCCAATCTAGTTGCAATGCGTAGTGCTCGACAAAACGATTGCAACGCAATTCGTTTCGTTGAATTCCGACCTCGTATGCAAAAGTTAGAGCATTTTAAAGATAAGTGAATCTTAAATATAAACAATTTACAAATCTTTTTTTTTTTTTTTTTTACCAAACAAATCTGGACCGCTGATTTCCACTTGCACACATCAGGCCGCACGTCTTTGCTTCTCCATCTTCCTCCTTTACGTGAAAATCACGTTCCTAGAACCCATAGCCGCCACATTAGGGTTAAAATTTACGACCACCACGCTCGACGAGAACACGATCAGGTTACACCACTTCGAAGCCACCGCCTAACTCCACCTTCACCATCAATAGCCTGAAGCTCGGCAATCCCCTCTGCCTCGAATTGCGTGAAAAACGCAGCAGCTTCAATCTCGATTTCCCGTTGATCCGTGGCTCCGTTTCCGATCATCTCCGTATGGATTTGAAGAGCTCGTCGAGATCTACACTTTTGCTTTTGGAGTTTTTTGATTTCGTTGAACGGATTGAAAGATATTAAGGAAAGAAGATCGGCAATTTCTGGCCATGGAATAGGTGGCGGCCATGATTTAGAATTAGGGTTTCTGGATTATAATAATAATAAAACTGTCTCGGTTTGCGTGCGTATTTATATAGGTAGGTCTAAAATCATCCGAACTCCAACGTGCCGCCAGGCGTTTATAAGGTTTTACCCCCATTCCGGACGCAATGGAACATGTTTTGGAAGCTAATTCGATCGTATGCGTGAGTTACGGCAATAAACGATCAATTTAAAATTAAACCGATTAAACGATTTTCTATGCGTTTTGGCTTGCCCCGGACAAACGGTAAATCCGTTTGACTTGAAATTTGAAACCTTACAATAATATCACATTACGGATCCAATGAAACTAGTTTCGTCGAAATCCGTGACCGTTTGAAAAATGACTATTTTAACTCGCCAAATTAATATTAAACAATTTCAACGCGTTTCGAGCTGCCACGGTCAAACGACAACTCCGATTGCTACGAAAATTGAAATCCGATAATAACTAACTATTACGGATCCAATAGAACTAGTTTCGTCCAATTCTGAGACTGTTCAAAAATTGGCTATTTTTCAGGCGATAATTAAATATTAAAATATTCAATTTTCACAAATAAATTTTAAATACAGTTTTAAAAGTTCTATAACATCACTATAACTCCAATATGATAAAATAAATTTTTACAAATCATTTTTAATCATATTAAACCCGTTATCTTATTTATCCTATAAATTCCAAATATTTAATTTAGACAATTTCGCTTATCCAATAATTCATTATCTTTTGAAATATTGAAATTGAACTTATAAGATTCAACTTTTAAAACCATTTCCAAAATTTAGAACACTATTTTCATTTTACAGTTATTCAATTATTCAATAAGTTTTAAATATTTAATTTAAACAATTACGTGTTCAATATTCAATATTTGATTTCAAATAGATTTTACTTATCAATCAATTACTCTATCATACCCAATGAATTCAACATTTAATATCCTATTCAACTATTGATTGCAAAGGCATTCACTAAGTAGCTTTTTTTTTCATTACTTGGATAATTATTGCAATTCATTCCAGTTATTATTATTCCAAATGAATTACAAATTTTTTTCTAACATTAAATCACGAAATCTTATTAAATTAGCTAATTTAATTATCGAAAATTTACGGGTCGTTACATTAGTCCATGAATTAATAATTTATCAAGTTAGTTTACTTGAATTCAATCCATTTTATTTCTTATTTAATTCCATATACTAATGATAATAATTTAATATTATCCCTTCCTAACAATCATGCAACCGTATACTATAATAATTCATAGAAAATCATTTCTTTTCTATACAAAAATAGTTTTGGGCAAAATTATCTTATTTACTTGATTCAAAAACAATTTTATATTCACTAACAAATACGCGCTCATATCTATTATTACACTCAAACTCATTCTAGAGTACTGCTAACTCTATCTCTAATGAGTAACACCCAACAGAACCATGGTTATCGCTTAACCAACAGCTTTGATACCAAATGTAACGATCGCGATTTTTCGTTGCCGAAAAACCGAAATGTTATGGGTTTTAGAAAGAAGAAAAGACAAAAAGAAAGAGGTAGAAGAGAGAAAATAAAATAAACAGAACAGAAACAACAACAGGACAACATCAGATCTCACAATTCGCAGCGGAACAACATATAATAGATAAATGAATAATCTTTAAACAAAGAATTATATTAGTTATTACATTACATTTCATTACATCATATCATCAGAGTGTACAACAACAAACAAACAGCGGAAAAAAAGTACTATATACTACTAATACGCTATGCCATCCATCTTGCCTCCTGCAACTTCTGAATTCCAGAATATCCTGATAAACCTTAACTCTTGACTGCCCGTGTGGAAATTGGTGGGCACCCAGAGTTTAGGAAGGAAAACAATAAACTCCGAGTCAGTCATGTGACTGGTGCGAGAACTAAAACAGTTTATTTTTCTTTAAAATCAAAATAGAGGAATATTTTTAAATTCAATTCGCAATGCTTTTAAAAATGAGACTACCATAAGACCTCCCGCCACACACACAATGCAAACGCAGACTTGGAGGAGATTTCTCCTTATGATAGTCAAAGATGCTTGATACGCATTAAAAAGAACATTTGATATTTTTACTAGTGCATAGTGTAGAGAAAATTCATTTCGAAAATAAAGATATAAATCTTAGCCAGCATAGACATTTCGAACTATGCCTACTATAGCTACCATGTTCAATAGCGGGTTACCGCCATATTCCATGACAGGTTATATAACTAAAACCGTACAAGGCTCGTATTTGAAGAATGGATTTTCCAACAAATGGTCAGGCCAAGGAACTTCCCATTGCCACATGGAAACGCCTCTGGAAGGACGCCCCGAGAACCACCGTTCTCCGCTAAACAAAGCCGGGAATCCCTTTTCCCAAGGAATATTACAAACCCTCAGATATGCCACCCCCGGTCCTTTGGAACCTTTCACCGAGCGCTCGTCACCATCATCACACAATCATAAAGTGTTTTCAACATGAGTAAGTATCTGGGCTCCATACCATGATACTACCCTTTTCCAGAAGGAATGGCCATACCCTAGGGAAGCATCCCTGGAAACCTTGCCGCACAATTCCTGTTTCGACCATTACCGGTTTGTGAGGCTCGACGAAGTCACGTCCACAAAAACACACTTTATACAAAAGCCGTGCTTTGGGTCAACAACTGATCATAGAAATGATCACCAAGATAGACGATCAAACAAATGATCTTATCACAAATAATCAACACAATGATCATTTCACAGCAACACTCAGTATGTCACATTACCAAGATTGGGAGTATATCGCTGATAACCTTCAACTATATAACCTCTGAGCTCGTACGTCTCAGAGAAGGGTGTTAAGCTAAAAGAATAAATTCTCCGCCACCAACAGAAATATATTTGAAAGAAATCGGCTTTATATCTCAATTTGTAATGTCAGGCATACAATCCATACAAGTCTGTTCCGGGCTCGAACAGAACCGAAGGCACTTACAAAGAAGTCCTTGCAATCCGAATAATCTCTAATCACGTTTGGATTTCCCATCACATATGGAGATCTCAATACCGGGGATCAGCCAGTGCAGAGACAATCAACAAGAAACCCTTACGTTTTCAAAAATATCCGGTCTTCAACACCGGTCTTCGAATGCGATTCATAACGACGTATCACATATTCGGAATGGGTTATACGACCCCAAGGTCCTTTCCCGGTTAACCCGAATAGTGAGCGCTTATTTTTAAAAAAATAAGTGTGGCATCCAACTTCAAACAAATCACAACAAATACCTATTTAAAGGTAAATATTGATAGTCGGTTATTGAACTATCAATAGATATGCCAACATCACCAGATTCCAAATAATTTTTCAAATTATTTATTTTCCAAAAATATCTTTACAAGATATATATATTTTCCATTCTTCAAAAATAAATCAATATTTATTTTTAAACTCATTTTCCAAATTCCATTTATAAATTCCATATTGAATTTATATTTCTAAAATATTTATGAATATACGATTTCCATTCGTTTTCAAATATTCATTTTCAATTTATCTTCAAAAAGATAAATTCAAAATATTCACTTAATATTGGAAAAACATTTCCATACTTATTTATTTATAAGTAATTCACAAGCCTTTTTATTTTCTATACTTAGAAAGTATTTAATATACTCAAATCGAAATTTAGTATATATTTCATTCTTTAAGGAAATCATTCACTTAACCATATTTATTTGGGCCAAAACGAATGTTGCGTAAAACATCGTTACGACAACCCAAAATCACTAGTATAGGGATTTGAAATTAAAATAGATATATAAATCCCAATGCTATACAAAACATTTCCTTTCGGAAATCATCTATTATATCAACAGTGTTATAATCTACCATTTCCTTCTATTTCTCGAAAACGTCTATTTCAACAATGAATGTTGAAATCTATGGTTTCGAATCTCAATACATTTTAAAACATCTTTAGATCGTTTTAATTCTATTTAAAACCTCACATCCAAAACATTTTCTTTAACATATTATTCACTATTCAAAAACGTGAATATACTACGTTAACAAATTTCATTATTTCTATTCACTTTATTTTAAAGGATTATTCACTATTCGAAACGTGAATATAACTCTATTAACAAGTTACAACTATTTACTTATCAAAGTAAGTCGTTTCGAATTTATAAAACAACGTTTATAAATTCTATTCTATTTATTTTATATCAACTCCTTTTATAAATTCCTTTATTAACCTATCTCAATTCATATCACAATGATATAATAAAAATTCATATTATAAGTCAAACACTTATAATTTATCCAAAATCTATTCTTTTAAATAACTTTACAAATTTTATAAACCTACTGTTTATAAAATTCCATTTATAACTTCACCGTTATAATTCTATAAATTTCATTCACTTATGAAATTCATTCACAATTCATTTTAACACTTATAAAAGCTCGTTTTATAATTCCAATATTTTTAATTTATAAATATCAATTTATAAATCTTTTTAATATAAAACAATTTATATTATTACTTTGAACATCTTTAAACTCTTTTATAATTTCATCATTCTGATTTAAAAAATAAAATTTTTATAAACCCTATTTTTAAACTTCTTATAATAAATTCAGAAATCCCAGTTCAAACTATTTTATAAAATCACTAATCCCATATTTTCAAAAATCAACTTTTAACTGTATTTCTCAAAAATCATAATTTTTATAATATTAAAATTATAACGTTTATTTATTTAAGATGAATCAATTCCAAAAATATTTTATAAACGTATATTTCCAAAAATCACTTTAGAAATCAAAATCGTTATTTTAACTTCAAAAATTGGATCCGATGATGCAACACATCAATATTCAATCACGACTTTCAAACATCATATATCGATATGATAATCAATCAAACATCACAATATCTAAAATCAAATAAATATTTGTGAGGAATCCAGTTGGATCCCTCCAACCTGTTTCCCTGCATCCACAGACATTAGCACAATACCATTCCACTTCGAGGTGGAATATCGCGGTATATGGGATTTTATAAATATTATCCGCTTACTAACGGCGCAATAGGGTCTCATCCGCTATACAATGCGGGAAATCAATCAACTGCAATATATACATATGCCAATATATATATATTGCTATATATATAATATAATACCAATTCCACTTCGAGGTGGAATATCGCGGTATATGTGTGTAATAAATAACCTCCGCTTACTAACGGCGCATAGGGTCTATTCACATCCAATATATATATATAACAATCATCATTCAAACATTCAATCAACACATCAAGCAAATTTTAAATCTAACTATTTAAAATTTAAATAAATAACAAAATTCCTTTTGAGTGAGAAGTTCTCACCTTTGCTTTTATTAGCAATCCATTTCCTTCTTGACTCGATTTTCTTGATTCATACCCTGTATAAATATTTACACAATTTATTAATATTCGAAATAATCGAATAATAAATTTTCATTTGATTATTTTGATTCATCGTTTTGGATTTTGAACGAGAGAATCGAATGAGGGAGAGGAAGATTTTAAAATGAAAGGAACGTGCTTTCACGATTTTTAGCGTGATCCCTGCCGTGATACTCTGCTTGAATTTAGGCGTGATAAATGGGATGCTGTCTGTAATCAAAATTTAAATTTAAATTTAAATTAAATTAGTTTTCGATACAATTTTCAAATGCGTTTACTCATCGTGTGCTCACATATAAACTCCGAAAAATACGAAATTTGAAACCCGGCAATAATTCAATATTCCGGACCCGATGGAACTGGTTTCGTCGAATTCCGAGACTGTGCCTCGGACGGCCATTTTTAAATATCGATTCAAACGATTAAAATTTCAAAACTGAACAATTCACTTTAAATTTCAATTCTGAAGCTTCTATAATCCTCAATACTATCAATATGAATTTTACAAGCCTTTGAAATATTTTTAATTGGCTTAAAATTGAAGATTCAAATTTTTATTCAACTTTCAATAGATTAAATTCTATAATTTAATCGCTAAATTCATTCTGATAATTTGAAATTCAAGTCAAACCATCATTCAAATATTTAAAATTAATTAAATATTCTCAAATTAAATTGTTCAAAATTCTGGGTCGTTACAGGCTCGAAGTGGATTCCATTCCACGAATAAAATGGATTTTTAGATGTCAGTGCTTTTCTAAGAGATTTAAAAAAATTTCTAATTAAATTACTTATATTGAAATCTTGAACTCTTGATAATCTTGATACCCACGAGTCTTGAATCTTGATATCTTTGATCTTGAGTTTATCAGTTCTTGAATCTCTATACTGTACAGTCTTCATTCTTTGGTACCTGTATATATATCCTACACATACATATATCTAAACAATAATGTAAGTATTTATATTTTATAATCTTATTCTTAGGTTGTTGTCATCAAAACCAACTTCTCAAGGACTAACAATCTCCCCCTTTTTGATGATGACAACCTTTGTTTATAAAATATTAATTCTATCCTAATAACTCCCCCTAAAACTAATAACTCCCCTTAATCTATGCCTAACTATCCTATTTTATACTTCTCCCCCTTTGTCATCCACAAAAATAAAGTTTAAATCTGTACAACTCCCCCTTAATCTAATACTATATGATAAGTGATTATAATGATAATGTTATCATAAATAATCAACACTTAATTCTGAAACTAAAACTTAGCCCTTAATTACTAACTCTCCTAACTAAGAATCCATATATGATAATACTTATGATAGTGATAATGTGAGAATTCAAATATAAGAACACAAATCTTTTATTAATTATATATTGTTATATTTCCATTTGCGTAAGAAACGTAAGTAAGATCATATAACGATAAGAAAGAGAGAAAAGAAACTAATGTGTATCGTTGACAATGGGAGATATATGAACCGAGCAATTTGGGTAGTGGAAACAGAAATTTCCACGTTGTTCGACTAGATTTCCATCCTTGTTGTAACGACGCGACTTTTCGACGCTCGAAAACCGACATCAATACGTATACTGTATCAACTGCCAAGTAATCGAAGGCCGAAAAACCGTACCGTTAGGGTTAAAGAAGAGATAGAAGATATAAGAAGAGAGAAAGAAAAAGAAAACAACAGAAACAATAACAGAATCTCGCAGTCGCAGCGGAACAACATATAATAGATAAATGAATAATTTTTTTAACCAAGAACTATATCAGTTATTACATTACATCATCAAAGTGTACAACGACAAAACAACAACAAACAGCGGAAAAGAAATACTATATAGAATACGCCATGCCATCCAGCTTGCCTCCAGCAACTCCTGAATTTCAGAATATCCTGATAAACCTGACTCTTGACTGCCCGTGTGGAAAATTATGGGCATCCAGAGTTTAGGAAGAAAAACAATAAACTCCGAGTCAGTCATGTGACTGGTGTGAGAACTTAAAACAGTTTATCTTTAAAACAAAGAACAGGATAATTTTTTTTAAATAGATTCGCAATGCTTTTTATAAAATGAGACTACCATAAGGCCTCCCGCACACACACACAATGAAAACGCAGAATCGGAGGAGATTTCTCCTTATGATAGTCAAAGATGCTTGATACGCATTAAAAAGAAACATTTGATATTATTACTGGTGCATAATGTAGGAAAACATTTCGAAAGTAAAGATATAAATCTTAACCAACATATGACCATTATCGTATGCCTACTATAGCTACCATGTTCAATAGCAGGTTACCGCCACATTCCATGGCAGGTTATACAACTAAAACCGTACAGGGTTCGTATTGTTTCTTTGGATTTCCAACAAATGGTCAGACTAAGGAACTTCCTACTGCCACATGGGATCGCCTCTGGCGGGACATTCCGAGAACTTAACCAGCTCTCTGCCAACACAAGGCCGGGTTACCTTTGTCACTAGGTAACTACTAGACGACTATGCCATCCCCCGGTCCCTTTGGACCTTTATCCGAGCGCTCGATTCCAACAACACCACACAGTAATAGATATAGTGTATCAACATGAGTAAGTATCTGGGCCCATACCATGATACCACCCTTTCCAGAAGGAAATGACATACCCTAAAAGGGGCGACCCTCATAACCTTGCCGCATATTCCTGTTTTGATCATTTCCGGGGAGTGAGGTCTGACGAAGTCTCGTCCACAAAGCTAGGCACAAAGCCACGCTTTGATCAACAAATGATCAATAAATAATCATCACACAGCAACACTCAGCATGCCACATTACCAAATTGGGAATATATCGCTGATAACCTTCAACTACATAACCTCTGAGCACGTACGTCTCAGAGAAGGGTGTTAAGCTAGAGAATAAATTCTCCGCCACCAACAGAAATGCATTTGAAAGAAATCTGCTTTATATCTCAAAATGTAATGTCAGACACGTAACCATACAAGTCTGTTCCGGGTTCGAACAGAACCGAAGGCACTTCAAAAGAAGCCCTTGCAATCCGGGTATTCACAATCTCGATAAAATTTCCCATCACAAAGGAAATCTCCATACCGTAGCTAACGGTGCAGAGACAATCGATAGGTCATCCTATCGTTTTCACAAATACCCGGTCTTCAACACCGGTCTTCAATGCTATCCATTACGTCGTATCACTATTCGGAATGGGTAATCCGAATAACGAGCGCAATAATTTAAAAATAAGTGTAGTATTTCAATTTCAACCAATTCACAACAAATACCTATTCAAAGGTCAATATTTAATAGTCGGTTATTTAACTATCAATCAACATTCACAACATCACCCGATTTCAAATAATTTTCCAAATTATTTATTTTCAAAAATATCTTTATAAGATATATATCCCACACTTCAACCATTTGAAAACTAATTTCAAATAAATTTACATCCTTACAACTTTCATTTCAAAATGGTTCATTTAAACCAATTAAATAAATCCTTACCGATTTATTAAATTTACGTTCCAAATCCGTAAATTAATTTCCACACTTCAAAATAAATCAACGTTTATTTTTAACCGATTTCCCTTTCTTTTATAAATTCCATAGTGAATTTACAATTCCAAAATATCTATGAATATACGATTTTTAAATCGATTTCTAATATTCATTTTCAATTTATCTTTAGAAGATAAAATCTCAAACATTCACTTCATATTAAAAAAACATTTCCATACTTGTTTAATAATAAGTAATTCACCAATCTATTTATTTTCAATATTTGAAAATATTAAATATGCTTAAATCATAGTCAAGTATATATTTCATTCTTTAAGAAATCATTCTCTTAAACACGTTTATTTGGGTCAAAACGAATGTTACGTAAAACATCGTTACGACAACCCAAAATCACTAGTATTGGGATTCGAACTTAAAATAGATATATAAATCCCAATACTACATAAAACATTTCCTTTCAGAAATCATTTACTATAACAGTGTAATAGTCCACCATTTCCTTCTATTTCTCGAAACATCTATTTCAACAATAAATGTTGAAATCTATGGTTTCGATACTTAATATATTTTAAAACATCTTTAAATCGTTTTAGTTCTATTTAAAGCATCACTTTTCCAAAATATTTCTTTAATATATTATAGACTGTCCAAAATCGTGAATATATTTCCTTATCCAAATTCAACATTTCTACATTTTCTACACATTTTATTTCAAGAATTATCCACCGTCCAAAATCGTGAATAAAATTCCCAACCAACTCGTTATTATTACAACATTTAACATAAAGGATAATTCGCTGTCCAAAATCACGAATATATCTCCTTTACTAAACTTCTATGTCAAATTTATCAAATTCAATTGATTCGGATTTATAAACAATGTTTACAAATTCCATTTCTGTTTATAAAAACTCCGATTTATAAATCTCCTTTATTAACAAATTCTATTTATATCTCATTTAAATGCCAAATCCAATTTATAAGTTAATCTCTTACAAATCTTTTATTCTACAAATTCATTCATTTTATAACTTCACAATTTATAAATCTATAAATTTCATTTACTTATAAAATCCATTCATACTTAATTTAACACTTATAAAAATCCGTTTTATAATTCCAATATTTTTAATTTATAAATATAAATTTCATAAATCTTTTATATAAATCGTTTATAATAATTCAAAAATCACAGTTTTAACCATTTTACAAATTTATCAACTATTTATTTCAAAAATCACATTTCGGTTATATTTCACAAAAATCATAATTTTTTATAACATTAAAATTACAACGTTTATTTATTTTAAATGAATCAATTCCAAAATTAGATTTTATTATGAATTCTCAACTTAAATTTTCAAAAATCAAATTTTATTTATTTTCGACATCTAACGATACCAAAATATATTCGGTTAAAATTTAGTCTTTAACAATCTCAATCACAAAGATAATCACGCAGATTATAAATAGATCAACACACAACATTGAAACCAATTCAAATGTTTGAGGAATCCAGTTGGATCCCTCCAACCTGTTTCTCTGCATCCAAAGATGTTAGCACAATACCAATTTCGCTTCGAGACGAAATATCGCCATATATGGGATTTATAAAATACTATCCGCTTAATAGACGGCGCAATAGGGTCTCATCCGCTATATAATGCGGGAAATCAACTCCATGTACATATATAATACCAATTTCACTATACGGTGAAATATTCGCGGTATATGTTTTTAATAAATAACCTCCGCTTACTAACGACGCATAATGTCTATTTTAACAATCAATAGATAACAATCATCATTCAAACATACAATCAAGAAATTTTAAATATAACTATTTAAAATTTGAATCGAAACTAATTCGATTAAGTGAGAAGTTCTCACCTTGGTTTTAATTCCGTTTCAGCGTTTATTTCGAATAAAATTAAACGAGCGTTTAATTTTATCCGAAATTCTCACTAGCACCAAATGACTTCAATCCAATTCCATTGCGTTGTGCTCGTCCATACGGACCCAACGCAACTTGTTTCGAATTTTTTTGACCTCGTATGAATAAGATATTGCGTTACAAAGATTACACAATTTTTAATATAATTTATTTACACTTTTCATTTTCAATTTTAAACCTCATGAAATCATAGCCGTTAGATCTTGCTTCATTGAGTCCAGGCTGACTTCAACTTCTTCCTCCCTCTCCTGTTTACCATACGCGACTGAACCCATGAATGTGCCGTTCGAAACCCTAATCAACGCACAAACTACGAAGCGTTTGGCGACGATCAGGCAGCGCCATCTCGAAGCCCAACGCAAGAGCTCCTCACGGCCAGAGAACCATGCATCTCGGCCCTCTCCCCATCTCGAAAAATGTGAATGAACGACGAACGTTCATCGCCAATTTGCCGTCGAACTGCTGCGAAATTTGCGATCATCACCGTTGAAAACAAAGATCTCATCGTCCTCTTCCATTCTCTAGTTGAAAATTTCTTGAATTTATGTGTGGATTTGAAGATATCCGGGGAAGAAAGCTAGTGTTTTTCGACCATTGATATATGGAGGTGGCGGCCGGAAGAAATATTAGAGTTTGAGTGCAATTGTGAAGAGTGGAGCTCCTTTTATAGAAAAATGGCAAAACACTATTCACCGAAAATTTTCCGAACTCCAAACGAAGCCTGCCGGTTGGCATTTCTAAGGTTTACCCCGCGTTCCGAACACAATGGAACATGTTTCGGGAGATAATTCGATCATCTGTGCGAGTTACGACAATAAACGATAAATTTAAAATTAAATCGGTTCATCAAATTTCTAGGCGTTTTGGCTAGCACCGGACAAACGGTAAATCCGATTGACACGAAATTTGAAACCATACAATAATAGCACATTACGGATCCGATGAAACTGGTTTCGTCGAAATCCGAGATTTTTTGAAAAATGGCTATTTTAACTCGTCAATTAAATGTTAAAATATTCAATTTTCACAAATTTACTTTTAATTCAATTTTAAAAGTTCTAAAACATCATTATAACACCAATATGATTAAATAAAATTTTACAAATCATTTTCAATCATATTAAACCCAATTTTCAATTATTTCTGAAATTTTAACTATTGAATTATCGATTTAATTATCCAATTAAATCCAATTATTCGAAATAAAATTTATTCGACTTATAAATTTCACTTATTAATATTTAAAAATAATTAAATATTCAAATTTTAATTAACAAAAATTCTGGGTCGTTACACTTGTCAAAGCACACTTCCCCAACGCAAACAACTGTGTCGTCATATTCAGCGTGCTCTTCTTCCATGAGGGCTTCTTCTTCCTCGCTGTCCTCGTGCACCTGAGCACCTGAAGATTCTTCATAAATCTAGATGGGATTGGCGTGATTGTCAATTAGAAACTTTTGCAAGTTTCTAAGGATTTTGCCTTGCCCTTCTTGTTCTTTGGCCATTCTGATTTGCACTACTTGAATTTCAGTCATAAGTTGCAGTGCATCCTTCAAGGAAACCTTCATTTTTATCACTCATGCAAGGGTAGTTCGTTGAAATTGTCCAGTAGAAGGAGAAGGGAACGAAAAGGTTGAATTTTTATTTGATTTGGAGGAGGAGGCCATTGTTTTATTGTTTTCAGAAGTTAGATCAAAGAAAGAACAGAAAGAATGAACAAATTTTCGAAATAAGAAGAATATATAACCATCCATTTGAATTTTGGTGGGAAAGTTTCAAAATAAAAATTCGTTATACGTCGACAGGGGTAAAGGAGGGTTGTTGACAAGGTACTTATATTTTTTCTACTTGATTTATTTTAATTTAATTTTTAATTATACTTGTTATTTATATTCTATATTTCATTTATTGAACAAATACCTAATTCTCTTCTTAATTTAAAATAGATTCATTTAAGGGTTTTGTTAAGATATCAGCAATTTGGTTCTTAGATTTGATATAATCAAGAGTAATTACTTCCTTACTTATATTATCTCTGAGAAAATGATGTCTGATATCAATATGTTTAGTTCGAGCATGATGAGTAGGATTTTTGGATAAATTTATTGCACTAGTATTATCACAATAAATTGATGATATTGAGATATTTAAACCAAAATCTTTTAAAGTTTGTTGCATATATATTACTTGAGAACAAACCAAAGCAGCAGAAATATACTCTGCTTCGGTTGTTGATAAAGAAACTGTGTTTTGCTTTTTACTAAACTAGGAAATCAGATAATGCCCCAAAAAGTGACAAGTTCCACTTGTACTTTTTCGGTCTGATTTACAACCAGCATAATCAACATCACAGTAAGATGTTAATTCAAAAGGATCGTTTTTAGGATAAAATAAGCCATAATCAAAGGTGTGTTTAACATATCTTATGATACGTTTTACAGCTTTTAAGTGGGTCTCTTTAGGTTGGGATTGATATCTTGCACAGAGACAAACACTATGCATGATATCAGGTCTACTAGCAGTGATATAGAGTAGTGATCCAATCATTCCTCTATATAATTTTTGATCTACATCTTTTGAGGGATCTTCTTTACTTAGGTACTCATTGGTTGCCATGGGAGTGGATTGTAATAAGTAAGATCTTAATCTATCATAACAGGCACTAGGAGCTTGTTTTAGACCATATAGAGCTTTCTTAAGTTTGTAAACATGATTTGGTAATTTTTCATTTTCAAAAAGTGGTGGTTGTTCAACATATACTTCCTATTTTACAAATCCATTTAAAAAGGCCCTTTTAACATCCATTTGAAATAATTTAAAATTATTATGATTTGCAAAAGCAAGTAGAATCCTAATGGCTTCTAATCTTGCTACGAGAGCAATGGTTTCATCACAATCTATTTCTTCTTCTTGACAATAATCTTGAGCGACTAACCGGGCTTTATTTCTAACAACCTCACCTTGTTCATTCATTTTATTTTCATAAACCCATTTAGTTGCAATTATAGTTTTATTTTCAAGTCTAGGAACAAGTTCCCAAACATTATTTCTAGTGAAATGATTTAGTTCTTTTTGCATAGCTAAAATCCATGAATCATCAGTTGATGCTTCTTTTGGATTTTTGGGTTCAATAGTTGATATAAAGGCTACATTGCTCATTTTACTTAGTTGATTTCTAGTTGTAACAATAGATTGCATATCTCCTAGTATATTTTCTATAGGATGATCTTTTAAAAGTTTAATCTTTTTATTAGGATGATTAATTTCATTATTAGTTTCAGTTGACTGTTGATTTTGAGTGATTAAATCCTCTTCATCATTTGTATCTTCAAAATTTTTGAGACTTTTATTGAATGAAACATGCACTGTTTCTTCGATGGTGTTAGTTCTTAAATTAAACATTCTGTATGCTTTACTTCTATTAGAATATCCGATAAAGATACATTTGTCGGATTTGGGATCAAATTTATCTAAGTTATCTTTTGTATTTAAAATAAAACATTTACTTTCAAAAATTCGAAATTAAGATACCTTAGGTTTCTTTATGTGAAGAAGTTCATAAGATGTCTTATCAGTTAAAGGTCTAATTAAAATTCTATTTAAAACATAACAGGCGGTAGCAACTACTTCTGCCTAAAAATGTTTTGGTAATTTACTATCTGAAAGCATAGTTCTCGCACACTCTTGAATCGTCCTATTTTTACGTTCTACTACTCCGTTTTGTTGTGGAGTTTGTGGAAATGAAAAATTATGAGTTATTCCCTTTTTATTGCAGAATTCCTCAAACTTTTCATTTTCAAATTCACCACCGTGATCACTACGGATGGTTATAATTTTTACAGAAAGTTTATTTTGAATCCTTTTTGTAAAGTTCTTAAAACATTCAAAATTATCACTTTTATGTGGAAAAATATTGTCCATGTAAATTTAGAATAATCATCTACAATTACAAAAACATATTTACTGTGATTTATTGACTAAATTTGAGATGGACCAAATAAATCAAGATGAAGTAATTCAAGAGGTTTTGAAGTTGAAATCATATCTTTAAATTTAAAGGAACTTTTTCTAAGTTTTCCTAATTGACATGCATCACATAAACTATCTACTCTAAAATTCATTTTAGGAAGACCTCTTACTAAATCATATTTTGATACTCTAGATAAGAGTTTGAAATTCAAATGACCAAGTCTCTTATGCCAAATCCAAGGGTCACTTGTATTTGCCAAAAGACACAGGTTATCATTTGAAACTTTCATACTAAGAATATAAATATTCTTTTTCCTAATTCCCTCAAATATTATGGTTGAATTATTATCTTCAGTGTGAAACTTATCTTTTTCAAATTTAATTTTATATTCTTTATCGCAAAGCCGACTAATACTTAGCAGATTATATTTCAGATTCTTAACTAGCAAAATATTAGTAATAATAGGAGTTTCAGAGTTACCGACATTGTCGATGCCAATCACATATCCTTTTGAGTTGTCTCCAAAGTTAATCAGTCCTCCGTCTTTGTATATTATATCATTCAGCATATCCGGATTACCAGTCATGTGTCTAGAGCATCCACTATCGAGTATCCATTTATTCTTTTTGACCTACACAATTTGTCCATTGTGGATTGATTCCTCAACACCCATAAAGCATGTTTCGTGCACATCATACAATTTTGGTAGACAACTTGAATTGAATATCGATTATATGCAGACTCATGAGACAATTATGATCTGAATATTTCTAAACTAGTATTAACAAGTTTTTTAAACATAGCCATTCTAAAAGCTTTTTCAAAATTCATATTACGAAACTTTGGAAACCTTGCTATGATACCAAATATGAGAAATGCGGATTACGGATCTTAAGGCTAGAATTAACACTAGAGGGGAGGGGGTGAATAATGTTTTAAGGAATTACTAATTCTTTTTTTGTTTATATTAATCTGAACACAAATGTATGCAATATTCAGACACATATACGATTACAGAATCAAAAACAGATGCAGATATAAAGTAAAAGCAATAAAGGAAAGAACACACCGAATTTTACATTGGTTCGGAGTTATCCTACATCTAGTCCCACAACACAAGTACGGATTTCCTTTCAAAATCATTTCTTACAATTACACCCTCGATTTCAAGGCCACGAGGTACACCGCTCCAGAATCACAATCCTCTAGGTAGAGATACTTGATTTTACGGGCAACAAGTTCACCCGATTGATTTTCCAGGCTACAATCACGCCTTTTCTCGCTCGATTGATTACAAAGAAGTCTATAACTCTGAATAGCACTGGGATTTTGTTGAGATAGTGATAGAGAATCAAACAAGAGATGATCTAGTTAGATTCAATGGTGATTTCGGTAGAGTAATGGCAAAAATGTATATAAAGAAATGTGGAAGAAGAAGAGGAGTGAAATCAGAGAATATATCAATGTAAATTCGTTTAAAACAGCCTCTATTTATAGTAGAACAACGACCATGTCCATTCTTGAAAGGATATGACGAATAGACACTTCCTTTGAAATTCAAAATTTTGAAATCAACTGTCACCTTGTCGACAAGGGTTTCTTGGGGTTTTCGACATGCCTAAGTTATTTTTGGTAATTTGTTTTTCTTTGAAAATAACTTCTGTCTTGTATTAAAACTATTTTAAACTTTATAAATATATTTAAGTATAGTTAAAATATATAAATAAGTATTTTGGTATATATGAAATTTTACTATAATTGTATATTTAAATCTAAGTATAGATATTAAAAGTTAAATATATTATAATTAAAGATAGTTTAAAACCAAGGATAATTTGATATTGAAAATAAAGATTATTTTGAGGCTAAAAGTATTTTAAAACCAGGATAGATGTTTTTGATTTAAAAAAGGAAGATTATGAAATCATTTTGAAAATAGGATATAATTTTGTAAAACATTTGAATAAAAGTTAGCGGATACAAAATAATGTTCCACTAGATTTTTCGTAGGTTCCATCATACTTAGGATTCCATCCCTTTAACGAGCTCGAAGTGGATTCCATTCCACGAAAAAAATGGTTATGATGTCAGTGCTTTTCTAGGAGTTTTAACAAAATTCCTAATTAAATTACTTATGTTGAAATCTTGAACTCTTGATAATCTTGATACTCATGAGTCTGGAATCTTGATATCTTCGATCTTGTGTTTATCAGTTCTTGAATCTCTGTACTGTACAGTATTCATTCTTTGGTACCTGTATATATATCCTGCATATACATATATATCTAAACAATAATGTTAGTATTTATATTTTATAATCTTATTCTAAGGTTGTTGTCATCGAAACCAACTTCTCAGGGACTAACATCATATGCACGCCAAACCTTTCGAGTCTAAAGGTTTCGCTTTCACTCAATTCACTCAGTAGCACATCTTGGTCGAAACAACCCTTTCCAAAGCAAATTCAAGCCTTTCGAACCGGTTGAAGTATGACGATCCTGACTCGACCTTCGAAAATCGACACCCGTACTTCACTTGTACTCGAATGTCGCAGATTCAAACGCCGAATCTGGTTCGCCGGAGCTTATAACACATTAAGTACAACAACAAACACAACGGAAGAAAAATGAATAATATCATTGATACACAACATTTGAATACAATATCTGATACAATATGATACGACAATATCAGAGCAGAAAACAACAGCGGAAAGATACAATGGAAGAGATAACTCCAATACGATCTTCAATAAAGAGTGAATCCAAAATCTGCAACTCCAAACCAAATCTCCAAAGCCAAAGCTCTAAACTTCAAGCTCGAACCACCATCAAGCTAAACTTGTATCAAATGCGATTGCCAATATCCAGAGATTGAATGCTATCGAATCTACACCTATTATCTGATTATCTGAAAAACCCAACTCTAGGCTGCCCGTGTGGAGAATTTTGGGCACCCGGAGTTTAGGAAGGGAACAATAAACTCCGGGTCAGTCATGGGACTGGTATGAGCAAACAAAAATAGTTTATCTTTATCAAAAGCAAAACAAAAGATTTTAAAAGAAATCCGCAATGCTTTTTGAAAAATGGAAATGCCAAAAGGCCTCCCGCCACACACAATGCAAGCACACACTTGGAGGAGATTCTCCTTATGACAGTCAAAAATGCTTACTATGCAAAAACCATTTGATATTATTATTAGTGCATAGTGCAAAAAATATTTCGAAAGTATAATATTAATCTTAGCGAGCATACAACCATTATTGCATGCCTACTATAGCTACCATGTTCAATAGCAGGTTACCACCATATTCCATGGCAGGTTATACAACTAAAACCGCAGGGCACGTATTGTTTCCTTGGATTTTCAACAAATGGTCAGGCAAAGGAACTTCCCACACAAAATGGAACTCCTCTGGAGGGACGTCCCCGAGAACCTAACTGGATCTCTGCTACACAAGGCCGGGTTATCCCTGCCCGGAAGAAACTACTGACACGAGTATGCCATCCCCCGGTTGTTACCTATCTTTATCCGAGGATCCTAAACCAACAACCACAAAGCAAAGTATCTGGGCTCCATACAATGATACCACTTTCCAAATCAACATAAGTAAATATATGGGCTCCATACCATGGTATCACTTTTTATCCAGAAGGAAATGAACATACCCACAGGGGGCGCTACCCCTAAATAACCTTGCTGCCACGATGACTGTTTCGACCATTAACGGGTTGCGAGGCTCGACAAAATCATGTCCACAAAGCTACACTTTTCACAAAAGTCATGCTTCGATCAACAAATGATCAGCAACACTTCGTATGCCACATTACCAAATTGGGGATGTATCACTAGTAACCATCAACTACATAATCTCTGAGCTCGTACGTCTCAGAAAAGGGTGATAAGCTAAGAGAATAAATTCTCCTCCACTAAACAGAAATGTATTTGACAGAAACCAGCTTTACATCTCAATGTGTAATGTCAAACACACATCCATACAAGTCTGGTCCGGGTTCGAACAAAACCGAAGGCACTTCCAAAGTAGCCCTTGCAAATCCGAAAATTCCCGATCCTAATCGGACTCCCCATCACATATGGAGATCTCTATACCAACGCGACTCAGTGTAGAGACATTCGACGGGCTATCCTTTCGTTCTCGAAAATACCCGGTCTTCACCACCGGTCTTCAAATGCTATCCATATCGTCGTATCATTATTTGAAATGGGTTTTATGAAACAAGATCCTCTTCCGGCTAAACCGAATAATGAGCGCAATATTTAAAACATATGGATATTGGGATTTCAGTTAAATCACAACTTATTACCCAAAACTTTTCTTTCAAATGGTTTAAACAAATTACCATTTCCAATCTTTCAAACAAAAAGATTCATTCTCAAAGTTCACCAATCTTTCACAAAGATTCATTCATAGCCTTCAAAACCATTTCCTTTTCAAATTGGATTAACTCATCCAATTATTAAATCAAAAACTCAATTCATAGCTTTCAAACCCATTTCCAAAGATTCATTCACAATTCCATTTTAAATCTTTTATATAAAAGATACTCCTTTTAAAATCCTCTTCAATTTCAAAACAAAGTTCAACAATCTTTCAATATAAATTGGAAATCCTTTCTTTATATGAAAGCTATTACTCTTTGAAAACAAATAGTTTTCGTTTTGGAAAAATCCGATTACATTTACATAAGCTAAAGGCTTTCAAGTATAAACTTGGTTTAAATTCAAATTCCCAAAACAATACTTTTAAAATGGTTTAAAAGCATATAAACACATTTATAACTTATTTAACCTTTTTAAACCATAATTTCCAAATATAGAGTTCAATTTCAAATCTTGAATTCAAATTCAAATCAAATTATTTAAATTTCAAAACTTTATCTAGTTATTCAAAATAACTTTTATCTTTAAAACTCCTTTTCAAAAGATTTTCATATTTATCCCAATCCCATTTCCAAAACCATTTGATTTCAAAATTCAACTTTTAAAACCATTTCAAAAATCTTTGGCTTAACCAATATCCTCGTGCAATCCATATTTGTGTGTGTATGGTATAGTCCAGGGGTTTTACACAATAGTGCAACTACATCAATCACCACAGATTCAAGCATATCAATATCGATAAGCGGTATAACGCTTATCTTCCATACACAGGTCCATAGATAATATAATTTACATTCATCACAGATAAATAAATAAATTACATTCATCGCGGCTTGAATTAAAACAATTCATATCACAAAGCATCACACAGTAGAGATATCAAACATTCACAACAGTTCATACAATTCAAACATCCATAAGTAAGATTAATTATTCATCTGATTAATTTTAAATCAGATAAATTACTTATGAATAAGCTACTACTTCTGGTTAATTAATACTAATTACAAACCTTAATCATCAAATTAATCTTTAATCATTTATTAATTAACCTTTAATTATTAATTAAATCAACTTTAATTAATAAATTAATCAACCTTTAATCGTTAAATAATTAACCCCTAAAATTTAATTATCCTTAATTAATTTCATTAATTAATTAACCCTCAATTATCATTTAATTAGTCATTCTTAATTTATTACAAAAATTAATTCAGCCTTAATTAACTGCTATTTAATTGATTATCCTTAATTAAATACATTAAGTGATCATCCCTAATCACTTTCATAAACTAATTAATCTTTAAATTAATTAATCTCAAATTAATTACCTTAATTAATTAATCACATTAATTAATTATTCTTAAATTCTTTCATTTATTAAATAAACCTTTAATTAATTACATTAATTAATTAATAATTTAAAGGAAAACCATTTATCTTAATTTATTATTTTAATTATCCTTTGAAATTTTATTAATAAAACTTATAATTAGTTATCATTAACCAATCAACTTAGTCCTTTAAGTTAATTATCTTTTAAAGACATCTCTTCTTAATAAATTTCTTAATTACATTATTAAGTTTATTTAAAATAAACTTTAAAAATAAAGGTATATGTATATATATCAAAACACTTTTAAACTCAAAGTAATTTTTATTTTAAAACCTCCCAAGCTTAAATAAACCTTTATTATTTTGAAAAGAAGTAGTTCTTTTAAGAAAATTGTGAAGTAGGATTAATTTGTTTCAAAAGTTAAAACTATTTTTATACTAAATTTCCCAGACTCGAGCTAGCGCACAAAATTCTCGAGCAGATTTCAAACTTCCTCAAGCAAACTCACGATCTCATATAACTTCGAGTCAAACATTCCACTACACGCAATCAAACCCAAGGCAACCCACCTTCTTCTTCTTCCTCCTCTTCGTACTAATGCGATGGACATCAAGTGCACGTGCACCATCACCGGAACGCTCTCCACTCATTGCCGTAGCCGCCATCATGTCGGCGATGACATCGTCAATCCATTCGACAACCCAGGAAACTCAAAATTCGATTAACAGAAAATCGAACCATTGGAACGAACCTAGAAAGAAATCAATCATCAAAAACTCACTAGCATCGCCACCTCAGACCACCTGAGCTCACGCTACTCCACCAGGACCTCCGCCCAAGTCTCTAGTTCCTATTCCCCCGGTCATGATTTGAGCCGATGTGATGATGTTGATGAACCAGTCTTAAATTCCGCGTCGACCAAAAGTTTGCTCCAGAACCTTAAATCAACGTCGACTAGCTAACCTAACCACTAATTAAATCTACCTCCATTTTTCTGATAATCCCCTGCTTGCTACCCTCCTCTGGCCTTAATCCCGAGGTTCCTAAACCATTTGATCGCCAAAATTCGATGCAAATTACACTTCTATTCAACTCTCTATGTCACTCGAATTATCAAGTTAAAAATCTTGATTTTATTTTTAAAAATCATGGTCTTCGAAAAAAATCACATTATGTATTTGAATCGAGATTTTAAAACATTTGAATTTTTACAGAATTTTGAGTTCCACTGTACAATTTTGTTCCAGTAAGATTTTCTTTCATATTCCACTTAAAAAAATATTTAAAGCTTGGATCTAGATTTTACAACATGTCTTATTCATGCCTAAAAGCGTACTAAAGATTAGAGGAAGAGTTTAAGTTTTTAAACAAATTTTGAAAACCTGTAAATTTTAACTAGAGGCAAAATCATGTCTGTTTTCCAAACATGCACAGTCACACCCACACCCACACACACACACACACACACACACACACATATAGACACACACATAGAGACAGGCAACGGATAACAGTTTCAAGATTAATCATAGCATCAATGACAACCACAGGTTTAAATCATAAAATGGTAGTTTGCTCACCTTAAAAAGCAGAGAACAGAGTGGAAGAAAAAGCCTGGAACTTGATGAATTTAAGTTGAATCTGGTCCTGATTTTTTGATCTGAACTTTTTGTGGTTGAATTGTTTAGCTTGATCAGGTTTATAGTTTGATTTAGATTGAAGATGCTTCAGGCATGCAGGCTAAAGTTGTTTGTATTGAATCTGATCTCAGGTTTGAGATTTAATAGTGATTGTTGCTTTGCTTTGGAACTTGTTTAAGTGATCTGATGCTTGAAATTTTGATTTGCTTTAATTCCAGGTTGAATATTTCTGGTTTCCAGGCTTAAAACTTTGAACACTTGAAGTTGTTTTGATGTTTGATCTAGAATTGCTTTTTCATTTCTGATTATTAACTTGCCTTTTTTTCTCTGCTTTGTATCATTCTTCTTTGCCTGGTTTTGATTTTTATTTACATTATTTTTTCCAAAAGAAGACATCCTTGCCACTTGTAATTAAAAAAAAATTAAGCTTACACTTGTTTTATCTCTTTATTTAAATTGCTTACAAATGTTAATTTGTATAATAAAATGTTTACACATGAATCTTGCATGTGTTTAAATGTTTTTAAATTTATTTTCTGTTCATTTGTAAACATTTTCTCTTATAAATATTTATATAACTTTTAAAGAAAATAATTTAAAAATCAAATAATACCTAGATAAACAACACATATATATTATATTAATTCAAAATTTTATGTAACGACCCAGAATTTCTGTTAATTAAAATTTGATATTTAATTGATTTTAAATATTAATAAGCGAAATTTATAAGTCGAATAAATTTTATTTCGAATAATTGGATTTAATTGGATAATTAAATCGATAATTTAATATGTGAAAATACAGAAATAATTGAAAATTGGGTTAAATATGTTTGAAAATGATTTGTAAAATTTTATTTTATCATATTGGAGTTAGAATGGTGTTATAGAACTTTTAAAACCAAATTAAAAGTTAATTTGTGAGAATTGAATATTTTAATATTTAATCGACTAGTGAAATTAGCCATTTTTCAATCAGTCTAAGAATTGGACGAAACTAGTTCCATTGGATCCGTAATAGTTTGTTATTATCGGATTTCAATTTTCGTAGCAATCGGAGTTTTCGTTTGATTGTGGCAGCTCGAAACGCATCGAAATTGTTTTAATATTAATTTGGCGAGTTAAAATAGCCATTTTTCAAACAGTCTTGGATTTCGACGAAACTAGTTTCATCGGATCCGTAATGTGATATTATTGAATGGTTTCAAATTTCGTGTCAATCGGATTTACCGTTTGTCCCGTGCAAGCTAAAACGCCTAGAAAATTGATTTACCAATTTAGTTTTAAATCGAACGTTTATTGCCATAACTCGCACAGATGACCGAATTAGCTCCCGAAACATGTTCCATTGTGTTCGGAACGTGGGGTAAACCTTAGAAACGCCAACTGGCACGCTTCGTTTGGAGTTCGGAAAATCCGAGATGAATAGTGTTGCGTAAATTTATAAAACCCCCCTTAATATTCATTTTTGGCAAAAATATCAAACCCTAGGTCAATTAGTTACAGCCGCCGGCCTCTAAGTAATCAATGGCCGAAAAACTATCAACTTCTCCCTCAATTGTCTCTTCATCCATCAACAATTAGCGAAATCTTTCAACATGAAAGTTGTAGACGACAATGAGATCTAGTAATTCAATGGTTGAGATCGTGTTTGGAGCTTTGGATCAACGGGAATTTGGGCTCAAAGGCCTGCAATTGCGCACGACTTTCAAGGAGCTACATGGGGCCGAGCTTTGCAAGGTGGCAGCCGAAGGTTGAGGGGGAGATGGGCTTTCGCGTGGAAGTCGTTGATCGGCTTGGAAGTGATGGATTTGGTGGCGATAATTAGGGTTAGGGTCGGCCAATTTGGGTTCGTGCGTGCTGTAACGTGGGGAAGAACATGGGGAGGGCTGTG
The DNA here is from genome assembly GCA_030765085.1 of Allium cepa. Taxonomy (NCBI): domain Eukaryota; kingdom Viridiplantae; phylum Streptophyta; class Magnoliopsida; order Asparagales; family Amaryllidaceae; genus Allium; species Allium cepa. The sequence continues at coordinate 898,288,184 of CM060943.1, forward strand.
ATCTGCAGGAAGGTGATGGACGGCTGTGATTAGATGTAGGTTTAAAAATAAAATATGTTGTAAATTTATAATATAAAATTCGTGTAACTTTGAAAATTCATATCATTTTCATACGAGGTCGAAAACGCGCGAAACTATTTGCGTTGGAATCGTATGGACGAGCACTACGCTATGGAATTGGATTGGAGTCATTTGGAGTTACGAGAATTTCGGGTAAAATTAAAGCGCGTTTAATTTTATTCGAAATAAAAGCTGAAAACGAAATTGAAATCAAGGTGAGAACTTCTCACTCAATCGAATCGGTTTCGATTTTATTTCAAATAGTTAGATTTAAAATTCTTGAATGTATGTTTGAATGATGATTGTTATCTATTGATTGTTAAAATAGACATTATGCGCCGTTAGTAAGCGGATGTTATTTATTAAAAATATATACCACGAATATTTCATAAACAGTGAAATTGGTATTATTTATGTACTTGGAATTGATTTCCCGCAGTATATAGCGGATGAGTTCCTATTGCGCCGTCTATTAAGCGGATAATATTTTAAAATCCTATATACCGTGATAATTTCGTACTGGAACGGAATTGGTATTGTGCTAACATCTTTGGATGTAGGAAAACAGGTTGGAGGGATCCAACTGGATTCCTCAACAGTATTTATATGATTTTGGATATTTTGATATTCGTTGATTATCATATCGATATATGATGTCGTTGTTTTCGTGATTGACTATTTGGTGTGTAGCATCATTGGGCCAAATTTTGGAATTTAAAAAGGATTTTAAAGTGATTTTTTTGAAAGTATACGTTTATAATATAAACGTATAAATTTTAATGTTATAAAATTATGATTTTTGAGAAATATAGTTAAAAGTTGATTTTTGAAAATATGGGTTAATGATTTTATAAAATAGTTTAAATTGGAATTTCTGAATTTATTGTAAAAAGTTTAAATATAGAATTTATGAAATTTGATTATTTTATAAATCAAAGAGAATGATGAAATTATAAAGGAGTTTAAAGACGTTTTAAAAGAATAATATAAATTGATTTATATAAAAGGTTTATAAAACTGATATTTGTAAATTTAAAATATTGGGATTATAAAACGAGTTTTTATAAGCATTAGAATGAATTGTGAATGAATTTCATAAATGAATGAAATTTATAGAATTATAAACGGTGAAATTATAAATGGAATTTTATAAACAGTAGGTTTATGAAATTTGTAAAGTTATTAAAAGAATAGATTTGGGTAAATAAATGAATCTTATAAGTTATAAGATTTATAATTTGGGAAGTTAAAGGAACGATGCAAACAAATAAATTATAAGTATTTAACTTAAATTATGGACTTTTGGTTTATAATTGAGTTATAAATTGAATAGGTTAATAACGGAGATTTATAAAAGGAAGTTGTTATAAAACAAACAGAAATAGAATTTATAAACATTGTTTTATAAATTCGCAAATGACTTATTTTGATAAGTAAATTGTTGTAACCTATTAATGAAGTTATATTCACATTTTAGATAGTGAATAATCCTTTAAAATAAAATGAATAGAAATGATGAAATTGGTTAACGAAGTATATTCACGTTTTTGAATAGTGAATAATATGTTAAAGAAAATGTTTTGGATGTGATGTTTTACATAGAATTAAAACGATCTAACGATGTTTTTAAAATGTGTTAAGATTCGAAACCATAGATTTCAACATTCATTGCTGAAATAGACGTTTTCGAGAGATAGAAGGAAATGGTGGACTATAACACTGTTGTTATAGTAAATGATTTCCGAAAGGAAATGTTTTGTATAGTATTGGGATTTATATATCTATTTTAATTTCGAATCCTTATACTAGTGATTTTGGGTTGTCGTAACGATGTTTTACGCAACATTCGTTTTGGCCCAAATAAATATGCTTAAAAGAACGATTTCCTTAAAGAATGAAATATATACTTAATTTCGATTTAAGTATATTGAATATTTTCCAAAGGTTGAAAATAAAAAGATTTGTGAATTACTTATTAAATAAGTATGGAAATGTTTTCCAATATGAAGTGAATATTTTGAGAATTTATCTTTTTGAAGATAAATTGAAAATGAATAATTGAAATTGTATATTCATAAATATTTTGGAATATAAATTCACTATGGAAGTTATAAATGAAAAGGGGAATTTGTTTAAAAATAAACATTGATTTATTTTTGAAATGTGGGAATTAATTTATGGATTTTGAACGTAAATATAAAGTAAATCGTTAAGGATTTATTTAATTGGTTTAAATGAACCATGTTGAAATGAAAGTTATTTTCACGTAAGGAAAATGTTTGAAATTTGTTTTTCAAAGGTGGTAAAGATGAAAAGTGATTTGAAAATTGTTTTCAAATGGTTGAAGTGTGAAAATTATATATATCTTGTAAAGATATTTTTGGAAAATAAATAATTTGGAAAATTATTTGGAATCTGGTGATGTTGTGCATATCCATTGATAGTTCAATAACTGACTATCAATATTTACCTTTAAATAGGTATTTGTTGTTTGTTTGAATTTAAATGCCACACTTATTTTTGAATAAGCGCTCACTATTCGGGTTAACCGGGAAAGGACCTTGGAGTCGTATAACCCATTCCGAATATGTGATACGTCATTATGTTGTGCATTTGATGGACGATGTTGAAGGCCGGATATTTTTGAAAACGGAAGGATTACCGTTGAGTTGCTCTGCACCGGCTGATCTTCGATATAGAGGTTTTATCACCCTTAGTGACGGGAAGTCCGGACGTGATTAGAAGTTATCCGGAATGCAAGGACTTCTTTGTAAGTGCCTTCGGTTCTGTTCGATCCCGGAACAGACTTGTATGGATTGTATGTCTGACATTACAAATTGAGATATAAAGCTGATTTCTTTCAAATATATTTCTGTTGGTGGCGGAGAATTTATTCTCTTAGCTTAACACCCTTCTCTGAGACGTACGAGCTCAGAGGTTATATAGTTGAAGGTTATTAGTGATATACTCCCAATTTGGTAGTGTGGCATGCTGAGTGTTGCTGTGAAATGATCATTGTTTGATCATTTGTGATATGATCATTTGTTTGATCATTTATCTTGGTGATCATTTCTATGATCATTTGTTGACCCAAAGCATAGATTTTGTATAAAGCGTGGCTTTGTGGATGAGACTTCGTCGGACCTCACACCCCGGAAATGGTCAAAACCGGAAGAATGCGGCCAGGTTATTAGGGGGTAGCGCCCCTTTAGTACATTCCTTCTGGATAGAGGTGGTATCATGGTATGGAGCCCAGATATTTAACCTATGTTGTTGCTGCAAATTTTGTGGTTGTTGGAAATCGGGAATCCTCAGATTGATCGGTTACGATCGGGGAATGACATATTCGTGTCAGTAGTTACCTAGTTTGAAAGGTAACCCGGCCTTGTGTTGGCAGAGATCCGGTTAGGTTCTCGGGACGTCATTCCAGAGGCGTTTCCATGTGGCAATGGGAAGTTCCTTGGCCCGATCATTTGTTGGAAATCCAAAGAAACAATACGATCTTGTACGGTTTTAGTTGTAGAACCTATCATTCACTTATGGTGGCGCCCCACTGTTTGGATGGTAGCTATAGTAGGCATACGATAATGGTCGTATGTTGGCTAAGATTTATATCTTTATTTTCGAAATGAATTTTTTCCTACACTATGCACTAGTAATAATATCAAATGTTTTTCTTAATGCGTATCAAGCATCTTTGACTATCATAAGGAGAAATCTCCTCCGATTCTGCATTTGCATTGTGTGTGTATGCGGGAGGCCTTATGGTAGTCTCATTTTTAAAAGCATTGGGAATTGACTTTAAAAATATTCCTCTATTTTGATTTTAAAGATAAATAAACTGTTTTGAGTTTTCAAACCAGTCACATGACTGACTCGGAGTTTATTGTTTTCCTTCCTAAACTCTGCGTGCCCACCAATTTCCACACGGGCAGTCAAGAGTTAGGTTTATCAGGATATTCTGGAATTCAGGAGTTGCTGGAGGCAAGCTGGATGGCATGGCGTATTCACTAGTATATAGTATTTTTTTCCGCTGCATTGTTTGTTGTTGTTCACTCTGATAATGTAATGTAATTGTGATGTGATGTAATGTAATAACTGATATAGTTCTTTGTTTTAAGATTATTCGTTTATCTATTATATGTTGTTCCGCTGCGATTGTGAGATTCTGATATTGTTCCGCTGTTTTCTATTCTGTCCTATCTTTTCTCTCTTCTTCTATCTTTTTCTTCTTCTTTAACCATAACGGTACGGTTTTCCGGCCTTCGATTGCTCGACAGTTGATACAGTGGACGTATTGATGTCGACGTTCGTGGACGAAAAATCGTCAACCGTTACATTTGGTATCAGAGCATATGGTTAAGCGACAACCATGGCTCTGTTGGGTATTACTCATTAGAGATAGAGTCAGTAGTACTCTAGAATGAGTTTGAGTGTAATAATAGCTATGAGAGCGTATTTGTTAGTGAATATAAAAATTGTTTTATATTGTGATGATTGGTTTGTTGAGTGGTATATGGATTCTGGTTAATACGAGTAATTAACGTTGTTGATAGGGATCTCTAAACACTTGTACAGAACAATTCGACACGATATTGTTTTAAATTGGGTAAATGAAATAATTTTACCTTAATTATTTTTATATATAAAGGAATAATTTTTCAGAATTATTAAAGTATATATATAAGTAGATTGTTTGGTTGATTGAAAATGTAAGAATATATATATATATATATATATATATATAAGTTAATTAAAAGATGTCTGAATAATCTAAATTAAAGAATAATTGTATAAGCAATGTGATTCACAATTGTGAAATAAACTTATGTATATAAGAAGTGAAACTATATGTATATATTTATGAATATAAGTTGTAATAAAAATGAATTTAAAGTTAAATGGAAATTTACTTCAGAATTGGGAATTTAAGTTAAGTAAAACCAAGTGATGTTTGTAAAATGGAAGTATAACTTAAGTGATGTTGAATGAAGTTGATTTTGGTATCGAAGTAAAATAATAAAGTTAAGTGATAAATGTGAACTTAAGTTATATAAATGAAATTCAACTTTAGTAATTGAATTGAATGAATGGATTGAATGTAAATCAATTGAATGTAAATAGAATTCATATGAAATAATGAATGTAGGTGTTAATACATTAAAATCTAATGTTATTGGAAGTTGAATAACTGAATGGAAATCAATTTAATTAAACCAATTGAAAGTGATGGTGTTAAACCAAATTGAATGAATATAAGCAAAGGAATTTGGTTGTAATTAATATACATTGGTTGTTATATGGTTGTTAATTGATTGTATATAATTCATTAAGTGTTAATGAAATTGGAAGCTAAAGTAATTGAAATCCAATTGGAAGTTAAGTGAATCTTAAATAGAATTGAATTTGATTTGGAAGTGAACCAACTTGAATATGAATTAGTGAATATAAACTAATTAAAAATGAATGTTAGTAAAAACATCCACTGTTAATAAATCAAATGTGATTAAATTGAGAACCCATTTCATTGAATATTAATTAGAATATGAATGAATATTTATTGGTTATGGATGTTAGTTGAATGCTAGTTGGATGATTGTTGGTTGATGGTTGAATATATTGCTTTTACTGCATTTGCTATGTTGGCATATATAGTTATTATGTTGCTATATGTTGTATATCGATACTATTGTCTATATACATGTTTCTCATCTGTTTATTGAGTGTTTAGTAGGTGCGGATCGCGTTTGCTTCGCATTTGGAGCTCGCTTTCGCGCTATATTAGCCGTATACGCTCGCTAATAATAAATAAGGTACATATCTCGGATTACATACCGTACTTTTGCATTTTTTTCCCTGCGGGATGCCTCATCACTTGATGAGATGTATATTTGTGATATATATACTGTCATTTTTTTTTCGGATCGAGCCGCGCAAAGGAGACTATGTCGAATTTTTTCGAAAATTTAAGGCGTTAGAAAAATTTGAGAAAAATTGGAAAATTTGTGAAAACTATAAATTTGATTTGGAATTGAAAGATAAACAATAGTAGTTGTTTTTGAAAGGATAACTAATTATGATTTGAAAACTTAGTAAAGTTATTGTAAGAAGTTTAACTAGGGATTTTGAAAAATTAATAGGTTCTATAACTTTTCTTACTTGTTAATTTCGAGGACGAAATTCTTTTAAGGGGGGAAGTATGTAACGACCCAGAATTTCTTTTAATTAAAATTTGATATTTAATTGATTTTAAATATTAATAAGCGAAATTTATAAGTTGAATAAATTTCATTTCGAATAATTGGATTTAATTGGATAATTAAATCGATAATTTAATATGTGAAAATACAAAAATAATTGAAAATTGGGTTAAATATGATTGAAAATGATTTGTAAAATTTTATTTTATCATATTGGAGTTAGAATGGTGTTATAGAACTTTTAAAACCAAATTAAAAGTTAATTTGTGAAAATTAAATATTTTAATATTTAATCGACTAGTGAAATTAGCCATTTTTCAAATAGTCTCAGAATTGGACGAAACTAGGTCCATTGGAACCGTAATAGTTTGTTATTATCGGATTTCAATTTTCGTAGCAATCGGAATTTTTATTTGATCGTGGAAGCTCGAAACGCATCGAAATTGTTTTAATATTAATTTGGCGAGTTAAAATTGCCATTTTTCAAACAGTCTCGGATTTTGACAAAACTAGTTTCATCTGATCCGTAATGTGATATTATTGTATGGTTTCAAATTTCGTGTCAATCGGATTTACCGTTTGTCCCGTGCAAACTAAAACGCCTAGAAATTTGATTTACCGATTTAGTTTTAAATCGAACGTTTATTGCCATAACTCGCATAGATGACCGAATTAGCTCCCGAAACACGTTCCATTGTGTTCGAAACGCGGGGTAAACCTTAGAAACGCCAACCGGCACGCTTCGTTTGAAGTTCGGAAAATCTGGGATGAATAGTGTCGCGTAATTTTTTCTATAAAACCCCCCTTAATATTCATTTTTTGCAAAAATATCAAACCCTAGGTCAATTAGTTACAGCCGCAGGCCTCTAAGTAATCAATGGTCGAAAAACTATCAACTTCACCCTCAATTATCTCTTCATCCATCAACAATTAGCGAAATCTTTCAACATGAAAGTTGTAGACGACAATGAGATCTAGTAATTCAACGGTTGAGATCGTGTTTGGAGCTTTGGATCAACGGGAATTTGGGCTCAAAGGCCTGCAGTTGCGCACGACTTTCAAGGAGTTACAGGGGGCCGAGCTTTTCAAGGTGGAAGCCGAAGGTTGAGGGGGAGATGGGCATTCGCGTGGAAGTCGTTGATCGGCTTGGAAGTGATGGATTTGGTGGCGATAATTAGGGTTAGGGCCGGCCAATTTGGGTTCGTGCGTGCTGCAACGTGGGGAAGAACATGGGGAGGGCTGTGATCTGCAGGAAGGTGATGGACGGCTGTGATTAGATGTAGGTTTAAAAATAAAAATATGTTGTAAATTTATAATATAAAATTCGTGTAACTTTGAAAATTCATATCTTTTTCATACGAGGTCGAAAACACGCGAAACTTTTTGCGTTGGAATCGTATGGACGAGCACTACGCTATGAAATTGGATTGGAGTCGTTTGGAGTTAGTGAGAATTTCGGGTAAAATTAAACGCGCGTTTAATTTTATTCGAAACAAAAGCTGAAAACGAAATTGAAATCAAGGTGAGAACTTCTCACTCAATCGAATCGGTTTCGATTTTATTTTAAATAGTTAGATTTAAAATTCTTGAATGTATGTATGAATGATGATTATTATCTATTGATTGTTAAAATAGACATTATGCGCCGTTAGTAAGCGGATGTTATTTATTAAAAACATATACCGCGAATATTTCATAAACAGTGAAATTGGTATTATTTATGTACTTGGAATTGATTTCCCGCAGTATATAGCGGATGAGACCCTATTGCGCCGTCTATTAAGCGGATAATATTTTAAAATCCTATATACCGCGATAATTTCGTAGTGGAACGGAATTGGTATTGTGCTAACATCTTTGGATGCAGGAAAACAAGTTGGAGGGATCCAACTAGATTCCTCAACAGTATTTATTTGATTTTGGATATTTTGATATTCGTTGATTATCATATCGATACATGATGTCGTTGTTGTCGTGATTGACTATTTGGTGTGTAGCATCATTGGGCCAAATTTTGGAATTTTAAAAGGATTTTAAAGTGATTTTTTTTGAAAGTATACGTTTATAATATAAACGTATAAATTTTAATGTTATAAAATTATGATTTTTGAGAAATATAGTTAAAAGTTGATTTTTGAAAATATGGGTTAATGATTTTATAAAATAGTTTAAATTGGGATTTCTGAATTGATTGTAAAAAGTTTAAATATAGGATTTATGAAATTTGATTATTTTATAAATCAAAGAGAATGATGAAATTATAAAGGAATTTAAAGACGTTTTAAAAGAATAATATAAATTGATTTATATAAAAGGTTTATAAAACTGATATTTGTAAATTTAAAATATTGGGATTATAAAACGAGTTTTTATAAGCATTAGAATGAATTGTGAATGAATTTCATAAATGAATGAAATTTATAGAATTATAAACGGTGAAATTATAAATGGAATTTTATAAACAGTAGGTTTACGAAATTTGTAAAGTTAGTAAAAGAATAGATTTGGGTAAATAAATGAATCTTATAAGTTATAAGATTTATAATTTGGGAAGTTAAAGGAACGATTTTGCAAACAAATAAATTATAAGTATTTAACTTAAATTATAGACTTTTGGTTTATAATTGAGTTATAAATTGAATAGGTTAATAAAGGAGATTTATAAAAGGAAGTTGTTATAAAACAAATAGAAATAGAATTTATAAACATTGTTTTATAAATTCGCAAACGACTTATTTTGATAAGTAAATTGTTGTAACTTATTAATGAAGTTATATTCACATTTTAGACAGTGAATAATCCTTTGAAATAAAATGAATAGAAATGATAAAATTGGTTAAAGAAGTATATTCACGTTTCTGAATAGTGAATAATATGTTAAAGAAAATATTTTGGATGTGATGTTTTAAATAGAATTAAAATGATCTAACGATGTTTTTAAAATGTGTTAAGATTCGAAACCATAGATTTCAACATTCATTTTTGAAATAGACGTTTTCGAGAAATAGAAGGAAATGGTGGACTATAACACTGTTGTTATAGTAAATGATTTCCGAAAGGAAATGTTTTGTATAGTATTGGGATTTATATATCTATTTTAATTTCGAATCCCTATATTAGTGATTTTGGGTTGTCGTAACGATGTTTTACGCAACATTCGTTTTGGCCCAAATAAATATGCTTAAAAGAATGATTTCCTTAAAGAATGAAATATATACTTAATTTTGATTTAAGTATATTGAATATTTTCCAAAGGTTGAAAATAAAAAGATTTGTGAATTACTTATGAAATAAGTATGGAAATGTTTTCCAATATGAAGTGAATATTTTGAGAATTTATCTTTTTGAAGATAAATTGAAAATGAATAATTGAAATTGTATATTCATAAATATTTTGGAATATAAATTCACTATGGAAGTTATAAATGAAAAGGGGAATTTGTTTAAAAATAAACATTGATTTATTTTTGAAATGTGGGAATTAATTTACAGATTTTGAACGTAAATATAAAGTAAATCGTTAAGGATTTATTTAATTGGTTTAAATGAACCATGTTGAAATGAAAGTTATTTTCGCGTAAGGAAAATGTTTGAAATTTGTTTTTCAAAAGTGGTAAAGATGAAAAGTGATTTGAAAATTGTTTTCAAATGGTTGAAGTGTGAAAATTATATATATCTTGTAAAGATATTTTTGGAAAATAAATAATTTGGAAAATTATTTGGAATCTGGTGATGTTGTGCATATCCATTGATAGTTCAATAACCGACTATCAATATTTACCTTTAAATAGGTATTTGTTGTGATTTGTTTGAATTTGAATGCCATACTTATTTTTGAATAAGCGCTCACTATTCGGGTTAACTGGGAAAGGACCTTGGGGTCGTATAACCCATTCCGAATATGTGATACGTCGTTATGGTGTGCATTTGATGACCGGTGTTGAAGACCGGATATTTTTGAAAACGGAAGGATTACCGTTGAGTTGCTCTGCCTCGGCTGATCTCCGATATAGAGGTTTTATCTCCCTTAGTGACGGGAAGTCCGGACGTGATTAGAAATTATCCGGAATGCAAGGACTTCTTTGTAAGTGCCTTCGGTTCTGTTCAATCCCGGAACAGACTTGTATGGATTGTATGTCTGGCATTACAAATTGAGATATAAAGCTGATTTCTTTCAAATATATTTCTGTTGGTGGCGGAGAATTTATTCTCTTAGCTTAACACCCTTCTCTGAGACGTACGAGCTCAGAGGTTATATAGTTGAAGGTTATTAGTGATATACTCCTAATTTTGTAGTGTGGCATGTTGAGTGTTACTGTGAAATGATCATTGTTTGATCATTTGTGATATGATCATTTGTTTGATCATTTATCTTGGTGATCATTTCTGTGATCATTTGTTGACCCAAAGCACAACTTTTGTATAAAGCGTGGCTTTGTGGATGAGACTTCGTCGGACCTCACACCCCGGAAATGGTCAAAACAGGAAGGATGCGGCAAGGTTATTAGGGGGTAGCGCCCCTTTAGTGTATGTCATTCCTTATGGATAGAGGTGGTATCATGGTATGGAGCCCAGATATTTAACCTATGTTGTTGCTGCAAATTTTGTGGTTGTTGGAAATCGATGATCCTCGGATAGATCGGTTACAATCGGGGGATGACATATTCGTGTCAGTAGTTACCTAGTTTGAAAGGTAACCCGGCCTTGTGCTGGCAGAGATCCGGTTAGGTTCTCGGGACGTCATTCTAGAGGCGTTTCCATGTGGCAATGGGAAGTTCCTTGGCCCGACCATTTGTTGGAAATCCAAAGAAACAATACGATCTTGTACGGTTTTAGTTGTAGAACCTATCATTCACTTATGGTGGCGCCCCACTGTTTGGATGGTAGCTATAGTAGGCATACGATAATGATCGTATGTTGGCTAAGATTTATACCTTTTTTTTCAAAATGAATTTTTTTCCTACACTATGCACTAGTAATAATATCAAATGTTTTTTTTTATGTGTATCAAGCATCTTTGACTATCATAAGGAGAAATCTCCTCCGATTCTGCATTTGCATTGTGTGTGTGTGCGGGAGGCCTTATGGTAGTCTCATTTTTAAAAGCATTGGGAATTGACTTTAAAAATATTCCTCTATTTTGATTTTAAAGATAAATAAACTGTTTTGAGTTCTCAAACCAGTCACATGACTGACTCGGAGTTTATTGTTTTCCTTCCTAAACTCTGCGTGCCCACCAATTTCCACACGGGCAGTCAAGAGTTAGGTTTATCAGGAAATTCTGGAATTCAGGAGTTGCTGGAGGCAAGCTGGATGGCATGGCGTATTCACTAGTATATAGTATTTTTTTCCGCTGCATTGTTTGTTATTGTTCACTCTGATAATGTAATGTAATTGTGATGTAATATAATAACTAATATAGTTCTTTGTTTAAAGATTATTCATTTATCTATTATATGTTGTTCCGCTGCGATTGTGAGATTCTGATATTGTTCTGCTGTTTTCTGTTCTGTCCTATCTTTTCTCTCTTCTTCTATCATTTTCTTCTTCTTTAACCATAACGGTACGGTTTTCCGGCCTTCGATTGCTCGACAGTTGATACAGTGGACGTATCGATGTCGACGTTCGTGGACGAAAAATCGCCAACCGTTGCATTTTAACTTTTGATATCTTTTGGAAATTATTACATTAAATTCAAATCATAACTTCCAAAGTACATATTACAAATATTAAAATTAGAAAACAATTTTTATCAATTTTGAACATAGTATTTTCAAATCCAATTTATTTGTAAAATATTTACAATTGAATTTCAAAATTAAACTCAATTTATTTTCAAAAATATTTATCTTAGAGTTTCAAATTCAAAATTTTAAATCACAATCTATTTATATACGTTTATATCAATAAACAAATAAATGTCTATTAAATTTGAAAAATATCAAATAAATTCACAATTTAATTCCAAAATTAAATAAATTTCCAATTTGAACGAGATTTAAAAACATGAATGTTACAGATTCCCCCCTTAAGAAAATTTCGTCCTTGAAATTTGCAAGGGAGAAAACAAAGGGCAGATGAACACATCCGAGATAGAAAATTGATTTACCAGGTCAAAATGAATATCTATTCTGCCTGTGGCTTACCGAATCAAAATATCACCAATAGATACGAGAACAAACTTATTCAACACTTCACAAGATACTCGGGTCATCAATCTACAAATATGCAGAGGCATTGGTTAGTTCGAAGGGCAACTAACCGTTCGTAGAACATATCGAGACCCCAAACAATAGATATATGGATTTAATCTTCCATTATTTTCAAACACTAGGTATGGATTCCAAACTCAGGTCGGAATACCCCACAGTATATATTAACTTGTCACACTTCGGACTTTGATACTCACAAGAAATCACAACAAAAATTTCAAATTTTGGTTTTAACTGAAATCGTTTTATCGATACAAATCTTCATATTTTATTCATCTATTTATTTTAAAGTAGAATTTTAAATTCATTAAAGTCAAAACGGAAAGATTGATAAGAAACCGATGAAGATAATACGAAATAGGAACTTATCTACAACGATTCGCAGGGCCATCATCAAAGCTTCTTTCCTCGAGATGCCACAAGCCGTCAAAGAATCGAAATTAGATGAAGATCAAAGGAGGTTGATAGAGAAAGATTGTTCCTTTGTTGTTGCAGGGTATAGAGTGTAACGACCCGCAAATCCGTACCCCTTGAGTCGACCCTATTCTACATCAATCAACTCAAGTTGAATAGAAATACAAACCATTAGGGTTAAAGAAGAAGACGTAGGAGAAAAAATAGAAAACAACATCAGAATCTAACCATCGCAGCGGAATAAAATATAATAGATAACAACAGATCTTTACACAAAAACAAATACTATATCTGTTTATACATACATCAGAGTTCTACATCAATAACATACAACATGATACACAACGCAATAATAATTAAATACAGAAGTACGTATCGTCATCCAGCTCATCTCCTGAGCTACATAACATCCTTCCTGTATTCTATAATACGCGGTCTGACCCGAGCATTACAGTTAAATAAAACCCGAGTCGTTCTGGAATACCAGCGTGAGAAATCACACTCAAATTGATTATTAAAGTTTCAAAAATCCTTTGAAAACAAAAGCATCTCGTAAGACCACGCCACAAATAAACATGTCGGGTTTTTACCTTAAGATAGCTAAAACATTTCTTATTAAAATCCTCTGATATTATAACAGGGTCTATACACAAATACTTACTAAAATAGCTGAAATTGTTACATCTATTAAATTCCAGCTACAAGCCACAGAGTGGGTAATACAAACAAAACCCGTAAAAGGCACGTAGGGAGAATAGATTTCCAACTAATGACTAGGCACTGGGGTACCACATGTCACAGTACTTGGTCTAGATCAGCGTACCGAGGATCACTCCCGACCCCCTGCAACACAAGACCGAGACTACCTCTTACTGGATAGTCCCGAGTAAGATCACCCCACGGTTGGGATCAGCAACCGCACCACTAAGCCGAAATAAAAAGGGACATCTAGACAGGGATGACCTCACCCTGAATGGGTGCTACCCAACTAGCCTTGCTGCATAACCCCTGATTTTCAGTCATTCCCGGTTGATGAGGATTGAGGCTAAGCGTTACCTTTTAGAACATATCCCTTAGAATGCCCATCGTCCACCTAACGATGTTTCGGAAGCATTCATCCATACAAGTCCGTCCCAGGTTCGAACAGAATCGAAGCACTATTCCTACTACATCCATTTTGGAAATATCCTTAGGATTAGTAGCGACTAGCCCTTGCACTTCACTGCTCCATCTTCGAATCCAAACTTGTTTTTCCATGAAAATATACAAACTAGATCGAAGTGGTTTTCGAGAAATAAATCTCGATCCCGGTCTCTTCGAAACGATCAACGCATTTGGCCAATATTGATAGTCGCTTATTTAACTATCAATTAACATTCACAGCATCCATCACACAATAAATAATTTCCTAAATTATTCATTTATCCCAAAATATCTTCACAAGATATACTTCTATTTTCAACCCTTTGAAAACAGTTTCAAACTACCTTCCTTTTTCAGGATGAATTTCCCAAATAGTTTCTATTTCCACTGAAATCGCCAAGTACAAAACTTAGATTTTTAAAATAATTTAAAACGCTTTACTTTGAAATATACTTTAAAACATTTAAGTTAAAACTACTTCAATAATTGGTTAAAAATACATACTATATGAATATTTGAAAATAAGGTTACTTTATAAAATATAAAACTAGGTTTTCACTTTTTTTAAAACAAAATACTAAGTCACCTTTTTAAATAATTACTACGATAATAGATTTGAAAAATATTTACTTTAGAATTTAGATACTTAGGAATAATAAATTCCTAAAACATGCTTTTTTAAACAACATTAAAACTTTTATCTTATATTTAAATTTTTTTTTTACTTTGAAAACGTACTTGGCTATCGAGAGAAATATACTTCTCTTCACATTCTTCTTTAAATTTCCAATTTCAAACACTTGAATCAATTTCCAAATTGATTTCCAATTCACTCCCTTTTATTCCAAAATCCATTAATTTCAGATTTATTCCTTAATTATGATTTAAAATACTTTTAACTGAAAATACCAATTTTAGATTTCCCAAATTACTTCTTAATCCTTTTTAAATAAATTTAAACTTTAAATTTTAAAATAATTCTTTATTCTTTTAAAATAATATTACTCAATTTTACAATTCATAAATTTCTGTTTATTCAAAATCTTTTTTTTATCTTTTCATACTCGAAGTTATTTATTAGTATTTTAATATAACTTCTATTTCTTTTCAATTCATTCTTAATTTATTCAAATTTTCTATAATTATCTCGCTTACAAATTCACTTCTTTATTTTCTTTCCAAAATCCAATTTATATATTTTTGGTAGCTCATTATACCCAAATATATTCAATCAAACCATAGCATTCAATATTCCAATATGATTCATCATAGAATATCAAATAATCACAACATAGAATATTAAATAATTTAAATAAATGTTGAGGAATCCAGATGGATCCTTCCAACCTGTTTTCCCTGCATCCACAGATGTTAGCACAACATAAATACCAATTCCACTTCGAGGTGGAATATCGTGGTATATGGGATTAATATAAATCATCCGCTATTATGCGGCGCATAAGGTCTCATCCGCTATATAATGCGGGAAATCAATCATTCCAAGATGTAATATATACTATAATATAGCACATCAATCAATTCAACCATTAAACCAATTACTTAAATTTAACCATTTAAATTAAAATTAAAATTCTGCTGAGTGAGATTAACTCACCTTTATTTGCTGTTTGCAACCCATTTCCATCTCGACTATATTTTTCCCGATTTTGGACGTGTATAAACAATTACATATTTTGTTAATATTTGAATTAATCGATCAATTTATTCCCAATATTCTGGTTTTAACTATTAATTTGGTTATAAATAAATTTTCCTCTTTTTTTAAATAAAATATTTGGACTAATTGAAAAATCACTTACCATTAAATAACTAAATTAACAAATGCTTTAGTTTTAAACTAATTTCTCTTTAACCATCTCTAAAATAATTAAACAAATTTATCTCCCTTTTTAAAAGTGTATATATATATATAATTGGTAAAAATAATCTATATAGGTTTTGAAATCGAATATTTAATTTAAATCCTTATATCTTTCAAATTTATAGTAATTTCTATTTAACCCATAAAATTTTAAAATTTAAAATAAGTGTACTAATATATATATATATATATATTTAAAACCTGTTTCTTGTAAACGAAAAGAATAAAAATTGTATTTATACATTTCTGTATACGCATAAATAGATTTATAAATTGAAGAATTAAATTGTTTTATCAACTAACTTTTAATTTATCTCCTACTAACAGTCATGCAATATTTTACTTTAATTAAAATATGATCACTGCACGAAAAATTTATAACAGGCAGAAGACGATACCTCACGCAACAATTCGCTCGAGCCCTAGCCGCCATCGCCTCGAAACAGAAGCCTTGATTAACCTAAGCCTTGCTACACGCCGCCGTTATGACCATGAAACCCAACCACGAACCCTAGCGACTAATGATCGACGAACTGCAGACCTCGAGCCGCATTCGATCGCGACCCAAAACCCTCAGCGCCGTGCCCTAACGCGAAACCACTCGCGCGACCTCCACCTGAACGACGCCCCCCCCACGTTGACCCTCGCGCCTCGCCTCAAGATTCTATATCGAAACCCCCCTTCGAATTCGTGAAGCCCCGCCTTGCCGACCTCCATTTTTTTTAACTTGAATCGATTTCGAATTGGGGAACAATTTGGACAATGCTGTTTGATTTGAGAAGGAGGGAGACGCGGTTTTGAACATGAAGGCTTCGGCCATTTTTCTAAACTTTGATCTCTTTTTTTTCTTCTCTCGTTTAGAGGAAGATAAGGATGGAACGAAATTAAATGGAGGGGAGTGGCGTATAAGAGAAGATTCGACCCTTTTAAATTAAATTTAATTAGATTCTTCTATGCATTTACGGATTGTACGACCAAACGGTAAACCCAAACACTGCAAAAATTGAAATTCGATAATAATACAATATTACAGATCCAATGGAACTAGTTTCGTCAAAATCCGAGACTGTGCCTCGGAAGGCTATTTTTTTAAATTCAATTTAAAACGATAAAATTTCAAAACTTAACAAACCATTTTTAAATTTGATTTCAACACTTCTCAGTATTATCAATATAAATTTTATAAGCCTTCAAATTATTTTTAACAGGCTTAAAATTCCAGATTCAACATTTTACCCAACTTCAACTTATTTAATTCAATAATTTAATTATCAAATAAATAGTGATATTTGAATTCAAGTTAAAAATTAACAACTAAATATTTAAAATCAATTAAATATTACGATTTCAAATGCTTAAAAATTCTGGATCGTCACATTCCTCCCCCCTCAAAAGAATTTCGTCTCCGAAATTACTAATTAGGAAGAATGGTTCAATACCCGTTTACCTTTTTCCCAAATCCAAATAGTTTTTATCAACTTTCCAAAACAATCTTTTTATTAAGAACACTCTACCACTGTTCCTAACTTTCCAAACTTCTCCCATTAGGTTCCTACAAATATCCTATACCAACCATTCAAATTTTAATTTGAAACCAAATTTTGAATTGTCAAAATTTTCTCAAAAATTTTCTAACTCCCTAAATTTTCGAAAAATTTCGCCAGCGTCTCCTTTGCGCGGCTATCTCGGTACAACTACAAAATGCCTTTACGGTCTCCCAAATTCCAAAAGAAAACAAAATGCCAAGTGGCTCGATCAAAAACCCATTTCATACAGAAATTTAAACACATACCTTTTTTGTCGAGCAATTCAAATTTATCTTCTGAAATCAAAACCAATTTTCTTTTCCTTTGTAATACCTGTATATCCTACATAGCAATAATATCCAATCACAACATTCAAACATTTTATTGACTTCCTTACGAAATGTCAATATTTATTCATTTAAATATTAACTTATAATATATTTGTAGTATCAATTTCCCATTAAGAATTCACCATTCCTTTCTTAAGTTTAGTATAAGCATTTATATGTTTCTTTATTTAATGCTTCTTTTTTTATTTTCACTTCACCACTTTAGTTTATATCTACTTCGATTTAAATTGGTTCTCCCATTTCCATATGAATTCAAATTTATCTTTAACTTTGTATATTTAATTTTTTTATAACTGATTCATATCGTTATTTAAAATAGTTTCATTCCTTAATTTATTTCAGTCTCCAATTTGAAATCGTTTTGTCGTTAACAAAAAAAAAATTCCAAAAATTTTCAAAATTTTTTCCAACTCCCAAAATTTTCAGAAAATTTTGGCAGAGTTTCCTTTGTACGGAGGAGCTTTTGCAATTTGACAAAAGATATAAATATATATACATCGACCCACACGGTCGGAAAAATAAAAAACAGTTCATATTTCCTATTTTTATTGCGTAGGCGTACATTTATTTAGCATTTTTAAGCAAGCAGCTTATTATTTTAGCATTTAGCGCGATCAAATCCATCCATACGGCTTCCCTGAACCTATACTTACTCAATTTAAATATGTAAGCACTAAATATATGCAATTTATTAACATTTCACTTATATTCGAATAGCAACACATATATTTCATATGTAATGCATGTAATATACATTCATAAGTACATATGCAAGGTTTTGACACTAGTTTTAAATTGTTTGCATCCAAATTACGTATCATTCCATTCAATTCATTTTTAAACGAAACGAACTCATACTCATTTCAATTGATACCAAAATCAATTATTAAACTGCTATTAATTCATATAATTTTGTTTACTTCCTTTTACGTCAAACGACCAATTTTCTAATGCAATTCGATAATACTAATGTGAATAAATAATAACATAAGCTTTATAACCAATTTAAATTGATTCTAACTCAATGTATATAAATTCCATTCCAATCTAACTTATTTACAAACCATATAGTTGCATTCCATCCCGTTTCATATTGGTTTTGTTCAAAGCCATTTTTTTATACTTGACATCATCCCATGCTTCTATTAACTTTAAACTTAAGTTAATTTACTTCAATTCACTATCATTTCATAACTTAAGTTCATTCTCATTTTTAAATTTATTCATACTCGAATTGGATTTATTTTCATCTCAAATCATTTTTTATTTTAATCCAATTCCATACAAGTTTAATTCATATTTAATTCACTTACAATTCTAAGTTGAATTTCTATTTATAACTCAAGCTTCATTTCCAAACTCTATTATCTATTCACAAATTCAATTCTAAGTTAATAATTTCGAGTTCCATTTCCATATTTCATCAACTAATTTATTATCTGATTAGTTCTCCCCTGGTTAAATTCAATACTTGATTTTTAATCTCAGAATCTCTTCATTAAATTTCTTGAGCGCAATTTATTTTATAATTCAAGTTTGGATTTTTCGTTTTATTTTCCAATTCATCAAAAATATTTATTTTGGGTTTTCTATCCCACTTTTCACATTTTATAAGTCACAACTTATTATTTTACACATTTCCATTCTGTAGGCTTGAATATATTCATCTTTTATTTTTAACTCAAGATTTACGCTTATTTAGAGCCCAAATATATTTTATTCTAAGGATTTTTAAATCTTTTATAAGTTTTCTAAATTATCTATTCCTACTTATTTCTTATCCAACTTACTTCCATTTATTCAGGTAAGAATATAATTCCATTCAATAACACCCATAACTCAATTGAGTTTTACTCCAATTCAATTCTATTTAACTTAACCCCAGTTAAATCTTGTTACATACCATTCCTTTGAATTTTTGTTAAGCAAGGACTTAACTCCATTTAATATCATTCTAATATTCCATTTCAGTTCATTTATTTATAAATAAAATTCATTTATTCATTCACAAATTCATTTTCAACAAAGAATAATTTTTTTTATTTCCAACATTAATTATTTTTAGTCCATTTGAACTATTTTTTTTTCAAACTTAAGTCAACATTCAGTTTCAATTTCCTTCTAAATTTTTATAAGCTACTCACTTATTAATATCCAATTCCTCCTAAGTTAAATTTCTATTCTAAACAAATTTCAAACTTATATAAGTTCCCAAATTTATTCTTTAAGCATTCTAGTTTATTTCCAGAGTTTTAAACTATTTCTTAAACATCCCAAAATTCTTTAAACCGACACCAGAGTTTTCAATATTCACATAAGTATTTCAAAATCCCTTTTGAAATTATTTATATCCAAAATCCTTTGATAAATTCAACTTATCTCTTTGAATTTCAAAACCCACCCAGTTTTGCAAACAATTTCCATTCAAAATAATTTGGTAGCAATTTCTCTCTTGGAAACTCAAAAATGAACATCGATGATGCAACAGTCATCACCGAAGTTATTTTCCAGCGACCGTAAGAGTTCAATGCTTTTATCTCTTTTAAAGCCCTTCAAATATTTTTAAATTCCAAATCTCTCTAGATTTCAAATCCGATTCAAAAATATTTCTCAAATATATATTATTTTTCCCAACTTTTTGAGAATCATTTTCAAATTCAAAAGAATTTAAATTTCCAAATCCCAAATCCCAAATCCTTTAAATTTATATTCAAACATTACTTTGAAATTTTATCTTATTTTAATTATTAATCACACCATGATTCACATTTATAGTTTACATTTACAAATTTCATTTGTATATGAATTTGTTTCTTAGCTTTTAATTATGATTTCAATTCCTTATTCAATTATGAATCACATTTACAAATTACATTTATTTATTAACTTATCCCTAAATCTTTGGTTATTATTTCAATTTCTTATTCAATTTTACACATTAATAATAATAATTTAATGTTATCATTCCTAACAATCAAGCGATATATAACTATAATAATTTACAAAAAATCATTTCTTTTTATATACAAAAATAATTTTGGGTAAAATTATCTCATTTACCCTAGTTAAAACAATATTGTGTCGGTTTATCTTGTTTAAGAGTTTAGAAATCCCTATCGATAACATGATGTCCCACATATCGACCAGAATCCATAAACACCCAACCGATAAACCAACACAATATAAAACAATTTTATATTCACTAACAAATACGCGCTCATGTCTATTAATACTCTCAGACTCATTCTAGGGTACTATGGACTCTATTTTATGACCACCAAAGCCATGGTTATCACCAACCTAAGCTCTGATACCAAGTGTAACGACCTGCAAATCCGTACCCCTTGAGTCGACCCTATTCTACATCAATCAACTCAAGTTGAACAGAAATACGAACCATTAGGGTTAAAGAAGAAGAGGTAGAAGAAGAAAATATAAAACAACATCAGAATCTAACCATCGCAGCGGAATAAAATATAATAGATAATAACAGATCTTTACACAAAAACAAATACTATATCTGCTTATACATACATCAGAGTACATCATCATCAGAGTTCTACATCAATAAAATACAACAGGATACACAGCGGAATAATAATCAAATACGAAAGTACGTATCGTCATCCAGCTCGTCTCCTAAGCTCCATAACATCCTTCCTGTATTCTACAATACTCGGTCTGACCCGAGCATTACAGTTAAATAACACCCGAGTCAGTCTGGAATACCAGCGTGAGAAATCACACTCAAATTGATTATTAAAGTTTCAAAAATCCTTTGAAAACAAAAGCATTTCGTAAGACCACGCCACAAATAAACATGTCGGGTTTTTACCTTATGATAGCTAAAACATTTCTTAGTAAAATCCTCTGATATTATAATAGGGTCTATATACAAATACTTATTAAAATAGCCAAATTGTTACATCTGTAAATTCCATCTAATAGCCACAGAGTGGGTAATACAAACAAAATCCGTAAAAGGCACGTAGGGAGAATGGATTTCCAACTAATGACTAGGCACTGGGGTACCACCTGTCACAGTACCTGGTCTAGATCAACGTACCGAGGATCACTCCCGACCCCCTGCAACACAAGACCGGGACTACCCCTTATTGGATAGTCCCGAGTAAGATCACCCCGCGGTTGGGATCAGCAACCGCACCACTAAGCCGAAATAAAAAGGGACATCGAGACAGGGATGACCTCACCCAGAATGGGTGCTACCCACCTAGCCTTGCTGCATAACCCCTGATTTTTAGTCATTCCCGGTTGATGAGGCTTGAGGCTAAGCGTTACCTTTTAGAACATATCCCTTAGAATGCCCGTCGTCCACCTGACGATGTTTCGGAAGCATTCATCCATACAAGTCCGTCCCAGATTCGAACGGAACCGAAGGCACTATTCCTACTGCATCCATTTTGGAAATATCCTCAGAATTAGTAGCGACTAACCCTTGCACTTCCCTGCTCCATCTTCGAATCCAAACTCGTTTTTCCATGAAAACATATAAACAGGATCGAAGTGGTTTTCGAGAAATAAATCTCGATCCCGGTCTCTTCGAAACGATCAACGCATTTGCCCAATATTGATAGTCGGTAATTTAACTATCAATTAACATTCACAACATCCATCACAAAATAAATAATTTCCCAAATTATTTATTTATCTCAAAATATCTTCACAAGATATGCTTCTATTTTCAACCCTTTGAAAACAGTTTCAAACTACCTTCCTTTTTTAGGATGAATTTCCCAAATAGTTTCTATTTCCACTAAAATCGCCAAGCACAAAACTTAGATTTTTAAAATAATTTAAAACGCTTTACTTTGAAATATACTTTAAAACATTTAAGTTAAAACTACTTCAATAATTGGTTAAAAATACATACTATATTAATATTTGAAAATAAGGTTACTTTATAAAATATAAAACTAGGTTTTCACTTTTTTTAAAACAAAATACCAAGTCACCTTTTTAAATAATTACTACGATAATAGATTTGAAAAATCTTTACTTTAGAATTTAGATAATTAGGAATAATAAATTCCCAAAACATGCTTTTTTTAAACAACATTAAAACTTTTATCTCATATTTTTTTTTAAAAATTTACTTTGAAAACGTACTCGGCTATCTAGAGAAACATACTTCTCTTCACATTCTTCTTTAAATTTCCAATTTCAAACTCTTGAATCAATTTCCAATTGATTTCCAATTCACTCCCTTTTATTCCAAAATCCATTAATTTCAGATTTATTCCTTAATTATGATTTAAAATGCTTTTAACCGAATATACCAATTTTAGATTTCTCATATTACTTCTTAATCCTTTTTAAACTAATTTAAACTTTAAATTTTAAAATAATTCTTTATTCCTTTAAAATAATATTACTTAATTTTACAATTCATTAATTTCTGTTTATTCAAAATCTTTTTTTAATCTTTTCATACTCGAAGTTATTTATTAGTATCTTAATATACTTCCGTTTCTTTTCTTTTCATTTCATTCTTAATTTATTCAAATTTTCTATAATTATTTCGCTTACAAATTCACTTCTTTATTTTCTTTCCAAAATCCAATTTATATATTTTTGGTAGCTCATTATACACAAATATATTCAATCAAACCATAGCATTCAATATTCCAATATGATTCATCATAGAATATCAAATAATCATAACATAGAATATTAAATAATTTAAATAAATGTTGAGGAATCCAGTTGGATCCCTCCAACCTGTTTTCCCTGCATAAGTTAGCACAACATAAATACCAATTCCACTTCGAGGTGGAATATCGCGGTATATGGGATTAATATAAATCATCCGCTATTATGCGGCGCATAGGGTCTCATCCGCTATATAATGCGGGAAATCAATCATTCCAAGATGTAATATATACTATAATATATCACATCCGTCAATTCAACCATTCAACCAATTACTTAAATTTAACCATTTAAATTAAAATTAAAATTCAGCTGAATGAGATTAACTCACCTTTATTTGCGTTTGCAACCCATTTCCATCTCGGCTATATTTTCCCGATTTTGGACCTTGTATAAACAATTACATAGATTTATTAATATTTGAATTAATCGATCAATTTATTCCCAATATTCTGGTTTTGAGTATTAATTTGGTTATAAATAAATTTTCTTCTTCTTTTTTTTAAAATAAAATATTTTAACTAATTGAAAAATCACTTACCATTAAATAACTAAATTAACTAATGCTTTAGTTTTAAACTAATTTCTCTTTAACCATCTCTAAAATAATTAAACAAATTTATCTCCCTTTTTAAAAGTGTGTGTGTGTGTGTGTGTGTGTATATATATATATATATAATTTGTAAAAATAATCTATATAGGTGTTTAAATCGAATATTTAATTTAAATCCTTATATCTTTCAAATTTATAATAATTTTTGTTTAACCCATAAAATTTTAAAATTTAAAATAAGTGTACTAATATAAATATATTTAAAACCTGTTTCCTGTAAATGAAAAGAATAAAAATTGTATTTATACATTTCTGTATACACGTAAATAGATTTATAAATTTAAGAATTGAATTGTTTTATCAACTAGCTGTTAATTTATCTCCTACTAACAATCATGCAATATTTTACTTTAATTAAAATATGATCACTGCATAAAAAATTTATAACAGGCAGAAGACGATACCTCACGCAACAATTCGCTCGAGCCCTAGCCGCCATGGCCTCGAACCAGAAGCCTCGACGAACCCAAGCCTTGCTCCGCGCCGCCGTTATTGTGATAACCCGAATTTTTAGGCATTTGATAATTAACTAATTTTATCTGGTTAAACAAATAAACTTTGGTAATTAAAATTTTATCTAGATGTATATAAATTGATTTGAGCTATAATAAATACTGATTTCTGAATGGATATTTTAAACAGCTGGAAATGATAAATCTTATAATAAAATAACAAAGATATAAATAGATATGCAAACTCTATAAGTTGAAAATTATAAGCATATATGTCTGTGTGTATATATATATATGTATGTATATGTATACCTATTGTAATTGGAAGCTTTGTTATAGTTTAATATATAAAAAAATTTCAAAATACTTAAGATCAATATTTATTAAATTTAAAGGTATGATAATTTGAATAGAATTTGAATAAGATTAAAATCTTATCCTTTTGTACTTGAAATAAAACATAACACATAAAAATAAATATAAAGACATATATAAATAAAAACATAAGAAATATATATAAATAAAGGCTCTAAACATTTGTTAGCATTATGATAAATAAAATTTACATTTGTAGCTTTTATAATACATATAAAGACAAGTGTCATTTGTTCTTTTTAGAAAATATATATATATATATTAATAATATGAAGAGAACCAGGCTGTTACAATCCCTTCTTCTCTCATTTTTCAAAGATCCAAAAACCAAAAACAAAAACTAAATCAATTTTAGACTTTCAATCAGAAGCAAAGACAAAATTCAAGGATTCAACTCAACATAAGATGAATCAAAATCAGTTTCGAATCAACATCAGAGTTCAGTTCAAAAAAGAGAAGCTGTTCTCTGTTTTCCCTAAAACGGTGAGTAATTTTTTTCTCTTGAAACTTTGTCCATACTTTGCTGATGTGCTCATATGTTCCTGTATGTCTTGCCTGTGCATTTGTGCATTTTTTTTGTTATGAACCAATGTATTTCATTTGGCGAAAATCAAACCGACTGCCTGAGTTGATCTTGGCGTATACTTGAGTTTATTTGAATATGTTCACTGACCTGTCCATGGTAATCCTTGACTCTGTTCATATATATCCCTGGCCTGGTATGCACCCCTTCTAATCAGCCTGTTGTGAAATTATGTGATAACTATCTCCATGTATATGAAGTCTTGACTGGTTATACTTGAACATGTGGGTACTAGTTTATTCTTTGGAATTTCTGATACTCATCCCTGTTAACCACTATCTTTGTGAATCCTGCCTTATGAAGTTTATTTTTGCCGCATAGTTTTATCATGAAACAGCACCTATTGCATGTTTTTCATTCCACCTGAGTGTGTTTTCAAGTTACTACTTAAAAGTAGCAGCACATATGGATATATGATTTTAAAAACAATTAGTTAGTTCACTTTATAAGGCTAGGAATATAATGTTTAGGATATCCACTGAGAGGGAGACATCAAATCATAATAGTATCATTAGACTTTAATCTATGTTTATACAAGTAAGAAAAACTTTCAAATACTTTTAAGATTCCAGAATACTTAAATATAGAAACGCAAAAGTATAAGTTATAGTGATAAATATATTTAAGTGCAGTTGTTTGCAATAATCAAATCAGTGGGAAATTTCAGAACCCAAGTGAGCTCAACTGCATGCGTAAATAACTTTCCTATTGTGTGAGTGAGTATTATGGCAGAGAAGTTTTGTGCTCTGTCGAATTGGGTATAGAAGTATAAAATGAAATTCTTTTGCGTCTTCACTCATTTAACAACAGTATAGTTGATGAATTTGATTGGTTGCTGGTTGAAATTTACACTAGAAGTAAATTACTAACCCATTTTGTATCAAAAGCATATGTGTAAAAAAAGAAGTATGTGTCTAAGGCACATAATACATATATTCACTGTGGAGGCTCAAACAATGCGTACGTAATTTCCTGTTTGGTCTTGAATATATTTATAAGTAACCCGGTCTTTGTATTAGAATGTGATTTTGCAAGCAAGTAATCTTGCTTCCATATTTGGCTTCTGTCTTTGCCTTGATTTGTACAGGCTTGTGTTAAGAATATTTGCATGATGCCTTTGCTAGTGTTTGCATCTCTTAGTGCACCTGATATATACATGCTAAATAGGATAACATTGTTCATTTATTTTCAGTGAATGTGCATGTGAAATGTACAGGTAGTCTGGAAATTTCAAAATCTGAAATTGTTAATAGCTTGGCCTGTAAGTTTGGAAATTTTAAAACTCTAGAATAGATAGGAGTGAGGCATGTTTGAGTTTTGAAATTTGGCTTGTTTGAATCATCGAAAATTTCGAAATCTGAAATAGTTAGTAACCTAGCATGTTTGAGTTTTGAAGGCCTGACATGTTGAGATTGGAAGTTTCAGATTCTGGAAATATTTAGGAACATAGTTTTGTACAGAAACATAAGTTTGAAAATCTTGCCATGAGTTGTTGTTACTAAGCATTGCTACCTGTTCTTCAACTTGCAATCATATTTGATATCACATATACTTTAATTATAAATAACTTTACAAAGTAAAAGTATATTATCTGTACGCATTAAGATGAATAATATTGCCTAACATGTATGTACTTATCATCTTGCACATGTAAATTTGTACAAGTTAAGTTAAGAGAGGAATGAGTCTGGAAAAAAAGAAAAAAAGAAAAAAAAACAGAGAAGAACAAAGAACTGGAATTAATAAGAAGGATAAGGAGGGAGAATAGGATTTGGGCCAAGTAGGCCAATTGGGTCAGCATGGTTTAACATTAAAATAAATCAAATTTCCTCAGAGTAAATTCCAGTCAAATTGTACAAGGTTAAGGGCTTTGAAACTTTATATCTTCTGATATATAAGTGTTTAAATTTTTAAGTAATTCAAACCATTAAGGAGTTTCTCGGGTTAGGACTCGAGTGCTTTTCGGGTTAGACCCGAAGTAAAATTTAAAACAGATATTTTTTTTTAAAAAAAAGAAGAGTTTTGACATAAATTGAAATTAGTTTAAACTGTTACTGGATAATACCTTATGTATTTGAAGAAAGTTTTTTGTAACTTTTATTTATCAAGTTAAATGTTTATTTTATCTTAAAACTTAATTAAAGGATTTAATTAAGTGAAGTTAATTATTATGTTAACATGTTTAGTGATGTCAAGACGTTAATAAGACAATGTTTAGTCTTAAGTTAATTAAGGTTTTTTTTTATGATTTGAGATTAATTAAGTTAATTAGGGGATTTAAGTATAATCAATTTATTTGATTAAGGGATAAATTACACAATTGAATTTATAAAATGAATGTGATTAAATCAAATTGATTTATAAATTAATTACTTAATGAGATAAATAAGTGTAATTACTTATTGGAAGTAATTAATAAATAATTACTAAATGTAATTAACTAAAGAAATAACTACTTAATGGAAAGTAATTAAAGGATAATTACTTAGTAGAAGTAATTAAGGATCAATTACTTGGTGTAATTAAGGGATAAAGTAAGCAAGTAATTACAGAATGGTTAATTACTGTTCATGATTAATTAAGGTTAATACCTATTATGATATTCTGTGATTTTCCGTGATGTGGTGTTGAATGGATTGAACTGTGATAATTTGGTTTGTCTATCTATTATAAAATGGCAATGTAAACATGTAATACTGGATAAATGGAATTGTTTAAACTAAAACAGCTTTGTTTAAGATGATTTTGAACTCGAAGAGACCGGGGTCGGGTATCAGTAATACCCGAAACCACTTCGATTTGTAATCTATAATAATTCTATTCAGTTTTGATATGTGAAATCTATATAGTGGAATGACATGATTTAAGTGAATTGGACCATTTAACCTAAGTTTGGCACTTCGAAATTGATGTGTGAAATAAGTAATGTTTATAACAGCTTGTGAAGTTGTAAACTGTTAAGTTACCCCGGCTTTATATAAGTTGTATGTTTTTGTATTCCATGCTAGATGGGTTTTCTCACGCTGGTTTCCAGCCTGACCCGGGTGTTACTTTGATGTAATGCTCGGGTCAGACTGAGTATTACAAATTTTCAGGTAAGGACGTTCTGGAGCTCAGGAGGCGAGCTGGATGGCAGGGTCGTATGGAGAGTTTACTATATGATATTGTATATGTCTGAGACATGTTAAATTGTATATGTCCAATGTTGTATAAAAATTGTTGTAACTCTGATATATCTATATAAATTGATAAATACAGTTTCTCTTGTATAACTGTTATTATTATGTGATATTATATTTTGATCCGCTGCGAATGTGAGGTTTCTGTGACTTGTTTCTATCTTCTTCTACTTTCTCTTTTCTTCTTTCCACTAACGATCTGGAATTTTCGGGATCGAAATTTCTGGGTCGTTACAGTTATGACCATGAAACCCAACCACGAACCCTAGCGACTAATGATCGACGAACTGCAGACCTCGAGCCGCCTTCGATCGCGACCTAAAACCCTCAGCGCCGTGTCCTAATGCGAATCCACTCGTGCGACGTCCACCTGAACGACGCACCCCCCCCCACGTTGACGCTCGCCGAAACCCCTCGCGCCTCGCCTCAAGATTCCAGATCGAAACCCCCTTTCGAATTCGTGAAGCCCCGCCTCGCCGACCTCCATTTTTATTTTTTATTTATTTATTTATTTTTTAACTTGAATCGATTTCGAATTGGGGAACAATTTGGACGATGCAGTTTGATTTGAGAAGGAGGGAGACGGGGTTTTGAACATGAAGGCTTCGACCATTTTTCTGAACTTTGATCTTTTTTTTAATTATTATTCTCTCGTTTAGAGGAAGATAAGGATGGAACGAAGTTAAATGGAGGGGAGTGGCGTATAAGGGAAGATTCGACCCTTTTAAATTAAATTTAATTAGATTCTTCTACGCATTTACGGATTGTACGACCAAACGGTAAACCCAAACACTGCGAAGATTGAAATCTGACTATAATATAATATTACGGATCCAATGGAACTGGTTTCGTCAAAATCCGAGACTATGCCTTAGAAGGCTATTTTTTAAATTCAATTTAAAACGATAAAATTTCAAAACTTAACAAACCATTTTTAAATTTGATTTCAACGCTTCTATTCTCTTCAGTATTATCAATATAAATTTTATAAGCCTTTAAATTATTTTTAACAGGCTTAAAATTGCAGATTCAATATTTTACCCAACTTCAACTTATTTAATTCAATAATTTAATTATCAAATAAATAGTGATATTTGAATTCAATTTAAAAATTAAGTTTTAAATATTTAAAATCAATTAAATATTACGATTTCAAATGCTTAAAAATTCTGGGTCGTCAAAGTATCGACCATTTATAGTCGTATTTCCCTGTCCCCTACCTCGTCCTCTTCTTGCACTCATACTTACTATCAGTGGACAGCAAGAGAATTTACTGAGGCATTCGGACGGATATCTTAGGGATATACTCATTCTAGGGTATACTTCACCCCATCTCTAATGAGTTACCTAATGTGTTAAACTCCTGTGCTAAAGTTTCTACCTTCAGCTCTAATACCACTGTGACGATCCTGACTCGACCTTCAAAAATCGACGCCCGTACTTTACTTGTACTCGAATGCCGTAGATTCAAACGCCGAATCTGACTCACCGGAGCTCATAACACATTAAGTACAACAACAAATACAACGGAAGAAAAATGAATAATATCATTGATGCACAACATTTGAATACAATATCTGATACAATATGATACAACAATATCAAAGCAGAAAACAACAGCGGAAAGATACGACGGAAGAGATAACTCAAATACGATCTTCGATAAAGAGTGAATCCAAAATCTGCAACCCAAATCTCCAAAGCCAAAGCTCTAAACTTCAAGCTCGAACCACCATCAAGCTAAACTTGTATCAAATGCGATTGCCAATATCCAGAGATTGAATGCTATCGAATCTACAACTATTATCTGATTATCTGAAAAACCCAACTGTAGACTGCCCGTGTGGAAAATTTTAGGCACCCAGAGCTTAGGAAGGGAACAATAAACTCCGAGTCAGTCATGGGACTGGTATGAGCAAACAAAAATAGTTTATATTTATCAAAAGCAAAACAAAAGATTTTAAAAGAAATCCGCAATGCTTTTTGGAAAATGAAACTGCCATAAGGCCTCCCGCCACGCACATAATGCAAGCGCATACTTTGAGGAGATTTCTCCTTATGAAAGTCAAAAATGCTTACTACGCAAAAACCATTTGATATTATTATTAGTGCATAGTGTAGAAAACATTTCGAAAGTCTAATATTAATCTTAGCCAGCATACAACCATTATTGTATGTCTACTATAGCTACCATGTTTAATAGCAGGTTACCACCACATTCCATGGCAGGTTATACAACTAAAACTATACAGGGCGTGTATTGTTTCTTTGGATTTCCAACAAATGGTCAGGTAAAGAAACTACCCACACAAAATGGAACGCCTCTGGAGGGACGTCCCCGAAAACCCAACCGTATCTCTGCTACACAAGGCCGGGTTACCTTGCCCGGATGTAACTACTGACACGAGTATGCCATTCCCGGTCGTTACCAACCTTTATCCAAGGATCCTCAACCAACAACCACAAAGCAAAGTATCTGGGCTCCACACCATGATACCACTTTCAGAATCAACATAAGTAAATATCTGGGCTCCATACTATGATATTACTTTTTATCCAGAAGGAAATGGACATACCCTCAGGGGGCGCTACCCCCAAATAACTTTGCTACCATGATTCTTGTTTTGACCATTACCGGGTTGTGAGGCTCGACGAAGTCACGTCCACAAAGCTACGCTTTTCACAAAAGCCATGCTTCAATGAATAAATGATCAACAACACTTCGTATGCCACATTACCAAATTGGGAATGTATCACCAGTTCCATCAACTACATACCTCTAAGCTCGTACGCCTCAGAGAAGGGTGTTATGCTAAGAGAATAAATTCTCCGCCACCAAAAGAAATGTATTTGGTAGAAAATAGCTTTACATCTCAAAGTGTAATGTCAGACACACATCCGTACAAGTCTGTTCTGGGTTCGAACAAAACCGAAGGCACTTTCAAAGAAGCCCTTGCAAATTCGGGAATTCCCAATCCCGATCGGACTCCCCATCACATATGGAGATCTCTATACCGGCGTGACTCAATGCAGAGACATTCGACGGGTTATCCTTTCGTTCTCGAAAATACCCGGTCTTCACCACCGGTCTTCAAATGCTATCCATATCGTCGTATCATTATTCTGAATGGGTTTTATGACACAAGGTCCTCTCCCAGCTAAACCGAATAATGAGCGCAATATTTAAAACATATGATTTCGGTTAAGTCACAACTGATTACCCAAAACTTTTCTTTCAAATGGTTTAAACAAATTACTATTTCCAATCTTTTAAACAAAAAGACCAATCTTTTAAACAAAAAGATTCATTCTCAAAGTTCACCAATCTTTCACAAAGATTCATTCATAGCCTTCAAAACCATTTCCTTTTCAAATTGGATTAACACATCCAATTATCAAATCAAAAACTCAATTCATAGCTTTCAAACCCATTTCCAAAGATTCATTCACCATTCCATTTTAAATCTTTTATATAAAAGATACTCCTTTTAAAATCCTCTTCAATTTCAAAATAAAGTTTAACAATCTTCAATACAAATTTGAAATCCTTTCTTTATATGAAAGCTATTACGATTTGAAAACAAATAGTTTTCGTTTTGGGAAAATCTGATTACATTTACATAAGTTAAAGCCTTTCAAGTATAAAACTTGGGTTAAATTCAAATTCCCAAAATAATACTTTTAAAATGGTTTAAAACCCATATAAACACATTTATAACTTGTATAACCTTTTTAAACCATAATTTCCAAATATAGAGTTCAATTTCAAATCTTGAATTCAAATTCAAATCAAATTATTTAAATTTCAAAACTTTATCAGGTTATTCAAAATAACCTTTATCTTTAAAAC
Organism: Allium cepa; assembly: GCA_030765085.1. Lineage (NCBI taxonomy): Eukaryota > Viridiplantae > Streptophyta > Magnoliopsida > Asparagales > Amaryllidaceae > Allium > Allium cepa. The sequence goes on from CM060943.1 coordinate 898,320,693, forward strand.
TCCTTTTCAAAAGATTTCATATTTAACCCAATCCCATTTCCAAAACCATTTGATTTCAATATTCAACTTTTAAAACGATTTCAAAAATCTATGACTTAACCAATTTCCTCATGCAATCCATATTTGTGTGTGTATTGTGTAGTCCAGGGGTTTTACACAATAGTGCAACTACATCAATCACCACAGATTCAAGCATATCAATATCGATAAGCGGTATAATCTTATAACGCTTATCTTCCATACACAGATCCACAAATAATATAATTTACATTCATCACAGATAAATAAATAAATTACATTCATTACAGCTTGAATTAGAGCAATTCATATCACAAAGCATCACACAGTAGAGATATCAAACAATTCACAGCAGTTCATACAATTCAAACATCCATAAGTAAGATTAATTATTCATCTGATTAATTTTAAATCGGATAAATTACTTATGAATAAGCTACTAGTTCTGGTTAATTAATATTGATTACAAACCTTAATCATTAATTAATCTTTAATCATTTATTAATTAACTTTAATTATTAATTAAATCAACTTTAATTAATAAATTAATCAATCTTTAATCATTAAATAACTAACCCCTAATAATTTAATTATCCTTAATTAATTTCATTAATTAATTAACCCTTAATTACCATTTAATTAATCATTCTTAACTTTTTACAAAATTAATTAACCCTTGATTAATTGCCATTTAATTTATTATCCTTAATTAATTACATTAAGTGATCATCCCTAATCACTTTCATAAATTAATTAATCTTTAAACTGATTAATCTTAAATTAATTACCTTAATTAATTAATCACATTAATTAATTATTCTTAACTTCTTTCATTTATTAAATAAACCTTTAATTAATTACATTAATTAATTAATAATTTAAAGACAAACCATTTATCTTAATTTATTATTTTAATTATCCTTTAAAACTTTATTAATAAACCTTATAACTAATTATTATTAACCAATCAACTTAGTCCTTTAAGTTAATTATCTTTTAAAAGACATCTCTTCTTAATAAATTTCTTTACATTATTAAGTTTATTTAAAATAAACGTTAAAAATAAAGGTACATGTATATATATCAAAACACTTTTAGACTCAAAGTAATTTTTATTTTAAAACCTTTTATAAATCCTAAGCTTAAATAAACCTATATTATTTTGAAAAGAAGTAGTTCTTTTAAGAAAATTATTAAGTAGGATTAATTTGTTTCAAAAGTTAAAACTATTTTTATACTAAATTTCCCAGACCCGCCCACCGCACAAAATTCTCGAGCAGATTTCAAACTTCCCCGAGCAAACTCACGATCTCACATAACTTCGAGTCAAGCACTCCACTACACGCAATCAGACCCGAGGAAACCCAGCTTCTTCTTTTTCCTCCTCTTCGTACTGATATGATGGACATCAAGTGCACGTGCACCATCATCAAAACGCTCTACAATCTTTGCCGTAGCTACCATCATGTCGATGATGACGTCGTCAATCCATTCGACAACCCAAGAAACTCAAAATTCGATCAACACAAAATCGAACCATTCGAACGAACCCAGAAAGAAATCGATCATCAAAAACTCACTGGCATCGCCACCTCAGACCACCTGAGCTCATGCTACTCCAACAGGACCTCCGCTTGAGTCTCTAGTTCCTATTCCCCCGGTCGCGATTCGAGCCGATGAAATGATGTTGATGAACCAGTCTTAAAATTCCGCGTCGACCAAAAGTTTGCTCCAGAACCCTAAATCAATGTCGACTAGCTAACCTAACCACTAATAAAATCTACCCCCATTTTTCTGATGATCCCATGCCTGCTACCCTCCTCTGGCCTTAATCCCGAGGTTACTAAACCATTTGATCGCCAGAATTCGACGCAAATTAGACTTCTGTTCAACTCTTAATGTCACTCGAATTATCAAGTTAAAAATCTTGATTTTATTTTTAAAAATCCCGGTCTTCGAAAACAAATCGCATAATGTATTTGAATTGAGATTTTAAAACATTTGAATTTTTACAAAATTTTAGGTTCTACTATAAAATTTCATTCCAGTAAGAATTTCTTTCAAATTCCACTTAAAAAATATATTTAAAGCTTGGATCTTGATTTTACAACATGTCTTATTCATGCCTAAAAGCCTACTAAAGATTAGAGGAAGAGTTTAAGTTTTTAAACAAATTTTGAGAACCTGTAAATTTTACCCAGAGGCAAAATCATGTCTGTTTTCCAAACATGCACAGTCGCACCCATATACACACACGTACACACACACGCACACAGACGGGCAACAGATAACAGTTTCAAGTATTAATCATAGCATCAATGACAACCACAGGTTCAAATCATAAAATGGTAGTTTGCTCACCTTAAAAAGCAGATAACAGAGTGGAAGCAAAAAGCCTGGAACTTGATGAATTTAAGTTAAATCTGGTCTTGATTTTTTGATCTGAACCTTTTGAGGTTGAATTGTTTAGCTTGATCAGGTTTATAGTTTGATTTAGATTGAAGATGCTTCAGGCATGCAGGCTAACGTTGTTTGTATTGAATCTGATCTCAGATTTGAGATTTAACAGAGATTGTTGCTTTGCTCTGGAACTTGTTTAAGTGATCTGATGCTTGAAATTTTGATTCTTTAATTCCAGGTTGAAGATTTCTGGTTTCCAGGCTTAAAACTTTGAACATTTGAAGTTGTTTTGATCTTTGATCTAGAATTGCTTTTTTAGGTTTGATTATTAACTTGCCTTTTCTTTCTCTGGTTTGTATCATTCTTCTTTGCTTGGTTTTGATTTTTACTTACATTATTTTTTCCAAAAGAAGACATCCTTGCCTCTTGTAATTAAAAACAAAATTGAGCTTACACTTGTCTTATCTCTTTATTTAAATTGCTTAAAAATGTTAATTTGTATAATAAAATGTTTGCACTTGAATCTTGCATGTGTTTAAATGCTTTTAAATTTATTTTCTATTCATTTGTATACATTTTCTCTTATAAATATTTATATAACTTTTTAAACAAAATAATTTAAAAATCAAATTATACCTAGATAAACAACACATGTATATTATATTAATTCAAAACTTTAACTTTAGATATCTTTTGGAAATTATTACATTAAATTCAAATCATAACTTCCAAAATACATATTACAAATATTAAAATTAGAAAACAATTTTTATCAATTTTGAACATAGAATTTTCAAATCCAATTTATTTGTAAAATATTTACAATTGAATTTCAAAATTAAACTCAATTTATTTTCAAAAATATTTATCTTAGAGTTTCAAATTCAAATTTTAAATCACAATCTATTTATATACATTTATATCAATAAACAAATAAATGTCTATTAAATTTGAAAAATACCAAATAAATTCACAATTTAATTTCAAAAATTAAATAAATTTCCAATTTGAATGAGATTTAAAAACAGGAATGTTACATGAAGCCTTTGATACTAGGGAAGGTTCTGCATCAAGTCGCAAGCATATGTTTGGGAGCTATAAACAGCATCGAAACCATCACCAGTTCAACACCTTCGAATCCCCTGAAAATAACCCATCGACGGAGTTGAAAGCTCTTACAAAGGAACATAAAGAAGAGAAGGCGCAACCGCCCCTTTCAATAAAGACGGTAGCATTCGAACCCATTCGAAAGCATTACAAAGGGTGCTCAAGTGCCAAAGGAGTCGATAGGCGTCTGAAGCCACCTTTCGGCCAGGTCGAATGCATTGGGTCGAAAGGTGCCCACCCGCATCTACAAATAAGACCTAATAAGTCTGGTTTATGGGATCCGAACTCATTCATTCTATAATTGCATTTTCTTAATTCTGAAAAGTTGTAACCCTAATTTGTAAATCGAATTAGGGAAAATTGATCAATAGAGGCTTTGTTGAGTTACAAAAGGGAAGTCTTTAATATTCTTAATTAATTAGTTGATTCGAAAGCTTTTATTGGATTTAACTCTGTTTTTCAAGTATCTGCACCATCGAAAGATACCTTCCGACTAAGTCGAAGCCCCTGCATTTTCATGTAATTCCATTTATCAGCTCCAGGCAACCTATCATTGGACTTCTACCTTCTAGTGGATTGAAACCTAAACCCAGGCAAGTTTTACCTTTGGTTTCCAATTAAAAACCAAGTCATTTAAGATTCCACCTTCGAGTTTTCATACTCCGTTCGAGTTTTCATACTCCGTTGAGTTTTCATACTCTCCTTCGAGTTTTCATACCCTGTTCGAGTTTTCATACTCTGTTGAGTTTCCATACTCCGTTTGAGTTTTCATACTCCGTTTGAGTTTTCATACTCTACTTCGAGTTTTCATACTCCGTTCGAGTTTTCATACTCCGTTCGAGTTTTCATACTCCGTTCGAGTTTTCATACTCTACTTCGAGTTTTCATACTCCGTTCGAGTTTTCATACTCCGTTCGAGTTTTCATACTCCGTTCGAGTTTTCATACTCTACTTCGAGTTTTCATACTCTGTTGAGTTTCCATACTCCGTTCGAGTTTTCATACTCCGTTCGAGTTTTCATACTCCACTTCGAGTTTTCATACTCCGTTCGAGTTTTCATACTCCGTTCGAGTTTTCATACTCCGTTCGAGTTTTCATACTCCGTTCGAGTTTTCATACTCTTATCTTGTGATTTCTGGATTTCTTGTGTAGATTTCTAGAATTTGTGCTTCACCAATTTTCGTGATTTCTATTGATAAGTTTTATCAATTCTTGTGCATTGGTGAATTCGTGTGTCATTGACTTGTTATGAGTACAAGTTTAGGGTATGATATCCCTTTCAATCTTTGAGAAGATTCTTGTGACATTTTTGATGAACGAAAATTCATTGGTATTATATTTTGATGCCAATTATTTCGATGAAATTTTGACGTATGTCGAAGTTGCTACTGACATTGCTATTTTAATCACGTGTTTTAAAAATTTGTTATTCTTCAAAATTGTTACAAAATTAAAATTAAAATTGTTTACAAAATTTTTACAGTTTACGCTTTCAAAAGAATGAGGAAGCGATTTAAACGTTTCAGAAAAATCGAGGACTATGACCCCTTTCTTTTACTGATTCGCTTAATTCCGGACTTGTCCGTTTGAGAATGTAAAATGTTATTTTAAAATACACAGTTTTGACTTTGAGAAACATTCTATTCACATCATTGCTTCGGGGGTTGAGCGCCTTCGAAATAAAGATGTTTCTCTTATGAAGTTCTGTGACTCTCAAATCCTAAGGATTTCACTTAGGAATCCGGAGAATCCATCGAGCAAACACGTTCAGCCTTACTTTTTCCTCCTCTACAGGGTGAACTTCCTATTTCAAAATTCTCCATCTTGTGTCGTTGTGTTTTGGGGTTGTTACCTTTTGCCCATTTATTTCTTAAGATTGCGAGGACGCAATTTCTTTAAGGAGGGGAGTCTGTAACAACCCGATATTCGCGTCAATTCATAATCGACGTTAAAACGATTTATATTTTTTCGTCAATTGCCATTTTGAAGTTTTTAAAATTTAAATTACAAATTGTTATAAAGTTTGAGGGGCTTTGATTTTTAAATAGTGGTCCACCTTTCTTTTATTTTGGGCCGAGACAATTGTTTAAGCAATAAACCCGTTCTCTCCCCTTACCCATTTCCATTTTTAAACCCTAACCTAAAATATTCGAGAGGAGCAAATAATGGCGGCATCTCCCTGCTCGCCCTCGCGCTCATTCATCTTCACTTCCGTTCGTGGCAAAGGTGAGTTTGCTCACATCTAATTCTTGGCTCGAGTTATTTGTGTGTTTTGTCGCTTGAATTCTTGGATGATTATTGCTTCGAATTTTAGTGATTTCGATTTGAACTTGTGTGATTTTTACTCACATCTATTTCTACTTGGTTTTCTCGGAACTGTTTTGTTGAGATGTTGATGTATTCGATTTTGTTTTAATATTGGAGATGATTCTAGCTTGATTCGATTTTGCTCGATGTTGATAAAATTTTTATGACTTCGGCAATTACAATAGTCGGTTGCGAATTGGGTTTGATCATGTGGATTTGACTTGTTTTGCCTTGTGCCTTAGATAGTCTGACCACTGCGTTTCATATGTAATGCTGCTCGTAAATTGTCTTGCTTATTAGTACAACTGAAGTTATGTTGAAAGTTGAAGTTCCATTTATGAACATAAATATACCTGCTGTTATCTATAGGTATCACTGCACCTAATGCCGAGCACATATTTGTGCTGTTGTCAGGCTATATTAAATGTGGGTTAGCTTTGAGATTTGTTGTTTTCTAGATTTCAATTTATTGATTTCTAAATATTTGCTGCTTGAACTTTGATTGGTTGAAGCTCTGTTTGCCTGGTTCACCTCTGTTGATTTCATTGGTGACTGACACTGCTCAGTTGCTTGTATCAACCCCATTTCCAGGTTACATGTAATCTTGTTGAAGTTGTTGAACTAGTGTTCTTGTGGTTTGCTGTAGCAATTCATCACACTTGAATTGCATTTGAGTTTCTTTTCAAATCCATCTTCTTGCTTCTTACTACTATGTGCACTTGATTTAGTTGTACACTTACTGTGCACATTCCATATCATGCCCCTGATATTATGCATATCATTTTTACCATTATGTCATTCAGTTTGTATTATTATTTCATCATGCTTGCTGTTTGACCTGCTGCACTATATGTTGTGTTGCCATCTTCTTGGTATTTGCAGTTCTCTACTGCCCCTTTAACTTGCTTATGCTCCCTGGAGACGTAGCATTCATTCTTTACTCCTTTGATTTGTAGCAGTCGTTGTACTGCATATAATGGGGACTGTCCAATTGAGTTAGTTCACTGATGCATTCATTTGCATATCACTCGATTGCCCCTTTTATTACATGTTCTTCAAGACAGATTGCCTACCTTTGCATTGTTGGTCTTGTAATTATGTCTCGGTGGTGCATTGTATTTGTTGTCGGCTCTTTACTTTTTGAACCTGTCTTTGAGATGTACTGTGACTATCTATTTTATATGTTGCAGTCTTGAGTTTCTTGTAATGGCCATGTGTGTCTGCTGCACTACATAGTAGCCATGTTGGTGCATTTTGTCGTGTTGGGCCACCATGTCAGTGCTTTATCAACCTGGTTAGCATGCAGTTCCATGTTGCCATTTCTATATCCATTTTGTTAAGGTGCTGTTCGTTATGTACATTCAAATGTGTACATATTTTTCTTTCATTTGGTGGAAGTTTTAACTGTTGCCATCATGTACAGTCTGTTGTACATTGCTCTTCATATTAATGCATTGGATCCTTATTCCTTTTAGTTCATACTGTATATCTGTGTGTGCTAGTTGCCATGCACATTCTCCATGTCTGCCTTCTTGACCACTGAGGTCGTGGTATTTGATATTTGAATCTTCATTGATTTTGGTTCGGTATTCATTGGGTACATCGTCACTGTAGTGGCAAGGCAGTGCACGCAAGCGTGAACTGCAGCCACACAGTATGGTTTTATGATATCTATCTTGTTTTGATTAATTGATCTTTTGCATATTCCATATGCTGTAGTGGCGAGGCAGTGCACGCGTGCGTGTACTGCAGCCCTACTCGACTTAATATTTTAATTGATATTTAAATGTTTCGAACTGTTTTGTTTATTTCAATTCAATATTCTGAATTGCATTCTGATTTGGTTTAATTACTGTCGTCTAATTATTATTTGATCATTACTGCCTCTATGCACTAATAACTGAGTTTGAATTAGACTGACCCGGGTATTATTTTCTTTTGAATTTAATACTCGGGTCAGACCGAGTATTTCAGGTTGTAGATATTCTGCTTTGGGTTGCTGCTAGAGCTATGAAGTTCTTTCATATCTTTTGGAGTAGTCGTCGTCATTTGTAGTAGTCTGTAAAATTGTATAGGAAGATATGTATTCATGTATATTAAATACGTTAATGCACTTGTATATGTAACTTCCTTAGTCGACTGTTGTAGTTGTATCATATGTACCGTGTCATATGTATTGTATCAAATGTATTGTAACTGACATCAGTTATTGTATATATGAGACTTTCTGTTTGATTTGTGTTCCGCATTATATTATCTGTGTGATATTTTATATTTACTGTTCTAAACTATTACGAACCATCGTAGTTCGTTTTATACTGGAATTGGGGTATGTCGATGGGAGAAAATAAATCAGAGATGAAAAATGAAAGAAAATATATTTATCTACCACTCCCATTGAGATAACCGATACTAGTTTAAGGCCTAACTATTGATGGTCGCTCCTCAACAGCCTTATTCTCCGTGCGAGTTGACAGCACTACACCGTAGTGTTCTTGGCTAGCGTGGGTATAGAGGTGGGGCGTCACAGATATGATCATGTTTTGTGTGAAGTATATGATGAAAATTCTCTGTATTATATGGATGACTAATGCATGCTTATATAGTGATATGCTTTTGCCTGTTTTAGAATTACAGGTTTAATCTCTGATCAAAATAATGATCTTATGTGCAAACTTTTGTTAAAGTTTAAGATTCAAACAATACATGGTTTTATAATATAAGTTAATGTTTAAAATTTTATTTAATATATAAAATAAAAACTGTAAATGTTTCTAGAAACTCTGTAATAACAAAACAACTGAATATAAGCAAAAATTTGATCATCTAGTTTCATTAATTCAAGGATATAAATCGATTACATAAACCAATACTTGAATTTTAAAACTAAAATCAGGAATTTTAGTTCAAGAAAGAATGAGCAATTCTGGTTTAATCATAAAACATGTTATGGGTTAGAACTGTGGTTCTATGTATTCGGGGTGGCCATTGTTTGCTCTGGTGATAGAGTAGTTATTGAAGAATCAAGGAAAAATATGGAGAAATGGATTAAAGCTTTGTGGTAGTATTAATTTGGGTTTGAAATAAATAACCCTAGTTTTTCTGTGTTCAAGATTTTTGATCGGCATGGCTTGGTTGGGTGATCGAGTTCACCCAAAATTGGGGAATTGATGGTGGGTTGCTCGTCGAAGATGATGGTGGAAGGACAGAATCTCAGATGGCCGGATTCTTGGGGTTGAGATGTTTTCAAATTCGACATTGTTTCTGTGTTGAAGCTTGAATGCTCGATTTTTAGCTAGGGGTTCTGCATTCAAATTTAGGGTTGGAATGGCATTAGGAGATGACCGACGACTTGCTCATGGGGTCGCGAGAGGCCGGAGGTGGCGAGGGGTTGGTGCAGGTGCACGGTGTCGCGTGGTATCAGGTGGTTGTTTGGGAAGAAGTGTATTCTCGAGTTTTGTTTCGGGTTGTCTTATATTTTGCTCGAAGCAATAGGAAGGTGTACTCGAAGAAACTGTCGTTGTGGGTTTGGGTGGGTTAGATTGTTACAGGTTTTGGTTAACCTGTTAGTACAGGGATGAGTAAAACTATCATTATCTTATAGTTTTAATAAAATCAAAAGGGATTGTTACTCGAGTTACTCGAGTTATTTTAGTCATTAGCTCGGGTTTGTTTGTTGGAATTTGAAAACTTGTCTTGTTTTCAAAATTTAAAACTAAATTTAAAAATGAAATCAAGGATTTAAATTAAGTTTTAAATCTAACTTTAAATCATAGATTCAAGTTTTGATTTGAATCATAGTTGGAAATGATTAAGTTTTAAATTCAAATTTTTTTAAATAAACTTTAAAAGGGTTTATTGTTTAGAAATGATTTAAAGAAATTTGAATTTAAATGTGAAATTGAAATATAAAGGAATGTGTTAAACAAGTTTAAATTTGATTCAAATCTAGTTTTGAATCTTTGGTTTAAAATAAATTTAAGTTTTATAAATTTGAAGTGTTTAACAATTTTGAACGATTAAGAAAATTTTAAATGTTTGAATTTAAAAAATGAAATTTGATTTAAACTTTTGTAAAATTTCTTTTATAAGGAAGTATTATTTAAAATTTAGAAGGTTAAATTGATTTTAAAACATGTTAAAGTTAAATTTTAATTTAATGTTTTGTATTTCATTTAATTATTAAGGTAATTAAATGAATAATTAATTTAAATAAATTAATGAAATGAATAATTACTCAAAGTAATTAAGGGTTTAAGGTTAATTATTTTTAGAATAATTAACTTGTAATTAAGAATAATTAATTAAATAAGGTTTGATTTTAATTAATGAATAGTAGTTAATTAATCAAGTAGTAATGGATTAATTAAGTTTTAATTAACAATTAATTATTTAATTAATTAGGGATTAATTAATGGGTTAATTAATTTGTAATTAATAATGATTAAAATAAGTTAATTATTTTAGAAACAAATAATTAATGAAATGTTAATAGTTAATGAAGGTCATTAACTAAAGATTATTTAATAATTAATTAACGTGATTAATTTTTAATTATTAATTAGATTAATTAATTTAAAGATAATCATTTGTGTAAGTTATTAAGTATAATTACTTATGGAAGTAATTAAGGAATTAATTACTAATTGTAATTAATTATGTTTAATTTGATTAAGTTAATTAATTCAGTTTAATTAATTTAAATTAATCATTTAGGATTATGAAGTATAATTACTTAATGTAATTAAATGTAGAGAAATTACTTAGAGAAGTAATTAATGAGTAATTACTGTTTGTAATTAATTTGAGATGATTTGATGATAAAAGTAATTTGAGTATAATTACTTTGTAAATTAATCATGGGGTTAATTTGAGATAATTAATTAATGAATAATTAATTTACTTGTGTAAAGTAATTAAGGGAAGTTAATTACTGAATGGGGTTAATCAAGGGTGATTAACAAATATGGTTTAAATTATGATTAATTTCTTAATGTAATTAGTTTAAATAAGGTAATTAATTAAAATGAAATTAGAGATGATTAATTAATAATTAATGATGTAATTAAGATTAATTAATTAAGATTAATTAATTAATAATAAGTGATTAAAGGTAATTAATTAATGTAATTAATTAAGGATTAATGTAATTAATTAGTGAAGTAATTAAAGGTTAATTACTGAATTTGGTTAAGTATAATTAATTTGTAAAATTAATTAAAGGATAATTACTTAAATGGAATTAAGGAATAATTAATCGAGGGTGATTAATTAAGGAGATTAATTAGTGGATGATTAATTAATTAATTTGTAATTAATTAAAGGTTATGTAAGCAAAATTTATATTGATGAAGTAATTAATTTAATTCACTTTAAATTAATTAGAGAATGATGTAGTTAATTTAATTCACTTTAAATTAATTATAAATGGTGATATAGATCATTGTTTTTATGGATGGATGATATTGTTTGCGTGATTGGTTTGAATCTCAGATATGAGATAGATAATGTTGAGTGATATGGATGCATTGGTTGCATTGTGATGATGATTTGGATTATCTTTTGATAATGATAATATAGATTATCTGTTGTGATAATAATGTTGATTACCTATTGTGAATCTGTGATTTATCTATCTGTATGTATATAGATAATTGAATTGTTTTAAATCTTTAAAACAACTTGGCCTTAAAAGACACGCTTTGGATTTCGATGAGACCGGGATCGGGTTTCCATATTTGGATATCCGAAAACCACATCGATTCCAATTAACGTTAGGTCGTGAATCTAAGTGGAGCAAGTGAAGACTCGAGGTGTAAGGGCTATACGTCAGTATAACTCTGTGGGTGATTCCGTAATGAGTTTGACGGAATAGTACTTATGGATTCGAGATGGTGAATCAGAGTGCAAGGGTTATCGTCGTTAACTCTGAGGGTGATTCCAAAACGAGTGTAACGAGATAATGCCTTCGGTTTCGTTCGAACCCGGAACGAACTTGTATGGATTGAATGCTTTCAGAACATCGTCAGGTGGGCGATGAGCATTCTAAGAGATGTGTCCTCTAAAGGTAATCGTAGCCTCAAGCCTCATCAACCGGGAATGGCTAAAACAAGGGAGGTGCAGCAAGGCTTCGTGGGTCGCACCCACTGGAGAGCAAGATTGATCCCTGTCTAGAGGTCCCTTTTTATTTCGGCTGTGTGGGCAGTTGGATGTACACCAACTGCGGGGTTGTCTTGTTCGGAACTGTTCAGTAAGGAACGGTTCCGGCTTTGTGTTGCAGGGGATGAAGGGAGTAATCCTCGGTACGGTGATCTAGGCCACGTACTGTGACGGGCGGTATCCCAATAGCTCTGCCATTGTATGGAATCCAAAATCCAATAAGTGCCAACGGTTTTGATTGTATTACCCACTTTTGTGGCTAGTAGCTGGAATTTAATCATGTAAAAATTTCGGCTATTTCTTATTTACTTGAAAACCCTAGACACTATTATAATATCATCGGATTTCCTTTCAAATGTTTTGGTTAGCGTAAGGTAAAAACTTTTCCATGTTTATGTGTGGAAAGTCTTACGTGATACCTTTCTTTTCAAAAGGTTTTTCAAAATTAAGCAACTTTAACTTGTTACTCACACCAGACCCATGTCTGACCCGGAGTTTATTTTTGTTTTCGTAAACTCTTGGTTACTCAAATTTTTATGAGTAGCCAAGGGATTCAGGTTAGCTTTGACGAATTATGGAGGAGCAAATGGAGCAGGAGGCTTCTGCGTTAGATATATAGTTCCGCTGTGTGTCTCTGTGTTGTCTCTGGATTGTATTATGTTGTAAATACTAGACAGGTGTTTATAACTGTCTAGTATGTGTTGTATATTTGTGTACTCTGATTAGTGTTGTAAATTATGTGAATACTTATATTATTAATATAAATTATTCGTTCTGCTGTTGAGATTCTAGTATTGTTTCTTTTTTCTCTTCTTTCTTTTCTTCTTCTATCCCTTTCTTTCTTAATTGATGATGCGATTTTCTGGGAGTGGAAAGTCGGGTCGTCACATTTAATTAATTTAATAATTACCAATCATTAAGTCATTAATTAAAACATTTTTTTAATAATGATCAAAATATCACTAACAAGGTATTTAAAACAATTTAATTTAAATTTTACTTTTAAATTTCATTTTAAATTTAAGATTTAAAATGAAACCAATTTAACTTTAACAAAGTTCTTACAATTTCAAAACTCTTTTAATTTCATAAGTTAAAGAATTATTTATCTTAATATGGAAGTTTAAAAGAATTTAAAACCCAATTTCATTTTAAATTCAAATCGATTTAAAAATTCACTTTATTGTTCAAATTTTTTAAAACAACTTAAAATCTTCTTTTATTTCAAAATTAAGATTCAAATTTATATTTGAATCCAGATTTACCCCTTTATTTTAAACTTCACTTACAATTTAAACTTCACTTTTAAAAATCCAAACTACTCAAGCCTTTTTAAGGTAGAAAAACAATTTAAATAAAAACTTTATTTATGTTTAAATTAAGATTTGAAACTAACTTGAACGAGATTAAACTTGGATTTAACTTATTTTTAATTTTTGCTTTTTATTTAAAATTAGCTTTAAAATTAAAGACAGGATAACAGGTTTTCTGTAAAACCTGTAGCACATGTTTAACCCGAGGCAATAATCAATTGCTTCGAGTCAAAACCTACTTCACTATGAGCAATACCATAGGCTACTTCGAGTTAGTTACATCATCAACTCAAAACACCCAAATCCAAACAAACTTCACCAGAACAACATGCCGTGCACGTGCACAGGCTAGCCACCCCTCTCCGACCATCCAGGCGATCTCTACAAGTCATCGATCATTTCCAGATCAACCCACGACTATCTGAATCCAACTAACGACCAAAAATCAAAAACGAGACTTGTACCCAAACCTGGAAACAAGAATACATGAAACACCCAAAACCTGGAACGCCTTCTTCTTCGATCCTCTGACCACCGGATGTTCTGAAATCATGACCACACCATCGCCGACGCTTCCTCTTCCCTCACCCAGTACCTCGTTGCACTCGATCGACTAGAGAAGACGTGTCGATCAAAATATGCAGCCTAGTTAAAACTACGTTTAAATTTTTTCAAAGCCTCGACGCCGCCACCACCGTGTCCTAATCCCTATCCCACCATTTTTCTCAGAACCCCTGCTCATATTCTATCACCAGAAGAAACCCCGGTCTCTCCGAACCTCGAGATCACCAGAAACTACACAGAAATCAATTTTTGGTTAAACCAGAAATACACTCCAAACCCTATACTAAAAATCATGATTTTAGTTTCAAAAATCGAGTTTTAGTTAAAGTAATTGATTCACATTCCTGAATTCGTGAATCATGACAATTAAAATTTGACTTATTTCGAGATTGTACTGTTATTTTTCATTTCCAGAGACAATACCATTTTGTTTTAACTTAAACAATTTTCTAACTTTAATTATTAACAAATCAAATAGATTTTGTTTGAATCTTATATCCAAACTTAGATTAGATAATGGGTCGATGATTTTTTTGAATAAATCTTGAACCAAAAAAAAAACTGGTAACAGAGAGGTTACAGGAGATAAACATATACACCTTCACATCCGTATATATACAGACAATTTATCAAACATTTATATATTCATACCAAAATGCATATATTCCAGAACTCATCATACAACCAAATTCAATTTAAAGCTTTTAAAATGTGATGTTACTTACTTTGCTTTGAGAATGCACAGAGCACTATTTTGAACTCTTTAAGACTGGAAAAAATATGCGTTTTGCTTTGATTTCCTGCTAACATCTTTGCTTTAGATTATTGAAGTAGTTTAAGTTTGTAAAAAAAAATGAAAATTTACTTATGTTTCTGGTTAGATATGTTGAACGAATTGAAATGAGAAGTATTATATATAGAACAGGGTTTACAGGGTTTGCATAAGCTAGTACAAACAATTTATGTTTGATCAGAGATTTTCTTTACTTTTTCTTACCAGGCAAGATTTGGTTTTGGAGGCTGAAATGATTTTTCAAACATCTCGAGTTGACTAATTGTTGTGCTGAGATGATGTTATTAAATGCTAATGTCTTTTATGTTTCTTGCTTAGCACTTTGGTATGTTAATATTTTCCATTTTGTCCTATTCCATACTTATCTTCTTTTCATACTTTGTTCTACATATTATTTGCAAGCAACATATCTAAACTTTCCATACAAGATTCTTTAACCTGGTTTGTTTATCTACTTTATGCATGTACATAGACATTTTTATTTATTATTTTGTTCTTGCTTTACATAACTACTTACAGGCTTCATTCCTAACTTATTTTATATGTAGATAGATCTTTTTTTTTTTTTACTTTGTCTTATTTCTAACTTTGTTTTTTTGCCCGTATACTACTTTACATACATATTTCCTTTATTTCATTCTTGCCTGGATATGCCTTTATACTTTAGGTACATAATATAAAGTTGTTTAAGTCATTTGTTTAGGTTTATTACTTGATTTACATTCATATACTCTTTATACTTAAATAATTTATAGATTCACTTTTATTTTTATTTTAGACTTAAACTACCCAATACTTAATTTACTTATTGTTTTTTTTATATTTATGTTATTATCATACATTTGATTTATGTTTGTGTTTAATATATTTAAGATTTGTTTATTTTAAACATATTTGAAAGATGTTATTTCAAATTTACAAATCAAAGCTTTCCTATCAAAATACACACATATATATAAATAAATTTAAGGTAACAATTTTTATTTATATTAAAAATCCATTAGTAAAAATACTACATTATCAATATAGTTAAAATATAACTCATTATTAAATTAAAATAATTCATAAAAGAATTTGTCGTCTTATTTAATAAATTACTTATTTTATCAGCTACATTAAAAAAAAACAAAACAAACCTTTTTATTTAAATTTAAACTTAAGATAAAATCAATTTTAAATAATTAAGTTTTTATCTTGAGTATTAAAATCATATGGTTATTTATTTAATAGCTTAATATCAAACTAAATCCAATTTTTAATTTGTCCAAAATATTAGAATAAGAAAACATGCCTATGTCTATTAAATTTAATACAAAGATTGTAAAAACCCGGGGTTTTGCCCAATTTATAATCGTCATTAAAAAAATTATTGAGCTAGCTAATCGCTAATTGAAGTTTTCAATCGAGTCGAAAATTCTTTTGTGAATTGTAAAAGGGATTTTATCTTGTTGATATTAGTTTGAAATTGTTGAGAGAATTTTATCGGGCTTTAAAATTTGTTTTGGCCCATTTCTTTTGCTGCCGTGATTAGTATCGTTGTCGTTCTTTAACCCGTTCTCCCTTTTTATTTTCTCATTCGAAAACCTAAAACCAACGAAATAAAAGAAAATGAAAATGGCGGCTATGTTTTGGTTCGTTCCTCTTTGCAAAAATTAAGGCTTGTATAAAAATCGAGGATGCCGACCTTGAGTTGCTCGATCGAAGGCCCTTGCTTGTCGATCGACTAGAGTTGCTCGCGGCGACGTCTTTTTGGTCAATGGCGATTTATGTGATGAAGTTCGATGTCGACTTAGGCTGTGAATTGGAGTGGATTTGTGCTCTTCAAAAGGTGAGTAATTTTAATTACTCACTTCCAGTTCAAGCTTGGGTTTGTTGGGTTTTAAACTCTGTGATTTTCGTTCATATGAAATGTGGTTTGAATCATCTTGCTAATTTTTGGTGACTTCGATCATTTGATTTTGTTTAGATACGAATGATTTTTCTGACTTAATCAAATTCGTATATTTTATGGTTTCTGGGTTATCACGGTTTTGATTTCTGATTTTTGTTCGCTTCCTTGATACTTACGGCTTTGAATTGCCTTACTCATCATGGTTTCGAATTTGCTAGTTCGACTTTGGCATTGACTTGCGTACTGTCGGCCTTGGCATTTTATTGGCATTAATTGAAACTGCTACTGTTAAAAATGTTTGACCTTGACCTGTTTATCTCGGTTTTGAATTTGGTGTTGAAATTGGTCTCTCGACTATGAATTATTTTATGCATTTGTGGCCTGGAGTTGTTTCTTTGTTTCAGTTTGGTCTTGTTGGATTTCTTCTGACATTTGGTTCTGAGTGAGTCAGGGTTCTCACCGACTTCGGTTCTCTGTTGTTCTGTTGCTCCATTGTTGCTGGGTACTTGTGTGGTTTGGATTCACTGTTGCATTTCAGTCGTATTAGTTGCCTTCATGTTCATGTAGTTGTTAATGGTGCCTTCTTTGGTATTGATGCATTACCTTGGTAGCCTCGAGCTCTGCATGGTACTTATGCATTGAGTCATGTTGTTGTTGAGGTGTCGTATTGTTATATTTTGAAAAAAAAATATGCCCGATGCTCTGATTTCATACATTTTATACATGAGTATAATCTCTGCGTGTTGTTCATTTTGTAGCCTGGTTTTCATGTACATTGATGTCACCTTTGATGCCTCCGAACCTATTGCAACTGTTGTTACCATTGTTGTCTCCACTTGCATACTCGTTCTTCACGTAGTATGTCTTGGGTTGTAGCCACCTCTATTTCATTTGAACTGTAATTGGCTGCAGCCCATTGTACATGTGATTTTATGATTGTTTAGGTTTTTTTTGCTGAAGTGAGTTTCATTACAGCAATACTTTTGAAACATTGTTGTCTCACTGTTTCTTTACTAATGCATGTCCACTGATTAGACACAGATCATATTTGCCATGTGGTCTTGTTTCACCTGGTGTTCTAGGTGCATACTTGAGTCACTTGTACATCTCTCTGTTGCATAGTTCATCTACTTGTTGTATGCCTTATGGTTCATGCTGCACTGTGACTCGAGCCTGCTTGCATCGGCAGTGTTACTTCATTGAGTCTGTTATACTTCATGTTGCCTTGAGTTGCATTGAAATTTTTGAAGTACTTGAGTATTGCCTCAGCTTTGCTTGAGCTTGGATCCTTGAATTTGATTTACTTGCAGTCTTGCCCTTGTAATCTTGTGGTGGCTGCAGTTATTTTGCTGTTCTACCCTTGTATTCACGTGGTGACTGTAGTTTCGTTTGTATGCAGTCTTACCCTTGTTGATTCGCATTGCATTGATGCATCATGGATTGTTTTTTTATAGAACTTGAGTTGAATCTAGCTAGTAGCTCGGATTTGACCTTGTGCTGATTCCTATTTCATAGGCTGTATTGGCGAGGCAATGCACGCGTGCGTGTACTGCAGCCAATCAGTTTTGACGTTTTATGTAACATTTCAATTGTTTAAATTGATTTGGTTTGATCTGATTATTTTGTTGTTGTCTGATTATCTATTTGATAATTAGATTCTAGGTTTCTAATTACTTATTTAAATAATTAGATTTTGTTGTTAATTGCCAATTAGGCAATTTTGATGTTTTCTAAATTATCTTCATTGATATTCTTTTCACTTATCATCGTGATGGTTTGAATCTGTTGATTTGTTGTTTAACACTATTACGTGTTATACTTATCGTTATCCGATTTCTTATTAAAGGGTCGTATAGACGAGAATTATTGTCACTGTCGTCTATTTGATCATTTGATTATTATTGCTTTTGTGCTCTAATAACTGAGTTTGAATTAGACTGACCCGTGTATTATTTTCTTTTGAATTTAATACTCGGGTCAGACCCGAGTTATTTTAGGTTGTCGATATCTTACTCTGGATTGCTGCTAGAGCTATGAAGTCTTTTCAGACCTTTGGAGTTGTCGTGTCGTAGTATAGGAAGATATGTATTCATGTATATTATATACGATAATGTACTTGTATATGTAACTTCCAGAGTCGATAGTTGTAGTTGTATCATATGTACTGTATCACATATATTGTAACTGACGTCGGTTATTATATATATGAGACATTTTTGTTTTATCTGTGTTCCGCATTTATATTATCTGTGTTATTATATATCTATTGTCCTAAACTATTATGAACCATTGTAGTTCGTTTTATACTGGAATTGGATATGTTGGTGGGAGTAAATAAATAAGAGATGAAAATTAAAAATATATACCACTCCTATCGAGATAACCAATACCTGTGTAAGGCCTAACTACGGATGGCCGCTCCTATCTAGCCTTATTCTTTGTGATAACAGACAGTATTCTTTTAATACTCTTTGTTATTGCGAGCATAGAGGTGGGGCGTTACTGTTGGTGTCAGAGCTTGGGGTTTATGGACGTAATATAAAACATAACTTAGATGGAACATGTGTTACAACTATTAGTCGATGTTTTGTTTGTACTTTGAGTCAAAACTAAAGTTTTGAAATTATGAGGAAATGTTTAAATATCTTTATTTAAAAATAAAAGTGAATTTGTGTTTTGATGATTGATTGATTCGTGTTCTGTTTATCAGAGTGCGCAGCGGAAACAATGACTGTCTTTGCTGAGTACAGCTGATATCCGTTTTGATTTAAAAATCAAAATATGAAACTGAAATAAGTTTCAATTATTGTTTAGATAGCTGTGTTCATTTTGTTTCCTTTGAAAATTTCGAATCTGATTTGAGGATTCAAAGCGATTGCAGTTATGTGAATTTGTTGAGATTTTTGTTGTTTTGAATTATCTTCATTGAAGATATATTTGAATGATTTCTTTGTTCATTTACACCAATGCTAAATTTTTGAAGCCCGGTGTTTTGTTGACATTTTAATGAATGAAAATTCACTGATATTATATTTTGATGCAAATTATTTTGATGAGATTTTGACGTTTAAAAAATTACTGTCGCTTTGACTTCAGTATCCGTCAATTTTTAAAGTGGATTTTTCAAGCGGTTATCCCGCAATGCTGATTTTGAGATCCGTTTCTACGGTGTTTTGAGAAGTACAATTTTCTTATTGAAATTATCACTAATGTTGCTGTTTTTATCATGGATTTGCAAATCGTTTTAAAAATAATTTTTTTTTTCAAAATTTTTCAGTTTACGTTTTCGATAGAATGAGGAAGCGATTTAAACGTTGCAGCAAAATCGAGGACTATGACCCTTTCTTTTATTGATTCGCTTAATTCTGCACTTGTCCGTTTGAGAATGTAAATTATTTACTTTTATAAAATAAATGAAATTGTTTTTAGAATTTTTACAGTTTGCGCTTTCAGAAGAATGAGAAAGTGATTTAAACGGTTCAGCAAAATCGAGTACTATGACCCCTTTCTTTTACTGATTCGCTTAATTCCGGACTTGTCCGTTTGAGAATGTGAAATGTTATTTTTGAAATACACAATTTTGCACTTTCAAGGAAACGATGAAGAGAATTAAACGATTTAGTAAAACTCGTGGTAATAGGACATGTGCGTTTGCTATTTTGGTTAATTCCGGACTCGTTAATTGAAATATTTGCTGTTTTGATGATTTTGATGATTTTCGTGTGCTTTCGAGCCACTATGTTGGACCTCCGGGTCATTTGTTGGACCTTCGGGTCAATACCTGCACCAGACCTTTGGGTCATTTGTTGGACCGCCGGGTCATTTGTTGGGCGCCCAAATTATGTTGGCTACTTGATAGGCTTCGGCCATTTGTTGATGCACGTGCGGCGTAGCTAAAACTCGCCATTTGTCGGGATCGATCCACCTTTTATGTTGATTTTCTAGATTATCTTCATTGATTTCTAGATATTTGTTGTTTCCAATTATCTGCAGGTAATTGGATATTTGTTGATATGAGTTCTGATTATCGTTTTTGATAATCGGATATTTGTTGATTATCGTTTTTGATAATCGAATATTTGTTGATTTGATTATCGTTTTTGATAATCGAATAATTGTTGAATTGAGATTTGATTATCGTTTTTGATAATCGAATAATTGTTGATTTGAGATTTGATTATCGTTTTTGATAATCGAATATTTGTTGATTTGATTATCGTTTTTGATAATCGAATATTTGTTGATTTTGATTATCGTTTTTGATAATCTAATATTTGTTGTTTCTGATTATCGTTTTTGATAATTAGATATTTCAGATTTTTTGATTATCGTTTTTGATAATCAAATATTTGTTGTTTCTGATTACCGTTTTTGATAATTAGATATTTGAGATTTGATTATCGTTTTTGATAATCGAATATTTGTTGATTTGAGATTTGATTATCGTTTTTGATAATCGAATATTTGTTGATTTGATATTTGATTATCGTTTTTGATAATCGAACATTTGTTGATTGGATTATCGTTTTTGATAATTGAATATTTGTTGATTTGAGATTTGATTATCGTTTTTGATAATCGAATATTTTTTGATTGGATTATCGTTTTTGATAATCGAATATTTGTTGATTTGATTATCGTTTGAGATAAATAAATATTTGTCGATTTGAGATTTAATTATCGTTTTTGATAATTGAATATTTGTTGATTTGAGATTTGATTATCGTTTTTGATAATTGAATATTTGTTGATTTGAGAATTCTGATTATCGTTTTTGATAATTAGAACTTTGTTGTTTACTGATTACCGTTTTGGTAACTGGATAATTGCAGTTTTGCGTTTTGGGATTTGTGTTTCCTAATTATCTTTGTTGATAATTAGATTTTGCTGTTTTCTAATTATCATATCGTTAATTAGATATTGTTGTTTTGTGGTTTCTGTATTCTAATTATCTAATTGATAATTGAGTATTGCTGATAATTGTATTTATTCAGTTTTGTTGCTTTCTGATTATCTATTTGATTGTTAGATTTTGTTGAGAATTGATGAATTTCTTTTTTTAAAAAAAGATTTTTTTGACGTTTGTGTTCCTGACCTTTATTTTTCTAGCTTAACCAGTTTATGTTAGAAAAATAATTGTTATTGACGTCCTTAATTATGAAAAATGCGGGGATGCAACTTTATAAGGAGGGGAGCCTGTAACAACCTGGGGTTTTGCCCAATTTATAATCGTCATTAAAAAATTTATTGAGCTAGCTAATCGCTAATTGAAGTTTTCAATCGAGTCGAAAATTCTTTTGTGAATTGTTAAAGGGATTTTATCTTGTTGATATTAGTTTGAAATTGTTAAGAGAATTTTATCGGGCTTTAAAATTTGTTTTGGCCCATTTCTTTTGCTGCCGTGATTAGTATCGTTGTCGTTCTTTAACCCATTCTCCCTTTTTATTTTCTCATTCGAAAAAACCTAAAACCAACGAAACAAAAGAAAATGAAAATGGCGGCTATGTTTTGATTCGTTCCTCTTTGTAAAAATTAGGGCTTGTATAAAAATCGAGGATGCCGGCATTGGGTTGCTAAATCGAAGGCCCTTGCTTGTCGATCGACTAGAGTTGCTCGCGGCGGCGTCTTTTTGGTCAGTGGCGATTTATCTGATGAAGTTCGATGTCGACTTCGGCTGCGAATTGGAGTGGATTTGTGCTCTTCAAAAGGTGAGTAATTTTAATTACTCTCATCTAGTTCAAGCTTGGGTTTGTAGGGTTTTAAACTCTGTGATTTTCGTTCGTATGAAATGTGGTTTGAATCATCTTGCTGATTTTTGGTGACTTCGATCATTTGATTTTGTTTAGATACGGATGATTTTTCTGACTTAATCAAATTCATATATTTTATGGTTTCTGGGTTATCACGGTTTTGATTTCTGATTTTTGTTCGCTTCCTTGATACTTACGGCTTTGAATTGCCTTACTCATCATGGTTTCGAATTTGCTAGTTCGACTTTGGCATTGACTTGCGTACTGTCGGCCTTGGCATTTTATTGGCATTAATTGAAACTGCTACTGTTAAAAATATTTGACCTTGATCTGTTTATCTCGATTTTGAATTTGGTGTTGAAATTGGTCTCCCGACTACGAATTATTTTATGCATTTGTGGCCTGGAGTTGTTTCTTTGTTTCAGTTTGGTCTTGTTGGATTTCTTCTGACATTTGGTTCTGAGTGGAGTCAGGGTTCTCACTGACTTCGGTTCTCTGTTGTTCTGTTGCTCCATTTTTGCTGGGTACTTGTGTGGTTTGGATTCACTGTTGCATTTCAGTTGTATCAGTTGCCTTCATGTTCATGTAGTTGTTAATGGTGCCTTCTTTGGTATTGATGCATTACCTTGGTAGCCTCGAGCTCTGCATAGTACTTATGCATTGGGTCATGTTTTTGTTGAGGTGTTGTATTGTTATATTTTGAAAAAAAAATATACCTGATGCTTTGATTTCATACATTTTATACTTGAGTATAATCTCTGCGTGTTGTTCATTATGCAGCCTGGTTTTCATGCACATTGATGTCACCTCTGATGCCTCCGAACCTGTTGCAACTGCTGTTACCATTGTTGTCTCCACTTGCATACTCGTTCTTCACATAGCATGTCTTGGGTTGTAGCCACCTCTATTTCACTTGAACCTGTAATTGGCTACAGCCCATTGTACATGTGATTTTATGATTGTTTGGGTTTTTTTTGCTGAAGTGAGTTTCATTATAGCAATACCTTTGAAACATTGTTGTTTCACTGTTTC
The DNA here is from genome assembly GCA_030765085.1 of Allium cepa. Taxonomy (NCBI): domain Eukaryota; kingdom Viridiplantae; phylum Streptophyta; class Magnoliopsida; order Asparagales; family Amaryllidaceae; genus Allium; species Allium cepa. Next base: position 898,344,027 of record CM060943.1, read on the forward strand.
TTTACTAATGCATGTCCACTGGTTAGACACGGATCATATTTGCCATGTGGTCTTGGTGTTCTAGGTGCATACTTGAGTCACGTGTACAACTCTCTGTTGCATAGTTCATCTACTTGTTGTATACCTTATGGTTCATGCTGCACTGTGACTCGAGCCTGCTTGCATCGACAGTGTTACTTCATTGAGTCTGTTATACTTCACGTTGCCTTGAGTTGCATTGAAATTTTTGAAGTACTTGAGTATTGCCTCAGCTTTGCTTGAGCTTGAATCTTTGAATTTGATTTACTTGCAGTCTTGCCCTTGTAATCTTGTGGTGGCTGCAGTTATGTTGCAGTTCGACCCTTGTATTCACGTGGTGGTTGTAGTTTCGTTTGTATGCAGTCTTACCCTTGTTGATTTGCATTGCGTTGATGCATTAGGGATTGTTTTTTTATAGCACTTGAGTTGAATCCAACTAGTAGCTCGGATTTGACCTTGTGCTGATTCCTATTTCATAGGCTGTATTAGCGAGGCAATGCACGCGTGTGTGTACTGCAGCCAATCAGTTTTGACGTTTTAAGTAACATCTCAATTGTTTAAATTGATTTGGTTTGATCTGATTATTTTGTTGTTGTCTAATTATCTATTTGATAATTAGATTCTGGGTTTCTAATTACTTATTTAAATAATTAGATTTTGTTGTCAATTGCCAATCAGGCAATTTTCATGTTTTCTAAATTATCTTCATTGATATTCTTTTCACTTATCTTTGTGATGTTTTGAATCTGTTGATTTGTTGATTAACACTATTACGTGTTATACTTATCGTTATCCGATTTCTTATTAAAGGGTCGGATGGACGAGAATTATTGTCACTGTCGTCTATTTGATCATTTGATTATTATTGCTTTTGTGCTCTAATAACTGAGTTTGAATTAGACTGACCCGTGTATTATTTTCTTTTGAATTTAATACTCGGGTCAGACCCGAGTTATTTCAGGTTGTCGATATCTTACTTTGGGTTGCTACTAGAGCTATGAAGTCTTTTCATACTTTTGGAGTTGTCGTGTCGTAGTATAGGAAGATATGTATTCATGTATATTATATACGATAATGTACTTGCATATGTAACTTCCAGAGTCGACAGTTGTAGTTGTATCATATGTACTGTATCACATGTATTGTAACTGACGTCAGTTATTATATATATGAGACATTTTTGTTTTATCTGTGTTCCGCATTTATATTATCTGTGTTATTATTATATCTATTATCCTAAACTATTGTGAACCATCGTAGTTCTTTTTATACTGAAAATTGATCTGTTGATGGGAGTAAATAAATAAGAGATGAAAATTAAAAATATATACCACTCCTATCGAGATAACCAATACTAGTGTAAGGCCTAACTACGGATGGCCGCTCCTATCCAGCCTTATTCTTCGTGATAACAGACAGTATTCTTTTAATACTCTTTGTTATTGCGAGCATAGAGGTGGGGCGTTACTAAGATTATCTATTTATAATATATATATATATATATATATATATATATATATATATATATATTATAGATCGAAGGCAAATTTGATTACCTTTTAAAAGATAAAATCATCCATTTTAATATTTATCAAAGAATATTCAAATTTATCATTAATAATATTATCAAATCAATTAAATTTTGACATAGATTATTAAATTGTTATTGTCAAAATTTCCAGGATATCACACTCCTACCCCCTTAAAAGAATTTCGTCCCCGAAATTAAAACAAAGGTAATTTAATAATCTAATTAAAAATTAATTTTAAAAAAACACCGGCATATATCAATCATATGCTAACAACCATAGCAAACAATTCAACTAATCAACGAATCTAATTATCCAGATAAAAATTCTTAATAGAATTTTCTCGAGTTTCCCAAGTAAAAATACCGGGACACTCGCTCCACAGAACCCAAACAATCTTTACTACTAAGCTACAGAACTTCCACCCTTCTAGATCTACAAAACAAGTCAGGATATGAGACTGTAGACGAATCCGATTCAACAACCAAAATCCCTTGAACTGCTGGTTCTACAATCAGAGATAGTTCATACACGTACTCTCTCAGAGATATGTGAAACACTTCGAATTCCAGTTATCCAAACTGGCAATCAACTCCTGAAGACCAAACACTAATCCTGTAACGACCCAGAATTTTGAACAATTTAAATTGAAAATATTTAATAAATTTTAAATATTTGAATGATGGTTTAGTTTGAATTCTCAATATAACTTTGAATTTGGAAATTAAATTATAGAATTTAATCTATTGAAAGTTGAATAAAAATTTGAATCTTCAATTTTAAACTGATTAAAAATATTTCAAAGGCTTGTAAAATTCACATTGATAATACTGAAGATAATAGAAGCTTCAGAATTGAAATTGAAACTGTTTTGATCAGTTTTGAAATTATGTTGTTTGAATCGATATTTAAAAATAGCCTTCCGAGGCACAGTCTCGGAATTCGACGGAACCAGTTCCAATGGGTCTGTAATATTGAATTATTATCAGATTTCAAATTTAAGTGATTGGAGTTGTTGTGTGAGCATACGACACATAAACATGTTGAAATTTGTATCGAAAACAAATTAAATTTAAATAAAAATAAAAAACAAACGTATCACATTAGCACGATACCCTTCCGTAAATTATGCCTAAAATCACGATACGAAATCATGCAAGCATGCCTCCTTCCATTTTTAAAATCCCCCTCTTCCTTCGTCGGTTCATATCCAAAAAAAACAAAATGTAAATTAATGGCCTCGAGGAAAAAAGATAAATGCCGAGTGAAACTCTCCTCCCTCCCTCTCTCATTCTAACCGAAATCAATGACCTGGTTTCAATTTCAACACCAGTTTAAAACTAAAATGGCTGATCCAATAAAAAAATTCTAATCTCATTTTATCCTCTCGTTCGAAAAAAAAGAACAATCGCGATCGAAAATCGACCTCGCGAAGCAGCGATTCACGAGTTCCCTCGTCTTCATCAAACTGCGTTCGTCGAGGCAAAGGTGGGGAGTTGATCGTGGCCGCGACAGGCGCGCGCGTTGTCAAGCGAAGCCAAGAAGGTGGTGACCTCAAGGGAATCACGATGTCCGAACCGCGTCGACATTCTAGGGTTCGTACGAGATGTGGCAGGTCGGCATCGCGTCTGGTGGCGCACGTGGAGGCTCGTGTAGGGTCGCGACAGCGGTGGTGCTGCTGGAGCTCGCGAGCGACGAGCGAGTGGAGTTCGATCTCAAGTCAAAGGCAGCTCGAGCTGGGTACAGGTCGTGATGGTTGTCTGAGTTGTTCCAGTAGGTATTTTGCTTTTATCATTTAATTTAATTCAAATATATATATGTGATTTTAAATAACAGTAAGTATAGATGCAGATTTTTAGTTTATAGATTACAGAAAGAAGAAATGTATATACTTCAACTATGTTGCCGTTTAGGAAATGTTTACGGTACAGTATGTTTTAATAAAATTTGATTTATACAGCATATTTTAGTATATGCAGCTTCAAACAGAGATTATTTATAAAAGGAGATTAGTTCAAATTAAATATAAAAATGGGAATGTAGTTTTAAATATAAATTTTTGAATTAATAAATTTATTAAAAAGAGAAATATTTATGTAGTTTTGATATTTTATATGTATATGCAGCTAGGAAAAATAATAATAGAATACAAGAAGAAAATTTAGTTTTAAACAAAAAATTTAGTTAAGTAAAAATTATTAAAGGAAAAGTTGTTAATTCAAACTATCATAACGGAAAATTGATTATTTGATTTATTTCGAATATTAATGAATTTTATAAATATTTATACAAGGTCTGTAAATCAAGAAATCGAGACAAGATGGAAATGGACTGCAAATTAAAGGTGAGAACTTCTTACTCAAAAAGGGTTTTGTTTAAATTTTAAATAGTTAGATTTAAAATTGTTGATTGGATGATAATATAGTATTATTTATTGTATTAAAATAGACCCTATACGCCGCCTATTAATCGGAGGTTATTTATTACACCCATATACCGCGATATTCCACCTAGAAGTGGAATTGGTATTATATATGCACTTGGAGATGATTTCCCACATTATATAGCGGATGAGACCCTATTGCGCCGCCTATTAAGCGGATAATGTTTTATAAATCCCATATACCGCGATATCCCGTCTTGAAACGGGATTGGTATTGTGCTAATGTCTGTGGATGCAGGGAAACAGGATGGAGGGATCCAACTGGATTCCTCACCAGTATTTATTTGACTTTAGATATTGTGATATTTGATTGATTATCATATCGATATATGATGTTTGGAAGTCGTGATTGACTATTTGGTGTGTTGCATCATCGGATCCATTTTTGAAGTTTAAAAATAACGATTTTGATTTTTAAGGGATTTTTAAAGTGATAAATTTATAAAATGTTTTAAATTGGGATTTTTGAATTATTATAAACGATTTATATAAAAGATTTATAAAATTGATATTTTATAAGTTAAAGATATTGAAATTATAAAACGAGCTTTTATAAGTGTTAAAATAAAGTTGTACCTAGTTTTATAAGTAAATAAGAATTTTAGATTTATAATTTAATGATGATATAAAAGAATGGATTTGTGAATAAATGGATTATAAGTAATTTACTTATAAGTTGGATTCGACATGTAAACGAAATATAAATAGAATTGGTGATTAAAGGAGATTTATAAATCGAAGTAGTTATGAAATAGAAATGGAATTTATAAACGTTGTTTTATAAATCCGTAATCAAATAAATTTGATAAGTGAACATAGAAATTATTAAAGGAATTATATCCACGATTTTGGACTGTGGAAAATCCTTTAATTAAATATGTGGAAGTGTTGAATTTGGTAAACGATGTATATCCACGATTTTGGACAGTGGATAACCTTCTAAATAAAACGTGTAGAAAATGTTGAATTTGGATTAACAAAGTATATTCACGATTTTGGATAATGAATAATATATTAAGGAAATGTTTTGGGAAAATGATATTTTAAATAAAATTAAAACGATTAGAGATGTTTTAAATGTATTAAGTATTGAAAACATAGATTTCAACATTCATTGTTGAAATAGGCGTTTTCAAGGAATTGAAGGAAATGATGGACTATAACACTGTTGTTATAGTAAATAGTGTCCGAAAGGAAATGTCTTATACAGTATTGGGATTTATATATATCTATCTAAATTTCGAATCCCTATACTGGAGATTTTGGGTTGTCGTAACAATATTTTACGTAGCATTTGTTTGGACTCAAATAAAAGTGTTAAAGAAAATTTTTCCTTAAGAAATGAAATATATACTTAATATTAATTTAAGTATATCGAATATTTTCTAGATGTTGAAAATAAATAGATTTTTGAAATACTTATTATTAAATAAGTAGGGAAATGTTTTCCAATATGAAATGAACGTTTGAGAATTATCTTTTTCAAAGATAAATTGAAAGTGAATATTTGAAATCGATTTGAAAATCATATATTCACAGTTATTTTGGAAATGTAAATTCAATATGGAATTTATAAATGAAATTGGTAAAATTGGTTTAAAAATAAATATCGATTTATTTTTGAAGTATGGAAATTATATATACATCTTGTAAAGATATTTTTGGAAGATAAATAATTTGGAAAATTATTTGGAATCTAGTAATGTTGTGCATACTTATTGATAGTTAAATAACCAACTATCAACATTTACCTTTAAATAGGTATTTATTGTGATTGCTTGAATTTGAATGCTACACTTATTTTTTGAATAAGCGCTCACTATTCGGGTTAGCCGGGAAAGGACCTTGGGGTCGTATAACCCATTTCGAATATGTGATACGTCGTTATGAATTGCATTTGATGACCTGTGTTGATGACCAGATATTTATGAAAACGAAAGTTTTACCGTCGAATCTTTCTGCATCGGCTGATCCCCAATATAGAAATTTATTACCCTTTGTGATGGAAAGTCCGGTCATGGTTAGTGAATATCCGGATTGCAAGGACTTCTTTGTAAGTGCCTTCGGTTCCGTTCGATCCCAAAACGGACTTGTATGGATGTGTGTCTGACATTACAATTTGAGATGTTAAGCTGGTTTCTATCAAATATATTACCGTTGGTGGCGGAGAATTTATTCTCTTAGCTTAACACCCTTAGAGGTTATGTAGTTGATGGTTACTAGTGATACATTCGCAAATTGGTAATGTGGCATACGAAGTGTTGTTCAGCATTTGATGATCAAAGCATAACTTTTGTATAAAGCGTGGCTTTTTGGACGAGACTTCGTCGGACCTCACACCCCAGAAATGGTCAAAACAGGAAGGATGCAACAAGGTTATTAGGGGGTAGCGCCCCTTTAGTGTATGTCATTCCTTCTGGATAGAGGTGGTATCATGGTATAGAGCCCAGATACTTAACCTATGTTGTTGCTGCAAATTTATTGCTTTGTGGTTGTTGGAAATCGAGGATCCTCGGATATAGATCGGTTACGATCGGGGATTGACATATTCGTGTCAGTAGTTACCTAGTTTGAAAGGTAACCTGGCCTTTTGTTGGCAGAGATCCGGTTAGGTTCTCGGGTCGTCTTTCTAGAGGCGTACCCATGTGGCAATGCGAAGTTCCTTGGCCTGACCATTTGTTGGAAATCTAAAGAAACAATACGATCTTGTACGGTTTTAGTTGTAGAACCTATCATTCACTTATGGTGGTCACCACTGTTTGGATGGTAGCTATAGTAGGCATAAGTGCGGAATGCCTATGCTGGCTAAGATTTATATCTTTACTTTCGAAATGTTTTCTACACTATGCACTAGTAATAATATCAAATGTTTCTTTTTAATGCGTATCAAACATCTTTGACTATCATAAGGAGAAATCTCCTCCGATTCTGCGTTTGCATTGTGTGTGTGTGCGGGAGGCCTTATGGTAGTCTCATTTTCTAAAAAGCATTGCGAATCTATTTTAAAAATTATCTTGTACTTTGTTTTAAAAATAAACTGTTTTAAGTTCTCACACCAGTCACATGACTGACCTGGAGTTTATTGTTTCCCTTCCTAAACTCTGGGTGCCCACCAATTTCCACACGGACAGTCTATAGTCAGGTTTATCAGGATATTCTGGAATTCAGGAGTTGCTAGAGGCAAGATGGATGGCATGGCGTATTCACTAGTATATAGTATTTCTTTTCTGCTGTTCGTTGTTGTACACTCTGATAATGTAATGTGATGTAATGTAATAACTAATATAGTTATTTGTTTTAAATGATTATTCATTTATCTATTATATGTTGTTCCGCTGCGAATTGTGAGATTCTGATATTGTTCTGTTCTATCTTTTTCTTTCTTCTCTCTACCTCTTTCTTTTTCCTTAAAACCCTAAGTGTTATGTTTTTCGGCATTCGATTGCTCGGCAGTTGATACAGTGAACGTATTGATGTCGGTTTTCGGAAGTCGAAGAATCGGGTCCTTACAATTTGGTATCAGAGCATATGGTTAAGCGACAACCATGGCTCTGTTGGGTGTTACTAATTAGAGATAGAGTCAGCAGTACTCTAGAATGAGTTTGAGTGTAATAATAAATATGAGCGCGTATTTGTTAGTGAAGATAAATTGTTTTGTATTGTGTTGACTTATCGGTTGATTGTTTATAGATTCTGGTCGGTGCAGTCTAGCTAACTGTTTCGATAGGGGTTTCTAAACTCTTAAACAAGATAAACTGACACAGTAGTGTTTTAAAAATCGGGTAAATGAAATAATTTTGCCCAAAACTATTTTCGTAGATAAAGGAAATTATCTTTATAAATTATTATAGTATATGGATGCTTGGATGTTAGGAATTAATAATATTAAAAATTATTACCATTGATTATTGAATAAGAAATTGGAATCATAATCAAAAGTTTAGAAATAAAATCCATATACAAATGAAATTGGAGAATGTAAATTATAAATGTGATTTATAATTCGAAATAGAATTCTAGGGAAGTATTTGGAAATGTTTTTGAAAGAATTTGTAAATTTTAGAAATTAAATTCCTTTTTGATTTAAAAATAATTTTCAAAGTTTTTGGAAAAATGTTTTGAAGGAATGAAAAGCTCTAAACTCTTTTCGGTCGCTGGAAAATAACTTATTTGATGACTACAGCATCATTGATGTTCATTTTCGGGTTTCCAAAAGAGGAATTGCTGTCAATTTGTTTTAAATGCAAGTTGTTTAAAAAAAATGATTTTAAAAAGATTGAAAGGACTCTGGAATACTATATAAAAATATTTATGGAATATTATTAAGTTGATAAATTGTAAAGTTTAAAGTTGTTAAAATAAAAATCTAACTTAAAGAAAATTTATTGAGTTGAAAATAAATTTGGAGTAATTAAAATGAATTGGAATTGAGTATTGAATTATGGAAATAAATTGTGAATGAATGAATAAATTTACAATTGCAAGTAAATGAAAGTGAATTGAATGTTGAAATTCATTTCGAAATTGTAAGTAAATAGAATTGAATGGAAATTAGATTTGACTTGTGATAAATAAAGTGAAGTACTGAAATAAAATTTAGTAAATGAAATTGATTAAAAAAGAAAAGAATTGAATTCAATAATTATAAATGAAGTAAATTGAATTCATATGGAATTTGAAATCCAGTTTAAATATACGTGGTTATAAACTGAAATTGAAAACTGAATATTGGCAACCAATTTGAATTGTGCGAGATGAAATGGATTAGAACTAGTAATGAATTAGTAATTGGAACTAATTTAAAATAGTACATTTATGAATAAAAGATAGTTGACAAAATTCAATATTCAGAAGGTAAATTGAATCCAATTAGAGTTGAAAGTGTAAATTGAATTCAAAGGGAATTGAAATGCAAGATTGAATGGAAATGAATGTATAACTCCAATAGTAAACTAAAGATGGTATAAAAAGCATATATTGAAAATTTTGTAATGAAAGGTGCAAAATGGTTTGAATTTTGTAATTGGATATTATGGCTAGCAGGATATACAGGTGTATTAAAAGAAATGGAATTGGCATTTTGATTTCAAAGATAAAATTGAATTGCTCGACAAAAAGGAACGTATTTCAATTTCAGTATGAAATTTGGTGATTTTCTTGTCCAGCCGCTTGGCTTTTTGTTTTCTTTTGGGATTTGAGGGCCTGTGGTGCCATTTTGTAGTCGTACCGAGCTAGCCGCGCAAAGGTGACGCTGGCGAAATTTTTCGAAAATATAGATTGTTAGAAAAATTTTGAGAAAATTTTGAAAGTTAGAAATTTGAATTTGAATCTAAATTCGAATTATTAAGTAAACAATGTTGTTTGAAACTTATAATCGGAGTTCGAAAGTTAGTTGAAATGAAAATGGATCTTCAATAAAAAGATTTAGGTTAGTAAGTTGATAAGACTATTTTGATTGTGAAAAATAGTAGACGAGTTAAGGACCATTTCATCCTAACTTGTAATTTCGGGACGAAATTCTTTTAAGGGGGGAAGATTGTAACGACCCAGAATTTTGAACAATTTAAATTGAAAATATTTAATAAATTTTAAATATTTGAATGATGGTTTAGTTTGAATTCTCAATATAACTTTGAATCTGGAAATTAAATTATAGAATTTAATCTATTGAAAGTTGAATAAAAATTTGAATCTTCAATTTTAAGTTGATTAAAAGTATTTCAAAGGCTTGTAAAATTCACATTGATAATACTGAAGATAATAGAAGCTTAACAATTGAAATTGAAACTGTTTTGATCAGTTTTTAAATTATATTGTTCGAATCGATATTTAAAAATAGCCTTCCGAGGCACAGTCTCGGAATTCTACGAAACCAGTTCCATTGGGTCCGTAATATTGAATTATTATCGGATTTCAAATTTCGTAGTGATTGGAGTTGTTGTGTGAGAATACGACACATAAACGTGTTGAAATTTGTATCGAAAACAAATTAAATTTAAATAAAAATAAAAAAACAAACGTATCACATCAGCACGATACCCTTCCGTAAATTGTGCCTAAACTCACGATACGAAATCGTGCTAGCATGCCCCCTTCCATTTTTAAAATCCCCCTCTTCCTTCGTCAGTTCAAATCCAAAAAAAAAACAAAATGTAAATTAATGGCCTCGAGAAAAAAAAGGTAAATGCCGAGTGAAACTCTCCTCCCTCCCTCTCTCATTCTAACCGAAATCAACGACCTGGTTTCAATTTCAACTCCAGTTTAAAACTAAAATGGCCGATCCAATAAAAAAATTCTAATCTCATTTTATCCTCTCGTTCGAAAAAAAAAGAACAATCGCGATCGAAAATCGACATTGCGAAGCAGGGATTCACAAGTTCCCTCGTCTTCATCAAATTGCGTTCGTCAACGCTAGGGTGGGGAGGTTATCGCGGCCACGATAGGCGCGCGCTTTGTCAAGCAAAGCCAGGAAGGTGGCGACCTCAAGGGAATCACGATGTCTGAACCTCGTCGACATTCTAGGGTTCGTACGAGATGTGGCAGGTCGGCGTCGCGTCTGGTGGTGCACGTGGATTCTCGTGCAGGGTCGAGACAGCGGTAGTGCTGCTGGAGCTCGCGAGCGACGAGCGAGTGGAGTTCGATCTCAAGTTAAAGGCAGCTCGAGCTGGGTACAGGTCGTGGTGGTTGTCTGAGTTGTTCCAGTAGGTATTTTGCTTTTATCATTTAATTTAATTTAATTCAAATATATATATGAGATTTTAAATAACAGTAAGTATAGATGCAGATTTTTAGTTTATAGATTACAGAAAGAAGAAATGTATATACTTCAACTATGTTGCCGTTTAGGAAATGTTTACAGTACAGTTTGTTTTAATGAAAATTTGATTTATACAGCATATTTTAGTATATGCAGCTTCAAACAGAAATTATTTATAAAAGGAGATTAGTTCAAATTAAATATAAAAATGGGAATGTAGTTTTAAATATAAATTTTTGAATTTAATAAATTTATTAAAAATAGAAATATTTATGTAGTTTTGATATTTTGTATGTATATGCAGTTAGGAAAAATAATAATAGAATACAAGAAGAAAATTTAGTTTTAAACTAAAAATTTAGTTAAGTAAAAATTATTAAAGGAAAAGTTGTTAACTAAAACTATCATAACGGAAAATTGACTATTTGATTTATTTCGAATATTAATGAATTGTATAAATATTTATACAAGGTCTGTAAATCAAGAAATCGAGTCAAGATGGAAATGGACTGCAAATTAAAGGTGAGAACTTCTCACTCAAAAAGGGTTTTGTTTAAATTTTATATAGTTAGATTTAAAATTGTTGATTGTGTGATTGTTGCTTGGATGATAATATAGTATTATTTGTTATATTAAAATAGATCCTATACGCCGCCTATTAAGCGGAGGTTATTTATTACACCCATATACCGCGATATTGCACCTTGAAGTGGAATTGGTATTATATATGTACTTGGAGTTGATTTCCCGCATTATATAGCGGATGAGACCCTATTGCGCCGCCTATTAAGTGGATAATATTTTATAAATCCCATATACCGCTATATCCCGTCTTGAAACGGGATTGGTATTGTGCTAATGTCTGTGGATGTAGGGAAACAGGTTGGAGGGATCCAACTGGATTCCTCACCAGTCTTTATTTGACTTTAGATATTGTGATATTTGATTGATTATCATATCGATATATGATGTTTGGAAGTCGTGATTGACTATTTGGTGTGTTGCATCATCGGATCCATTTTTGAAGTTTAAAAATAACGATTTTGATTTTTAAGGGATTTTTAAAGTGATAAATTTATAAAATGGTTTAAATAGGGATTTTTGAATTATTATAAACGATTTATATAAAATATTTATAAAATTGATATTTTATAAGTTAAAGATATTGAAATTATAAATCAAGCTTTTATAAGTGTTAAAATAAAGTTGTACCTAGTTTTATAAGTAAATAAGAATTTTATATTTATAAATTAATGATGATATAAAAGAATGGATTTGTGAATAAATGGATTATAAGTAATTTACTTATAAGTTGGATTCAACATGTAAACGAAATATAAATAGAATTGGTGATTAAAGGAGATTTATATTTTGAAGTAGTTATGAAATAGAAATGGAATTTATAAACGTTGTTTTATAAATCCGTAATCAAATAAATTTGATAAGTGAACATAGAAATTATTAAAGGAATTATATCCACGATTTTGGACTGTGGAAAATCCTTTAATTAAATATGTGGAAGTGTTGAATTTGGTAAACGATGTATATCCACGATTTTGGACAGTGGATAACCTTCTAAATAAAACATGTAGAAAATGTTGAATTTGGATTAACAAAGTATATTCACGATTTTGGATAATGAATAATATATTAAGGAAATGTTTTGGGAAAATGATATTTTAAATAGAATTAAAACGATTAGAGATGTTTTAAATGTATTAAGTATTGAAAACATAGATTTCAACATTCATTGTTGAAATAGGCGTTTTCAAGGAATTGAAGGAAATGGTGGACTATAACACCGTTGTTATAGTAAATGATTTCCGAAAGGAAATGTCTGATACAGTATTGGGATTTATATATATCTATCTAAATTTCGAATCCCTATACTGGAGATTTTGGGTCGTCGTAACAATATTTTACGCAGCATTTGTTTGGACTCAAATAAAAGTGTTAAAGAAAACGTTTTCCTTAAGAAATGAAATATATACTTAATATTAATTTAAGTATATCGAATATTTTCCAAATGTTGAAAATAAACAGATTTTTATTAAATAAGTAGGGAAATGTTTTCCAATATGAAATGAACGTTTGAGAATTATCTTTTTAAAGATAAATTGAAAGTGAATAATGAAATCGATTTGAAAATCGTATATTCACAGATATTTTGGAAATGTAAATTCAATATGGAATTTATAAATGAAATTGGAAAACTTGGTTTAAAAATAAATATCGATTTATTTTTGAAGTATGGAAATTATATATATATCTTGTAATGATATTTTTGGAAGAAAATATTTTGGAAACTTATTTGGAATCTGGTAATGTTGTGCATACTTATTTGTAACGCCCCACTCCGAGACCCACATTAGCAAAGAGTATTACAAGGTAATACCGTCTGCTAATACGGAGAATAGAGCTGGATAGGAGCGACCATCTATAGCCTTGTCTTAACTATCTATTGGATACGACGATAAATGTAGCATTTTTTTTATGTGGATCGACATATCTAATAGACACTCAATACAAAACTATAATGGCTATAAGATCTAACAGAACAAAATATAATAACTCAAATGTAAACCACATCACAGAACAGTAGATCATCACATACATATACACATATACAGATACATCACAGAGTATACAAAATGATACATGTCAAGTGGTATAGCAACCACAATATACAGGCGAGTCAAAAGAATATACATATCAGAGTTACAACCAAGAGGGACTACCCAAAAAGGTATAACAAAAGAGGCTAGCAGAATAGTCCACGCGGAAGCAGAATAGGCTAAGTCCAAAGGTACCTAACCTGAAACACCTCGGTCTGACCCGAGTATAAAATACACGGGTCAGTCTAGCTAAACAAATCAGTTAGACAAGCTAAACAATAATGAACATGCAAGGTCATAAAGTACCACAAATATCTCTAAAAGAGATAACTCAATCATCTACAAAAGATGAATCATAACAAGCCTCATATCATCGGCAACTCAATAAACAAAGGATATGAATATCCCAAATCAAGCCAAAAAGGCAAATAACAAATACCAATGAAGGTAACACAAGTTTCCACAAGGTAATCGCTATGTATCGAGTGGTTCAAAAGACCTACTCTGAAAGGCGATACTCTAGGGAAATATAAATATCAATGAAACAAAAGATGCACGTGCTCAGTACTGTATAAACAAGGATCCACAAGCCCGAAGGCGACAAACCCAAGTATCTCTCGAGCGGTGACGAATGACCAACTCCAAAATCGATACTATAGGGCAACAAACCCGAATGCAACAAACCCAAGTATCTCTCGAGCGGTGACGATGGACCAACTCCAAAAGCGATACTATAGGGCAACAAACCCGAATGCAACAAACCGTAGTGGCGAAGGTCCGGAGGCCCAGTACTGGACACCACTAACTGGCAATATGTGTCACAAACTCTCGGAAAGGAACCCGAAAAGTGTTAACGTGTGTTCCATACCACATGTTCGCACTAAACGATTTACTAACCGTTAGTCAATTCCACACTTAAAGCAGTACAATGTTTACCTCATCTCATCGGTAAACCAGACCCAAAGGTCAAAACAATCAAACGAATAGATTAGGAATTAACTGAAAAGATAAACGCACGTGTTCATAGCACGCGTTTTATCTAATCATTTAATTCTCCTCTCTCTTCGCTCAAAGTGCAAAATTTTGTGTTTTATATAGAAATTAAATTGAAGAAAACGAGTTTTAGGAACGCTTCAAAATCGCTTTAGAAATTGCATTTGAAATTCTCCTATTATGGAGTAACTAATTTAGTACTTAAACATAATATTAAATAATAATTTTAAAAGTCAATTTGCTTGAAAAACACTTTGTAATGCTTTATAAAACCCGTATACGAAATCTAGAGAAAAATCTCAAACAAATCGGAAAATATCAGAAAAAGCAGAAAATTATTCGAAGTATAAAAACCCGGTGAAAACATGCTACGAACCCAAGTTGGACAGCAGGTTTGGACCTGCAAACCGAGTACAAATGAAATGGAATTTGGTAGAAATGTAGCTCAACATTCCTACTTCAATCTGCAAAAAGAATCATTCAAATCCGATTTGAAACGAAGAATCTGCGTCGTTTCAAAGTCGGACCAAAACAAAGTTTAAAATACTGAATTACAGCAAGCTGTGAGTACAAGTTCGACAGTAGTTTAGGAATAGCAAACCAACCCAGATTTTCATGGAATTTTACAAAAATGTAAACCAGTACACCTACTTATATCTGCAAAATGAATCGCTCAAATCCGATTTGAAACGAATGAGTTATGCTGTCTCAAACATGGACTCAGACCATGTTTGCGACAGTTCAAAAACCAAATAAATGTGCAGGCCTAAAAACACTCCTGGACTCAACTTTCAGGCATAAAACAGGAGATCAAATGATATCAGATTGAGCTAAAAATTGATAAACATATAGTACAAAACATCATCTATTAAATAGAAAAAGAATGATGCAATTTGGATAAATTATGAGAACGATATGATCGCTCAAAGTTGTACCCAGACAGTGTTTCACTGTTGGACTCTGGGCAAAAACATGGTCCAGGTCCAAGTTTGGCAGCAGATTTATATAAGCTATCTATGCCATAATGACCTGAAATTTGGTACACATAAAGAAGAGAACTTCATCTTTCATAAAAAAAAAAGACTCATGCAATTTGAGAAAGAAACGAAAGAGATATGATGTCTCAAACGTGGACTCAGGCCATGTTTGCAACAACTCAAAAAACAAAATGTGCACAGGATATTTGCAGGCTGTGCACTGATTTTGCAGTGACGATTTGAACACTCAAATGACCATATTATTCAACCAAAATTTGCAGAAATGAAGTTTAACATATAAACTTGACTCAGAAAAAGATCCGGCAGCATTTCGTTGCCGGAGATGAAAGTTATGGATGACCAAAGTTGGCACTTTAGGCCAAAACGAAAATAGACATACATTGAATTAACTTTTACATATGCAGCAAATTCAAGCAATTTCACAAGCAATTTAGCTAGTATTTGTGAGATATTGTTCTCACCTTGCTGATTTTCCTAAATACCCTGATTTAAGCAAAAAGATTGAAGCTTTAAGATGGATTTGGCTTCAAGAACCTGTAAAAAAACAAAAAAGAGCCATGCGAACCCAAAAGAAGAGATTAAATACAAACCCAATCTCAAAACTAGATTTTGATGAAATTATTTGTATTTTGGGGTTGATTACCTGTTGGATTCTCTAGATTGCAAAAGATTTTAATATGATGAATTTACTTGAAGAAATTGGTTTGAGTTTGCAATTTGGTGAAGAGGGGTTTCTACTTTCTTCTTTACTGGTTTTTGAGAAGGAGGAAGACAAAGCAAATGAACGTACAGTAAGTAAGTTCCTTCTTTTCTTAATTAGGCTATGGACACTAATGGGCTTGGACCCAAAAATTAAAAGAAAATAACATGGCTTATGTTAAATAAACATCACTTATATTATAAAGGCTTCATATCTACACTAATTACCAAAACAAAAATGCATTTTCTTTATATTTTTACATAAGATAAATATGTAGACTTAAACACTTACAAAATAAAACATTTTCCACCATATAAAAAGATAAATTTATATTTTTAAAACATTGTTAATATTAAAATCCTTTATTTTACAAAAATGCACTATTTTCGCAACTAAATGCAAAAGTCTACATTTTTAACTTCTAAAATTCCTCAAAAATTATTTTCTTACACAGAAAAATATTAAAAACCATCTTAAACTCAACTTTATAATTAAAACACAATTTTAAACCAATTTCCACCTTTTTATTTAAATAAATATCCTTTAAAAATCACATACTTCTTTTAAAAATTATTAAAAGAAGTAATTGGCAATAATTATTACAATTATTGCATTTTCTCTAAATAGAACCCATTTTCCATTTTTTTTATTTTTTTAACCCAAATAAATAAAACAAAGTTCCAAACTTTATTTTTCTCATTTTATTTTCAAAATTAATTGTTTATTCCAAATAAATAATATAAAACTTCCAATTTTATTTAATTTACAATATTAAATTATAACTACCGTTATAATTTAATATTAACAGGTAATCTCCAAAACCAGGGTTGTTACATTATTGATAGTTAAATAACCAACTATCAATATTTACCTTTAAATAGGTATTTATTGTGATTGCTTGAATTTGAATGCTACACTTATTTTTTGAATAAGCGCTCACTATTCGGGTTAGCCGGGAAAGGACCTTGGGGTTGTATAACCCATTTCGAATATGTGATACGTCGTTATGAATTGCATTTGATGACCGGTGTTGAAGATCAGATATTTATGAAAACGGAAGGATTACCGTCGAATGTTTCTGCATCGGCTTCCCCGATATAGAAATTTATTACCCTTTGTGATGGGAAGTCCGGTCGTGATTAGTGAATATCCGGATTGCAACGACTTCTTTGTAAGTGCCTTCGGTTCCGTTCGATCCCGGAACGGACTTGTATGGATGTGTGTCTGACATTACAATTTGAGATGTGAAGCTGGTTTCTATCAAATATATTATCGTTGGTGGCGGAGAATTTATTCTCTTAGCTTAACACCTTAGAGGTTATGTAGTTGATGGTTACTAGTGATACATTCCCATATTGGTAATGTGGCACACGAAGTGCTGTTGAGCATTTGATGATCAAAGCACAGCTTTTGTATAAAGCGTGGCTTTGTGGACGTGACTTCGTCGGACCTCACACCCCGGAAATGGTCAAAACAGGAAGGACGCAGCAAGGTTATTAGGGGGTAGCGCCCCTTTAGTGTATGTCATTCCTTCTGGATAGAGGTGGTATCATGGTATGGAGCCCGGATACTTAACCTATGTTGTTGCTGCAAATTTATTTCTTTGTGGTTGTTGGAAATCGAGGATCCTCGGATATAGATCGGTTACGATCGGGGAATGACATATTCGTGTCAGTAGTTACCTAGTTTGAAAGGTAACCCGGCCTTGTGTTGGCAGAGATCCGGTTAGGTTCTCGGGTCGTCCTTCCAGAGGCGTACCCATGTGGCAATGGGAAGTTCCTTGGCCTGACCATTTGTTGGAAATCCAAAGAAACAATACGATCTTGTACGGTTTTAGTTGTAGAACCTATCATTCACTTATGGTGGTCACCACTGTTTGGATGGTAGCTATAGTAGGCATAAGTGCGGAATGCCTATGCTGGCTAAGATTTATATCTTTACTTTCGAAATGTTTTCTACACTATGCACTAGTAATAATATCAAATGTTTCTTTTTAATGCGTATCAAGCATCTTTGACTATCATAAGGGGAAATCTCCTCCGATTCTGGGTTTGCATTGTGTGTGTGTGCGGGAGGTGTGACGACCCGCCCCTCTACTACCAGAAAGACGTATCATCATTTAGAAAGAAAGGGATAGAAATAGAAGAGAAAGAGAAAGAAAAGAACAACAATATCAGAATCTCACAGCGGAACGGAACAAAATATAATATATCACATAAATATTTCATAGTTTTACATATATCAGAGTTACACAATATCAATGCACAAGACAGTTATACATACATCTATCGCTACATACATCAGAGATACATCATACATCAACTACTGACACAGCGGAACTAGATAGATAGCTACATACGTCTGGGAACTCCTGCTCCAAGCTCCTCCAGAAAACAAAGTTCGAACCCTATCTCTTGGCTACTCATAAAAATTTGAGTACCCAAGAGTTTATGAAAAACAAAATATAAACTCCGGTTCAGACATGGGTCTTGTATGAGTAAACGATTTAAAGTTGTTTAACTTTGAAAACATTTGAAAATAAAGGTATCACGTAAGGCTTCCCACAAATAAATACGGGTAAGTTTTTACCTTACGCTAACCAAAACATTTCATAGGAAATCCAGTGATATTATAATAGTGTCTAGGGTTTTCAAGTAAATAGAAAATAGTCGAAATTATTACATCTATTAAATTCCAGCTACTAGCCACAAAAGTGGGTAATACAAATCAAAACCGTAGGGTCTCGTAGGGAAAATGGATTTCCAATAATGACAGGGCTAGTGGGGTAACGCCCGTCACAGTACGGGGCCTAGATCACCGTACTGAGGATCACTCCCGACCCCCTGCAACACAAGGCCGGAACCATTCCTTACTGAACAGTCCTGAACAAGATAAACCCCGCAGTTGGCGCGACCAACCGCTCACTAAGCCGAAATATAAAAGGGACATCTAGACAGGGGAAATATCTTGTCCTGCTTGGGCATGACCCATCTAACCTTGCTGCATCTCCCCTGTTTTATCCATTCCCGGTTGCTGAGGCTTGAGGCTGCGATTACCTTTAAAGAATGCTCATCGTCCACCTGACGATGTGCTGAAAGCATTCAATCCATACAAGTTCGTTCTGGGTTCGAACGAAACCGAAGGCATTATCTCGTCACACTCATTTTGGAATCACCCTCAGAGTCAACGACGATAACCCTTGCATTCTGAATACATCATCTCGATCTTCTTTTCAGAATTCATGACCTAACGTTTAAATTGGATCAATGTGGTTTTCGGAGAATCAAATTGATTCTTCCGATCCCGGTCTCATCGAATCCAAACGCCATTTTAAGGGCCAAGTTGTCTAATTAACTTAATGGTTTAAATAATTTAAATTAAATAATTGAATTAACATAGCATTTATCACAGTTAAAACATATACAAGCATCATAGATATAACACAGCATATCACAGAGTAACATATAATATCATCACATAATATCACAATCAGGTATTCAATCACAACAGTCCATAAGCAGTCATCTTCAAGTCTTATTTGTAATTAATTCAATTTAAAATTAATTACTTGAGAGTTAAATACTTAACTCTGTTTAATTGATCATTAATTAACAATTAATTACTTATCTCCTTTCAAATTATTTAATTAATCATTTCTTAACTAATAATTAAGTCTTATGTAATCAAGTTGTTAAACTTTAACTATTTAATTATCCGTTCCTTAATCATAAATTAATAACTTTAATTATTTATTAATAAACTTAATCACCCAATTATTATCTGCTAATTACATAATTAATCAACTGTTCATTTTTCTTAAATTAACTTAAGTAGTTCATTACACATTTCTCACTCACTTAAACATTCATTAATTTCCTAATTGCAATTTTACTTTAATTATTCTTAATTACTTAACTACTAATCATTTATTAGTTCACTTAAGTACATAATTCCAAACTTCAATTAAATTTAAAAAAAAGTCAATCATTCTTTATTATTTTCTAGAAACAATTAATGAATGTTGATCTTTTAACTAAATCAAAATTTTAAAGGAGATCTTCTTTAACCTATTTGCGATCAACTTATTGCTTCTCACTAACTTATATGTTAATAAGAGTTATACTCATCTTATAATAATTACCTAAAATATTAATAATTAAGAGTTTAACACAATTTAAAGTTTTAATTTAAAATAGTTTAACCTTGTATCTAAGTTCTTAATCTTAAAACTGTAAAAAAATTAACAGTGTTTACAGTTTGTAAAAAAATACCATTTATTTAACTTACTAACAAAAACTGTAGTTAACATAACCGAGTTTCCCTTGCATTGTCTCGAGTGCTCCTTCGAGTTCTTCACGCGTTCGCTCCGAGACTCCCCTGTACGTAACTTCTTCTTCTCCCTTACTTTTTCTTCTTTCAGTAAGTTAAGTTTAACTTTATTTTTAAAAATCAAAACATCGGTGAATACCAAAGCACCCATCTCGTATACAGCCCGAAGAAAATAGTGGGTCGACTCGAGCACGACACAAGCACTCACACGTTGATAGAAAAACAAAACTCCACCTCCATCGCCACCGTGCACGTGCACGGTGGCCAGCCGCACCTCCAGCGACCCTCGCCAGCGCCCACAAACCATAATTCCGCTCCTTCCCCAAGATCGAAACCCAGAATTTCGACAAGGGGTCGAAATCCAAATATCACCTGATAGTTGAACTTAAAACATAGCTCCTCACCGGAAACCACTCAGTCCAGCAACCCCACATCGCTAAAGGCTATGCCACGCTACCCACGCCAAGACCTACCCCTCAACATCGACCTCCTTGAAGCGTGTGAAGCTCGACCACACTATGAGGACGATACTGATGATTCACAGAGCACAGAAAAATTTACCAACTAAACCCTGTATTAGCTTCATTTGACGAATTCTGGCATTGTAAAAATTAGTTAGCATTTTTCCTATACAAATACATCATCAAGTTTGTATCATACAAATTTTCAGAAAATAAAATTAATCAAATCAAGGGATATTCGCAAAAGTGCATCTTTCATTCATATTCAATTTGTACCTACAATATTAATCTAAAAATCATCATGTCTATTTCAAAAATCCTAGCTTTGTATTCTAAATCACTATATGAAATCAAATTTACAAATTTAGACATTCAAATTTTAGTTGTTGATTTATTTCCCTAAAAAAAAACTGTATATTCTGTTGTTATGCTCACTGTCAAGCTATAATTCATTTTCAAGTTTTTGATTCAAGTGTAAACCACCTACCCAGTTTAAAGTTCTAAACTAGGTATTCACGTGAAGATGTATAAGTATATTTACCCTGAAATTTCAAAAATGTAGGAGCATCTCAGAACCACAAATTACAGTAAATAGCAAACATTAGGTACATATGAACAATTTCCAAACTTAATGTAACGACCTGGAATTTTCGAACCCGAAAATCCCAGATAGTTATGAAAAGAAGAAAGAGATAGAAGAAGAAGAAGAACAGAAACATCAACAACTCACATTCGCAGCGGACAAAATATAATAATAAATAATAACAGTTACAAAAGAATACTATATCTGTCAATTTCATTTAATATACATCAGAGCTTCACATACATTTCAGTCACTAAATATATACAATTATCTTGTCTCAGATTAATAATAATATAAACACAGCGGAAATACTCTATACGCTCTTACATCCAGCTCGCCTCCTGAGCTCCAGAACGTACCTACCTGAAAATCTGTAATACTCGGTCTGACCCGAGCATTACACCAAAGTAACACCCGGGTCAGGCTGG